>CM014729.1:64566313-65206085 GCA_004329165.1 Spatholobus suberectus
TCAATCAATAAACTATCATAAAGTTATTGAAATTTAAGTTTTGTAAAATCGTAGAGTATAGCATAAGAGTCTCTCATTATATATATTGTAACGCAAAACTGATGACAAGAGTTAAATTAATAAATGAATATAAATCAAAATAAATAGTATTAACTATTAACAAAAACAACATATATTAACTTAAAACACATTTAAAATGTAATGCATGAAAAAAATTGCACAGTGGTAACACAATCAATTGCTTTAATATATGTAGGAGTAAATTGTCAATTTAGTCTCCAAAATTGTGATGAGTTATCACTTTTGTCCCTAAAATTAACAAGAGTGCCTATGTGGCATGTTAAGTGCCATGTGGCACACCCATATGACACATGGATGATACATGGTAAGATTCGGTTAGCAAGGACTAAAATGAAAGTGAAATACATATTTATGATAGTAAACCATCATTAAAATCCCTAAAATTTTAACACAATGTCACTTTTGTCTTAAAATTATATCCTGATGTCACTTTAGCCCCTAAAATAAAGATAGCATTTTCAAATTTTAAAAACCGCTCTATCCCTTCTCTTTTATCACCAATTTTTCTAAACTTCTTGGGTTTTTCTCACAATTTTCTATTGGTTAGTTTTGATGCCCCAATCCTATAGTTGAGAAGTACTTTTTATATCTTGAAAGATTTGAGCATTATATAGATAAATCCTTGAAGACAGTATCACATATCTTAGGTTGTTGCTCAGGTCGACGATTCATGATTCTTTGCCTTCAAAAACAACATATTATATATATATATATATAAGTTAGCGTATTCCTTATACTCATAGTAATAAAATTCATTTGTTTCAAAAGAAAGTATGAGAATAATAATGAATATATTATTTTTACATTTTTCATGATACTTTTCTATAATTCCTTTTTTTTTCTTTCTCTCTACCTATTACAACACTTATTTATCTCATGCATCTTTCTTTTTTATATCCTTCTTAGTCGTGAAAACAATTATACAAAAAATATTGTATAAATAGATATTTTTTCAATAGAAATATCCAATAAATGATTGAGTGCTCAAAGTCTCAAACATTCTCTGGTCTACTTGTGTTCGTGATCCCCTACTTATAAACCAAATGACCTAATTGTATAAGATTCTTGTTCAACAAACCGTCAAACCCAACAGTGTGAACGTTAGACTGACTTGGCTTCTCGTGCTACCCAAAAGAGAAAGTGAAAGCACACCTTGTGTGGTTGGTGATGCCATGGCTACTATTGGGTTTCAATTTGTATTTTGTGCCTCCAGAATGAAAATTGTCTTTCACGCTAAAGTTTTGATATGATAGTCCTTTCCCGTAAAAAGGACACGGTTGTGGCAAACTACGGCAGTGGTAACTGTTTTTACTGAAATTAATGTAAGCTAAATAGTAAATACGATGAAAGTCTTCTCTTTTCTAAGTATATAAGAGAGTGAGAGAGGGTGTAAGGGGATTTAAAATCTAAGCTTTACAAGAGAAGTTTATAGATTCTTGATATTACTGTAATGTTCTTTGATATTATGAAAAATTACGGATAAATACAAATAATATGAGCACAATTGTGGTTGTGTTGCAGTTGCTGACAACTTCAAAAACTTGACGTTACAATCAAAATTGTTATTGCGAACCGTTTTTTAAGATCTTGTTTCAGTCCAACCACCTCAATAAGTATTTGGTAATGATAGATGTACATATCTAAGTTTTACAAGAGAAGTTTATAGGTCCTTAGTAGCTCAACTAACCCTATTGGGTACAAATAGTACAATGCAATTTTTTACTTGTTAATAGCTACCACTACCTCGCATCTCGTAAAGAATCAGATAAAATTCATACCACAAGGAAATAGCACACGCTTTCTTTGAATCTTGAATAATAAATATGTCATCATATGTAGCCTGAGTAGATAAATACTAATAATCGGATCAGACTGCGAAGTATTCATTATGGCACATGAAGATCCATGTTATGTTGATCAAGATTCCCTTTCCATATAGGCTTTCACTTCTCTTTCACACCACTATTTCCGTTTCCATTCTTAATTCAAAAAGAACATTCTTTAGTTTGATGCATCAGGCTAAAATAATTTGCGCGCGGATAGGTATATAAATAAAATTGGAATTGGTCCAGTGAAGTTGTAAAGAGTTCACCAAAGCATATGGTTGGGCGCAAATCATTCTTCAATACTTAAAATACAATTATTTAACTGCAAGACTGCTTAAAAAATGTTCTCGTTATATATTGTTGACTTGGTCCATGTGCAGGGACTTCCTTTTTTCAATCGTTCGTGTTTTTTTACATCTCCACAAGGGGGTTATCACTGACATGTGCAGAGACATCATTCTCCCCCACAAAGTATTCTCCAATTCCATATACACAGCAGGTAGGTGAAGATCACTATGCGTAAAAATCTCTTTAAAAAGTTTTCAGACAAGCCCCACATGGTGCAGGAAGCACTTATAAGCAAAGCGGTTTCAAAAAAATTATAATACTTTTTGGTACACTGCCGACCAAAAGAAAAAGGAAAGAAAAAGCCAAAAACTTGAACCACCATAGACAAAGACCCGTTCGGGGAGGGGTGCAGGCTTTGAGACAACTTGTTAACTTTGCCAACAAAAAGAATGCTTCAATCTTCAACACCCTTCACTGTCTATATCCCTTTCCCGCTTTCTTTTTCTCCCTTGTGGAAACGTGCCCGCACTGCACATTAAAGAGAAAAACGTTTGCATGCGGGAATATAACATAGGCTCTCTCCACACTATGCGTGCATCACAATATTTCAGTACACTGCCTCACAGAGCCGCTTTTCTGCATCTACATATATACAAACATCATCTGTGTCTTCTTATTTATTCATATGTTCACACAAATCAAACATGTCTCTCCATTCTGTCTGTTTCTTCCACACGGCTCTTTCTCTTGTCCTCTCTCTCTTCCTCCTTTTCGTTAACCAATATGTTTTGTTAAAGTTCAATAATGTCTTCTATACTCTCTCAACATCCTCCCTGTCTTCTTCACCTTCACCTGTGTGACAATTCACATATTCATGATCATCTTTCTCTTGAGCAAGATATAAAGTGGCACTGCATGCCTTGCTCGACATGGGAAGAGTCTGCAGCAGACATTTCCTTAATCTAGAGGTCTCTTTTAGCTAACAGCAGCAATGCAATGGAAGGCCTAAACTCCATCCATGGGGAATTATGCACTCCTGGTCCGAATCGTTTTTACTTCTTCTTAGTATATTGGTTTCCTCTTTTTGCACTTCTTTTTTTCTTTTTATGGTCTTTTGAAGAGTGTGCAACCATGCATACAACGACTATGCAGCTAGAGCTATAGCTATCTAGCCTCCACGCATGTTGTCTTCATTCAGATTTTTTTTTTTTTGTTGTACCTTTACTGTTAGGCTAGCTACAGCTTAACTTGCAGATGAGTGAATAGATGACTAGTTCTGAATAATGCTTTGTGTTTAGTTGAAGTGTTATCATACCTTGAGTAAGTTATGAGAATGTAAAAGCATCGCTTGGTACTGATTTTTCTTTAATAACATTTTTATATTTGTTGTAGTTTCTTCTTTTTCTTGCTGTTGATCTTTTTGTGTGTTCGATTATTCCATAATGCATGTGATAAATATTTTGATGAGTTTTCAGTAAATTATGACAACAGCACAGCAGTTATACGCCGATATAGGAATTAAATACTTGATACCTTTTGCTCATGCCACCAAATAAAATGACGTGGTTATGACTATCCTTTTTTGTATTTAGCTATGGATAGTTGTTCATATATATTATATCCATAACTAATAATAAAAATGAGTAGCTCCTCTACAAGCTATGGAGATCGCATTTTGTGAATACAAATTAAATAAAATCTTCAGGTAACACAGTGCAATAAATAAACTAAATAAAAACTTCAGTTTACTTTCGAGATGTAGTGCACGTTCAGACTTCAGAATGTTGTATCCAGAAGAATATGATTTCAGCTAAAAGAGCTAAGCTTCCTATTTTCCACATATACGTGATTTTTTTTGTGTTTATTTTTAAATATGAGAATATGCAAAGGAAGTCATGAGGCAGTGAGCACTTTCTCTTTCATTGTTTCTAAGGTAATGAAACAGCAGAGATATATTTACAATTTTCACTCCATGTTGTGAGAAAAAAGAAATCTAAATCCAAGCTAATTAAGCTTGAGGAAAGAAAACCAAAGAAAAATAATAAGTTGCAGTAGTGTGTGAACGCAGTTTAACATAGAAGTTAGGGACTATGCCAGATTCCTAGCCGAATTTGCCAGCTGTTCTAGCCTTCTAGGTATTGATCCCAATAGAGAAATCATGATCTGGGTTGACTCTTGCGTTCTAATTAATCAACTTTACCATACACTTAATTTGAATACATTTCAACTAGAACTGGCTTTTTAGTGTTGATAGGTGGACAATCATGTATATAATGAGTTTAAAGGAACATTCACTTTCCTTTTGCTTTTCTTTAATCATGAAACGTTTTGGTTGACCATGGTTATGTGTGCCGAATGTGCCTACTGAATCCTGGGCAGGCTCCACCTACGAGATGAGATGCATATCCTATACTCAAAACATGATAAAGCTAATTTTTAACATTGTAATTATTTGTGTCTTTGGTTTTTGTTTTCTTATGCTTTTCTATTACCTTAATGATAGCTAGAAACTATAAAGTGTCAATTTGAGCACGGCGTTCAAAATAAATGGGAAATTTGTCTCTAGATTTGGAACGCCATTTTCATGCTTTATTTATTTGTCTACTAGTGTATGTATGGAATGTTAATGGTTAAAAGAAAAAAAAAATATTTTACTTACAAATGAATTTTCATGAAAAACTTACTCATTTCATTTTACATAAATTCTTCATCGATAATTGTTGTTTTTATTTCAAATAATATAATTTGATTTATAATTGATGCAGACATGCATGACACTTGGTAAAATTCTTATTTTCTTGCTATTATGGACACGTCCTGGGCATTAATGAAAATAGAATAGAAATTTACATTTCCTTCACTATGCTTGGTCTATACTAATTGCCACTTTGAGGAATAAAAGTTTCAGCTTAGATTTTTTGTGTATATCGGAAGTGACATACATGCCACAATCAAATCAACTGTCTAATCTATTATTTTAACTTTAAATGCGTAGCTTTAGATTTCGCTACTTATTAATGATAAACTTATCTAACTTATCTCAAATAAAAATGTGATTAAACAATCACAATAAAATGTGATTAAACAATCACATTCAAAATGATTAGTACAATTTTTTGATGTACTTTAAGATGGTTGGTTGCAAATATTAATTGCACCAATAATGTTGGATGAAGTTGTTAAATCTCATTTTTACCTGAGATAAGTTAGCCAAGTCTGTTAATTATTTATGCAATCCATACAACTTGAAGGCAATAAACTATAACTATTAGCCGCAGATATATAAGATGGTATACGTAACATCTATAACAAACCCACTAACATTGGCTTAGTATGAAGGGTTTGAATAATTTACATAAGGTCTCAAGTTTAAATCATATTCTCATCATTGTAAAAAATAAAATAAAAATTTAAAAGCCGCAACAACTATAATATATCATATGGAACCAAATAATTTTGATTTTTAGTGCATAAGTTTTAGATTCGGCTACTTGTCAATTATGCCATGTGTACTATATGCAGCCCAACGATTTTGCCTTGTTTTTCATTTTAGGTCAAAAAAGATTTTACCCTTGCTGTATTGCTAAATCTATGTAAGCCCAAAATTCCTGGCCCAAAGGGCTAGATAGAATGGACCTGGGGAGAAGTTTCAATTTCTAATGTACAACAAATTGGGGCCGAGATTTTTAGCGCCAAAATCGCTACTAAACAGTTGGTGTAACTTAATAATGGAAAGGAATGTATCACGGTTATTGGAATTACTTGGAAATAGGTACAATTACTGTTCGTGAAGCCATCTCATGTCCTGGTTGCTAGATGGGTTCTTATACTAAGAACCTGTTCTTAATTTTTTTCTTGCATTGCAGATCAGTGAGGTGGATTCCAGCTATAGAACTGGTTCATCTGCAAGAACTCACAAGAACCAGGCTAACAGTAAATTGGGTCTATGGTGGGATCCACTAAAAATAAGTTAAAAACTTAAATTGGATTCTATCATTAGAGCAAAAATGATGAGAGTTCTTAAATTCTACATAAAATTGAGAGACCAACAAAAAGTGAATTGAGAACCCAAAATAGGTTCTATCATTGGAGATGTTCTTAGAAACCTATAGTCTAACTCCCCCGCCCCCTCTTTTTAGATAAAATCCTATTCGCAATATGGTCAGGCATTATTACTGTTCGTAAGAGACCTAAAGTCTAACTCATGATAAGTATAAGGCAAGTTTGACTTATAAATAAGTTAAGACAAGGTTTTATTAAAACTTTATTTAATTAAAAGATTAGATTTTAAATTGTTCAAAAATAATTTTAAATCTAACTTATTAACTTTTTTTTTTTGAGGTAACATATTAACTTATTTAAATAAATAGAAATGGTATATTATTATTATTGTTGTTGTTGTTTTAATATTTTGAAATATATATTAGTTTATTGAAAAATTTAAACCTGTTGAGTTATATATAAGTTTGGACATGTAACACCCTAAGGGGCATTATCGTAACTAGGTCTATATTTCTAAGAATGAAAAGAAAAACAAACTTAAAAGGTAGACACAACATGCAAATACTACTCATAAATGTAATTAGATATTATATACGAATCATACAGTAATTAAAATATATGCCTAATACAACTCATCTATCACCCAAAGGTGTCATATAAAATATAAAGAATACCAAAAAAATAACGTAAACTAGGCTACAACTTCATGCACGTGAGTCCAAGCTTCATTTGCACATGTCTTCACCTGTATTCTGAAAAGGGGAAAACTTAAAGGAGTGAGACATAATGTCTCAGTGAGTGCTCTAAGGGTTCTACGGCTAGGTCAAACTCTTCTACTCAGGACAACCTTCATTACTTATCTCTCATGACTTTAGCCTCATTGGGTCTCTCATAATTATCCATACCTATAGTCGAGTCTACACCTTTCAATAATCAGTGTTTCTTGTTAACTCCTCTCTCATTCTCACAATTGTTAGACAGGCTTACTATCTCATTCTTAACCTAAGAACTCTTTCTTACCCAAAACCCTCTCTAGTATTTAAACCATTCATGTTTAAATTTTAACCTTCTTCCTTTTGATATTTAAGGTTATTCTCTAGGGGTCAAGTCTAAGGTCACAAATGTCCTAAAATATTCTTGACACTCCTTTAACACTTAACTTGATATCCTCATTTTGTTCTCTCTTACTTGTCTTATACCTTTCTATTACGTTGTGTGAGGATTCACTCTTTCTCTATTTCATTCACAACTATTATTATTCAACTAGAACCCTCACAACATTGTCTTAGGGCCTAGCCTATCACTTATCCTTGAGGTAGCAAACACAATTCTAATTACAAACATATATTTATTTCACATCTTTTGCCTAGTTACTAGACATACACATCGTTTGTTTCACCAAACAAGCATAACATACATGCATAACATGATCACATATACATCATCTTGACACTTTATCACAATTACATTTTCATACATGTACACATTACATCAGTCGCTTATGAACAAGGTCACATATACTTCACACAATTACAACATAGCATAGTTGAACATATCACACCATAACAAGATGCATATGCATGCTATGTTCCTAAACCACTACTCATGCACATGTAGTACCAACCTAAACTTTTCGAAAAGTAGACTACGAGTAAATGCAGGCCATAAGAAGCGTCATCGATACCGATGCCTTCGGCTTTCGCACCCTCAACTAGCATGATATCCCCCAGATGACTAGTCAAGATTACCCAGTTTTGCCAGTACGCCCCGGCTCCATGGGATCAGCATGGACCATTAGAGTTTTTCCAACCGAATAACTCCTAAGGCTAAGGTTAGACAACCCATCACGGCCTCCACCAGCCAGATTCCTACATACTTTTCTCATCACATAACTCAAATGTTATGATGCATGGTCACAAATAATGCTTACAACTTTTTATAGACTTTTATCATGAAACATTAGCACAATTTCATATCACACTTAGTTTTTTCAAGGTAAATAATAATCATACAATATAAACTCAACAAGGCATAAGAAAACAAACAACAATAAGTTAAAAACTGCAAAAAGAAGTTTATAAACACAAAGAAAAAATAACAAAAGTCGTATCCACCCAGCAGGACGGAAAACCCGCCCGACGGTCCAGCGAACCTGCCTAGCGAGTCCACTGTCAGAACCCAACCCACCCGGTAGGTATTTCAGCCCGCAGCGGGTTTGCGTGTCTAGTGTAAACGCGGAATCCAGTTTTTGAAGAAAAGTCACCCAACAGCTATCTAATCCTGTCGGACGGATCCGAGGTACTAATTTTAATTTATTTGGTTAATTTAATCTATAATTTCCTTACTCCCTCACAATCCCCTCAAAACCCATCAAATCCCTAAATTTAGGTATAAGGAGAGAAAAAGATAAATAGATGAACAAGAACAACATAAAGGACGAGGAAGGACACGGAGGAAAGCACTCATCTTTATGGACATGCAAAGCTAAGTTCTAGGGTTTGGGTCCTCTTCTTTGTCTTTCTCTTCTTCTTTCTTTTCTCCTCATACTCTCTCTATCTTCTTTCTTCTTCTATTTTGTGACGACTAAACCTAACCCTCATTCTCTATTCTCTTCTTATAACATATAGGTGGGTATGTGGCTTAGTGGGCTTTAGTCCCTATTGGGCCCTAAATGCTCTTTTGGGTTCTATGATAATATTTATATTAATTTCTAATGCTAAGGTGTTAATAACAATAACACTAATAATAACAATAATAATAATATAATAACAACACCATAATAAAGAATTAATAATAATAATAGCAATAACAACAACAATAAATATAATAATGATAGGAACAATAGTAAGAATAATAAGTGATCTAATAACAATAATTCTTAAAATGTCTTTTGTCTAATAACACATGGGAAAGGTCCTACTAAGAGTTACCTCGTAGTTTATTTCTAGTACTTGAAATTTGAAGTGTTACAGGACACACTTATTTAGGCATTTTTTGACTTATTAAATGATTTTATTAAAAGATTTACTTTATTACATAGGTATTTTTTGATTTATTAAACAGATTTCATTAGAAAAATATACTTTTAAATATAGGTTTTTAAGTTAGATAAAACTTTCAAAAAAGTCAAAGTAAACCTTAACAATGAGTTTATATCAAGTAAATAAGGTTCAAACCTAGTAGGGTTGGCCTAATAGTGGGATGTTTGAGCAATTTTCATAAGATTCTAGGTTTAAACCTCATTGTTATTATTATACACACACACACACACACTACTTTCAAAAAACAAAGTAAGATTCAAATATTATATTTAGAAAACAAGTGATGCTTAAGTACTATAAAGTTTAACCCTAACTCAACTTAATTCTACCCCTCACTACTAACAGCCTGTTTGAATTCCTGTCTACGCAGGTTTTATATGCATCATCAAAGCAACAAATAGTTTCTTTTGCATATATTTTTATGTGATTATGGCTGAGAAGTGGATTCGAGAAGAGTAATCAAACATGCACTAAGTCTATGTTTGGGTTATCATTGGAGGCGACTCCAACGTACTTTTGCCAAAGCATCTCCTTTGTTACTATTCCATTGAAGTGCATTGGAATTTGTGTTACCATGAACATAGCTTAAATGCAACAAAATAATAAAACAAATTGGAAAGTAGAAAAGGCATGTCTAAGAAACAAAAAAAAAAGAAAAAAGATTAAGAGTATATATTTGATAAGCATTTTCAGTTAGTTTTTAGCTTTTTTTATTATTTGAAAAACTTGTTTGACAATATTAATAATGTTTGGCAAACAAACCTTTTTTAGTAACATGTAACTTTTTTTGAGACACAACTTAAAATAGTGTTTAGCTTTTAGTTTCTAACTTTTTATATTTTATTTACTTTTTACTGTTAAAATATTTATTAAATTTAGATTTTTACCCTTTCTACAAAGGGCAAAATTTTATTACCATACTAATTAGCATAATGAAAGTATAGTGTCTTATTAAGTATATATTATTTTTATTTTATTTTAAACTTGATTGAGAATATTTGAAGATATAATATAAGATAAATAGTATAACACACAATAACTAAAAAAATGTAATTAAAATAATTTATCTTTAAATAAAAATTATAAGAGTTCAAAACCAATTAAAAAATATAATTATAATTATAATTACCCAAAAATATTTTTTTATCTATAAATAAGATTAAAATTTATATAAAAATATCATATAAACATCTTTGTTCTTGTACTTACTTTATGTTTATCAGTTACTTTAATAAATAATTTTACTAAACGCTTATAACTCAATAAGCTATTTTAACAATTTTTAGTTTTAGCTAACAACTTTTAGCTACTAGCTAACTTTTTAGCTTTTAGCTGATAAAAGTTTTTATCAATTTTCTTTATTTCATTTATCAATTTGTGTATTCATTTTAATATTTGGTATAAATAACATTGAATAATTAAGCTAGAAATTTGGTAAATATATTAGATGAGTTATTTTTCTCAATTCCGTGATTTTAAATTGTACTTAGCCGCACCTTATAATGTTTGTCAGAGTTTATAGCATGAGCTATATCATGCTAATGTTTAAAAGTTTGAGTATAATAGCAATTTTTAGCACAACAATTGAATTTAATAGTTTTGGTTATTTAAATAAAAAATGTTTGAAAGAAGAAAGCAAAGAGACAATTTTGGTTTTTTTTTTACAAATAATTTATAGGGCTTGTTTGGAAAAAAATTCCATAAATACTTAGAGGAGAAGAAAATAAGAATTAAAAATAAAATAAACTTCTCGATAAGCTAAAATTAGCTTTTTCATAAGTTAAAATTAGCTTTTGGAAATATTAATATGAAAAAACTTCTACAAATTAGCTTCTCCAAAAGCTAATTTTAACTATTGGAGAAACTTCTTTTTTTTTTAATTTTCTTCTCCTGTAAGTGACTATGAGACAGATTTGTGTAGAGAAGAAAATGTATATTGATTAAAATATAAAAGAAGAAATAGTTATTTCCTCTAATCTTTAGATTTATAACTTTATAATTGATATATCTTTTGTTAATTTATCTGTTAAACGTATGAATTAAATCACATTAAAAAATATAAATAGAATGAATATGAAAATCTTACTAAAAAATTGTCATTTACTAATAAACAAAAATTATTAAATGTTAAGATTTTCATCAGTGTTGTTAGAACTTAACTGAATTAATTGGTTAGATCGGTTGATCTAAGAATCAATCACCAGACTAGTTCATTTAATCTTAAAATTAGTCTTGTATATAACTAGCATAAAATCTGTTGAACCAATAAAACTAGGCAAACCAAACAAAATCAACCAAAAATCAATTTGAATCGGTTTGCTTAGGAGAAAAAGTTTTTTATTTTTAATTAAAAAACTGTATTCAAATGATTGATATAATTCTAACATAATATTATAATGATAGACAATTATATCAATTATATTTATTTAGTTTCACACTGTAATTGTTAATAGATATTATTGTGTGTTATTGCATCTAAATATTACAACATATTTAATTTAATTTTATATTTAATTTGAATATTATATGTTATGAGTTATGTTATGTGAACACTCAATTTTGTCTGGATAAATAAAAATATATATAGAAGAAAGGAGGAAAAGAAACAGAGAACCTTTATGCTTTGTTTGGTTGAGGCGAGGAGAGAGAGAAGAAATTTTGAGTTTTTAAAAATTTAGGTGGTTTGATTGAGTGGAAATAAGTGAGAAATTTTTAAATTTTTTAATGGGTCCTACTACTTATTTTCATTCTATTTCTCACCTACTTTCATTCATCTATCTATCTCTCTCCTATCAAACAACCTAAAATTTCAAATTATTTCCTATCTATTTCTCACATCTTAACTTATTTCTTACCTATCTATTTCTCTCCTCTCTACCAAACAAAGACTTAAACAAAAAAAAAAAAAAGGTTAAAGAGTTCCCATTTATGTTGGGAGGCATGAAAAGATGAAATCATATCTTGAGTTATACTTATCCAAATGAGGTGTTCTTTATGTTGTTGGAAAGCTAACAAAAAGATCTACAACTTATATTTTTGACCTTTAAACCAAAATCAACATCTATCTTGATGAAAAATAGTTTGACAGTAGGCTATCTAACCATGGTGAAAACTTTGTCCAAACCTCACCTAAGAAGTCCCACATAGGGCAAATCAACCCATTTGCATTCTCTACTTCACTTATATAAAGAAGACACCCCCAAGTATTAAGACATCAAGAAAATGGCTAACATGGGCATCTAAAAAAATAGAGTCTAATTCTTAGTTTAATTTCTTCTTCTTCTTTTCTCTTTTTTGCTCTTGGAGCCTGAAGTTAAAGGTGTATTAATTTTGAATTAATTTATGTGTTAAGTTTATAAAGAGTTGTTTCATGAAGCAAGTCTATCTACCTCCTTTTTTTTCTTCTTTTTTCCTATGTTTTATATTTATATTCTATTATTTTTTTATTGTTTTTGTTATTATTATTATTTAAAAATAACAAAAAGGGTTAATGGAGGTGTGTCACGCCATTTGAGCTATGACAACTTGATTATCTTGAAATTCTTTGAGAATTATTATTATTATTATTATTAGTAGTGTAATTGGGTTGGTTTGAGCTATTTTGAAATCTAAACTAACGGAACAGTACTAGGTCAGGTCGAGTAAGCTTCTCTTATTTTATGTGTGCAACTCGAACTGAATCAACCTAATCTCTATTAGATTGGTTCAAGTTAGGTGATTAGGTCATATATTAAAATATTAGTAAATTTTGGAAAATCAAGAAAAAAATTTTAAAAGGTAGAAAAACTATCCAAACAACTACAATATTAAACATTTGTTGGTCTCTTTATCTTTCAACAACCTTTTAACCATACATTAATTCCCAAGCCTGCCTATAGTAATCTACTTTTGATAATATCAGTATTATGTTAATTGTTAATCAATGGTTGCTTTCAGTAAATGAGAATGGGTATTTGAAATTTGTTTTAGAAGTTGGCCAACTAATGAATCAAATCAGAGAGAAGCAAAAGGTACCAAATTATCCCTTTAATCTGTTAATGCTCTTGCAACTAAGCTTCTAGGGTGGAAATTGTAGAGTTAATTATAGTGCTTGGGATTGTAACATGAAGGACGACTTTGCAAAAAATATAACGTGTTAAAGGTGTTAAGTCAAGAACAACAGGAGATAATAATAATAATAATAATAATAATAATTACTAAATTGCAAAAATCTCTACCTAAAAGTAATATAAAAGCACTACAATAGGAGATAGAACAAACAAATTTTAAACTAGATAAAAAATTATTGCTTTTTCAATCCCATCATGGTACATAATACATAGGTCAATTTTGACTTCAATTCCATGGTTAATGGTATATAATACATAAGCAGTTATTATTCAACTCCTTGCTACAGTGTTTCTAAAAAGCATTTGTTATTTTGTTTTCATTTAACAAAAAGGCGTATAATTTAGTAATATCTCAAAACCAGTTTGAAAAGACAATGTCATTGCTACATCAAATCTTTAGCAGCTACAAGTCTATCTGGCATCTTGTTTACTTTAATTGACTTTGTTGTGCAAATGTTAAGATAAATAGCAAGAAATAAGTTTGGTGATAATATAAACGTTGATAAATGTGCATGTGTATGTAATGGGAACTTCTAAAAGAATAGAAGGATCCAAGTTAATGGAGAAAAAGATATGAATCAAGACTAAAGAATGAGACACAAATTGTATGCAGGAATCAAAATGGCCTATCTACTAATGAAAAGTGTAAAGTTATATATTGGGAGAAATTAAGGATCAACAAGGTACATTAAAGCATATTTTATTAAGTTAAAGGTCAATCGAGCTTGAAACCAAAAAGAAACAAAAACTTGTAACTATGTCAATATAATTAACATGTTAAAGATGCTCCTTGAACTAATGCCTTGGCAAATTACATATTTGAACTAAATCACCTAAAGTAGAGTAAGTACATTTGACATAAAATAATAATAATAATAACAGTAACCAAGGAAAGGAAAAAAGAGAGGAGCACATTTAATCCACAATTATCACAATAGTCATATAGCAAGAATCCATTTTAAACTACAATCTAATCTATATTACATAAGCTATCAATACCCTTAATTAAGGAATCATTTGTTACAACTTACAAGTTTCCTATCTCCTAAATTTTGAGAAACAACCAAATTTGGCAGTTCAATAAATTCCTATCCTCAAACTTTAAATATCTAGTCATAATAAGATCAATGAAAGATAGAAAAAAAAATTCACTACCAAGTTCACAACTAAATTCATAACAATTTCCAACATAGTACCTAAAGCTGTAGATAATAAGAAAGTAAAAATGAAATCATAGAGAGCTTACTTTAAGAAATTCGCCAAAAAAACCCTTGGCATAAAAAATAACAAAAGTATGCAAATGGCGAAATTCTAATAGTCTAAGAGTTATCAAAGGTGGAAGCATTGCCAAAATGTTATTGATAGCACCCAAGACAAGTTACAAAAGAAATGAACGAAAAATGAAAAGAAAAGAGTAAATTACACTAATAACCCTTGAATGTTTTTTCAGATTGCACATGATATCTCTTCTTTTTTTTATCCTTACACTAACTTCTTAATTGTTTGAAAAACATTACATTGACATCCCTTATACATTACACTAACCACCCTTAATTGTTTAAAAAATATTACAATGTGTACCCTTAGAAGGGAGGTTGTTATAAATGTTAAAAAAATAGGGGAATTATGTACAATCTAAAAAAATTCTAAGGGGTATCAGTGCAATTTACTCAAAAGGAAAAGGGGAGAAAAGGAATGAAGAAGAAAGAAATGAATGAGAAAGGGGCAAACAACGGTGGAGAATGAAAGTGGTTGTACCTTTATCATAGATAACTGGCAAATAGTAGATTTTGCAATAGTTGTTACCTTTAGCTGCCAAGTCTTGTCTAAACATTTCAAAAGTTTGTTAGTCATCTACCCATTGGTTAATTGCTTACCCAATGCAATGAGATGGTTACCAATGTGAGTAAAACATTTTTGCATTTCATAAATAGACTCACCCTATTTCATTCTAAACATTTCATATTCATAGGTCAAACTTTTTAACATTTCACCCTTTTTTAGCCTTGCTCTTTTAACATTACTAGGTACCCTCATGGTAAGCTGTAAGGTATGCCACATTTCTTTAGTAGTTTTATTGTTAGAGAATCTATAAAACTTATCATATGACAAAGTAACAGTAATAATATTTTTGACTTCAAATTATATTGAACTTTTTTTTTTATCATCAGTCCAATCCTTTCTAAGTTTTTCATTAATTTCACCTTTGACAATATGAGTGGGAATAAAGGTATCATACTCAACGACATCCTAAAGATCAATGTCAATTGATTCAATAAAGAAACTCACATGTTCTCTCCAACAAGTATATCCTTCACCATTAAAAATACAAGCACGATTTATAAAATCGCCCTCTTATGGAAAAGACTTGTTTTAGGCCATTATCCTCTTGAAGTTGTTTAGCGTTTACCCAAGCTTTGATGCCACTTGTAACACAAATGGTCAGCCAAACTTAAGAAGGAGGTGAATTGAATTATGTAAAATTCTTTTTCCCAAATTTATTTTCCAAAACTTATGAAGGGTATAAATATTAGAAGAAGAGGAAAAACCCATAGCAATACTCAATTGATGATAAATGTTAGAAACCCAATTTAAAACAAATGCAATAAAATACTTAAATATAAGAGCTTAGGAATAAAGAAGAATGAACTAGAGGTTTATACTAGTTCATCTACGTTAACTATGACCTATATCTAGTCCCTAAACCATGTTTGAGAGTTTTCTACTATCAAATCAAAGTATTACAACAATAAGCGTTTTACACTTGAGAAAACCCACCTTGAAAACCCATCCTCAGGAAGCCTTACTTTGAATCATTCCAATCTACCCTAGGGATCACTCACCCAGTAAACCATAGGGATCACACACCCTTAAAAACCTATGGATCACACACTCTAGGAATACAAAAGGGATACCATTCCTTCTTATAGATCAAGAAAAGAAAAAGTTATGTATCGCTCTCAGCAAAGATATCACAAATTCAAGCACGCTACCAACTCTTAATTTTAACTAAAAAGACTCAAGAGAATATGATTAACCTATTTCAATTATCTCCTCTCTTATTTTGGTTTTTTGAAAAACATTCTCTTTTTTATAGAAGATTTTAATTATGGTAGCCAAGAATTTTAACAAATATGAAATCATTTAACTAATTTCAAAAACTTTAATTGATATATTAATTTGGATAAAAGTATAAAAGATATCACATTTAAATCTAAATCCCAAATGAACCCTTACTCACACCAAGCTTCCGATAATTGATTATTTCAATAAATAATAAATTATAAGCAAGTATTTCACTGTAGATAATCAATTATCTATCGAGATAATCGATCAAATAATTGATTATATTAAGCTAATACATAAAAAAATTATTTTTGAACCTTTGAGCTTTTTGTTATATGCCTTAATTTTTTTTAAGTCCAATTTTTCAAAA
The DNA here is from genome assembly GCA_004329165.1 of Spatholobus suberectus. Lineage (NCBI taxonomy): Eukaryota > Viridiplantae > Streptophyta > Magnoliopsida > Fabales > Fabaceae > Spatholobus > Spatholobus suberectus. Next base: position 64,583,097 of record CM014729.1, read on the forward strand.
CTTATTAATCCAAAATCCATTTATTTATTTTAAGAAAAACCTAATTATTGATTTTATCTTTTAAAACTTTAATCATTAAGTTTCTTAAAAAAAAAAACAAACTCATTTGCATATTTATTCTAAGATTGAATTTATTGGAAAAACCTTTATTTGTGATTGAAAACTTGAATTTTAACATTAAATTATGAATGGATTAAAGTCATTGAACCTTTTACAAAAACATTTAGTGATTTTAATTTTTATAAAGCATGTTTTAATTTTAAGTTTCCCAATTTTGATTCTAATGACCCAATCACGGTTAATATTAAGCACCTTACAAAATAATCCTGATTGGGTTGTGTACATCAAAACCTTTATACCTCAATTGGTGAAGGATGGTGTCTTCACTTTGTTTTGAAGTTTTGCCACCTTAGTGCAAGGAAAAAGAAGTTGACCATAGGTGTAGATTTTTGTTTAATCATTTTGGTACAAGACTTTAATTAATGATTACTAATGTGCCTACTGGTTTAATTAGGCCACTAATGACACAAGAAGGGTATATTGGTCATTTATCATGTATAGTAGGTGGTTTTTAGTGTATCTCTGTTCTAGAATTACTTCTCGTAAAGTGTGCATTTAAACTAGACAAACTAATGATATTTTAATCCAGAGAGTCAAAATTATTTCAAAATTTCACATACATTAATTATGAATAACAATGTCTAATTATATTAATTTTCATCAAATATTTAATTGTTTGTTCAAATAAATTAGTAGAAACTTTTACTATTTCTTTTACAACATAGTTTAAGTTTCAATTGAATTAACAACTAAAACTTACATAAAAACTCATAGAAATTCCTATTAATTAAATTTTATATATTAAATAATGTTTTCACTTATAAATTATGTATATCGAGTTAATCAAAGATTAGCATAATATAGGCGTTACATAAGACATCAAGCCTTTACTTTTCCATTTATTAACATGTTGATTGAAATTAATGCTTTTTAAATAAACCATAGACAAAGGTGGTGGTTGGTTAGGAATCTATAAGGAATGTCCAAGTAATGAACCACATGTTATATAAGCTACATCTTAGGACACTTAACCACATGTTACAAGTATCTCTTCAGTTGTATACTTAGTGTATACTTGGACAACTATTGTCGACTTAGTGACACTTACCTTCTCAAGTACCTTTCTTCATAACATATTTCTTTACATATATATATATTTTTATATTTCCTTGTATCACAGAAATATGCAAAAGCCTCAATCTTATTTTGACCATACTAGTGGTGGTCAAGGTAATGAAAAAGTAGTGAGAGTCAAGGTCCTACACCAGAAATTGTAGCTTGAGGAAAACATGGAACAAATGAAGGAAAATGAAATACCATTAGTGTTGTCCCTTCTTAGATAAATGGGATTGGAGTTGATTAGTATATAAGACAACAATGACATTTTATTGTGAACATTGGTATTACTTTTGTAATTGTGTGTTTTGGTGCAAATGTTGTGGTCAATCACCTTTCTTTTTGGTTTTAGTGAACTTTGGTTTCCTTTTCCTAAAGGTACTTAATTGACTTTATATTAGGAGCTTTGGTGCACATGTTGGACACCACAAGATTGTGTAAAATTAGTGTTCTACCACACACACATATACTCAACACCTAATCATATAACATTGACTTAGTAATATACTCAAAGGTTTCCTCACTTAACACCCCCCCCCCCCCCCCCCCCCTATACACTTACATTATACTCAACACCTAATCATATAACATGACTTAGTAATATACTCCAAGGTTTCCTCACTCTAACTCCGCCCACACACATTCCAATAATTTTTTATTGCACCAAATTATCATAATCTCATCATTTTTAACAAAAGAATAACAAAGACAAGTTACTCAACACCTAATCATATATCATGGACTTAGTAATTCATAACTAAATTTAACCATTGCATTAAATACTGTTTAGTTACATACTCCAAGGTTTCAACATTTCATGTTGACATACTCTAAAACAACACTTAAATATAATTATCCAAAATCCATAACATTTGACAACTATAACTCTCCCAAATATTATTTATTAATACAATAGGGACATTTTCTCACTCTAAACCTACACAAGGCAGTGACATATCACTATACATAATAGACAAACAAACAAAATATGCCTACCCATGATACAACTATTACACATAATACCAATTTTCCTTTCCTTCTTTCATTTATTGTCTTTCTCTTCAATTTCAATGTCTTAGTTTTTTGCTCTTCTACCTGTTGCTTACTTACACATTCATCAACCATTCATTCATTAACTCATTCAAAATAATTACGGTTTGTTGGTTTCTTGACAAAAGACAAACAAAAACGGTACAATACGCATTTAGTGTGTATTTGAGTGAACGTTTATAAAATTAATTTTAAATGAAATTGATTTTACAAAATTAATTTTGATTATAATTGATTTGGCAATGAAGTGATTTATGTTTGAGTGTTTTTATTCTAAAAGCAATTTAGGAGTAAAATTTAGTGTAAGATAAGTCTAAATAAACTATTTATAAGCTCTTTTAAATGAGTCTTAATCCTTAAATGAATTAATGTAACTCTTTATTTAAATAATCAATATAATTATTCATTTTAAGCAAAAAAAAAAAAACTCTTCATTTTTTGAAAATTTCTCACATAATAAATATATTTAAAAGATTTTAATATTTACATCTTGAGTGGTCTTTTAAGTATTAATTACTATATTCGTATAAGAATTTCCTGAAAGGAACGCACATAAACTCTTTGAAAACTTACCTTATCATGAAACCATTTTTTTTAAAGCTCGAGGTATTTCTTTGGCGTTTGACCATGGTTTCAAGGTCGCCAATTCTTACGTATAAAAAAATGCCAATTCTGAAAACATCAGCAACTTATAGTATGTCTGGGGAGGGTTCGTGTTCCTAAACATGTATTAAGAAGGGACAAACGAGATTTCTCAAGAATTCAAGAAATAATGATATTTATAGTTGTTTTTTAAAATTAAGTTTACTTTCTTTTTTGGTAGTAAATTAAGTTAAGTTTACTATAAAAACGCATTTGATTAAAAACAAAAAAATAATAATTTAATTTTCGCATCAAGAATAAAAACTTATATTAAAATTTACTATTTTATTTTAAACTTGATCCTAATTAAAACCAAGTTCACGAAATTAAGGAATGCTAAAATCAAGGTTACATATGCTTTATATAAATACAATACTATATGATCTAAATAAACGGTACTTAGGGTTGAATAATTGATATACAAGAAGAGAGGAGATGGGGTTAAATAAACTTAATCAAAATATAATTAAAAATACATAGCGTCCATCGCCATCAGGGAATTGATTATTCTAATGGGATCTACATTATCGTAATTCATTGCACGGAAAACCTATTGTAAACGTGGTTTAATTTGGTAACATGTTTTGGCGGAGAGTAAGGGGTTAAAGTGGCACGTGTGAGTGATCAACAGTGAATCTTTTTGTGTGTCAGAAGTGAGAGTTGAGAGTGTCAGAAGGCAAGGAAATGAGTAAGCAAAACACGACCACACCAATCGGAGCAGAAGTGATGAGTGATGATGATATTGACGGGAAAGCATGTCCTGTCCTGTGTTTGTTTCCCTTGACTTGAGAATTCTCTTTTGATCACTCACTCCCCTCAACCACACCCATCTCTTTCTTTGTTCCCAATATCATGGACTTGGACTTCAGGGCTTCCGCTATTCATTCCACCAATCACTTCTCTTCTCTCCAACGCCTTCACTCTGGTAATCTCTCCATACCCATTTTCACTTTCTGTTTTTCACTTGTGCATTTCTGTTTCTGTGTTTTGTTTCCCCCCCATTTTCTTTCCCTCTTGGTTTGAGCTTGAGCCATGGTTTTTGTGTTCATTTTTCATTTTGATGTGAAAATGAAATACTATAGGTTTGCCTTTTCCCTGGTGGGTACTAGTGAGGGAAAAAAGAGAAAGGAGGCATTTGGGTTGCATTGCGATTGCATTGGACTTTTTGGTGAACTGAATAAAAGCCCATATCCCCTTTTGCTATGATTGACTTGGATTAGTGTCTGTCTTAATTTCCTTGTCATGAGTGCCTCCACTTGGAAGCATCCGCTCCGGGCTCTGCTGTGTTCCTCTTAGAGTCTTGGCATTTATAAGAAACGGTTAAATTTTTATTTGAAAATATTTATTGTTTTGAATGTTTGTTTTGCTATTGATTATGTTCCAAGTGGACCTCCTTTGCATGTAACCGTTTCGTTTGGATTCTGTGCAATTCACGGTTGATGCAAGGGACAGCAAAGATATAGGCTGGCTTTAATGGTGATCAAATTTTTTTCTTAATTTAATCAGTAATGATTTCAAGGTTCTCTGTTTATGGGAAGTTGGACTTAATTAGGATAATAAAAAAACTACTCTGGGGGGTTGTACTAAGCTTCCATATATGCTGCTCTTACCATACAAACTCCTTCACTCTGTGTGAGATCGTTTTGTATATAACTAGCACTTCCTAAGCCTTCAAAGCCATAGGAAAAAAAAAGGGTTCTTTGGTGGAGAAGGTTGAGTGAATTGGAGAGTCATGACGAAGGAGACCGATCTGCCTAAGGAACAGCTTCAAGCTGTTACCTTAAGGAGGAACCTGGAGAGGCTTAGGTTGGAATTGAACAACATTAATCAAGGAATTCAGTCTTATATACTGAGGCAGAGAATTAATGGAACTTGGGGGGCTCCAAGATATGGTATTGGGGAGGAAGTTGATTACAAAACAGAAGCGGATGGTCCTGAGTCTGATGGAGGTGAAATTGAAAAATTTTTAATTTTAGATTGTGTTTATGTTTTTTTATTTTTGGTCTTTTTCTTAATAGGGCATACCAAAAGTAGCAAAGAAATGTTGCTGCCTTAGACATAAAGCCTGATTAAATGGTTCTGATCTATCAATTTCTTGTGCATGGGGATTATCATGTAACCCTCCAAACCCTCCCATTTCTTTTTTCTTTCTACAAACAAAACATTACCCTAATTTAGAGAAACTTGGATGATTTTAAACATCCAAATAAGGGGAAAAATGCTTATTTCTTAACTTCCTATTCTCTTCCCTCAATCTTCCCTTCCTAACACCCAAACATACCATAAAGGGCATAATGGAGCCTTAGCACCGTGCCTTTTCCTTCTTGTTAGTATTTTGTGAGCTTGTACATTTGTAGCAGTGCATAACATACAGCTCATTTATTTTTCCTACTGCTCTTTTCTTTTGAGATGTACCTTTTATGGCATTCATAATGGAATTCTTGTGCCAGAAATAGCTTACTGATGCGGATTCCTTTTAAATCATACAGAAAATTATTCAGTGTTCAGTTACACAGATGAGGATGATGATGCTCGATCTCTTCTTCGATGTCCTTTCTGTGATTTTGAGATTGAATTTTCTTCGGTTCGTACCCGTTTGGAAGAGGTGCATCGCTATGACCCAAAAAATATGGTATGATGGTTCTGAATTGTAAAATTTTATGTTTAGTAGAAGTTATTGCTAACATCATAACATGTTTTACACTTTTGTTAGACTTTCCTTTTCCTACTTTACTTGATTAATTGGTAGACTGTCCAGTGACTTTGTAATAATTTATAAACTATAGTTCCTTGTTTAAGTGCAGTTGTATTTGACACTGAACAGACATTTTATGTATCTGCTTGATATGGTGCACTGTCCTGATCTGAATAAAAAGGATAAGGATAAAGTGAACTGACGTGGCAACCATTTTAGTTAAAAGCTAAGAAAGAATGAAATGATGTTTCTGAACATTTCACTTAGGTAATTAAGTTATAATTGAAAATTGAAATCTGACTGAGTGCTTCAATGTTTCTATATCAGTTTTGTCCTGTGTGTGACGAAAAATTAGGGGAGGATGTAATCAGGGTTGCACAGAATTCAAGCTCAGAAAAGGTATATGTTGCTTATCTTGGAATCTGTGTTCTAAATGTAACCTATCTCACTTTTGGTTTTAGGAGAACTTGATTCTTGCCCAACTCAATTCAATATGTTAATATAATGATCTATACTTTCTATAGAGAACTTGGAAGTCTGACAAATCTAGCATCTCATCGGGTGATTCAGTAGTGCTTGACAAGAAACTTCCTGCCAGGGGAAGCAAACATGAACCAGTGCCTGATCCACTTTTGTCACCATTTATCCATGTGTCTGTTCCAAACTCCAGTGGTATCCATCCTGGTGGAGGTTCCGCCAGCAATGCCTCAGACATTTCCAATGCAAAAGGGTATGATCCTTCTTTCCATCTGTATTTTGTATTGGTCGTATGTTTGTATAAAGTGAAAAAGAGCAAACATGAGAAACTGATAGTTCAAAGGGCAAAGCATTAAAAGAATGTAGTTAAAAATCAACTGTTTTTTCCTTTATAGTCATTGCTAATCTCCTGTTCTAGGAAATGTTATAAATGTAGAAATATAAAATAGTATCAGCTAAACTCGTAAGTGCTGTAGTCTATCTAAATTTAATATTATTGTAATTCATTTATTGTTCTATACATAAAAACTAGTAATAATAATGCTTCTTGTGATATGGGGAATTGTTCTATAGCTAATGGTGATAGTGATACCTTCTATAGTTTCCAAAGTATTGTATTTTATAGTACATTTCTAAATTATCTGTGCACTGTGGATTTACAAGATAGGTCACTTGGAGTTTATTCATTAGTTGGTTAACAATAATAACAATAATCTACTTTCTATTCATGATGTGACATTACATATATGAAATAAGATAAATTATATTCTGTTTTGGGATTTTTCTTTATTCTTTCCATTTGAGGGTTACTTTGAAATGTGCAGGATTTTTTTTAGAGTTTGTCAGACTTAGAAATGACCAAAGAGGGGAGAGGGGAGATTTGTTTTTCATTGAGATTCATCTGCTAAAATTCCTACAAATGATTCTGTAGAGTATATTCATGAAGCCACCAAAATGACTTAGGCATTCTCCTGCTAGTTCCATCTCATTGTTAAAATTATACTTCCTTTCTGATTTTTTTTTAATTTTTTTTTCTGGTTTCACTTGATGTTGAATACTGATGACACTTGATACCTTATCTTCCTCTGAAACAAGTTTAGCTACTATTAATTAGTAATTGTACCAGAAGGAGGTTTATTTCACTTTTCTGAAAAGATAATGAATGATCTTTTGTATCTCAAGTTTTAGTTATAGTTTACAAGTATTCTAGACTAAAGGGAGATTTTTGAGTGCAATGTCGCATAATGAATTTATGCCAGTATGCACTTGTACTGACACCCACTTAAATAGCTTGCATTTGTTGAGATACAATTCAGATTGTTTCTCTGAAGCTCTTGCTCCAACTGTAGCTTTGCATGAACCTACTATGATGGTGATTATTACGTTGGCAATTTATAGAACTACATAGCGAGGTTTACTCAGTAATTTTGGCAATTCTTCCTGTCTTTCTGAATATGAAAACTTTTGTTCTGAATCTTGAATTTGTTGAGTTGTATAATGATACCCTTTTAGCCCGAATTTACCTAACTGTCAATGTGATGTGACACCCTCGTTAATATCTCCTGTCATATGTTTTACAAGCATGTTCTCCTGAGAAGCGAATCTATCTTACTCATCTTGTTGAATTTGGTTAGTTAAATATTTGTGACGAGTAGCAATATCTGAAATAATAACTATCATTTTTCCTTTAATACATTCCAAAAATTTATGAATTGAAAATATTTGTTGCATTGAATTGTGAGGACTTTTTACACATTATAAAGGTATTGTGTAGATCCTGCATTTGATGCTGCACAAACCTAGTAGCGTTGGCTGTATACTGTCTTCAATATCGGGGTAGAAATAAGATATATGCAAAATTCTCTCCTTAAACCCAATGCTGAAACGTTGCTGGTGGTTTTGTTTGCAGCTCTGGGACAGATGCACCCCCGGATTCAGGTGATGAGGAGGATATTAAAGAGAGAAGGCTGAGGGCATCTTTTGTTCAAGAGTTGGTATTATCAACTTTAATCTAGGAAATATGCGTCTATAATTTATTGACATAGTCATACATTCAGTTAGCCTTGATGCTAGAAAAAAAGAACTGGGTTTTATTGCGGAGCATGAGTTTAGAGTAACTAATCTAAGCATTGGATAGTCATAAAATTGGATGGTTGCCTCGTTTTGCAGGCATGCATTGTTGAACATTTGAACTATTTATGGTATATTTTACATCTATATAGAAGTTTATGTTTCGCATTACTTAATTATGATGCGATGAATGAACCATGATTCACATCTTTTACATGGAATTAATGTTTTTAATAATCGAATTGAAGATTAAATCGTCAAGGCCTCTGGATATGAGGCTTGATTTATTCAGATGGTTAATCTGATGAACTGGCCAGTCTTGTTTGGTTTTTCAACCAGGGTCAACTCATACAAACCAGTTTAGAGTTTAACCAAGTGAACTGGCCAGTCTTGTTTGGTTTTTATAACATTGCAACAGGGTGGAACCAGTGAGCAACTAATGTTCTTTGAGAGAGGATTCATTCCTTTCTCAGTTATCACGGGGTTGAACAATAGCTAGGCGTAACTGTAACTGTATGAGGTTACAGGTTATTCTTTCTATCGTGTTAGTATGAGTTTATGAAAAAACCAAAGTAAGATCGGCAGTTGTAGGTTTTCGTATTGATTAATCTTATAAGAAAGGATGATGGAAGCTGGAAAATAACCAAAAATAACCTCTTATCTGAGAATTTATTTAGGTTGTTTATCCTTCATGAAGATACCACATATCATTCATGAGAAGCTGACCCGTGACTACTTGCAATTTTTTACTTTTTTAATTAAGAATTTCAGGGAAATACGTGGATTAGAGACTTTTAAGACACATCAGTTGTTAAGGGTGTGTTTGATTCACTGTTTTGTCATGTTCAACACCAATGCACTGTGAGAGAAGAATTGACATTGAACGTGCATTGGAAAGTGAAATTTGGCTAAAATTAACAGGTTCTAACATGTCCAAGTCCATTCCTTATAGGTAGTTAGTTTTTTTCTTGTCAATATTTTTTTGATAAGTAGTTTTCCAAAATAATATTATTTTAGTCAAAACCCCGGTTAATCAAAATAAAAAGCCTTTAAGCATCTGAATGATCAAAGATACGAGATTCCCGTAAATATATGATAATCTAAGAAAGGCTTCATCTGCTTCCGATTGAAATGTATTCAGGAGGCATTACTGCCCAAATGCAGAATGAGGATGCCCTGTATACAGTGTATATGGAGAAGGTTTTCGTAGCTTAGCGTGTGTTTTTGCAGTACGAAGCCAAGAATGCACATTGAAACAGATGCAAGAAATTTTTGCTTCTCACATGGTGGCTCTGGCCTTTGGTGCATATAGAGAGAATACAACGCGGAAGCAAACATGCGGTGTAAATCTAATTAGCCTACCGTGATAGCTTAATTAACTAACTCTTATTTTGCAAATTTGCAGTGAAAACCTTACAGTCTATATAAACCTCATCATAATCTACTAGAGTCGGTTTAGTGTCAAGTGTTTAAATAATATACATAAAGTAGTCAGATTATAATTTCAATGCGACCATTATATACGTATATAAACGTCATCATTGGTTGCAATTCAAGGAACCAAACTCAAGCAACTCAGCAGCAAAAGAGAAGGAAGCAAAGCACTAATAACAACAAGGACATTTCATTTGCAATAGAAATTTATCCATCCTACAAAGTATAAGAAAAAGGGAAAGGAAAGGGCAGAAGCTGTGTAAGTAAAACGGCAAAAAATAAATAATTAATTCATTAAAAATGAAGTGCCATAAATTTCACTCAATGATGGATTGGATAACGCCGGCACCAACGGTCTTCCCTCCTTCCCTAATCGCAAACCTCATTCCCTGTTCGCAGGCCACAGGAACAATAAGCTCGACGACCATCTTCACACGGTCCCCGGGCATCACCATCTTAGACTCCTCATCCTTATCATTCATGATAGACGTCACCTTGCCGGTCACATCGGTGGTCCTCATATAAAACTGAGGCCTGTAACCGGCAAAGAAGGGCGAGTGCCTCCCACCTTCCTCCTTCTTCAAAACATAAACAATCGCCTCAAACTTTGTGTGCGGAGTAATCGTCCCAGGCTTCGCCAAAACCATCCCTCTCTGAATGTCCGCCTTCTGAATCCCTCTGAGCAGCAGCCCCACGTTGTCCCCAGCCAGCGCCTCGTCCAGAATCTTCTGAAACATTTCCACGCCGGTGACCGTCGTGTTCCGGGTTTCCCTCAAACCGACGAGGTCCACCGTTTCGCCGACTTTAATGGTGCCGCGCTCGACGCGCCCGGTGGCGACGGTGCCGCGCCCGGTGATGGAGAAAACGTCCTCGACGGCGAGGAGAAAAGGGAGGTCCGTCTGGCGCTGGGGAATGGGGATGTAGCTGTCGACCTCGTCCATGAGCCGGTAGATTTTGTCCACCCACTCGTTGTCGCCGCGCTTGATGGAAGGGTTCGCCATGAGAGCCTCGAGAGCCAAGAGGGCGGAGCCGGAGACGATGGGGATGTCGTCGCCGGGGAACTCGTACGAGGAGAGAAGCTCGCGGACCTCGAGTTCGACCAGCTGGAGGAGTTCTTCGTCGTCGACCTGGTCCTGTTTGTTGAGGAACACCACCATGTTGGGGACGCCCACTTGTTTGGCCAGGAGAATGTGTTCTTTGGTCTGCGGCATGGGGCCGTCCGCCCCGGACACCACCAAGATGGCGCCGTCCATTTGCGCGGCGCCGGTGATCATGTTTTTCACGTAGTCCGCGTGGCCGGGGCAGTCCACGTGGGCGTAGTGGCGGTTCTCCGTCTCGTACTCCACCGTCGCCGTGTTGATGGTGATGCCGCGGGCGCGTTCCTCCGGGGCGGCGTCGATTTCGTCGTATTTTTTGGGGGCGCTGTTGCCGAGGGCGGCGAGGGCCATGGTCAGGGCGGCGGTGAGGGTCGTCTTGCCGTGGTCCACGTGGCCGATGGTGCCGATGTTCACGTGGGGCTTCTTGCGCTCGAATTTGCCGCGGGCCGCGCGGACGGTGAAGGGGCGGCGGGGGGTCGGGGTGGTGGTGGCGGGGGTGCGGCGGAGGACGGTGGAGGGGTGGAGGAAGGAGGAGGGGAGAGGGGTTAGTTTGTGGGTGTTGGAAGGGAAGGGTGTGGAATTAAGGGAAGAGGATGAAGAGGAAGACGCATGGGGGAATAGTATGAATTTGGAGGAAGCTGTTGCTGAAGAAATTGCCATGGTTGGAGAATTGAGGTGGGAATGGGGATAGAGAGAGTGAGGAGGGAAGAGGATTCTGTTGGTGTAGTGAGTAGAGTAAATTATGTAATGTTGTGTTATCTGGTGGTGTTGGGGTTGGTGTGTGTGTGTGTGTGTGGATGGATAAAAGATGGCCTCATATCGGTTCTATCCTCTTTCTGCCTCAATTTTGGTGGGACGCATCGGATCACACTCTCGTTCTCTCTCTCAGTCTCTCTCGAATTAACCCAAGTCACATGCATATGAAGCAAGGTCAGGGGACAAATGTTAAAATGTGGATTTATTATTTAAGGTAAATTTTAGTATTCATTGATTTTGTTAATTTAGGGTTTACTTTTTTATAATTTTTTTTTAATTTTGCTTTTAATATTTTCATTTGTTTACTTTTTAGTTTTTGTTGCTATATATTGGTCTTTATATTTGTTAATTATTTAAGATTTTATCCTTACCATATTTATTCATCAAAAGGAAGGGAAGATTCGCCTTTATGATTCAACTTATGAGTTTAATGATCATGCATTGACAGTGTAAATTGGTTTTATACTATTATTTAATTACATGCATTGACAGTGTAAATTGGTTTTATACTATTATTTAATTACAAACCATTATTTATTGTAAATTTGTTGACTTTTATAATAAATATTTTAAAAGTCATATTAATAGTGATTTCTGATTGGATGGCAGTGTAAAACTTTTTACACTGATAGTGCATGACCATTAAACTCTTAACTTATTAGGGTTATTTGGATTAACTTTTTCATAAGCACTTATAGGATTAAAAAATAAGAAGAAAAAATAAAATACCATAAGTTAAAATTAACTTATGCATAAGTTAAAAATTAGATTTTGAAGAAGCTAATATGAGAAAGCTTTTACAAATTAACTTATGTATAGGTTAATTTTAGTTTATGGAGAAGCTAATTTCACTTTTTGTTCTTATTTTTTTCTCCCATAAGTGCTTATAATTTTTTTTTATCCAAACAGGCCCTTAGTCTATGAGTATAAAAAAAAAATAAAAATTATTAGTCTATGAAGAATTTAAACTTTCAAGATATAAAATTAAATGAATTTATATAAAAAATTTTACAAAGACCAAAGTTTAAATATTAAATAATTTTCCTCAAAAAAAAAATTAAATAATTGAAAGGATGAGAATTTATATTAAGAGTAAATATTAAATAGTGTATACTCTGACAGTGTAAATGATTTTTATACTATTATTCAATCACAAACGTATAATAAATTTGTTTATTTTTATAATAATTATTTTAAAAGTCGTATTAATAATAATTTTTAATTAGTTGACATTTACACTTATAGTATATAGAAATTAAACTCTTAAATTAAATCTTTATTATTTATTGTTATGATAATAAATTCTTTTATTTTTTGAAAAAAAAAATTCGACCCAACTGTATAAAATTAATATAGCCATTTGATTACATATAATAAATGTATATAATTATTTTAAAATATTTCTTTTGATGTGATCTAAGGAAGTATTTTAAAACATTCCTTTAACTATCATGCATTTGTGCATTTCCCGGGTAAAAGTCAAATTTACCATTTATAAGATTTAATTTTACTCAAATTATCGTTAAATGTGGATACATCTTCCGACAAGAATTTAAATTATAATGTATTCTTTTATAAGGATTAATGACTTAATTTTTTTTATAATTATTTGTATTAAATATTAAAAAAAGTATATGATTGACTTTATTTGAACAATTGGAATATGCTTTGAAATAATTTATATGCTCTTAACAACTTGGAAATAAGAGGTGAGGGATGAGATAAATGCGGTTCAAACATGATATATTTTTTTTAATTATCGATGTTTGAATACTATATTAAACATCTAATTAATTTAGTTTGAATTGAGTAAATTTACTGTGAGTAAAATAATATTTTTCTTCTAATTTTGGTTAAACCAAAACAATCATTTGTCAATTTTTTACACGTTCAGTAGTAACAAAAGACTAATAAAACTTTAATTTAAGCTTCTAAAAATATTTTTAATTGTTAAAATGTTTTTCCATAGAAAAAATATAAGATGAAATTATTAATTAATTGATCAATAATATTAATAGTAAAGATTTTTTACGTAAAAAATGAACTCTTATTTTATTATGATTTTATTTCTTAATTAGTAATTACCATATTAATCTTATTAATCTTAACTAAAATATTTTTTCTATTATTTAATATTATAAATATTAGAATAAATTAAAATCATTAAAAATATTTGTTACTGTAAATATTAAAATTATAAAACTTTTAATAAGTTATTTTATTTAATTTTAAAAACTCATTTCAAAATTTACTCTCCACTTAATTTTACGTTAGACGGCTTTTGATGAGAACATATGAGAGAATTTTATTTTTTGTAGTTCTCTTCTGTTGTTTAGCATATTTAATTTAGATTTAAATATATTTTAGTCTCTATTTTTAGGAATATTTTTGAATATCTATTGAAGTTTTCTTCAACTTTTGATCCTTAATAAATTTTTTGTTAATCACTTTAGTCTTTCTGCTAAGTTAACAGAGTGTCATTTTAAATAATTTTTTGTCAAATCAACATCAATCACGTGTAAGTCACTTTTGTTTTTAGACTCTATAAATATGAGTCAATTTGCTTTTAATCCTTGTCTGAGTTTTAATATATATATATAAAGGAAAGGGAAAAGAGATAAGGGTGTCAATGTCATCTAGGTTCTTGTTGCAAGTGTTTGGTGGTCAGTGTATATACATAGGGGTTGATGTGCCCATGCCGAGCGACATAGGTTCTTGTTCAATCATGCATATTAGGGGCAAGAGATTGATCGATCCTTGCGTCGTGGCGATCTCAAGTTGCGACTTCAGTACTAACTTCGGTGGGAGATCTTGTGTTTGTTGACGATGGCGACAAGATGGGGCGTTACCCAATGATGCTACTTCGTTCTCGTCGTGCTTTGGTTGTGGGTTATTGAATCAATAATCATAAGGAGGAGGGAAATGGAACGATTTGCACCTCTCCATTCATTCTCGCGCTTAGTTGATGGTGGCACTATTTTCAAATAATGAACTTATTGTGAAAGATCAAATTCGTTTCGGGTTTGCCTGGCTTTGGTTTTGCATGTGCAAAAGTCAATGAGATGAGGGGTGAAAGATATTGGTGATGTTCGTCGACTTGTGTTTCCCCCGCAATCTTCGAAACGGTGAATGAATAGCGGGTGACTTCATCAAGTTCGAATTTGCTCAGCTGTGGGTGCTTATGCAAGGATGTGCAGGAAGTTGTCGAGGATGTTGACTTTGTGATGGGATGGATCTTGGCAACCGCTAATGATAATAGCGGTGTTCTCATCTAAAATGCTTTGTTTCGGGAACATTATTCAATTACTCCAATATTTATACTTCTGCTCAACATGTCGACCTTGTTGGGTTGTGCTTCTATGATTTATGTTCACTACTACGAGGCGACTCCTAAGTGATACCATCAGAATAAGTTTGTAGCGCATGGGGTCTTCTTGTGAGATTAGCACTCCTAGGTTGCATGATGGTGATCTAACCCGGCAAAGAAGGCTGACATAAATGTTCGTAAGCCGCGTTACATGGGAAACATCATTAGAATGGGCTCACTGATCCTCTTGAGCCTGCGCATGTGGTCGTCGTCTCAGTAGGAGTTGGTTTGGTGCCATGTATGAATATGAAATTCGACCCTCACAGGCATTTCGTGTTCTCGATTAAAGTGGTTCATGGGGTGGTGAAATTGCCAATACCGAGGAGCGAAATGAGTTTACATAACATTGTATAGAGGTTTCCAAAACACCTTTTGAAAACTTCGTATGACTTGACGCATTATGTGATTGCTTGTGTTGCTTGTTGGAGGTTGGTGTGAGGTATGAGTAATAGGCGGCAATGATACATATGCATGTCATACGTATGCACAAGTGTGCGTGTTTGGCCATGAGCGGAGATATCGACAACCAAGCTCTTAAACAATCTTGTTACCATGAAGAGATCAAGGGATCAAGATAAGTCACCATTGTTTGATACCTTAGCGTGTATTGACCAAAAACGCCTTGAAGTCTTCAAAGAGTTTGGTGTTCTTGCATACAAAGCAGGTGAGGCAATGTATGGAGCAAAGAGAGGGGAAGACCGGCTTAGCAATTGGTTGGGATGCACCTCGATTCCAACCAAGGTGTGCCTAACCAGGATCCTCTCTTGCATCTCCAGCAGGATTCTCTCTCAGTAAAATTTCAACTATCAATCACATTTTCTCTCTCCTCTAACTGCTGTTACACTAACCATTCAATGGTTAGGATTTTGCACGACAAAGGCTGGAGATAAATATAGCTAGAGAGGATCCAATTCGAGGTGTGCCTCCATAATACTCTTTTTGGTAAACCAATATAAGTATCTTACCAAATTAAACAAATCTTACCTATTCTAGCAATGTAAAGATTCTGTTAAATAGTTTTTGTTAAACCAATATGTTAAAACTTAGATAGGGACTAAAAGCAAATGGACCATATTCATAAGGACTAAAAGTAAATGGACCCATATTTATAAGGATTAAAAGCAAAAATGACTTATACATGATTGATGCTAATTTAACCAAAAAAAAAATTATAAAAAAATAACACTCTGTTAGCTGAAATTAACCTAAAGCCTAAAGTAGCTAACAAAAAATTTATTAGAGATCAAAAGTTGAAATTTTTTTTTAATAAAGACAAACAAAAATACCCAAAAATTATGGACTAAAAATATATTTGAGCCTTTAATTTAAAAAGATGTAATATATATTGCTTTTGGACTTTAGAGACTTTGGACAATTGTTTTCTTGGTATACCTCGATTAGTTGATTAGTATGTTGCTAGTAATTTATTCCCAAGACGAAGGCTATTGTGGACCATCTTGATAGATGGTCTACATTAGACCATAACTTTTAGTCGTTAGATTAATCTCATTTTCATAGGATTTACCTTACATCTTCTACACCAGATTATCCCTCTCCCAACTCTCTCTCCATCAACCCCTGTCGCCAAATTGTTGCCGACCACTGTTTTGTTGCCACCAGACTGTTGTCAACCACCATTCCCCCATTCACTTTTGCCCACTTGAACCAAAACCTCTGCGCCTTTTCTCAACACATAACAACTAACCCTTTTTTAGGCTCCAATCCAATTCCAGAGCCAGAAGTTGAGTTCCAAACAAACGAAGCCTCAAACCCAATTTCCTTCTTTGCCCTCCAATTCCGAACACATAAGTCCCTCTTCTTAGCCCTAAGAAACACTACATAATCATTTTCACACAGCATCGTGGAATCGAAAACCTGTCACCTTCGTTAGTGTCGAATTCGGTCAGAGTCTTAGAAAAGGACACAGGCTTCTTGGAAGCCTCTGCCACGTCATTGCAAGCATCCCAATTGCAACCGAGTTTTGAGTTTCAGAAAGGAACCAAACTCAGCTTTGCAAAGACTTCGTTAGTTTTTGGGTCTACCATGAGCTTAACAACTTTGACTTTGCACATAATGAGTAGTGGGACCTTCAGATCAACGATGGTGTGAGTGTGCTCCACGTGATCCTATGGGAAATAGAAAACTTTCGAGTTCACTTGAGGCATTCAAACCATGACACCTGAGCACGAGTGCCAGAGTTGTGGATCCAATAGCTTTAGCGGCAACAAAACAATGGTCGGCAATAGTCTAGCGATGGCAAACAGGGGTCGGCGGCCAGGGTTGCTAGGGAGAGAGTTGGGAGAGGGATAATTTGGTGTAGAAGATGTAAGGTAAACCCCACATAGGCGAGATTAATCTAACAATTAAAAGCTATGGTCCACGGTGGACCACCTATTAAGGTGATCCACCTAACCTCCATCTATTCTCAAAATAAATGCTTGAAATTTATTCGATAAATTTAACAACCAAAATACATCATTTAAATCATTTTATCAACCAATGGTGTAGCTCAATTGGCAACACACACTAAGTTTGTGGGGGAGGACATGTGTTCGATTTTCATAGAATACATCCTTGGAAAGGAACGAGGAGTGTTACGTGTGACTAAGCCCGGGATCGAGGATTAGTCTCATAGTCGACCCAAAGAACTGAAACTTGTAGGAATATCTCGAGATCCTACTGAGAGCCAAAGACACTAATTACAATGGTTTAAAAAAATCATTTTATCAATATTTTACATGATTATTTTATCTTCTTATTAAAGAACTGTCCTTCAAACAAGTACAAATTATTTAATAAAATTATAATAACAAAAATAGTTAATAATTAATAAACCCAATCGTATTTTGATGTGCTGAAACTCCTTCAAACATAATCTTCTGTAAGTTTAAATGAAGCGATTCTTTCATACAATTCTTTATATGACGTTCACCATATCTAGATTTTAAATCGACCGTGTTTTTTAGAATATCAATTCTAATACTTCGATAAATTGCATGCCATTTAGATGAAAAAATATATTTAAAATATCACAATGTATATTTTTCTCAATTTAGTTTGAATTTGATACAGTTTATGTTTACAAATAGAATATAATTAAAATACATTCTCATCAAATTACAAATTGGTAACTACTGAGCAAGGTTGTTCTAGCTTAATTAGTACTTTTAATTCTTAAGTTCAAGTCTTAGATATACAATTGGGTTAAATATTCAAAAGAATAGCTTTGCCACCTATAGAGGTCTTACTTAATTCAAACAAAATTGTCTCTCATGAAAAATACATGTAATCTATACAAAAAAAAAATTAATAATTGTCATGTATGATAATTTTGTTGATTTTTATAATAATTAATTTAAAAATTGTACTTAAGATAATTTTTTATGATTGACAATCAAAATCTACAGTGCAATAAAATTAAACTCAAAAAATTATATTATTATCTAGTATATTGACACACTATTAAAATATTTACAATTATAAGTATTGTCATAGATAACTTCTATACAAGTATGAATTGCAGAAGTTTGAAACTAATGTACTATAACATTTTTGCGATGATTTTTTTTTTTGTCAATTTTTACAACAATAAAAAATAAGCATTTTTTAGAGGCGTTCTTAAAACTGCAGTTCTTTCACTAGTAAGCATATGTTAACCTAAACTTTAGTAGTCAAAAGTACGGAATATGTTCCCACAATTGTAAGAGTAAATTACATTTCAGTCTTTTTTTTAATAACATTACACTCTACACTTCCTTAATTGACTATTTAACTGATTATTTAACTAATATTTTCTAATGGAATATATCATTTTACTATCATTAATATAATTAACCAAATAATATGGTAAAAAAATTATAAAAAATTATAATTATGTATTAAGTATTTAAATATAGGGGTATCAAGTATTTTTAACAATTATTTTTATTTAAATATTTTTAGATATTCATTATAAAATTGTCAAATTAATTAATAAAATGTTTTCAAATATTTATTAATTGATGCAAAAAAAAGTCTTTATTAATTGATAATTTTCTAATAAATATTTAAAATTTATTGAATAAAATTAATTAATTATTTTTATCATATTATTTGGTTAGTAAATGTTAAAAATAATTGAAAAATACATTTTATTATAATATACTAACGGGTTGAATCATCAAAACATTATAATTACAAATGCAGAAACCTTTATAGAGAGATATTATCATCATCTACAATTAAGATAATAGTATTGGAGTAAAGTTAATTTTAATATAAGTTTATGATGAATTGTCCTAAAAAAAATAATAAGGCACAGTGTATTTTATTCTAATTATTAATCTGATGATTAATTATTTAATAATTAATCTGATGTGACTAAATAGTTAAATTGTTTTGGATGTTTTATTTTCTCTTTTAATATAAGTTTAGGATGTATTTTCCTATTAAAAAAATTAATAAGGTAGAGTGTATTTTACTCTAATTATTAAGTCAATCTTGCGAGTTATACTAAAATTAATAGCCAAAAATTTTAACAAATGAAAAAGCAATGTCTGAAAACATGACGAAAAAAGAGTTGAAGAAAACAAAAAAGAAGAAGAAAAAAATCCTTGTCAACAACTTCAACATATGAAAACCAATTGTCGCACGTGCATAGAGACAGGATTGGCTAAAGATAAAGCTACTAAAGTTAAAGTTTTAGGTCCACCAACAAAAGAATTATTTGCTATTAGTTTTTATAAAGTAAAGATCATATATATTAGTAAAAAAATTCAATATATAACTTTCTCATTTAAAATAAAAAAATTTCTTTTAAAATTTCTTTTAAGATTTCACTCAACATTGAGAGAAGCCTGACCACAGACTTTTGCTCTTTTGGCTCAGATTATTTGAGGTGATTCCTTATAATCTTATATAAGCACTTGAGAGGCTCCACCTCCACGTGGCCTTTTCCCAGCGTTGTTCCGTAGTCCCTGATTGCGTCGGGTATTTGATTCATGTCCCCACGTTAAGTAGACTTGCTGGAAGCTAGATCCACCATAAGAAGACCATTTGCTTATGTCTACCACACTTAAGTCTTAGTCGATATGTTTTCATCTCACATATTATAAAAATGAAAAGCAAATGGGATTCATATTTTATAATATTTTCAAATAAAATGTTTAATTTATAATTCAAATTAATTTTTAAATTTGAGTTTTTTTTGGAAGAGAACGGGCCACCAAAAAAAAATACACGAAACAAAGGTACCCGAATATCACTATATCACGCTGTGCAGGGGTTGATCATACAACATAATTTGACGTAAAACTGCACTTAAACATAAAATTATGATAAATATATTTTTAAGGTCATATTATAAAAGTTAACAAATTTACTATAATAATATAATGATATAACAATTTTAAATCCAAATAAGAAAGAGTTTATTGCTATTCTTCTTTTTTTCCCTTTCAAATATCTTTTAATCCGTATACAGGGAAGTGCCAAGAGCAAGAATCCTTGTTATGGATTTTTTTTTCTTTCCCGCACGCATAATCAAATCCAAAGTTACATATTTAAGGAACTTAATTTCTTCTTCTGGGATCAACACACGTCATATATTTATTGTCAATTTTATTGTTTATTTATATATCATTTTCTCTAGTTTATATTTTATAATGTTTATTCTAAAATGATTTTTATAAAATAAGTTATGTTATTAGTGTGTTTAGGTTAGTTATAAAAAAAGGATTATTTCAATAATTGATATTTATAATTCATTGATGTTATAATCAATTTAGAAATAAGTTTTATATTTGTATATGTTAGGTGAAAAGTGATTTTAAGATATTATTTCATTTAGATTATTTAAAAATATTGACATTTTATATAAAAGTTACAAGATATGAAGTTATTTATAATAGTTGATTTTATATCTAAAATAGTCAATTTTTAAAAATAAAGGGAGAAAATAAAGTTAGTTAAAAATAATCTAATAAATTTTAAGAATCATAAGTTTCAACATTTTACTTATAATAAAATGGTTTTCTCATATAGTTTTTTACTTTGATAATTTTGTCTAACAAAACAGAATTTTCATTGAAAAAAAAAAAACTTTTAGACTTGAAAAGGCATTCCCCAAAATTAATCGTATCCCTGCATGTACTTGAGCTGTTGTCCACTCGTATTTTATCTGTTGTTTTATAAAGCTGTTTTTTGCTTATGATTTTTTTTTTGGCTTTAGGTTGAATATTAATAAGTGAAAAAAAATTAATAGAATGAAAATAATATTAAGTATTTCTAGGGCATTGAAATATGAAAACAATACAACAGCGATACCGTTCTAATTTATTGAAGTTGAAGAATCAAATGAACAAACTCAATTTTCTTCCTAATTTATATGGGTGATAAGTATTGCAATAAGAAATAAATTTGTTTTTAGTCTCTCTAAATATATAATTAAATTTGCTTTAGTTTTTAATTTTTTTTTGTTAATTTTAGTTCTCATAAATCTTAAAATGGTCTGTTATTATTAACAGAGATGTAATATGTTTAATTATGTTATGTTAGCAACTATTTTAAAATGACATAATATGACATACATGTCATGCTGTGAATAAGTGAAAACAGAGACTGTTTCAAAAGTATTAAAATTTTATAACAACTAAAATTATTGAAAAAAAAAATAGACAATTAAAACCAAAGGTAACTATATTTATAAGGACTAAAACCATATTTTACTCGAGATAAAAGAAATTATCTAAATATGATAAGAAAAAACTATTTTTTTTTATAATCAATGAGTGATCATTTCACTAGTAGTAATAGTACATATTTAAATTTAATTCCTCTTAAATAAGATTTTAGATTCAAATATTGTGTAGCAAAAAAAGCCCATTGAAAGAGTTAGCCCTATTATATTATACTATTAACGGTACCGACTAAAACAAGTTTGTCTATGACAAATATTACCTGTAGTTCTAGATAAATAAAAGAAGTCTTTTTTTTTTTTTTGATAAATAAAAGAAGTCTTTTTATGATTTGCTTTACACGTAATTGAATTACATAATTTATCGACAAATATTTAACTGTTTTGTTTGATGTTGATATACCCATGAATTTAAATTTCATATGTGGCAAATAAAACGACTCAAATTGCTCCTTTTTCCCATTGTTTCTTTTTGAAAATCAAATAGTTCACTCGAATTTCTTTCTTTCTATCGATAAAAAAAAAAAAAAATCCTTTCTTTTTATTTATTTTTTTTATGGAGATAGCTACTCGGCTTAAAGTTGTTCGCAATTAGCGTGTTTATCAGAAGTACAAATGCTAACAAAGATACCGCATCTAAAAACCAAAAAATAAAATTTATAAGCCAGACACGTAACATCGTAAAAAACACCAGTGTTTGATTATAGCAAGCTAAAATCAAATTTAATCTTAAAACCCAGTGTTGTAAAAACCGGACTGGACCGGCCAGTCAGACCGGAAAACTGGTGAACCGATCACCTAACCGGTTCAAATAAACCACAAAACCGACTTGAAGAAAAATCGGTCAAAGAACTGAAAAACCTGTAAAACCGGCCAAAAACCGGTTCACAGCGGGTCAAAGAAAAATGCGTAATACAACATTATTTTGATTTTTTTCTTTAAAAAAATAAAACCAACCTAAAATATTTATCATTTTCTTTTTTATTTTGAATATAAACTTGTTTTTATTAATAAATGTTTATGTGTATAGTTAAAACTTATACTTAAGTATCATGACATATTTGATTTGCACTTTTATAAGTATTGTAAATATAAAAAACCTATAAAATTATATTTTATTTTTAATTTTTAGTATTATAAAATTATGGTATTATGTTTTTTTTAATATTATTTTATGTATTATTTAATTATTATTATTATTTTATTAATACCAGTTCGATCACGATTCAACCATTAACAACCTTGAACTAGTATCTTGACCTGTTCAATGACCGGTCCTATTTTAAAAACATAGTTAAAACCACATTAAAATATAAATGAAAAAAAGTGCATTTTTTATACTGAGTTGAAATTATGTCAAAAAATAAATATTGAATTGAAAATTTTATAATAAATTTTCCTGTAAACTTATTTTTAAAATAAAAATTATTAAATATAAGTCACTTCAAATTTAATTGTAATAAAAATCAATTTTATAGAATAAAGATCATTTAAAATCAAGTTTACAAATACTACCCCGACCACGAGCACAAGTACTAGCAAAATTATAAGAATACTTTGGCAGCGCAATGAAAAATAATCCAGGAGGAGAACCAATTCCAAGTTTCCAGTAGTTGACCTTCAAGCCCAGAAATACTAGTTGGGAAGACCTGTGTGTAAACTGAAACGACAGCCAGTAATATATATACAAGTATACATTTTCTATAGTTTAATGAATTGTAACAGACTATTTACAGATAGAAAACGAAATCGATATAATCCAATCTTATGATCCTATCTAAGGTAATTTCTCACTTCACCCCCATGCTTGTTGGGTAAATGCAGCAACAACATTGAGTCCTCCAAGCTGAAGAGGACGTTAAGCCATCCCTCAGCGAAATCTCTCCCGCAAAGATGACTCCCTAGTTATCACCCAGCTGCATTTCCTCTTGACAACATATACCAAGAACACTCGTGCCATTAAAAAATTACCCTCTCAAAGCATAAACTATGAACCCAAAATATTAACATTGCGTTCTAGGTAACAAGCAAGGAGATCTCAACTTCAGAATTTCACTCCTAATTCTAAATGAGGAAGTGCGGGGACTACCATAAACCTCAGATTTGGATGAATGAAGGGCTAGCCTCGGCCTACATTTCACCGTCAGGCATCTGCAGGTTGCATATATCTAGGACCTTCTGGCACATTTCTGGAGAAAGTTCCTTCAAAAGATCTGAGACAGCTAATTTGTGCTTCCTCTTTAGTTCATCTAACTCCTGTCTTTGTTTAACCAACAAATTCTCCAGTTCTGTTGCTATTTGATTGATGTATTCTATTTCAGAATCTTCCAAATTCCAGATATTTCTGTCTGGGAAGATTTTTCACCGGTTGCTCCTGATGTAATACTTCTCTCACTGAAAGGGGGATCAGCAGTCTCATCACATTCCTTCTCAGCACTACAATCACCAACACAGATCTGATCATCAGCTGAAATATCACCATTTGCAGTTGGGCTGCCTTCCTCAGCATTTGCATCTGCTTCAAACAAGTGTGAAGTACCAGGCTGAGATGGAGAGTTTCTACCAACTCCCTTTGGTGAGTCTGACCAGTACTTACGACCTGAAGGTAATATTTCTAATGCAAGACTACCAGGAGAAGCAATGGAATCATTTGTCATAGGAAAGGCCCCGGGCCTAGTTTCAGAGGTACAGCCTGAATCTTGACAATAACTGTCAACAGGAGTTTCACTAGTATTCCAACTAGGAATGTGATATCGAATTTCAGAATCAATCATCCTGGCAATAGCTGTAACATCTTGATCAGTAAGTTCCAACTCCTCAACCATTTCACTAGCAACAGAGGTTGAAGTGTCTGCTTCAATATCAAAAGGAAAATGGATATTGCGAATATGACCTACACAGAAATGAACATCAGAACCAATGAAAAAGCAAATAGACAGATACTCTCTTTGGATAAAAAGAAAGAAAGAAAATTGAGAGAGAAGACCTGAGGAATCTGCAATTCGCAATTTTAAAAATATTGTATTATTATCTGTCCTCTGACCTTCCACTGTAAATTCCCTACTTGTCTCAATAGAATTATCCTCAGCATTTTCAATAGCTTGATTATGAGAATTATTTCCTGCATTTGATACATCAAATGGTAAACAAAATAAGATAGTTAATTAGGGAATTTAGATGCAAAGTATATTTACCTGAATTGGTTTGAGATTTTGAAGATCGACCTACACTATCATTATCATAATCTGACTGAAGAAAGGGATCCATCAAGAGGTCCTTCGCAGACAACCGCTCAGATACATCAGCAATACACTTTTCGATAAATGCTTTAACTTCAAGATCTGTCACTTTTGCCAACGATGCTGGCCTTATTCCCTATCAGAAGAGGAAACAATAATAAACATAAAGATGATAAAAGACAATAAAAACCCATTTGATTTAAGAAAATGTTCTGTTTCTATTTTTGTTTTCACTAATAATTAAAATTTAGAAAAAAAAAAAAAACCTTTTTCTGCTTTGTTTCTTGTTTTCAAAGATTTGGACAAGAGAAGGTGAAAACAATTGGACATTTTTATAATTATTAGTGAAACCAGAAAATGAAAATGGAAAACATTTCCTTGAACCAGGTAAGCCCCTGAATATCAGGAGTACCATTCAACCAAAGACTTATGGACAGTTATTTGATTCTTTGCACAGCATATCAGTAAGACTATGGAGAAAGATAAAATATTTTCCAATGTGTTGAGTTAAAAAAATTCTAGAACGATGTTCTTTTTCCGCAAGCTTTACAACCCTTAAAGGATGTAATCCAACTGCTCCTGAAGTCCACTTAAAAATTCTATATCATATCTCAAGCAATTTCATACATAAGAAAAACTAAAACCTAACATGATTCTTATTGAAAGAAGATATGTTAACCATTATTCCCTAGAAGCCAGTTAAAATTCAGGTTCAGCAACTAGAGAAGAAGAAAAAACACCAAATCAGATATTCTAGGATTTATTTTGTCGTTTTTAAGTTTGATCTGTGCAAATTCACCAATTTTATCTTTTCAACCCCCCCGACCCCGCCCAAAAAAAAAATCCAAATTCTATGAAATTCCCACAACAATTAACATCTGCTCAGGTTCATTGACTGTCTAATACTTTTGACTAGCTGACTGGTGAAAACAAGCAACGGAGCAAAAAAGAACTATAATTTGGACTGTATAATTGAGTAGTTCAAAAAGATTCAAAATCACAGAATTGTCATGACGTTACATCTTAGTTACAGTAGTAGTACCAGCAAAAGTGGTATTATGATCTTATCAAGTTGAAGTGTAAATTGTTGTACTATCCAAAGGGTATGGCAAACATCACAGTCTCTAAAAATTTAAAGAGCTTTTGTAGCACATTGAATACTATATCCATTGCCACTGAGATGGAATGAATAATTCTAATACCAGTGTTGCATCACATGTTAAGTAAAAGTCCCAACATTTTGAAAACAAAGCACTTAAACTTACAGATGTCACTTTCTTGTATATTTGAGCAGCATTGGAACATTCAACATATGGGTACTCAACAGTTACCAACTCTAGCAAGCACATGCCAAAAGCATAGATGTCAACAAGCTCATTGTATTCCTCTTCATAAAGTTCTGGGGCCATGAACTCAGGGGTACCTAGGCTCATAATAAGAATTACAGACGCTTTCAGTAACAAGATTCCCACAGTAGTCCACAAAAGCAAAGCATAACAAATGTAACAATTTCACAGGAAATGTTACCTATGACACTGTGAGCCGAATTGGCCTGCCGAAGGATAGCCGCCAATCCTAAATCACCAATTTTCACCTCCCCTTGATTCCCATTGACAAAAATGTTGTCGCACTTCAGGTCTCGGTGAATAACCGGTGGATTATGACTGTGAAGATATAAAAGGCCTTCCAAAATCTGCCTAGACCATTTCTTCAAAGCTCTCAAATCAACATGCTTATGTTTCTTCCGGTATCTAAATTAAGAAACTCAAACTTAAAAAAGAAATCCCACCAGAGTCACAAATAAAACAGATACAATAAGCCAAAAGAGACTCACTGATGCAATGTTCCGGAGGTGAAAATTTCAGTAATGAAGTTGATGTTCTCATTCTTGGCGTCAATCCATGAATTGTAAAACTTGATTATATTCTTATGCTTCAAAGTCTTCAGCAAATGAACCTCTGAATAAAGTCGCTCCAAATCTTCAGAGTTACGCAACAGATCCGCCACCTTAACCTGATTCCAAGCCACTTCAATCCCTTCCAACTCATCAAACGCTCGATATCTACATTTCCATTTCACAGTTAAGGGCAACCAAAAAATAAAAATAAAATAAGAATCAATGTTACTTATACATATTGATATTTATTGATTATAGATTAAGCGTAGAAATATTCAAAAACGAAAAAAAGGATACACTTTCTTGAAAGCCCCTTTCCCTAAAACTTCCTTGTACTGCAGAATCCAGCAAACCAAATCAGATCAAGCGAACCATATTACAATACATTGCAAAACTAATCAATAATGAAATTAAATTAAATTAAATAATGAGCTAAATGAAAGGGCATAACAGAATGCATGAAGGATCGGCATTGCGCGTGGAATTTCAGAGCTGAAAAGTTGAACGATAATGGAAGAGAAAGAAGTGAAACTGACCCGACCATAGCGACCGGCGGGATCAACCTCGACGAACTCGATGTCGGGATCGTCGAGGTCTTGCTCGGAGGAATCCTGCGGCATTGGCGGAAACCCTAGCTACGCAGAACGAAGTGGTCGATTAAGAAGAGAATAAGGGAAAGAGAAAAACGAAAGAAAATTATTGCGATTGTTATTGGAGTTTTGAAGAGCACGATGAGACAGTGGCTGGTGCAGCACTACCAAGCTGGTTCCCCTTCTTCGCAGGGTCAAAACTCAAAATCAAATCGTTTCCATTAAAAAGCTCGCTTTTCCTTGTCGCTTTGATTTCTTAGGATTTCTTTGTTTTCTTCCAACGACGACGAGGGTGCGTGGAGTGTAGGTGCCACGAGAAGCAACTAAGATATTATTATCTTAGGCCAAGTCAAATACTATTATTTATGGCGTCTGAAGGCAAGTTGGTCGGCTACTACTACTCTCAGTTATTTATTTCTTTACTTATTGAAGAGTTTGATGAGATATTAAGATCCGGTTGACTTTATGGGTTTGGACTTGTCTTGGTTTTGTTTGGAGTTTCTTGACTAATGACTCAGCCCATCGAGCTTTTTGGTGGTATGTTTAAACTTCAGTAATATAAATTTACAAGTTAAAATTAAAAAATATTTTATATTATATGTTTTAAAATAGATTATGACAAAAAAATATATTAATATGTTATATATATATATATATATATATATATATATATAAGATATTAATTGAAGATAACAATTCGTTATTGTTTATTACTAATTATCAAAGTAATTATATTATTAAATATTTTTGTGACATAGCAAACTTAAAACAAAATTTTAAAATGTGACTAGAGTTCATTTTATAAAATAAGAGGAATGCTAGCAACACTTTCTCTACTATTGGCCGAAATTTACTGAAAATCACAAATTTTGGTGGGTCTCACTTCTCATTTAATGAATCTCTCTCCTATTTTGGATGTGAAAACCACCAAAATTTGTGATTTTCAATAAATTCCGACCAATAGTAAAGAGTGCTAGAAAGAAAGCGTTAAAGAGAATGTTACTAGTATTCCTCAAAAAATAACACACCAAATATAATTTATAAAATTCATGCATTTCTCACGTGCATTTATATAAAAAACTTAGGATTAAATATGTTTTTATTCCTCCAAAAATTTGACAAAATTGGTTTTAGTTCCCAAATTTTTTTTCCTTGAATAAAGTCCCCAAATATTAAAAATACCCTAATTAGATTCTTGTGTTAAACTTTGTTTAACTTTTATGTTAAATGATGGTCACATCAACATCACAGTCACCATTAATTTGCTAATATGACTGTCTATGTCAACTGTTATGTCCAGGTCAGATTAGTAACATACTTTTTAAATAAAATTATTACATGTTTAATCCTAAACCACAGATTTTTTTTAGCCCTAAAACAAAAGTAATTACACGATTTTTTATTAAAAATTATCACTGGCATTTCAGGTAATAAAACATTTTACTTGGAAGCTAATGTGGCTATTATTTAATAGAAAAGTTGAATAGAGTTTAGCACAAGGATCCAATTAGGGTATTTTTAATATTTAAGGGATTTTATTTAAGGAAAAAATTTGTAGGAATTAAAAACAATTCTGTCATATTTGTGGAGGACCAAAAACATATTTAACCCAAAAACTTAATTAAGCACTTATAAGCTCTAATTCACAAGAGCTTATTTTAAAAATTTGATCAAGAAACCTATTAGAATAAGTTAAAAAGAACTTATTTTGATAAGTTACACCAAAAAAATTTATTGAAATAAACTTAAAAACCTTGTGACAATCTTAAGTTATTTTTATTAACTCAAATAAGTTTTCTATAAGCTTGTCCAAATGTTCCCTTAATTACCTTTGGTTAGGTTGGATTATGGGGTTGGGATAGATATAGAACACACTCACAATTTCTTACTTTGACTGTGTGTAAGTATATGAGTGGTTATGGTTATGGTTATGGTTATAGTTGATCCAATTAACCCAACATGACCCAAGAAAAAAATTGGATTGTTTTGGGTTTACTGATTTTTTTTTATCAACTTGGATTTGTATTAATCCGATTGAGTTACATTAGATATCAGATTTAACAATCTCATACCCAACTCAACTTGATTATATAAAAAATAGTTAATGTAATACTCAACATAAAAAATTAAAAAAAAAATAGTAGATATGCTTCATAGAATAAATCTGACTTTTGAAATAGGATATCAATTTTCTCTTAAAATTTATAATTTCTAGCCTTTTTCCTTTTTTGTATTATAGGTATATTCAACTCAACTAACTTGACTTGACCTAAGTCAAAAAAAAGAGGGTTGTGTTAAATTCACAATTTTTTATTAAATTAAATCTGTATTAACCCAATAGAGTTAAGTTGGGTATTAGATTTAACAATTGCAAACTTAACTCAAAATGATTATATAAAAAAGGCTTAAATATGTTTTGCATCCCTATAAATATAATGCTTTTTTTTTTAGTTTGTGTATTTTTTTTATTTTTAGTTTTTGATCTCTACAATATTTGTCATCATTTGTTTTGGTCTTGGCCATGATGACCAAAACTAAAAATAGAAAGTTTTATATTTTGTAGGAACGTAAAACTAGAGACTAAAAACAAAATTCACTATGTTTACTTTGAGTAAAAACAAAAAAAAATGCTATATTTTGCAAGGACATAATGTTAAGGTCAAGCCCCTCTTGAGATGAAGTTCTAATGATAACAAACTGTCAAGAAGCAAATTCGAAGTGTTTTGAACTTATGTTACTTATAGTCTGCTTTGAGAATGTGATTAAAAGTACAAGACTTCATACATTGAAACACATCATTAAGAGCATGAATCAAACTTAAGAAGCATTATTTTAGAGAATGTAGCCTCCAAAAGCTAAAAAATGACAAAGTATGCATATGAGAAACATCATTATCAAAAGGACAACTTGTAGAAGCATATCAAACTAAACATGCCTTCAAAATATCAAAATGCAACAACATCAAAAGTTGTATATGGTTAGAAGACAAAATGAATAGGAAATGGTCAAATGGTAATGACTCTAGAAGCTACATGTGATTAAAAGCTATGTCAGAAGATGCAAACTGAACAAGGATCCTAAAGAAGACATTTGCATTGTTGTAGAAGCAATATGTCCACTACGTCAAAAGAGACATGCTCAAAACTACATTAAAACATGTTTTAGAAGTAAGAAACCAACCTAGATGACTAAGTACTTATGCAAACAAAGTAAATAGATTGAATGAAGTTTGATATACATGCACTAAAACCATTTAGAAGTATAATGTGAGAATTCTATAGATTTCCAATTTTTTAGAAGCTAGAATCTTAAGAAGTTCTAGAAATTGTCAAAGAATATTCCACTAGTGAAATTAACTTAAAACTGTTGTTTAAATTCAAAAGAAGGATTTCAAATTAAAGGAAACGATTATTTTATAAAAGGATTCTAAAAGCAACACGAGAAGACAAAAAGGTAGTCAAAGGCAACTATAATGAAAATGACCTATCATACAACTTTTGGACAACTTTGACTGACTTTTAAAAATCCATAAACGGCTTGTTTAGGGCCAAAAACTCTCTATAAAGGCCATTATTTGAATAGATTTGATGCAAGGAAGGAAAATAACAACTTTAGGCATCAAATTGAAGAATCCATGCTTTAGAAGAAAGAATTTAAGCTTACGAGAGAGATACCTTCCTAAAGAAACAATCCAATTCTATTATTTATCCTTTGTAATATCCAAGAGTGTAGTTAGGCTTGATGTAATATTGTGTATGCATTCTTTAAGTGTTAGAAAGAGCAAGAATCAAACTTTTTTCTTTTTTGGAGAAATTAGAAGCATTCTAATGACTAATAAGGAAGATTAATGCTGTTAAAGGGTTTGTATCAACACATCTGGTTTAGTTGGTGTTGGGGATACAACTGTTGAGCTATGGTTAAGCTTGTAAAGGCTTAAGAAAAGAATATTAGTTGTTAAAAAACCTGTGGAAGCCTGAGAAAAAATACCTTGTGTAACTTGGTGAAATTACTGAGAGTAATGTGACAAAAGGAAGAGGCAACTAAAATGATCAAGAAGGCTATTAAGTACTAGGGGTGTTCATATCCAAACTGATAAAAAAAAAATCAAAAATCGGTCCAAAAAAACCAAAATCCGAAGAAATTGATTTTTTTTATTTTATTTCATTGGATGGTTTTGTAGTGTAACCAATCGATTTGATTCGGTTTTCAATTGGTGGCTCTAAAACTGAACCAAAATGATACTAATGAATATGACTCAATGCTATGCTACATTTAATACTTTAATTGATACTTTTATAGGAGGTTTGGAATTCTAGCTAAGAAAGGTTACTAAGTTTGCATGTCTTTATTTGTTTACAGTATTGAATTAATGTTGGTACTTAATAATAGTTTGATGGTACTTCCAGTATTAGTTTGTCAGTACTTACAATATTGAATTAACGTTGTATGTCTTTATTTGTTTAGATGGATGGGTGTGTGAATTGTTCTTCTTAATATTTTGAGTTGGTATTTCCGCACTGCTTTCTGCTAGCATCCATCAAATAGGAAATTAAAGAATCAGTGAAGATAGTCAGTAAAAACCAAATCAATGACCCAATTCAAACTGCATTTATTGGATTGGATCAAACTGATTTTTTTGTGAAAGCCATCCTAATCGAATCGAACTGCATGTTCTTTTGATGTTTGGATCGGATGGCTTTTTTTCTCAAAACCGATCCAAATCGATCTACAAACACTCTTACTAAGTACACTATTTTAACAAATAAGCTTTGCAAGAGGGGTTACACCTCTCCACTTTTGTGGTGCCTAACTCCATCTCAAGTCGAGTATGTCATAAAAAAGGTGAAGGAGGGAATTTGTGGAAGTTGTATCAAAGGATGGTCGTTGGGTAACAAAGTCCTTAAAGTAAGGTATTGTTGTCCAACATTAAAGACTGGTTGTATGAATTTTGTAAAGAAGTGTGACAAGTGTCAAAGGCACGCCAACTTTCATAAGGCACCTCCCAAATACTTGCATTCTATTTTATCGCCATGACCTTTTCATAAATAGGGCATCAACATCCTTGGCTCATTCCTAATAACGATAGTAAGGCAATTAAAGTTCTTGATAATGGCTATCAATTGTTTCAGCAAGTGAATTAAACTTGAACATATGGCGACAATAACTACAAATAGAGTGAAGAAATTTCTTTTGAAAAGGATCATCTATCGTTTTAGTGTGCCACATACTTTGGTGTCTGATAATAGCACCTACATTCAACAGTTCTACAAAGATTTGGGGATAAAAATGATTTTTACATAAGTCAAACACCCACAAAGAAATAGTTTCACAAAGGCCATAAACAAAGTCGTCCTAACAAGAATAAAGAAAAGATTGAATGAATAAAAGAGAAATGGGTTGACGAAATTCCCTAAGTTTTATAGTTATATCATATGACCCAACACTTTACCAATCAAGAAACCCCTTTCTAATTGGTGTAAGGAATTGGTGTTATGGTGTCAGTGGAGATCAAAGAGCCCAACTTCAAACCTCTTTATTTAATGATCAGGAAATCAAGGAAGGACTTTGAGCCAATCTGGATAAGATAAATGAAGAAATGGAGATGAAGTATATTCGGTAAGTTGCTAGCAAGTGCAAAGCAACTTGGAAATAGGACCCCCAAGGTCACTCTAAGGTCGTTCACGAAGGGAGATCTAATAGTCAAGAAAGCTCAACCCAACCAATCTCAAGGAAAGTTAGCACCAAAGTCGCTTGGACTATATCACATATGAGAGAAAATCAACAAGGCTTGGAAGACATGCATGGTGGAAAGGTTCCTTGGATTCATTCAAAGTTTGACCAAGTTGAGGTTTTATTACAACCAAGTTTATAACTCTACACATATTCATTTAAGACCATTTATTATCGTTTAAGAATATTTAGTATTATTTTACTTTTCAAACTTCGATATTATCAAGCTTCCTACTTTGTAAAATATACTTTGTGTGGTTTGTTTTATAACTTTGTCTACTATTAAAGTCATACTTGGTGGAATGCTCTTATTGATAATCTAGTAATTCTGCGATTGAAGTTTGATAACTTGATTTTGAGGTTGATATTGGATCCTTGTTTGACATTGTTTATATAATTTGTATTGACACCGAATAAGTGCATGTATAACTCAGCTAAGGTAAAATCATGCTTAAACAACATATCTTAGCATATATTATATCATAAAACAAAGTCATGACTTAACTAAATATGTTATAACCTCACTACAACTTTGCATGGCATGTATTAGAGTGTCGGATATTAATAAAATTCCAACCTCACTAGAACATTTGCATGGAATGTATCCAAATGAAGGATCTCAAGCATAAACTAACCTCTTCGCAACATTTGCATGGAATGTATCTGGGTGTATGATTGATATAGAATGGACCCCATCAAAAAAGAAGTTTGCAACCTTCTCAGAGCAGTTGTATGAAAAGAATTCGAATAAAGTTTTCAAATATGTCTTTTTAAATCAATGCCTCCAAAAATGGAGGCAACCAAAATACGAATTCTCCAAATGATTTTATTCCTATTATTTTAGATCAAACAATCACGATGTTGAATGATTTAGCAAGTGTTTTTACAAATGAACACAAGTATATAAAAGGACAATAACTTCCAGATTAAGTGCACCAAGTTGCGTACAATATTAGTTGACAAAAACAAAAAAGTAAATTACATTGACACCCTAAGGTTTCATCAAATTTCTCTCGATACCTTTCTACATCTACACTAATTCCCCTTAATTGTTTGAAAAACATTATACTAACATTCCTTAATTATTTGAAAAACATTACACCATATACCCTATAAGAGATGTTGTTGTAAACGTTAAAAAAGTAGCGAGTTATGTGTAATCTTAAGAAACATTAGGAAGTGTCAGTAAAATTTTCTCTAAACAAAATAAGCCTATCCAAATTTTTACAAAAAAGAGTCACCCTAAGAAAACATAGCAAAATACAATGCGTTGCCTTGCTGAAAAATAAGTCATCTTACAAACAAAATATTCCTTCTACTTTAGGAACAACGATTAACTCAGAAAAATTTTCTATTTCTTCTTACTCATGGTTAATTATATGACAAACAATTGTATCCTTAAAGGGTCCAAGATCATCCAAATTAATTTCAAGATACAGAAGTCAAACTTGTTCCACTACATTGAAAAACCCGTTGAAAATTGTATTGCAATCCTCTCTTGAGCATCGTCTACCTCATTCTTTAGCCTTATCATCTCCTTGTTCACCGACTTTAATTGAAGCTCTAAAGTGGTCACCTTATCCACTACTTCATCTTTTGATTTTTTTCTCAAAATTTTCTTCTTGATTATCAACTGATTCTCTTACTCAACTAGCTCTTTTCCAAGCTTTTAGAGATGTATATTAGATTGAGATTTTAAATAATTTTAAGAGACTTTTTTGTGATAAAAAATGTTTGTGGTATTCAATTAAATTTTAAATAATATAAATAAGTTTTGTGGTATTCAATTAAGATTATTAGGATTTTTTTTAAGAGGGTAATAAAATCTAGTGATATTCAATTGAGATTTTTTTATGACTTACAAAAAATCTTTTAGTATTCAAAATCATACAAATTTTGATGGATTATTTTGTAAGGTAGATTTCATGTGACTTTTCAGTGGGATGTATAAATATCACACCCATCTAACAATTCCACACAAACCCTTAACACTTTCCTACTCTCTCTTTCTTTCTTTATCTATCATTGCCAAACTTTTCTTTCTCCCATCACACATAATTCCTTCTCTCTTTGTTGAAGGTGGTATAGATGTTGATACTGTATTTGGTTATCTCTTTTGTCTAATCCTACATGCCTTCCCTACAATTAGGTAAAAGATCTTTCTAGTTTCCTTTGTTAACTTGTTGGACAAATTCATTATGTACATAACCAGAAAGACAATATCAAAAATGCATTAAAAATCTCGTGCATCACTAATGCCAATCACACACTCGCATGGTGAAGTTCAAACTTTTTTTCCTTCTCATGGTGAAGTTTTTGATCTATTTGTTCTTGGACACTCCCTATTGTTTAGATGACAATTGTGACACCTATTCACATTGTATATAGCCCATACTTATTTACTTAATTAATTAGTCATTGATTTTAAATTAGTAATAATAAAAGTAAAATTTTTCCAATTTTGATAATAGAGAAATGGTAAAATTAACAGAGGTAGGAAATAGGAGTAAAAGATAAAAATATAAAGTCTATTTATATATATGTACCATAGTACTCTACATAATAATTTCATATTACATATCAATCTTCTTAAAATATAAAAGAAATGTACATCAAAAGGTAGACATTGTCTAACCCCAATATATACATCAAAAAGATCATACTCAGAGCAGTGTCAGTCTACCTTATCCCATATATAAAAGATCAGGTCATCAAACTAGGCCTATGAATCCTTAAGTGGTGACGGAGTAGGAAGAACATAGACGAAGTTTAGCGACAGAGTCATCAATAAGGAAATAAGGATCTCATAGGTCATACGCGGTATTGGAAACTCAAGAATAAGAGATAATAAGGTAATAGATATAAAACCATGATAAGTAAGTATATCTATATCTTCGTAGTACTCCCAAGTTCCTTTGTCTAAATACTCTATGTGTAAGTTAAACAATACTGGCATGGCCATCTTCATTAATCATGTTCAAATATGCATAAAAGAAAAATAATGGAATAAGGTGATTTGTTCTAAAATCACTTCTACATGTATGATAGGAATTCTACCATAAAATACAGATAAAACACAGTTGACAATAAAAGGAAAACCTAAAGTTTATTCTATGTTATACTATCCTTGACTCAGTGTGGATCCATACTCTACATTAGTGGGTAATAGTTCTTAATAGAACATGGGAAGTGACTGGGAGTACATATACCTCTCTCAATATCATCACATGATACAGTCTTTGTCATCATTGAGGAATAAAATAACAATTTAGGATATCTATTTATAGAAGTATACTCTCAACAATCTTGGTGATGTTGAGCAATTGTCAGGGTTATCAAGTTGGTTAAGTGATTGTCCCGGCTCGAAGCACTACCTTGGTCATTAGGACGCTCACTACTCGATACCATATCCTCTAAACCTAACCATGGGTCCCTACCTTTCATCTTGTAGAGTACCAAACTGTAGCTTCCCTAAGAAAGTGTTATGCCACTGCATGTCACTTGTTTTACATTACTCATTAATTTATCACTTCCTAACTTCTCAAACAGATGTTTTCCTAGTCTCATTTAATTTAAGTACCAGTGCAATCAATATTTCTGCCTTATATTGCAGAAATTGCACAATCACATAAATAATAACGACATAATAATTATAATTTAATTACCAAAATTTTGGCAAAATAACAACTAAATAAATATATTTTAATTTTCTAAATTTGAGCATAGTAACAATATAGCAAGTATAATTTAATAATTTAAATTTGAGCAGAGTAACAACTTAACAAGTATAATTTAATAATTTAAATTTGAGTAGAGTAACAACTTAACAATTATAATTTAATAATTTAAATTTGAGCGGAGTAACAACTTAATAAAAATTAAAGTTTAGCATCAAACATAATATAATGGTAATAGTATTTAAAAGAGTAAATTACACTAACACCTCCTGAGTTTTTTTCAGATTGCACAAACCCCCTTACTTTTTTAACGTTTACAACACCATCCTTATAGGGGTACACAGTGTAATATTTTTCAAACAATCAGGGGGGGTTAATGTAATATATAAGGGGTGTCAGTGTAATGTTTCTCAAACAATTAAGGGAGGTTAGTGTAGGGACACAAAAAGGAGGGGTATCGCGTGAAATTCGACAAAATCTTAGGGGGTGCCAATGTAATTTACTCTATTTAAAATTATGCCTAAACGGGTTTAGGGGAAAACCCTTCCTATCAACATGCAAAGTGACAATAATTTAGAACCAACCTCACTCCCTCCATTACCTCTAAGGTGATTGATGAAGAGGATGGAGTTGTTGATGCAAAGCTCTTAAGAAGAGAACTCTACTAATTGTTGGAAAACTAGTAAAATTTTAGCATAAAAACAAAGTAAGAGAAAAAAAAATTCTAGAGAGAGAAGCTCTCTAAAAATTTGGCTAGCTTGAGAGAGGTAGAGGTGTGTGAAAAAATGTCCAAAGGTTGCCTATTTATAGAAGAAGGAGGAGGGTTAGGTGTCCCCCTAATGACATTATTGTTTATGTAATAAATTAGGTTTTTTATTTATTTTTAATCCAATTATAAGACACATATTCAAACTTAGAGATACATACACATATTAGAGTGGTGAATCAACCCCCCTTAGGCTTGGACGTGGTCTATGTGCTGTCCTAGCTTTATCAGTGTCAATTTTATTTGTAGTTAAATTAACCGGTACTGATAAAATTGATTAAACTTAAAAAAAATGACTTTTAATATCAAAAAATGAAATTAAATGTAAAACTGGAAAAATACATTATTTTTCATCAAAAATAAATTTCTAATAATTAATTTTAATTTTTATTAACTTATTTCAAATTATATGTATTTATTTTGTATTTTTAAGCTAGAAAATTCATAAAAATTTCCATTTTAATTCAATAAATACCAAAATTTTTATGAAAAATTATAAAATTAAATATTTCACCTATAAATAAACTAAAATTATCATTTTCACCATTTTTGGATGTCAAATCAATACTGGCTGGCTTATCGGACACTTAACAACATTTTGGTCATTTTACACAAGAATTCCAAAAAATTTCTAAAATTATATTTTAATATATATAAAATGATTCCAAGCTCAAATTTATGTTTTAATGTCAATTGATTTTTTTCCTCATGTCAACCTTTATTGTTGAAAAATAGTGACAAAATCGTCATTTTCTAATTTCTCCGGGTTTCAGCTCAAAAAAATTATTAAAAATCACTATTAAATAGTTCTTAAAATTTAAAGTGTAATGGTGAAAATTAGAATTTTGAAATTCCTTCTTGATTTTTTAGAATTACTTTGTTAAATATTAGAAAAACGGTTGAAAAAATTGAAATAGGATTATTATATTTTTCACTATTTTTTTTTCAAAATAAAATTTTTATAACGAAAGGTACTTAGTATAAAATTTTTAAAATATTTTGAAGTCAAAAAGTCTCTGGTCTGCTCTTGTAGTCAACCAAGGGTATTTTGGTCATTTCAAAAAAATTGTCTTAATAAATTCTCAAAAAATTCTAAAATTATTATTAATTATTCTAAGTATATTGATAACTTAAAAATAATTTTTAAACACTTCTAACTAATTTTTTTATTCTATTATCTGACTTTTTAGAGACAAAACGGTCATTTTACCCATTTTGAGTTTAGTTCCCCAAAAATTATTAAAAATATAAACTAAATACTACATAAGTGTAGTACTCAAAATTTTGAGATTTCTATTTAGTTCTCCAAAAATAAATACAGAATGATTAAGAAAATAATTTGATATACAAAAATAGGGGTATTACAACAATGGCATGTGCTTATGGATCAACAGTTCTTCAATACTAAGCAAACATTATGAACTATGACTTGTTATGTGATTCAGGTATTAAAAGTGTCTTAGACAGTAATGAAATGGTTAGGCGATAGGTAATAATTTGTTCTATGTACCAGAAAACAAATGTTTTTATTTTGATAAAATTAGTAGGACATGAAGTTGGAATCAATTAGCTATTAAAATATTAGAAAAATTGTGTTGATTTTACTTTTTTTTATCCAAACCTTATCATTTTTTTGTTATGTTGTTCATTGACTCTTGAAATTTTAAATATTTTCTAAAAATTTATAAGGTTCTCTCAAATCTTATAAATTCTTATGATATAAATCCATTAAAATTCAAACTACAAAATCTTGATTATAAATGTCTTTTAAAAAAAATCTTATAAGTCATTACATTTCTACATAGTCTTTTAAAATCCACAAGACTTTTTTATGCCAAAACAATCTTTTAAAATTCCAATCCAATACACCTTACTTTTCTTTAGCAAAATTCTCCTTGTTTTTGTCAAATTTTTCTATTTCAACAAGAAACTTTTCTTTGTTTTAATTTTATCTTTCTCTTATGCAGATATGAATTCTCTTTTTCCCTACTTCTTTTCTCTTTCACTACTTACTTAACATTGTCCTTTATAGTAAGTGCTAGAAAAGTTATTCCATTGGCAAGGGCCTGAATGGCATTATAAGATATTCAAGTGCCCATCTTTTTCACCATTTCTTGATCACGATCAATACAAAGGTTCTCATGAATCTGAGTAGTATGCATCAACTTGGCATTCCATAGAGAGATAAGATTATCTTCCTTCTAGATTTGCTCGAGAACCAATAAATCCTAATCCTTTACCTCAATGTCGATTAGCAAGTGCCTTTATGATTCCTCATGGCCTTCTATGTTTAAAGATATAGTATAAGTGATTTGTACATCACCTATGAGGTTAATTCTAGAAGTCTCTTTTTTCCAGGTTAACAATGATGTTTTCTCCAATCTCATGCTGAGCTCATTTTTGAACTATAAGGTTTGGGTTTCCCTCTTGATTAGTCCCTGAGGTTCCTATTGGAGTGTCCACTGTCAATATTGCTTTCCTTTGT
This sequence comes from Spatholobus suberectus, assembly GCA_004329165.1. NCBI lineage: Eukaryota > Viridiplantae > Streptophyta > Magnoliopsida > Fabales > Fabaceae > Spatholobus > Spatholobus suberectus. The sequence goes on from CM014729.1 coordinate 64,622,918, forward strand.
AACCTCTTCTAGTGAGCATGCAGTTTTTTGTTGGACACAGAGGCCATTTTTTCTATAAAAGACAACACAAGTGTTAGAAGTTAGTTGATAATCAATGAAAACAACTAAGAAAATTAATGATTTACCAAGGTATTTTCTCAACTTCACCACCCTATGCTCCAGACCGATTAGTCTACTACATAAAAAGCTAAACTTTTTAAAAATTTCTACATCTGTTTTCTCTTCAACTGACAAACCATCCATTTCTACCCCACACATAACTTCTGAATTCCACGTCCATTGTAAAGGGAAGTTCGTACACTAAATGGCATCAGTCAACAACTAAGGGTTGAGAGTCGATGTTTGAATTGTAAAATATTTTTCTTTGAAGTTCTTATATGAAGATAAATAAAGACTTAAGAAATCCCTATGCAAACAACTCTTAAGAAACACCTAACCTACTTTTTAACTTAGCTTTACTTCAAAAAAAGTGGAAAAGCTAACAAAAGGAGCTATCCCCAAAGCTTTATACAGTAATTGGAAAACTCAAACAAATGGCCAATTGTTTGGATGTTGATGTGTAGGAGTGATATTCATTGCTAGTAGGATGCCATGCTTAAAACATTAAAGGAGAACAAATATCGAGTTTGGAAAACAAAGTTTCATATAAAAAAAAGTATGCTAAATGTTGGCCATACACTAACTTGAACAAATTGGTTTCCCTTCAAGACAAGGATCACATATTATGTCATCTTCATTTCCATCGATGGTTAGTGGTAGTTCTGCCCTCATCTTCGCAATAGATGACAAGTTGTCGAGTGATGATGTGATCCACAATACGTCTGATTTGACCTAGCTATAACTTTGTTGCAGGGTCAACTAAATAGTCAAATCCATAATTATTTTCTTCACCACCTTAATTATGAGTTCAATCACTGATTAACTAAACTAATTCCTCCTCAAACACTTTAGGCTTGAACACCTCAAAACCTTGAATCAAAATTTAGACCAATATGCTAGAGAGAAGCAAGAAAATGTGTACCAATAGATTCTAGTAAAAAATGTAAATGACGAGGCTTTTTTCAGATTATGGTGGAGCTTTAACAATTACTTGAAGATGATGATGCAACGTGGTAGAGACATCATCTTTGTTGGCATGTGAGCCATCGATAGAGTCGTTGGAGAAGATATTTTCGAGGAGAGAAGTAGAATAGGGAAGAAAGAAATGAGAAGAAGTAAGGGTGTTCGTGGATCAATTTTGAGCCAAAAAATCATTCGATCCAAACATGAAAAGAACACGCGATTTGGTTCGGTTTGGATGGCTTTCACAAAAAATTTGATTTGATCCAATCTGTTAAATGCATTTGGATTGGATCGATTGATTCAATTTTTACCAACCATCAGTAATTCTTTAATTTCCTATTTGATGGACACATTTACCTATTACAGTCATCATTTAATCGCCTATGTTTCTATTTTTTAAATCCATACATAAGAAAAATAACATATGTAAAGAGAAAAATAAGGAAACTAGCAAATACATTAACTCATCAAGTGCAGCAACTACGAAATACATCAAGTGTTCAACTAAACAACCAGTTAGTAAAAGAAAAAAAAATAGCTGCAACAAACACAACATTACAGCATAACATAGTTGATAGTTCAATTGCAGCAATAACAAGTCATACACAAAAAAAAAAAAGTGTTTTCTATACCAATTCAGCTATAGCTCAAATGTAGAATGTTCTAATAAGTGTGTCTATATCCAAATGCAACATAAAATATATTTCCTATGACAAATATTTCATTACTTACCGCAACTGTGTGGAGGCCCAACCATTTGGCTGTCAACATAAATTATCAACGAAGACCCTTCTACTTTTAGAATAAGAAAAATAAAGGTATCATCACTTCGGTTCGGTTCGATTCGATTCGGTTCAGTTTCAAAGCCACCAACCGAAAACCAAACCAAATCAATCGATTGGTCTACAAAACCATCAATGAAATCCAATGATTTCGGTTTGCTTTGGTTTTCAATTTTTATTTTTTTTTTGATCAATTTGGATGTGAACACCTTTAAGAAGAAGTGTGGGAAATGGGAAGAAATAAGCCTATTTATAAAGAGTAAACAAGTGCCATCCTAGCACCTTAACAAGTAAAAGCCGGACTTGAAGTAATATGCACAAACATTGAGGGTCATCATCAATGCGTTTCAAAACAAGCTAACCTCCAAGCGACACATGTCAATATATCAATGGTCACAGATGCTTAGGCGTTATCTTCCTCTTCCAACAGGCATTAAATGTAATATCATAGGGAATAACAAATGCCAAGTCAATCAAGTTAGTTCAATCGTCAAATCTTCGTGAAGAAAAGTCTAGCAAAAGCTGAACATGTTAGACTCACGTGTTGCAAAATGGAGACTTGAGTTAAACATTAGAAAATAAACATTTAGCCAATTTATAACTCAATCCTTAATCTCGTTTGCCTTTTAGGCTTGAGGGTTGTGTACCTCCTGAGCTCTTTAGTTGATTTATAGCTTAATCTTTAGCTTCGTTCGCCTTTTAGGCTTAAGGATGGCTTGAAGGTTGTGTACCTTCCAACCTTTTTAGTTGATTTATAGCTTGGTCTTTAGCTTCATTCATTTTTTAAGCTCAAGGCTGGAAGGTTGTATACCTCTCTAACTTTTTAGTTAATTTATAGCTCAATATTTAGCCTCATTCATCTTTTAGGCTCAAGGATGGATGATTGTGTTCCCTTCCAAATTTGGGCCAACCTCTTTGGGTGAAGTTGTCCCTAACTTCTTTAGTCAACTTGTCTTTAAGAAGTTGATTCCTGAACTCAGTTTGAGACCAACCAATGTCAGATCCACCTTATTGTGTGTGGGGATAGTTGCCCCACTACCTTTTTAATTTGTTTTAATAACAATATATACAATGGCAAAGCTTCAACAAAAAAATTAAGGAGCCAAAATAATATTTAATGTACAAATTAAATATGTAATGTCATATTTTATATTTAAATTTAAATTACAATGTAAACACAAAGTTGATCAAAACAATAATAATAAAGTAATCAATTAGAAATTACCTTAAGGTGTTGATCTTTGCTCTTTGAGTGACTTAAAATCATTAATAATTGAATCAAAACTAAAACTTAAAGCAATTTCCCTTTCAATGTAAATTAGCATGCTATCGGCTAAAAACTCAACTTCCATATTGCTTTTTAATCTAGTCTTGATAATTTTCATTGCTGAAAAGGATCTTTTAGTTGTAGTTGTAAAAACTGGAAGAGTAATGATAAGTCAAAGTAGTCTATCAATCAAGTAGTAAATTTTTGTCTTTTATGTTGCTGCCAAACATGTCCACAATTCCTGGATAGTTGATAAATTCTTCAAATTTGATTCTTGATGAGCATCAATAATGAAATGCTAAAGTTGAAATTGCAAATTAATCTTCTCTTGCTCATTGAAATCCATGGGATAATATTTTTACACAAGTGTGCAAATATTATCAACGTTAAAAGCTTTGTAAGTATCCTTAGGAACCAAAGTAGAGCTTAGAGTTAACAACTTTATTACTTGGTTAGTATTCAACTCTTGTAATTATTTATCAATGGTAATTAAAAACACTTCCACTCTAAAATAATGCTCTATGGTGATGTGATCCTTTTGGTGACGAGAGCACCCTAGCCTTGCTATATAAGGAGCATTGAATTGAAGAACCTCAATATCATGTTTTTCATAAAAAGATGTCACATTTTTAAAAACTTATCCCAACCATCTTCTCTAAAGTTTTGAATAAGTGCTTTTGTAGAACGGATTAAATGCATGACATTAACTATATCTTGAGAGATTGTTGTTAGAAAACTTGACAAAGAACATTTGTTATTCCCATAATCTTTCCCATCAAATGCAAGATCAATATAAACTCAAATGAGGCCAAGTTATTGTAAGCACTATTAGCATCTCCACGTTGAGAATAAGTTGACTAATCAACAGTAATTTTTTTTTCTAAAACAGAACAAGTTGCACCATACATATCTATCAAGCTACAAATAGAAGAAAAATGTGATCCCCAATGAATTTCATGGTACTAATTTGATTTTCCCCTCTACTCGTTTCAAGCTCATTAATATCTAAAAAATGTGCAATTTCATCTAACTTAGTAGCTTGTAATTATCATGGCACTTGCTAGAAGAACAAAAAAATTAATAATAAAAGTCAATTTTTTAAAAAAATTGATGAATTGGAATAATTTCTCTTGATGCAACATTAATCAAGAGAAGTTGTAACCGATGAGCAAAACAATGAATATAATATGCATAAGGACAATCCTTCAAAACTAGTGCCTGTAAACCATTCCATTCTCTTTTCTTATTGTTAGCACCATCATACCCTTGACCATGAATTAATATTAGAAACATTAAGATTATGTCGAGAAAAATTAGCACATAGTTCTTCCTTAAGAGTTAATGCCGCAATGTCTTTAACATGATATCAAAAAACCGCTCTTGTATAAAATCATTTTTAATAACAAACCTAAAAACAAGAGCCATTTATTCCTTCTTTAATTCATGATGAGCTTCATTAACAACTATACAAAATTTGGAATCACCAATTTCCTCACAGATATGGTTTTTCACTTTCCTAGAAAGAATATGTAAGATCTCTTTTTGAATTTGACATGAGGTGTACTTGGAATTATATGGAGAATGTTTTGACACAACTTTTGCAATTTCAACATTGTATGATATTAAGAGTTTTATCATCTCAAGAAAATCACTTTGGTTTCTTGATTCACTAGTTTCATCATAATCCCTAAAAGCACAAGCTTGAAGTGTTAAATAACGGATAGTGTCAGTAGAAGTTTTGAGACATAACCAATTCTTCATAATTTGATATGACCTTTGCACATGAATAACATTTCTAAGATACCCATCTTGATTCAACAAGTCTTGACAAGATCTCATTGCATTATTAAATAGTGAGCATGGATCCTTCCCTACATGTTTAAAAAAAGCACAATTCTTTCCATTATTAACTTTCCTCCAACTTCTAAAACCTATAGCAATGAAAATGTCCAATTCAAGGCGTCCACTTGGTCTTTTTGCTAAAAATATAATAAGGTAAGCAATATGCAACATCTTTTGAAGGTGAATATTCTAGCCATGAAAGAAAGATGCTAAACCAAGTTTATTGAAATCGTCTTGGATGATCATCTTTACCAGACACAGGATAGTGCTCTAGATGAATTTTATATGGACCCCATTTTAGATAAGCTCTTTGTATTTCATCCATTCTAGTTTATTAAACGTTACAATGTGTGATGTGTCAATGCCATTTTAAATTCTTAAGTATTTAATAAACAAGTGCCAATGTGTTGCCACCATTGATTAATTAGGAATCTAAATATGTGGCAAGTTTTCAAGTTCTCATGACAAGTTTGCATCTTTTCAAAATGGAAACAAAACACCTGTCAATGTTATATCAAATAAATCAACCACAAGTCCACAACAAATGCGGTGCAGTGCTATTTTTTAAATAAAAGATCCTAAATTTGTTAATGAAAAGGAATCCTCGGTTAAATGTGATAATAAAGCAGTAAAATGGAAATATTTAGATGTAGAGAATAGGAAAGTTGTGATTGGAAGGAAGTCACATGAGCTTGCGCACGCACCTCGACACCTATCACTTTAGGTGGTAAAAAATGAAGCCAACTAAAAGTCATAAAACTCGAAAGTAGCAAGCAGCAATGTTTCAGTAGAGAATATGAAAATGATTGAGTTGTAAACAGGGGACAATTGATGAAGAATGACCACAAAAAGAACTTGCTTGTGTAACTGGGAAAGGATGAAGAAACTTCTATTGTAATACTTTTAGTAGAGTTAGGACTTAGCCACTTAGGAGAAGAAACATGTTATATAAACATTGTTATATATCAAACACCTCATTAACATTTATCATTTTTTATCTCACTTCTTATTATATCATATCACTTATTATATCTATACTTCTCTCTTTCTCATTCTAAGTGTCAAACAACATCTAAGTATCAATGTGTCTTCGAACAACTTATTTCACTTATGTTTTCCTAGTTTTCCTTTTTCTTGGTCGCCAGGAGTCCGAGACACATATTCGAAGGATAGTCGTGTTTATATTTTTATTTTATTTCCCTTACACTCTTTTTTCAACCTTATTTTTCTAATAGTGTATATTTATAATTTTAAAAATAATATGCAATATTTTTAATGTCACAAATTTATGTGTTAAAGTATTGCTTCCACAACATAAAATTACTGAATCCGTTCCTGAGACCAACCATGCTGGATTGCTGGCAATTGTCCTATGCTCTAATAGCTGGGAGCCAAAGTGAAGGCCACGATCGCTCTAAAGTACCTCTCCCCCATGATGTGAGTAACTGCCTCCAGCACGAGGTTTAACTCCTCCAACATCCAGAGGAACAGACTAAACACACTTGAATATAAACAGGTTGTAGAGATTCTTCATACAAATCTCTCCAAATTTTACGTCACCAAAACAAATAAATAAACGTGGACTCCCTCTGTTGTCTAGCTTTTCATTGTTCCATCAGTAAAATTTAACCAAAGCTACCCCAAAGGTGAAATTTGTTTAGGTGCTATTATGAAAACTTGATTGTCCAGCGCTTGTCCGTTAGTGAAAAGACATACATTAGTCAAGTCACGTAAGTTCAACACTTCATGACCGCCAAACGAATCTACTCAGACATTGTGTGACCTATGCATGTGTGGTTTTGCTGGTGTCGTGGAGAGGCATTAGCCCTGAGCAGACCAAGCTATACGTGAAAAATCAAGATGTGGCCCATAACATTAGTGGTCCCAAGGATGGCCTTTTGTTTTTGGTCAGATCCCAAGTATGGCTGGAAACCGTATTCTGTTTCTGAGTTAGTGGACCTGGAATTTACGAGGCTGGAGCAAAAGGGATTCAGAATTTCCTGAGTACTTACTGCATGCATGGGCTGCTGCTACTAACAGATTTCATATCTACTTGCATTTACTTTTCTTAGCCAATGGCATTAAAAAATCATCCACGGACAAAAAGAAAATAAACAAATCAAATAACTATCCTTTGGAATTCTATTTTTCTATTTATTATGTATAATAGTTAAAGACCCTTTCAAACAAGAAATTAAAACAAGAGGAGTAACCTTTACGCTTTTCAATGATTAAAGAAAGATAAATTCATTTACGATATGTATGTATATAAAAAGACTTGAATTCTTTAAACTAAAGTCAGAAGTTATAACAATTGATTAAAAATTAATAGTTGAGATTCATGTAACAACGTAATTTATTATATATGTAAACGTGTGCATACATTTAACTATAATCTCAAATGTTAATTTTTCAATCGATAATAATAACTTCTTATTTAGTTCTATAAAATAAGAAATTCATTTTAGAGCAGTTAAATCTTTTCTAACATAAGTGAAGTAACAAGTTATTTGGGCAATGCATGAGTATTTTTTAGTTTAAGTAAAATTTAAAAATAAAATATAAGAAATTATTATTATTATTATTATTATTATTATTATTATTATTATGATGATGATGATGATGATAAAATCAGATGTCTTAATGAAGAATAAAGCATCATATGTGATTTTCACACACCAAAAAAAGTATAATTAGTGATGTCTTCATTATTAATAATGAATGTTTTATTTTATTACATGAGAATAAATTAAAGAGACAAAAATTTTGAAATTAGGGAGAAAATTATAGAAATAAATTATTTGAAATAAGACACATTATCTTTATATTTATTAATTGATTAATTTGATATGATGTAATAAAATTCAAATTTAAAATTAATTTCAAATTGGGATGCACTAGATTAATCATTTCGATTAACTTAAGTTAATTTGATTAATTTATAAGTTTTTTTTGTCAAAATATGGATATTTGATATGCTAGTGTTTTCATATGCTAGTTGAATACGAGTTTATAATTTTTTTTTCATATTTACTCTCAATATATTAATGAATTTCTCCTTTATCCTAGTTTATTATTGGTTAATTTTTTTAATATTGTACTATTTAGTTTAATTATTATACCATTTAAATTATTTTTTGTATTTTTAATAAAATATTTGATCATTAAATAAAAATGGTAAAAGTTTAAATTGAATTAAAAACTTGTATAATTACGTAAATACATATTTTGTACAAAATAAAAGAAAAATTTATATAAAGTTATCTTTTATGTCATTTTATATTTGTTAATTAGCATAATAAATAGTTAGACATCTTTTAACTTTCAGATAAAATTTTAGTTTTCAGTTCTTAGTTAGCTTTTTAGTTCTCAATAAGCTTCTAAGCTATTTTTACCAAAGTTTATCTTAAAATTTAGCTTATCTTAAAAAGTAGAAAATTTGATTAAGATTCAAATTTAAAATTTAATTTAATATTTAGATTGAAATGAATTAAATTTAGTCAATAATGTTTTAAATAATTAAAAGATATAATATAAAATACTTAATACAAAAGAAATTGTGTGATAAAATAAAAAAGAGGATAATTCTTAATAAAAATTTATTTAAAGGTGAGTATTTAAATTTATAATATAAAAGTAAATTATGTAAAATTATTTGTTTACAAATTATTAATAAATTTTGCTAGTAAGAAAATTCAGATGTTATATTTTCATTTGCTGATATTATATTAAGTTGTAATTAAAAAGTAGTATGAAAGCTATAAAGGCTATATTGGTAAAACTACTAGTATGTAAATCATAATACCTCGACAATGTTAGGTAAGCAATGAGTAACGACGGGAAAGAATAGACCATGGGAAATCATTGAAAACTTTCGGTTGACATAGATCTTCACGTCTCTCAATGCTAATTTATCTGCACGTATATGCCGTTCTAAGATCCTTTCCAAGGCATAGTCATGTCTTATCTTGTTCAAGCGGATCACATTTTTTTTCTTAAATAAGTTATAATTTTCACTTTTTTTTTTACATTTTATAATTTTTTCTTATTATTTCACTTATTATATTTATTTAAAGTACATGCACCTCAAGATATCTCAAATGATGATTATTTTTTTATTTAATTATTTATTTGGTTTCTATAATTTCAACAATTTTTCTTTTAGTCCTTATACTTAAAAACATTTCATTTTAGCCCCTACACATACCATTTTTAACTCTTTATAGTTCTTACACATATCATTTTAATTTATTTTAGCCTCTACAACAAGGACTAAAAGAATTAAAAATAGTATGTATAGGGACTAAAAGATTATGTTTTTAAGTATAGGAATTAAAAAAAAATTGTAATTATAGGAACCAAATGAGTAATTAAACTTTATTCTTTTTATAATTCACTTTCTGTTATAACTCTAGCTCTCCTTTCCTCTCAAGTCGATAATTATGCATGTTAAAATTATTACATCATGTTTTATTTAACTTATAGAAATAACTAATTTTTATCATTTTTAAATAAGAATAATAATCTCTTCCAAACTAACCATGTTCAATTAGATTTAATTTTATCATTACATTATAATTCAACTAGGGTTAAATATGAAAATTGTTCCTCAATTTTTGACGAGTTCCATTTTTAGTCCCTAAACAAAATTTGACAGGTCTTAGTCTCTATATATTTTTTCGTTAATGTTTTTAGTCTTTGCTATTAAGTATCACCATTAAGTAATCATGTGGCTTGCCATGTAGACTACTAGTTTGACATGACAGCTATGTGTAAAATTTTTGGGTAAATTATGTTTTTAGTCCTCATCTTTTCATAAAATTTACTTTTAGTCTCTCAACAATTTTTTTGTTGGTCTTAGTCCTTCAACTATTGTCCGTCATTGATTTTAGTCTCTCTCAACAATTGTTCGCTTTCTTCTTTGTCAAACCCATCACTGTTGTCGAGCCATTATCATCTCTAGTGAACGAAAAGATCTTTTTTCTCCCTCACATGGCCTCTTCTCGCCCTCATGGCCTCGTCGCATGGCCTCCACCCCTCTTGTTTAGAAGTTTTCATCTCTTTTTCTTGTGACATCAGAATCTAACCCCATTGCCTCGCTCTCTTGCCACCCCATGTCTACCCTTTATGCATGTTGTTGCCTGTGGAGCAAAAGGCTTCATGGGAGCGAGATTGAAATGGGAAGGTTTAGTGTTTATTTGAGAAATAGGGTTGGGGATTAGGGTTGGAAAAGGTTTGAAGATTAGGGGTTTGGAAAGGTTTGTAAGTTGCATTTTTACTTTTCTTTTTTGCATTCTTTTTTATTTTTCAATCTAGCTCCTATGAACCCTTTTATGGTGATTTTACGTTGCCAAAAAATTTGTAGCACCTTAAAATCGTCAGAAAATGTCTTGAACCAGCAATATTTTATCATGTGACGACCACATTAGACTAGTAGTTCATGTGGCAAGTCACATGGCTGCTACTTGATCACTTAACGTTGAAACTTGACGAGAGAGACTAAAAATAATGAAGGACAATAGTTAAAGGACTAAAAATGAATTTTGTGAAAAGATGAGGACTGGAAACATAGTTTACCTAAAACTTTTACACTTGGCTGCCATGTTAAACTAGTAATCCATGTGGCTGCCAACATGGCTCCCATGTCATCACCGACTAAGGCTAGTCAAATTTTTGTTTAGGGACTAAAAATGAAATTGATAAAAAGTTGAGGGCTGATTTTCATATTTAACCCGTTCAACTATTACCTATAAATAGAAGAGTTTGTTGAACATCAATTATCTCCCCTCATTACCTCACTGACTCACGCAACACAAGTAGAGAACTTGCATAGTGCTGTAGTTTATTTTTATTTCCCTTTTTTGAATAATGTTCACTACAACAAAAATGACTATTATTGGTAATAAATATTGCTTTTAGCAGCAATGAAAATGGTCGCAAAATGTTTTATTGGCAATTATTCATGTGTTGGTAAAAGTTTTACCAACAATTAATCTGCATGCTGGTGAAGTCTCTCATAATGGTTAGTAAAAATATAAAGTTTTCAGCAACAATTCTTACTGGCAGTTATTATAGTTACTAAAATTAGCTTTTAAATGTATCTCTCTATTCATTTGCTGACTTTTTACTATTGTCGCTAAAAATTCAAAGGAGGGTTTTCCTCGCCATTTACTATTGGCAAGAAAAGTTACACCTTTTACTTTAACAATATGGATAATTTGATTACCATTCTCTTTTTTTTTTTTTGCAAACATTAATAGTCACTACACTAAAATTTATTTTTAATAGCAATTATTCAAGGTAAGAAATCAATTGCCAATATTTTATTATTTAATAAAAAATAATTATGACCAATAAATAATTGTTAGTAAAAAAATCTACATATAAAGGCAAATATTAAAAATTGTCGATATTATAACCATAAAATTACTGAGAGAAATAATCACAAAATTAACAATAGAAACTAATTAATTTTGAGGAGTGCTAGGAGCACACTCTTTAAAACCCTCATCTTAACACATTTTATTATTGGTTGAAATTTATTGAAAACTACAAAATTAAGAGAAAGTCATTAAATAACATGGAGACTCACAAATTTTTGTAATTTTCAAGAAATTTTGACCAATAAGAGAAGTTGTATTCAAAAGAGTGTGTTGCTAGCATTTTTCATTAATTTTTTTAACCTACACTCACTTTTTTATAAATATTTTCAACTTTTTTTTATTACACTCACTTTGTAACACTTTCCTACTCCGATCTACACATTCGCTTTAACTTTCTCTCTCTTTCTCTTCAAAGGTTCAATATCAAGGTTCTCTATAGTGGCCAACTTATCGATAAAGAAGCTCATAAACTAATTAAAAGGTACAAGACATTTGTTTTTTACTCTCTGTTGAATCTACATTCAGAACTCAAATCAAATTTGCTAGTGCTTTTCTTCTTTTCTCGATTTAATCGATCTAATTTAACACGTGTTCTTTTGTTCCATAAATCTGTTTCTTAATTTATGATTTCGTTAAACTCGTTAGTTTCTTCGACATCTTCTAAGAGGTAATATTATTTTTTTAAGAACACTATGATGTTCAGTATCTTGCACGCTTTAATTCAGTTCTTTAGTTTTAATTTACTGCTTGAGCTTGAAATGGAATGCTTCTTTTGTGTCTTGATCTTAATGTGTCAATCTAAGCGGTTCCACTTTTTGGTTATTATCCTGTTCAACTTAACCATGTCAATCCATTTTCCTATTTTAGATTATGTATTTTCTAGTTTATTTAGTTTAATGTATGATTTCATTTCTTTGCCTTCGCCCATTCACGATTTCATTTTTTTAATTAGAGAATTTTTGTCATCAATGATTTATGGTGCATATAAAAAAGAATGGTTATTTGTTTTGGTAATGAGAATGTATCGACTTGAAACTAATGGAAAAGCAAGTTGAACTTCTGGATTATGATTGGGCACAACTCAATGCTAATAAGAGAATATATTGAAACATTGCTCATTCTTTAAGCAGGTGTTCACCAAAGAAAAGCAAATTTCATTTTGGTTTCTGTGACACTTGTTCGCATTAGACATAAGCCGTATTCATTTATTACTTAATTATTATTTTTGAGTTAGTGAAAATACGAATAAAATTTTTCGTCTTCATTTTTCGCTTTGATTGTCTTTTGATACTTTTGAAATAGAAAACAGTAATTAAAATAGAATTTGGAAATAAGAGTAAAAGATAAAAGAAGTAAGGTCTATCATATATGTGTCAATAATGTACATCATGATTAGTTCACTAGCAAAAGTTAAGTACATATCATCATATAAAGCTGAAATACATCTGAAAAAGACACAGGAAAATCAAAAGTACATCAAAAGTGACACTAGCTACCCCGCTATATGCATAAAAAAAATTCTAATCAAAGCAGTGCCTATCATCTATCCTAGCCCTTGTACAAAAAGAACAACAACCTCCCTAAACTGTAGGTCCTTATCTGTCTATGTCTCCTCAAAGTCGTTAGCTACTGCGTGGTACGTATGGCCACTAGGCACCTCATGGGGTGACCCAATGCTGGAGGGTGCAAAAGAAGAGGAGGTATGACAACCATTGGCCATACCCACCTAATATTCCACCATGGGAGAGTCAACAAAGGATTCAACCAATACTACCTCCATCAGTGATCTATCAAGGTCCTCAAAGGGTGGCTACTCAATCGATGGCTGCTTGATAGGTGGCATGAAGTCCAAGTAAGGTGCCATGTAAGGGACACCAGGGTCAGCTAATGGTGAAGGAGGTGGTGGTGTAGCATAAAAGAAGTTTGGTGGTGGAGTGGAAGCAACAGAAACTAAAATCATTAAGGAAATTAAAGGCATAGGCACTTTAGATATGGGGAACATAAAGGTAATAGTGATAAATCCATGAAAAGTGAGATGATCCATGTCTTCATCGTAATACCATATCCCCAAGTGATCATAGTCAACATGAATGTTGAACAGGATGGGCAGGGTCGCCATCTTCATATATCAGCCATGAATAATCATGCAAAAAGAGAAAGGACAGATGAGTGAGGTGATTTTGTTCTTAAAATCACTTTCACATAAATGGTAGGGAAGCCTACTGTCAAACATAGATAAAACACAGCTGACAATAACAAAAGGGGGAACTTAGCATCTTATCTAAGTTGTAGTTGACTACCCTTGACTTTGTATGGATCCATACTTCCTATTGATGAGTAACAGTTCTCAATAGAACAGAGAAGTGATTAGGAGTACATATACCTCTTAATATCATTAACATGGTATAATCCTCATCATCATCGAGGGACAAAGCAATCTTTCATTTCAAGACATTCATCGTCCACTCAAAGGTATACTCTCGCACCAATCCTGAATGCTGAGCAATTGTTGGGGTTATCAAGCTCGATCAAGCGAATATCTTGTCTCAAGAGTGCTACCATGGCCATTGAGACCTTCACCACTCGATACCTTACCCTTAAGACCTCCGTAAGTGAATCACTGCCTTTCATTTCTCAACATACCAAATTATGGCCTTCTATGCAGGATGTCATGCCACTACATGTCCCTCGCATCTCATTACTCATCTAACTAATAGCTCATCATTCATCACTTTTATCTATAAGCAAGTATTTTCCCTGGTCTTAGCAAGTCTGAGCACTAGTATACTCTCTTTTCAATGTCTCTGCTTCACATGGTAGAGACTTAGTCTCTATTCATATCACTGCATAATAGATTTAAAGTCTACACATTTGTGTAAGAATATCTATACATTTTATAAGCTGAACAACTTACATATAAATTTTAGAAGACAAGCATTTAAATAACAGGGAAATCATTAAGAGAATTAATCACAATTTAAAGAAAATTAGGGAATCATTTACTTAATAATTTTATTTAGCCATCTTAAGTACCTAATTTTAAGGATTAGCTTACTTAGTAAAATTTAAGATTAGATACAAATTTATTTAACAAAGTTGAATTAGTCTAGGTGATTGATCAATAAAATTCAATTTTAATTTAATTATGGATCTTAGGTACTTAATAAAGAATTAGACTAGTTGAATAAAATTTTAAAAATCTAATTGTTTTTATATTATAAAAACCAAACTATATAGGGAACAAAATTGCTAGAGATTTATTCAATGCCTATGATTATCTTAGCCACTACATTGTCAAATTAAATTTAAGTTTTACTTAAGCTAAAGCCTCAAGTAATGGAATGGGTTTAGTTTTGATAATGAGAACTTTCTAATTATAAGGTTTGAGAACTAAAGTTAATAGTTATTGAAATCTTTGCTTTTGTTGAAAGAATTTGATATCTACTTACTATTATATTTTTAAGAATAATTTCTAAAATCCTTCTTAAAAGTTACAAATCCTCACTTAACCAATTAATTTTTCATCAAACCTTAACCTTGTTATTTTAGCACAAGTTAAAAAAAAATCATTTTTCTTCCATTAGAGCTATGAGCTCTCCCACCCAAAGCCACCATTGTTTGTCAATTTATTTCAATACGCTAAATCTTAATCCACTAGAAATCAAAGTAGCATAAAAAAAAATGGTTTTGGTGCTTACTTTCTTATGAAAATCATGAGCTCTTCAAAAGAAACCAAGCTTCATAAAAAAATTTCCAACATAAATTAAGTTGGCCACAATCTTAATCAAGCTAAAACTTTTTTATCATATCCTTCCTAAAACTAAGAAAAGTCGTGGTCTATTAAGAGCAAAACAAGGCTTTAAAAATTTTTCTTTTAATACTTCCACACAAATCCCACATTACTACATTAATACCATCCACAAATCATTATTATTGTGCCAAAATAAACAAGAATGTTTAGCAGACATAACCAAGAAATCATCAATAAGAATGGAGCATCAACTTTAAAATAGCAACAATATAAAGATTCATAACAACTAGATGGGTTTAGGGAAAAACCCACCCTAATATCCATGTGAAAATGACAATATAGGAACTCACCCCACTCCACCCATTACCTTACAATGGATGATGATGAAGAGGAGAAGAGGTGGTGGAAATGATGGCTCCAAGCTCCTTTGGATGGAGGAGGAAAATGGCACTTGAAGATGGTGGATGAATGCTTGAAAATGGAGATTTGGGTGGTGAAAAAATAAAATAAAATGGACAAGGTGATGGGAGGGGGAAACTTACAGTTTCTGCGGTAGAGAAAAAGGGTAAGGGCTTCACAAAATCAAGGTGTGTTTATAGGAGAGAATTTGGGTGAGGTGGCACCTAAAGTGATGTCATTAAAGTGACATCACCATATTTGACATGTTTTTGTTAAGGGGTTTTAAATTAGTCTTTGGTTGCAAAGGTTTCTCTAGTCTTGTCTTATAGAGATTTCTCAGGTCTCTGCATTTAATTTCAATTTTATTGGTTAATATGACCGTTACACTTAACTTTAGTAATTTAATTTTAATATCAAATTAATAAATTTTTGTGTGAAACTTGATACACATATTATTTTATATTTAAATTAATTTCCAGAAATTAAAATTTATTTTTTATACTTTTTTTCAAATTTTTAAATAATTAATTAGTATTTTTAAGTTAAAAATCATATTAAACTCATTTTAACTCAATAATAAATTATAAATTAAATTCCTCACCTAAAAATGAATTGGTAATGTTATTTTTACTATATCTAAATGTCAAACCAATACTAGTTTGACTTAGTAGATAATTAAGAGCATTTTGGTTATTTTATTACAGAAATTTTAGAAAATTCTCAAAAAAAAATTAAAAATATATTTTAACATATATAACATGTTTCCAAGCTCAAAATGATATTTTACTATCATTAGATCTTTTCCACATGTCAACCTTTTATGTTGAGAAATCAGGACGTAATCGTCATTTTCTCATTTCTTTAAGTTCTGGCTCAAAAAATTATTAAAAATCACGATTAAATAGTTCTCAAAATTCTAAATGCAATGGTGAGGAATAGAATTTGAGATTTCTTCTTGGTTTTTCAAAAATAAATTCACAAATAATAGAAAAGCAGTTGTAAAACTAAAGTAGGGGTGTTATAGTTTCCAGATGTTGCAAGCCTTGTTAAGAGCTTAGAAGGGCAATTTTCTAAGGCTTTGGCAATTTATCTGATGATTCTTTGCTTATTGTTGCTTATCCTATATGAATTTTGTAAAGGTAATAATAATATTATTTGGGTTATTAAAAGGATTTGATTTATCAAGATGACATTTGTTGATCTTAGAATATCTATATATCTCTTCAATGTTGCATATTAAGTCTAGAAACGAATGAAATTGCTCTAAAAATTTATGTAGATCTTAACACCAGCCTCCTTAAAACTCTCACATATATCCCAAATTTAGGTATCATGGATTGAACTTTGGCATAGTTTTCAATAACTTGGCTAACTCCACTCTTGTTGAGTCTAGGACTGTATGTGATCCCAATGTAACATTGTTAAGTGTTAAGATGTTAGTTAGAATAGTTACTATAGTTAGCTAGTAAAAGGGTTAGTCAATTGGAGGGAATTTGAGAGGTAAATAAAGAGGAGGAGGAAGTAAAGGAATTTCTTTTCTTTTTAGCTATATAAAAGTTATATGATCACAGGAGGGATGCATGAATCAAAGCAACCTAGAACTAGGCTTTAAGGAATTGATTAGAATTTTATTTCAAGTGAGGGAGACATTCAATTATGGTTTTCAAACAAACCTAAAATAAAATGGTGAGGTGTCGTATGTGTGTGTCCAAGTTAAGAAGCATTTGTTTAATTTGCATGATTCTCAAATTTGAAGGATTAATTCGACATCAGAAGGAGTACTTGCAAATCTACCAATTGAGAATTAAGATAATATACTAATAACCAAAATATTTTTTAATTAACACATAATATAAACATTACATACATATATTTGAGGTGCAACAACAATAAACATTGTTATAACTAGAAGTATCGTATATTAGTATGGTGTTTTTATCCCAATGATTGACAAGTCAATCAATGCATCTTGGAAAAAAGCCTTGAGAACATGAACAATCATTAATCAATATCATTTTCACATTAACAATCAATTTATACTCTTGAACATGGCTTTAAGACCTTCCTTTGACTTTGTTAGAATATTAATCAAATTTTTCTTACATTTTATATTAACTAAATTACTAATTTGGTCCCTTAATTTATTTATTTTGTCCCTCTATTATTAAAAGTTTCAATTAGGTCCTATAATTTTCAAAAACGCTCCAGTGTTACTCTTTTCATCCAAAAAAGCATTGTTTTCCATCCAATATTACACTAAACAACTTGAAAAATATAGTGAAAAATGACATTGTTTTGGACGAAAATGATAACATTAGAGCGTTTTAGAAAATTATGAGATCTAATTGAACCTTTTAATAATAGAGAAACTTAACTAAACAAAATAAATAAATAAAGGACCAAATTAGTAGTTTAGCCTTTTATATTTTTTCCCTAACAATGCTTGCAAGACTTCTAATGGGTTTAGAAATTCATTTGTTAGTGGAATCATGGCCATTGTTATATAAGTTATAACAACTCAGACAGGGCAAGAAATGAATCAAGCTAATTCGTCATGTCTTTCATTCATTTTGAGTTATGTTTCATTCTAACTTGTCTTGGGTTACATGTCAAATAGGATGCAACTACAATGTAGCAAACAAAAGCAGTATATGCTGAAGAAGACCAAATAAAAAAAAGGAAACAATAAGTCCACTAACTTAAGTGTTGGTCTTGTTTTTGTCCTATAAAATATTACCTTTATACATAAATTATGTTCTTTAAGCAATGCTAAGCTTCTTATAAGAGGGGGAAAAGGTGGATTTGAAGAACACAAAGAAATAGATCCTTGACAGTTTAGGACCAACTACACCAAAGCGAACTACAAAAGGAAAAGAAAAAGTGGCTTTGAAGAACACAAACAAAGAACCCTTTGAAAGTTCAGGACCAGTTGCACTAAAGCATAACCCTAATCTTCAGATAGTCAAGCATAATGAACTTGCTGCATTAAATGCTTTACTATCTTGGAAAGCTAAGGAATCAACACACTAACATGATGAAGCATAGAAAATCATATACATAGATATTTGACATAACCTTAAACCTTGGCAATAATTGTGCAAAATTTTCCTTCTTCTAGGTGCAAATGCTCAATCGTCATCTCATATGGTTTGCAATGGCCAGGCTAAGGTCACTTCTAACTTTTTATCACATTTAAAGGTACTATGATTTCTAGTCTTTTTTTTTCTTCCCTTTTTTTATAGTACAAAGATTACTTCTTGTTATATTTTCATGGAAAACTTTCATCACCATGCTGACTAGACCAAACTCATTTTTTTGTCAAAAAAATTTAACTTCAAGTTTTTCATCTAGACTTGAAAATATTGGCACAAAAAACCCAAGAAAACTTGTAGGGTTTTTGAAATACCAAGAAGACAAGGATGATGATCGGTTTGAGTTGGAACTTGAAGCTTTGCAGCTTCTTGTTTGAAGATATGGTTAAGGTAATTGGAATGCTAAATTAGGAGATCCAATTATACACATGTTAAGGAGAAAAATTGTAGAAGAACTAGCCAAAAAGTTTGATATGGAGACTTTCAAAATGTGTCCATTATCCTTAACATTACTAATCACTAGTGCTTCTTGCCACAACTAACAAATAAACACCTAATGTATAACATAAAAAAGGATTATACTCAAGCTCTAACATCATAGTAGTTTAGTTTCCAAGTGCAAACTTTCCAGATCACATGCTTAGGCTTGGCATTCATCCATTTCATGATGATCCGCATGACACGAAACATGCCATGGAAAGTCATTGAAGTAGCCTTGTAGGCCAAGTGGCCTGTTAGGAGTATGTGACCTAGCTTGCTTAAGGTTTGGCCTAGCCTAAATCGTTTATTAAAAAGTTCAAGCTTAAGCTTTTTAAGAGGCCTATTTAGATAAAAAGGTCAAGTCTTGGGCCTTAAAAAAAACATACTAAGCTTAATAGGATGACCTATTTACATATAATATAATATTATTATGTTATATTATATATACATAATTATAAATAATACTTATATTACACATAATAAAAAAAATGTGCAATTACTAATAGTTTTTTTATGCCAATATGCCTACTAGCCTTTTTATAAGTCTTATAATAAAATAGGCTTTTAAAACAAGTTTATAAGCCAAGATAGGCTTTTAAGTAGGCTAGATGAGACCTTTATAAAAGGCCCATGACAAGTAAATAGGTCAGACTCAAGCTTTATCTTTTTAACAAAGGCATGGCTTAGGCCTACCAAAGCTTGAGCTAGCCTAGCCTATTTCTACCCCTAATGGTAACCCATTATATTATGATAGTAATATGATAAAAGCACTAGCCATTTCCATTAATTATCACATGGTCTTGATGAAGTGCATGACTGAACTAGAAAAGGTGAATGTCCTTGCTATGAAACCTACCATGGCACCTAAAATGGAAGAATTTCTTACTAATGCTCTAAACAGAGTCAATACGATAGAACAAGAGTCAGCTATGTTTCGTGCCAAGCAAATCATCATGAAATGGATGAATGCTAATTCTATGCATAGGAACCAAAAAATTTGTACTTGGACATTAAATTATTATGGTGTTAAAGCTTAAGTATAATCCATTTCCATGTGATACATGAGGTGTTGATTTGTTAGTTATGGCAAGAATCACACTACTTATTGGTAATGTTGTGGCAAATGGACACATTTTGAAAGTCTTTATGTCCTATTTTTTGGCTAGTTCTTTTGTAGTTTTATTCCTTAAGATATGCGTAACTGAATCTCCTAATTTGGCATTCTAGTTGTTTGGACCATATCTTTGAACAAGAAGCCATCAAGCTCCAAGTTCTAACTTAGACCAATCACCATCCTTGTCTTTTTTGTATTTCAAAAACCCTACAAGTTTCCTAAAGGTTTTTGTGCAATATCTTTAGGTATGGATGTAGAACTTGAAGATAACCATTATTTTGAAAAAAATCATGAGTTTGATCTAGTCAATATGGTGATGAAAGTTTTCCATAAAAATATAATGAAATCATAGTACCTCTAAATGTGATGAAGAGTTAGAAGTGGCCTTAGCCTAGCCATTAAAAACTATATGAGATGAAAATTGAGCATTTTCACTTGAAGAAAGGAAAATTTTGCACATTTATTGCCAAATTTTAAGGTCATGTCACTCATCTAAGTATTTGACTTTCTATGCTTCATCATGTCAATGTGTTAACTCCTTACCTTTCCAAGATACTAAAGCATTCCATGTAGCAAGTTCATTGTGCTTGACTATCTCAACATTAGAGCTATGCTTTGGTGCAATTAGTCTTGAACTTTTAAGGCGCTCCTTATTTGTGTTCTTCAAAGCCACTTTTTCTTTCTCTTTTGTAATCGCTTTAGTGCAATTGGTCTTGAACTGTCAAGGGCTCATTCTTTGTGTTCTTCAAATTAATTTTCCCCTCTCATATAGGAAGCTCAACACTACTTGAAGAATATAGTTTATGTATGAAGGTAATATTTATAGGACAAAAACAAGCCTAGCACTTAAGTTAGTGGACTTACCATTTCATTTTTTTGGTTTGGTTTTCTTTAGAATATAATGCTTCTATTTGTTGCATTGTATTTGCTTCCTATTTGAAATGTAACCTTGGAAAGACAAAATGAAACAACTCAAAATGAATGAAAGACAGAAAGCATTAGCTTGATTCATTTCTTGCCCTGTTTGAGTTTTTTATAATTCCCATAACAATGGCCATGATTGAACCAATAAATGGATTTCTAAATCCATTAGAAGTCTTGTAAGCATTGTTAAGGAAACAGTCTAAAACATAAGAAAAAATTAATTAATATTCTAACAAAGTCAAAGGAAGGTCTAAAATCCATGTTCAAGAGTACATAGATTGATTGTTAATGTGAAAATGATGTTGATTAATGATTGTTCATGTTCTCAAGGCTTTTTCCCAAGATGTATTGACTGACTTGTTATTGTTACAAAGGCACCACACTAATATACAATACCTCTTAGTTGTACAAGGTTTAATATTGTTGCACCTCAAATACATGTATGTAATGTTTATATTGTCATACAATGTGTTAATTAAAAAAATATTTTTGGTTATTAGTATATTATCTTAATTCTCAATTGATAGATTTGTAGGTACTCCTTATGAAGTTTAATAATTCGTTCAAATACCAAAATCTTGCAAATTAAACAAGTGCTTCTTAACTTGGAGACACACATAAGGCACCTCACCATTTTATTTTAGGTTTGTTCAGAAACCATAATTGAATGTCTCCCTTACTTAATATAGAATTTTAATCAATTTCTTAAAGCCTAGTTATAGGTTTCTTTGATTCACACATCCCTCCTGTGATTATATAATTTTTATATAGCTAAAGAGAAATTAAAGAAACTCCCTTACATCCTCCTCCTATTTATTTGCCTATAAAATCCCCTCCAATTGATTAATCCTTCTACTAACTAACTACAGTAACTATCCTAACTAACTTCCTAACTCCTAATAATTTTACATTGGGATCATGTAATAGTCATAGACTTAATTAGAGTGGAGTTGGTCCACTTATTAGAAATTGTGCCAAAGTTCAATCCACAATCCTTAAATTTGGGATATATGTGAGAGCTTTAAGGATGTTGGTGTTAGGATCTTCGTTATTTTCAGAGTAATTACATTGGCTTCTAGACTTCTAGTATGCAGCATTAAAGAGATACATAGATATTCTAAGATTAACAAATGTCAGCTTGATGTATCATATCCTTCTAATAACCTAAACAATATTGTTATTACCTTGACAAAATTCATATGGGACAAGCAACAATAAGCAAATAACTATCAAATAACTTGCCAAAGCCTTAGAAAATTGCCCTTCTAACCTCTTAACAATGCTTAGAACATCAGCAAATTAGAATGAAATTTGTTTTCCTTTGTCTAAGACCTGCTTAAAGAATTAGCAATGTTTCAGTATATTCTCTTATTAACATTGACTTGCATCTAATCACAATCAACAATTTTAGCTTGCTTTTCCATTAGTTTTAAGTTGATACATTCTTATCACCAAAAATAAATAACAAATTAAAAGAATCATAAATAACCTCGTAGATGAAACACTACTTTTTTTTTATGTGCGCCATAAATAATCAATGGCACAAATTCTTTAATTAAAAGATAAAATTATGAATTGGAGAAGACAAAGAAAAGAAATCATACATTAAACTAAAAAAACTAGAAAATACATATTCTAGAACAGGAAAAAAGATTGACACGATTAATTTGAACATGCTAATTAGGCATGGCAACAAAAACCAAACTTGTGGGTACCAGTCCGACCCTACCCCGACTTTGATGATAAATACCCACTTTGACTGGGGTCAGGTTTAGGTTTGGATTTTTCCCACCTTAAGAAAACAAGGTCAGGTATATAACCCCCCGCCCCTGTACCTACCCCGCTATATATATATATATATATATATATATATAATTATTAATTATATAATTGTGTAATTGTTTTCATACTTTGTTTTTTATAATTACAAAAATATAAATTAATTATTTTAACAGTTAAATAAATAATATTATGATAATAATAGTAATTAAATAACAAAGTTAAAATTATACATTTAACTAAAAATATAATTTAATTCTTAAATGCTTTTTAGGATCTTTATTATTTATTAATTTTTACATATTGTTTGAATTAAAATGTACTCCCTTTGGTCCTTAATATAAGACACTGTCTAGAAGTATTAGTGGTCCTTTTTATAAAGTGTTTTATAATTTCTATGAAGCATTGAGTTTTTTTTTCCATTATTTGCACTTATTAAATACTTTGACTATCTGTACCTTTATTGGATATTGGTGCATAATGCATTTGTACTTTAATGTCTTCACATTATCCACAATAAGTTAATGATGATTAACAAGGATAAAATTGGTATGTCATGATATCTTTTTAAAAAACCAATAAAACCAACTAACTTAACTATTTTTATTGGTATGTGTAATTTTGTTACAAGTGCCTTATATTAAGGACTAGAGAGAGTACTTAATAACTTAATCTATGATTTATTTAAAAATATATGAGCTAGTTAAATTTTAAAAAATGTGAGAAGGGTTCCCTATGAGTTTTCCAGAACCTAATAAAATCCAATGGGGTTGGGTTTTTTTTTTATCCCGGCCTTTTATAAACCCGAATCCGCCCCCTTTTGTAGAGACGGGAGCAAGGAGAGCCAAACCCGCCCCGTTGTCATGCCTAATGCTAATAAACCAAAGGTGGAACCACTAATAGGATTGACACAATTAATCAAGCTCAAGACATAAAAAGAAGCATTCCATTTCAGGCTCAAGCAGTAATTAAAACTAACGAACTAAATTAAAATATGCAAGATATTGAACATCACATTGTTCTCAAGCAAATAATTACCTCACAAAAGATGTCGAAAAAATTAACAAGTTTTCCAAAATTAAAAATTAAGAAACAGATTGATGGAACAAAAGTAACACATGTTAAATCAAATCAAAGAAAACGAGAAAAGAAAATAAAAAAGTGCTAGCAAATCTGATTTGATTTCTGAATGTAGATTCACCAAAGAGCAAGAACGAATGTTGTATTGTCCTTCTTGGTGACTGTATGAGCTTCTTTGTCGATGAGTTGTGCTCTATGGAGAACCCTAAAATTGAACCTTTGAAGAGATAGATAGAAAAAGGGGGAGAGAGAGAGAGTTGAAGGGAGTGTGCAAATTGGAGTAGAAAAGTGTTACAGGGAAAATTTAAGAAAAAGAGTTGAAGATATCTAAGAGTAATAAGTGTTGATTAAAAAAATTAGTTAATTTTATTGTTAATTTTGTGGTTATTTTTTGTCAACAATTTTATGATCATATTACCGGCAATTTTTAGTTTTTGCCTTTACATGTAGAATATTTACTAACAAATATTTATAGGTCATAATTTTTTTTTAGAATGTTTTGAACTTTAAGTTACAATGAAACCTTTCTTCCTTCTTCGTAGAATGTTTTGAACTTTAAGTTACAACGAAGAAACCTTTCTCCTCTTATTTTATAAAATTAGATAGGATAATAGGCAATTCTAAAAAATTTACTAGCCATATTTTTCAAGACTTATATTCATTAAAAAGTAGAGAAAAGACCTATCTATTATTGGTTGTCTTCATGAAGGGTTGTATAATTGATATCATCTTGAACTTATTCAACTAATTACATTACTTGAGTATGTTTATCATCATTGATTTTCAATATCTATTAATCACAAAATAAATATTCTAAAACAAGTTAAGATACCATTTAAATAATGTTATCAAAATAATAATAGATCAACACATAAAAAATAAAATTTTCTAACAAAAGCTTCAACTGTGGTGAATATTATTAGATGGGATATGAAATCGTGTATAATAAAGTTTTCATATCTTTAATTTTCAAATGAATTTAAGGCCGGGGGGGGGGTGAAGATATAAAAACAACTATTGTAAACTAGCTTAATGTCTTATATATTAAGATGGTGTTTGTCCCAGCTTTTTTTTTTTTTGAGTTTTTCTTCTACTTTTAAAGAGAAGTTAGGCCAAACACATTTCACCGAAGCTTTTAAAAATAAAAGGAGCTTATTTTTAATGAAGAAAAAAAAAAAGATCTTACAAAAAAACTTCCTATACTTGGCTTCTATCAAGCTTTTCGGTGGCTTATTCATGGATGTACCCTGTAGGCCTGTACTAACAGAATGTTTTTAACAGAAATATATATTATTTTTAATATGAGAAAACAAAGTCATGCACTGACAGTGTAATGTAGTTTTATACTGTCATCCAATCACAAACCATCATTTATTATAAGTTTGTTGACTTTTATAATAAATACTTTAAAAGTCATATCAATGGTGATTTCTGATTAATTAACAGTGTAAAACTTTTTACACAGTGCATGACCATTAAACTCTTTTAATATTTGTATCTTAATATTTTTATTTTTTTAATATCATTAAAATAATTTTATGTAGATTAAATCAATTTTACACAATTTTTTATTTTATAAATACACTTTTTTATCAAACGAGATAACTAGTTTTAAATAAAACTAAAGTTTTTATAATTTTTTTATCAAACAACTTTTAATTTAAAAGGAGCTTTTAAGTTAAAAAAATGAAAACTGACAAACATCTTTTGTAACAACCCTCTGTCGCCACAGTACTACAAACAAAAGCTTATATATATATAAATACTTAATAATAATCGATAATAATAATCGATTCACATGTTACTCTAATATATACAAGATATGAGATAATACTATATACAGGCCCATTTATATACAACAACAAGGGAGAAACACAACACAAAACTCCCTATAACTAGTCAGCTATACAACATATACATCAAAAACACAAAGAAAAGAGCCTCCATGAGAGCTCCACCCAAAAAGGGCCTTCTACCATCACCATGGAGACCTCCATGCCTCAACTGTGGGAAGCTGAATCTATAGAAGCTTCACCCTCTGCTCCCACACCAAATTAACATAATCATCACAATCACAGCAATACAACAATAGCAACAAGACATCGAACCAACAATAAAACAAGGCAAGGGTAAGCTTACGAAACAAAAACCAATATAATATAAACAATTCATATTCTCACACCATCAACATACCAAGATGGAATCCAAATCATCAAAGAAATGGGTCTACATACAATACAACACAACAACACATTATGTTGTTAACCCCATATGTCAGTGTATGAATGACACGACTCACGAGAGATTTTTACATTCCGAGCGATCAATTAGATCTTATCCCCTACCATGGCCTTCTAAGCACTATTCAGGGATTGCCAAAAGTCTAATTAGTGAATAAGCTTATGGTTGTTAGGATAAGTGAATGTGGGTGGTGGTATACTGCGACACAAGACTTGTATTGCCTTGGCCCCACTGCAAGATTACCCATCCACTCATCCCCTAGGCCCAGCTTTCAGACCCCACTTCTTATCCAAGCACTAGGTTGGAGGCCTGTTTGAGGTGCAGCTTCATTCACCCCTAACTTCCATGCCTACCCGCATACGGCATGTGCCCATACAACCTCAGCCAACAACATATGCATGTATGCATGAGCCACAACAACAACAACAACTCAACCACAATCATTCATCAATATCCATATATATATATATATATATATATATATATCATATCATATCATATCATATCATCTCACCACGTGGCCTACTTAGCACCATCTGTGGTTCAACAGTCACCATCAACCCCATGTAGGCCCAATCCAGCCTTTTGCATGATCAACAGATAAGGCTCCATCCAAGTAGTGCATACCTTATGAAATATCTTACACGTCTTAGGTGAGGTCCGTTCTAAGTAACCAACACCCTCTGTAAGATATCTTACCATCACAACACACTACAACTAATGGAAGTTCCTACTTAGGCAACCTTCCACCCAACTACTACTTTCTCACAAATTTTCACACAACATAGTTAGAAAACACACTCGCTCAGCGACCTATATGCTCGCTCTGCGAGTACCTTTCATCCAAAGAGCACATTCTCCTTTTCGAAGGTCCCCGCTTAGTGAGTGTACGTCTCGCTCAGCGAACCCAACTCCAAAGATGACCCTCTTTTCTGTAACCAGAGTTCTCGCTTAGCGACATCAGGGGTCGCTCAGCGAATCCAACTCTCCTTCTCACCCATCGCTCAGCGGACACAAGTGTCGCTCAACGAATAACCATTCTAGAGAATAGCCAAGTCTCAGGCATAATTCTCGCTCAGCGAACATAGTTTTCGCTTAGCAAGACACTTACAACAGAGGGCCATAAACCTCTAGGGCTCCTATTCGCTTAGCGAGAATTCTACTTGTTTAGCGAACCACTTTCGAGAAAATTTTCAAAATTCATATGATCACTCGCTCAACGAAATGGTTTTCACTCAGTAAATCCCTTATTTTCTTCACTCATTCATCCTACCTCAAGAACACTCACTCAGCGACAATGGTGGTCGCTCAGCGAATCTTTAACTTGACCACTTTTTCCCCAGCTCTAGGGCACTCTCACTCAGCGAGGCCCTGAGTCACTAAAATATGATATTTTCTCTCATTCTTACTCTAATTCAGTTTAGCCAAGGTTTAACAGATTCGTACAGCATCAAAAATCAATATATCAATAGAGTTTTTGCAACAAAACAACATACACTAGCAAATCATCCAAGACTCAAGCAATACCCATTTCAATCACAAATTTCAACCTAGCCTCAATTTAAATTCATTCCAACACAAACCAAGACTACATTCACACTTAACAATACTCATACAACAAGTTTACAACCAAAGTAAGCTTCCCTTACCTCTAAAAGTCTCTAAATTTGAATTTAGGTTCTTTGAGGATTCGATGTCTTGAGCCAAATCTTCCACAGATTTGTTCTTTCTCTCACCACAAGTGCTAAACTAAGCTTACAACTCCTTTACACCTTCATAAGCTCAAGAAATCTTAGAGAGATAGAGAGAGATGAAGAGAAGAGAGAGAATAAGAATAAGAGAAATGAGGAAAACTCATCCCTCCCCGCTCTTATATACTCGACCTCTCGGAGCTCTCACACGAACTTTTGGCCAACTGAGGCCCAAATCTCACCAAGCCACTCCCTTATTTCGAAACTGGTTTAACTCAACTGTTTTATCTCCATAACCCAAAATCACACTCACAACACACCCACATTGGCTCAAGCACATATCTCAAGTTTCCTAAATTCAACCAAAATTTCAAACATACAATACACAACTATCACTACATATTACATACCATACATAACAACACTTCATTTATTTCTTTTAATCACCTAGATTACATATCAAATTCCCACTTTTTAGTTATTAAACACTTAATCATGCATTAGAAAAAACAAGATGTTACATCTTTTACTCTCTTTTTTTAAGTCTTATTTCTAGCTTGAATTTAAAAATAACTTTTAAGTAGAAAAAAAAAGTTGGGCTAAACATACTCTAAGGGCTCATTTGGTAGTCAGGATATAATAGGATAAGATAGGATAACTATCCTATCCTGTTGTAATCCGTTGTTTGCTAGGCTAATAGGATATGATAATGTTATCATATCCCTTATCATATCTTGTTGCTCCAATGTATTTCTTATCCTAAGGGGGGAACTGGGTTAGGAAGCAACATGATAAGATAAGTTCTCTTCATATATATATATATGACAATATATATATAATAAATATAATATATAGTAATATATATTAATTTATATATAATAGTAATAATTTTGACATGTAAATTTAAAGTATATTATTAATTAAAATATTAAAAATTAAATAATTACTATTCAAATATTTTATAAATAAAATTATTTGAATAATAATTATAATTTTAAAAATCTTATATAATTTTTTTTATAATTTTAAGAAAAGTAACTACATAAATAAAAAAATAATATTGTATAGTTTAGTTAAAATTGTAATTTTTTTGTAAAAAAATAAAAAATTGAATTAAAAGTTACTTTCAAAAATTATATGTAATTTTATGAAACAGTAATTTTGTCATTTGACCATAATTTATATTTTATCCTATCGTTATCTGATTTGTTATCTAGTGTGCACCAAACATTAGATAAGGTTATAGTTTATCCTACTCTTATCCTATTTCTATTCTGCTCTCATATCCTATCCTATCTTATCCTATCCTGACAACTAAACGAGCCCTAAGTGTTTGTTTGTTTGAATCTTAATAAAATTGATTTTAAATCATTAAATGTGATCAAGATATGATATAATGTATACATTAGAACATATGTTATGATGTGAAAAATTTATTTGAAGTCTATCCAAAAAAGTATAAAGTCATACAGTCAAAATATTTTCAAATAAGGGGGAAAAAAATATCAAACATGAATTTACTTTGGAAAGCCAACCATACTTTGTTTGTATGTGAGAAGAAATGAGAAGAAAAGGAGTAAGATGGAAAGAAATAAAGAGAAAAGAAAATAAATCGAAAATGAATACAATTTTTATTAAGATAAAAAAATAAAAGAAACTGTAAAGTTAAATTTTCTATTCATTTAATTTTTTTGGATAGAAAAATAAAAAACATTGAATATAAAAACATGAATTTAACTCTTTTTTCTTGAAAAGCAACGTGGATTTAACTTCTCTAAAAATAAAGAAATGCACTTTAAAAAATAAAGTATATTTACAATCTTTAATTAGAAAATCAATGATTGAGAATTGTGATAAAATTAAATACATTTATAACAAAAGTTAAAGTTAATTACAATATAAATAGTTATTTTTTAATTAATAGTTAGGCTTAATTACACTTTTAGTCCATCAAGTAATGCAATTGTGCAATTTTGGTCCCTTTACAAAGTTTATCCTAGTGGTGTAATGCAAAAATTGGAAAATAAATTTCCAAAATGTTCGTGGTGCAATTTGAACCCCATTCCTTCACTACAACACCACCACCATTACCAGTAGACCAAAGTGTTGGATTAAAATATAAATCAAAGTTATATTATATATGACTTAAATTTGACACTAAAGTTGTTGTATATTTATTACTACTAAAAAAATATTTATACTATATATACCTTAATTTATATTTATTAATATATACTAATAGTATTAAATATTAATAAATTAATATTAAATACTAATAAATTATAAATTAAATCTTATTAAATACTAGTAAATTAATAAATATAATATAACAAAAATATTAAATATTAATACATATAAATTAATACATATATACTAATAATATTAAAATTAAAATTAATAATTTAATATTAATAAATATAAATTAATAAAAGTATAATTTATTAAAGTGTCAATATAAATTAGTTTGTAATTATTAATTTACATTTATTAATATTAAATAATTAATAATAATTTTATATTATTATTATTATTATTATTATATATTTATTAATGTATTAGTATTTAATAAATTTTAATTTATAATTTATTAGTATTTAATATTTAATTTATTAATATTTCATATTATTAGTACATAATAATAAATTAATATTCATTAATATAAATTAAGTTATATAAAGTATAAATAATTTATTTAGTAATAATAAATATATGTACAATTTTGGTCTCACATTTAAGTTATATATATAGTATAATTTTCATTTATATATCAAACCAACACTTTGACCTAGTGATAATGATAATAGTGTTGAGATGAAGGGGTGAGGCTTCAAATTCCATCTCTAATATTTTGTAAATTTATTCTTTAATTTTTGCATGCCACAACAGCTTATCATGTTACCCACCATGTTAGTGACAGGTCAACATATGTATTGGACCACCATTTCAATCGCCATGTCATTCGTTAGTACCACATTATCTGTCATGTCACTTGTGACACCTATTCACATTGAACATAACTTATACTTATTTAAAAATACAAGTAAAATTTTTCTTTGCTTTTAATAATAGAAAATTTGTAAATTTATCAAAATTTGAAAAAGATAGTAAAAATAAAATAAAATCTATATGTATTCATCGTAGAATTGTACATCATGATTTCATAATTAGAAAAATTATTAAAATACAGGGAGATTAAAATATACATAAAAATGGTTACTACTTATTCCCAGTACATTAAAAAGATCCTAGTTAGAGCAGTGTCTGCCTACCCTATCCCATAAAATAACAAACTATCAGACTAGCTCGATAGGTCTTCATCAACAGTCGAGTCTTCATTAACCGCGATCAATCATGCATAAAATAAAAATAATGGAGTGAAGTGATTTGTTCTAATATCACTTTTACATGTATCGTAGGAATTCTATCACACAATACAGATAAAACACAGTTGACAATAGAAGGGGAACCTAAAGTTTATTCTATGTTATACAATCCTTGACTCGATATGGATCCATACTTTTCCATTAGTGGGTAATAGTTCTTAACAGAACCTGGGAAGTGATTAGGAGTAAATATACCCCCCTCAACATCATTATATGGTACAGTCCTCGTCATCATGGAGGAACAAAATAACAATTTAGGATATCTATTTATAGAGGTATACTCTCACCAATCTTTGTGATGCTAAGCAGTTGTTAGGGTTATTAAGTTGGTTAAGTGATTGTCCCAGCTCAAGAGCGCTACCTTGGCCATTAGGACGCTCACCACTCGATACCATACCTTCTAGACCTAACCATGGGGAGCCTTTCATCCCGCAGTGTACTAAACTGTAGCTTCCCTAGCAGGGTGCCATCTCACTGCATGTCACTTGCTTTACATTACTCACTAATTTATCACTTCCTAATTTCTCAAACAGAGGTTTGCCTAGTCTCATTTAATTTGAGCACCAGTACAATCAATATTTCTACCTTATATTATAGAAATTGCACAATACCTAAAATTTTAACAGAATAACTGACAAAGTAATTATAGTTTAATTACTAAAATTTTGGCAGAATAACAACTAAATAAATATATTTTCATTTTATAAATTTGAGTAGAGTAACAGCTTAGCAATTGCATTTTAATTTTCTAAAATTGAGTAGAGTAGCAAGTGCATTTTAATAATTTAAATTTGAGCGGAGTAACAACTTAACAATTATAATTTAATAATCTAAATTTGGACAGAGTAACAACTTAGCAAAAATTCAAGTTTAACATCAAACAATATAACAATAATAATAATAATAAAACTTAAGCCTAAACGGGTTTAGGAGAAAACTCTTCCTACCAACATGCACAGTGACAATAATTTAGAACCAACCTCACTCCCCTCATTACCTCAAAGGTGGTTGATGAAGAGGATGGAGTTGTTGGTGCAAAGCTTCTTGGAGGAGAAATTCTAGTAGTTGAAAACTAACAAAATTTTAACATAAAAACTAAATAAGAAAAATTTTTAGAGAGAGAGGATCACTAGCTTATGGAGGATAAGAATGGTGAAAATCTTCTTCATGAATGGAGGTATTTATAGAGGAAGAGGAGGCTTAGGTGTCCTACCATTTACATAATCCATTATGTCATTATTATGTCATAAATCAAATTTTTATTTATTTTATCAATTTAGGGACACATACACCATTAGGGTGGTGAATCATCCCTCCTAGGCTTGGGGACGTGCTATATGAGCTATCCTCAAGCTCCTCAGTGTAAATTTTATCTGTAGGTGCATTAACCGATATCGATAAAATCACTTAAACTTGAAAAATTAGCTTTTAATATCAAAATATTTCATTTTAATGAAAAAATGGACAAATACATTATTTTTCATCAAAATTAAATTTCCAATAATTATTTTTAATTTTTATTAATTTATTGCAAATTTTATCTATTTATTTTGTATTTTTAAGCTAAAAAAATCATAATAAATCCATTTTAATTAAATAAATACCAAGATTTTTATGAAAATTATAAAATTAAATATTTCACCTATAAATAAACTGAAATTATCATTTTCACCATTTTTGGACTTCAAACCAATACCGGCTGACTTATCGGACACTTAAGGACATTTTGGTCATTTTACACAAGAATTCCAGAAAAATTTCCAGAAATTTTTAAAATTATATTTTAATATATGACATGATTCCAAGCTCAAATTTACATTTTTAATGTCAATTGAATCTTTTTCTTATGTCAGTCCTTAATGTTGAGATATAGGACAAAATCGTCATCTTCTAATTTCTCCGGGCTTTGGCTCGGAAAAATTATTCAAAATTACAATTAGATAGCTCTTGAAATTTTGAACATGGGGCAGGAATCAGAATTTTGAAATTTCCTCCCGATTTTTCAGAATTAAATAGTCAATTATTAGAAAAATAGTTGAAAAACTGAAATAAGAGTGTTACATTTTTCACTATTTTGCTTTCAAAATAAATTTTTTACAATTAAAATATACCTAGTATTAAATTTTCAAAATACTTTGAAGTCAAAAAGTCTCTGGTCTGTTCTTGTAGTTAACTAGGGGTATTTTGGTCATTTCACAAAAATTATTTTAATGAATTTCCAAAAAATTTCTAAAATTATTATTAATTATTCTAAGCACATAAATGACTTAAAAATAAATTTTAGATACTTCTAACTATTTTTATCTATTTTCTCAATTATCTCGTCCTTCTAGGGGCAAAATAGTCATTTTACCCTTTTCGGACTCCATTTCCCAAAAATGATTAAAAGTCTAAACTAAGTATTACTAACTAATACAAGCAAAACCATAGAGATCAAATTTTGAGATTCTCATCCAATTCTTCAAAAATAAATGTAGAATAATTAGAAAAAATAATTTGATATACAAAAATATGGGTGTTACATCACCTGTCAATGCCATGTTAGCAAGATTCATTAAATTTTTAACGGAAGATTGATGGAGGGACCAAAATTGCACAATTACATTACTTAGGGGACCAAATTCGTTCAATTATAACTTGAGAGACCAAAATCGCACAATTACAATACTTGAGAAACTAAAAGTGCAATTAAACCTAATAGTTACTATAATACTTTATCCTCTAAAACACAC
The DNA here is from genome assembly GCA_004329165.1 of Spatholobus suberectus. Classification (NCBI taxonomy): domain Eukaryota; kingdom Viridiplantae; phylum Streptophyta; class Magnoliopsida; order Fabales; family Fabaceae; genus Spatholobus; species Spatholobus suberectus. The sequence continues at coordinate 64,656,920 of CM014729.1, forward strand.
TCTCCTTAAGGAGTCAAATCTTGAAAACATTGTTATTTTTACATAAAATAATGAAAAATGATTCTTGGACACCTCTTAAGTGTAAACACCTAGAAAGAGATAGGAAAAGAGAAGAGATAAGTGGTTAGTAGGATTGGTGATGTTGTGACAAAAAAAGATAAATAAAAAAATAAAATAAAGAATCTCAATGAGGTATTTACATTATTTAGATGTCCAAAAATCAGGAGTCTAAAATAATATATACATTATCTTATTTTTAAAATAAGTGTATTATGTAAATGACAAAGTAAATATTTAATAAAATTAATGATTTTCTAACTAGGTTTTTGTATCAGGTATGGTAAAATTTTATTTTGTTGGGTCTCGCACCAATTTGTACTATTTCGCATCATTCTTTCGACATTCAATTCGAGTTTCGAGCAACAAAAGTGAAAGTGGGCACTTCTCACTTTTCTTCGTCTAGCTTCTTTCCATTTTCCACTACAGTTTTACCGAAGCAAACACACAGTATCAAATTTTCTTTTTACCCTTCTAGTTTTGACCGGTTATTCTTGACCTTGTTGTAGCTTATTCCTATTTCATGTGCTTTCATGTCATGAATAAACGATAGATGATTCCTGTCCCGAGTTTGTAAGCATCCATACACCAAATCTGGTGAAAAAAGACATCCCTGCTTCTCTAACTCTGCCTAGAAGTACGCACTTTTAAATATACCCAATCAAAATCACCTAGGTTTCAAAACAAAAAACAAAAAATAAAAAGGCTTTTATAATTTCAACTTCCAATTTAAAAGGTAAATTAACCAAAAATAAAATAAATAATGGAGGATAAATTTGATCGTAGATACATTAATTTTTGATAATGTAAAATATTTACTATAATCACTAAAAACTATAAATAACAGCTATATTGATACTTACACATTAATTTCTTTAAAAACTAATCTACCTTAGTAGTGCTTTTTTTTTTTTAATAGATCACAACTATAGTTTATGAGAAACAATCTTGCTCAAGTCAAATAGGACTATTATGAATAGCAAAGCTCTCCCTTTAAATATTTAACATAACTACATATTTAGAACTCGAACTTGACTATTGATTAAGCTGAAACAACTCTACAGCTCATATTTAGGACTCAAACTCGAAACTACTAATTAAACTGGAACAACCTCATACCAATTAATTCACGCATTCGATGCTACTATTGTAGTGTTTAGGATCAAAAGTGAAAGTTTTTAATTATTAAAAATTAGTATGTCAGCTATTAATTTATTCTTAATTACACTTTTGGTTTGTCAAGTATTGCAATTGTGCGATTTTGGATTCTCAAGCTTCAATTGTGCGAATTGGGTCTACCATGTAGTCACAATTATGCGATTTTGATCTCCTAAATTTGAATTGTGCAAATTGAGCCCCCAATCGCAATTATGCAATTTTGGTCTCTTTGTTAGTTTTTCGTTAAATATTTAATAGATTTTATACGATGTATTAGACCTACATCATTTGTCATGTCATCTATTATCATGTTAATCGCCACATCATAAGAACCAAAATTACACTATTATGACACCTAAGAGACTCAATTTGCGCAATTAGAATTTGGAAGACCAAAATTGCAAAATTACAATGAGAAACTAAAAGTGTGATTGAACCTATTTTTTTCGGAAACGATTGTGGAGGTTTTAAAATTTAAAGAGGCGACAGGTAAGAGAGATTATTGACAGTTGTGCATAACTAGATGGTACCCGTGCTTATTCAAGGGTTATCACACTTTTTTAATGTTATTTAATCATTAGTTTATATAAATATTTTTTTATAATGTTTTGATACTTTTTTTATCAAGTGAAGTTAGTTAGTATGTGAAGAATTTGTACTATCTTTTTATTAACTCAAAAAATAAATAAAAATGTAAAAAGCCTATGCAGCGTTTGCACAAATACTAAAATATAAATATTTAATATTTTTTTTCTCAAGAATAAATCAAATAAACTAAAGAATAAATCATAAATAACGATGTAACAATTGAATTAGTTTCTACTTAAAACATAAACATAGAGAAACTCTCAAACTCTTATTGTAAGTTTTGGAAGACTTCCGTGAAGACAATATTATTGATGGTGCTTAAAATTTTTGCTGCTTTATTGTGTATTGAGATTTTTAACCTGTGCTTGCTTTGAACTCTAGAAAATACCACATATAATTAATCCTAACTGAACACTAGTTTAAGCATATATAATTAAACACTGGCTAGTAATTGACCTTGAGACTTATTAATAATCATAACATATAAGATAATTATTGGAAATAACATTATTATCAGAGACGAATGTAAGGGGGCAAGCAGGGGCATTGGCCCCCCTCCCCTTCACTCATTGAAAACTGCATATTGTCATATCTTGAGATTAATTCTTTATATTTTAGTTGTTATAATTGAGAGATCATTTTCAATTATGAAGATAGTGAAAAATAAGCTAAAAAAATAATGTTCACAAATATCCCCAATAGTTAACAGTTAATGCCTCAACATACCGTGCATAAGAGTATGTGCGCTATGATGACTCTAATTTTAATATAACATTAAGCGTATCACAAAGTCACTTTGCAACAGAGTGCCTGTGATTGCAACACAAGCAACAAGCAAAAAGACCCCAAGATAAAGCGGAATTTACTCAAACTGTTAGAAGGCACGTGAGAAATGGAAATTATAAACTTAAAAATAGTTGATGTAAAATGATAATCAAATAGAATAAAAGAAAGAATCGTTGTAAGCACAGCAAACTATAAAGTTGATACCTAATTGACTAGTAGGATGGAATCAAGTATAAGCAAGGAACGAAATATCTCCTGATGCTGCTGATATTGCAAGTTGTGGAAACTACTTGTTTGATTTTTTATTTTTTTTTAATATAATTTTGCCTATTATAATTTTAATTTTGTAAAGTGTAAAGAACATTTAGAAATACCCTGAACTCTAACTCCCTGTTTGGTATGTGCAATTGGCGAAGAGGGGCGAGGAAATTGTCTTTTTTAAAAAAAAATTCACGGTTTGGTTTGATAGAAATGACAAGAAAATTTTAAAAATTTCATGAGTTCCACTGAATATAATTTTTCTCTTTTCTTTTATTTAAACTAAACAATCTTACAATATTATTTTCAACCTATTTCTCTTCTATTCTTCTCAAACCAAACAATCTAAAATTTCAAATTATTTCTTATATATTTCTCACCTCTTACATATTTCTTACCTATTTCCATCCATCATCCACCACCGTATTTCTCTTTTTTCTAGCAAACACATCCTAACAGCAAACTAACCAGTTTTGACTTTTTACTGTTGCTAGAAAGAAGGGATAGCACAAGTTTCAATCATTTTAGGACTGTCAATGGCTAATTCAAATATTTACAGCCTAATATGGCATTCCTCTCCTTCCAGATTAAAGGCATCGTATTGGGGCAATGATAATAATGTAACATTACCCCCTAAAGAATTGAAATTCAGGGAGTCAATAACCTGAGAGAGAACTTTGCTTTGCTTGCATTTAAATTCAGAAGAGGTATGATCATCAATCAAAGTATAACCCTAAAATCAGAGGAAACGCAAATGAAGAATAATGTAAAGATACCTGGTTGATTATCATAAAAGGTGAATTAGGGTTGTCAATCCCCAAACCCAGATAGGGAAAATGAAATATGTATTTGTTTTTGTTTATTGAAAGCAACGTCCTAGTCCTGCTCCCAAAGATACCGTGTCAAGCGTTTAGGGCTGGACGACACTGGGCTTGCGTATACAAGGCCCATGTCCATTTATGAACCATATCATCCTTTTTTTCCTCTTTTATTTATTTATTTACTTATTTATTTGGTAAACTTTTTATTTTCTTTTGTAGCTTCTTTTTGACCCCACGAAATCACATGAATAAAATAAAATAAAAAGATGTCATCTTGAATAATATGATGTATTTAATTATTATAATTTAATGTTTATTAATATTTATTATTATTATTTTTGGTCTCCTTTTAATAAGCTTTTGGATCCGTTCCTGATTCTTATAAATTTAAAAGGTCATAATGTTTGGAATGGAAACATAAATATTCAAGGAATGTAAGTTAAATTTCAAATGTTCTTTCTAGACATAAACTCCAAACCTAAAGTCTAAAGAAATTCAATATTTGTAATATTTCATATTTAATTTTTTTTATATTGCAGAAAAGTAACCATATTTTAATAAATATATATATATATATATATATATATATATTATTTATTATTTCAAAGTTCTTACAAAAAACAGTAAAGAAAAATAAATATAAAAATGGAAATAAAATGTGATAGAAATGATCATTAATATAGTTTTTTAATAATTAAATAAATTTTTCAAACGTCGACAAAATTCAAATCTCTTTGAAAAAAAAAGAAAATATAAAAAATATTATACAGATTATCATTAAAATATTTTTGATCAAATAAATTAATTACTTATTTTTTAAAATAAAAAATTCCAATATCTGAATTATTAATAATTTAAATTTTATTTTCTTTTACAAAAGCATGATTTCAATGTCACATACAATAAGTTAGCAATACATTCATCAAATAATACAATAAGTTAGTGTTTGATTATTTGTTTCTCGGATTGATATTTGTGCAACAGTGGGATTAAGCATATGTTTTGAGGTAAAATAAAAATACAAAATAAAAGATATAACCAAAGGTGATTGGTAAAAGAGTAGGAAATAAATCTCCCAGCAACCAACACATGTCTTGTTAGGAGAACTTTTTTAAATATTTGTTCTTGAAACACAACCTTTGATCGTTCGTAATCCCACATTTTTTTATAAAATACAAACATTCCTTAAATAAAAATATTTCATAACTAAAAAATTAATTAAAATAATTTTTTAAGAATTTAATTAAAAACTAAAGTAACAATAAAAATGAAGTTTAAATAGAAAGAAGATTAATAAGATGTGTTATATTAAAATTTATTATTAAAGTTATTCAATTTTTTCTTTAAGATAAAAACATTTATTAAGAAAAAAATGTTCCACAATTGCAATGACATTTCATAATTAAAACGAAAAAATCTTTAAGCGTGAGTGAGAAACGTCCATGTTTTTGTTCTAAAAACTCTCTTTAACATTGGCTGAAGCCATGTTTGGGTTTTATCTTTTTAATTATATATTTTTTTTCAGTCCTTTCACTTATGTGCAATGGATTTTAAAATTTAGGATGTTAGCTAGTTTCTTAATTTAATTAATTGAATTATTTAATAATACTTTAATTTTTGCTGAAACAATTAAACTATAATGGATGACTTAATTGTTGTTAACTTAAAACGGTCTCAATATTGTTATAAAACTATTTTACATATGTCATTATGGTATAAAACTATTTGTGATAAAACTTCAAACCTTGTAAAAATCTTATATTTCACTGCAATTGAAGCATGAAATATGAAAATAATAATTATTTCATATATGTTATATAAATGTGTTATAATATAGTGATGTTATATTTCTTCCTTTAATTTAAATACTAAAAAGTGATTAGCTTAATTCAAATGATGGTTTAACCTTTATTTAACTTAAAATGCAAAGGTAAATTATAAAACATTTGATAACATAATTTTATCATTCAATTTAGAACAATAAATAAATATGTCAATTTATAAATATTTTATATTTAATCATAAAATTTCTCAACATCATTAAAATATTTAAACATTAAAATGATCTATCTTTTCTTGTAAGAAACTAATTATTTTACACACACACACACACATAGGGTTATATATATTTTTGGTCCTCCAAAAATTGACTTGTTTTTGTTTTGGCCTCAGAAAAACTTTTCTTTGAATAAAATCTATCAAATATTAAAATACTCTAATTAGATACATGTACTAAACTCTGTTTAACTTTTGTGTTAAATGATAGCCACATTAGCATCATAGTCACCATTAATTTACTGATGTGATCATCCATGTCAACTGTTATATCTAGGTCAGATTTTTAACATACTTTTTGAATAAAATTATTACATGTTTAACCCTAAACCACATGTTTTTTTAATCCTAAAACAAAAGTAATTATAACGATTTTTTATTAAATATTATCACTGGCACTTCACGTAATAAAATACTTTACTTGGAAGCTATGTAGCCATCATTTAATAGAAAAGTTAAGCAGAGTTTAACACAGGGATCTAATTAGAGTATTTTTAATATTTGAATAACTTTATTCAAGGAAAAAATTTTTAAGGACTAAAACAAAAACAAGTCAATTTTTGAAGGACTAAAAACATATTTAACTCTCTCTCTCACACACACACACACACATTTCTGAGGACTAAAACAAAAATAGGTCAATTTTTGGAGGACTAAAAACATATTTAACTCTCTCTCTCTCTCTCTCTCTCACACACACACACATACATATAAAGATAATCATGTCTATTATAATTAAAATCTAATTGTTCAAAAATTAATTATTTATATATTTAAAAAATCTTATATATTATCTTAGAAATAAATGATAATTTAATTTTATATTATTATAAAAATCTCAAATAAATTAAAATCAAGTTATTATAATTTAAAAAAGGCTTAATTGCACATTTTGCCACCTATCTTTCATGATTTTGCAAACCACCCAACTATTTTAATTGCATATTTTGCTACTCAACTTTCAAAATTCCGCGCATTTTGTCACTTTCCTTAGTTGATTGCTGATGTGGCAATTTTGATCGCTGACGTGACAATCTGCAGTCAACCTGCCGCGTCAGCAGTCAAAATTGTCATATCAATAATCAACTAATGAGGGTGGCAAAATTTTGAAAGTTGGGTAACAAAATGTGTTACTAAAATAATTGGGTAGCAAAATGTGAAAAATTTTAAAAATTGGATGGCAAAATGTATAATTAAAATAGTTAGATGGTACAAATTTGCAAAATTATAAAAGATTGGTGGAAAAATGTGCAATTAAACCATTTAAAAATATTTTTTATTTTATCCAGTTTTTTAATTTAAAAACGTAAGATGAAATCTATGTTTATTATAAAATATGAAAGTAATGAAATAAATTTAAAAACATAATTAGCTTGCTTGTTAAAGTCTTTTGGGAGGTGTTAACTTTTAAGTCAGTTGTTTGTTTCAGCAAAAGCCGAAGGGGATGGCCGGTTGTACATTGTTATATGTGAAACAGTGAAAGCTTTTGAATGGGATAGAAAAGTCGCTGTCTTAACCGGAAAAACACTGTTTCACAAACAGGAAAAAGCGTTTTTGCTAGCATTGAAGGATAACTAGTCTCTCACCCGTGCAATGCACGGCTATTAATGACCTTACATATCTTCTAATTCATCCTGAGTTTGTAATGACAAAATTTTTACACACAACATTTGGCATTGACTTTCTTTTGTATGTTGCATACAGTATCACCTTAAAAATAACTGATTTGTACAATATATTAGGTAATTTAATAACAGCAAATAGCAATAAGACTATGTTTGTTTACCACCATATATATCTTTTACTTTGTCTACCATCGAAGACACTAACAAAAACAATTAAAAATGATTAAAAATCATAAAATAAATGAAGACACAAACAAAAACAATTAAAAATCATAAAATCATTGAAGTTGTTATTAGATTGTTAACAAATTTTAACAATAAATATTTAAATTAAATTAAATATCATATATGAATATAATAAATATAAAATATAATAAATACTATAAATATAAATTTTGAACAAATATTAAAATATAAACTCAAAAAAATATAAATATAAATATAAAATAATATTATAAGTCAAGGAAGAACTCACTCATTAGTTGAGAAACAAACAACTTCACTTCACTTGTTTTTTAGGAGTATAGCAACCGGAGCATGGCTTCAAATAGCAACCAAAGTCCGTCTTTTATAGGCAAGCACATCAGGCAAAACATTTTGGCTCGAAGATTAAAATTGGCTCTAAGGTTCAAATTTCGAAATGGAAACATTAACAGTTCTCTATGTCCTATAAATGTCAGATGTGAGTTGGCATAGTTCGACAATTTTAATTAACTCAGCAGAGAAAGTACCTATATATAGATTATATATTATATATTATATATTAATCTTATTAACCTATACTAATTAAAATACAGTTATATGTTTAACATTTCTGAATATATAAAATATTTATTCCATTGATCGGTGCTACATGGTGATTGATCGGTTTCTGCGTTTGTTCTAGTTTTGGTCACTACTGCAAGGATGACCCATCATTTTTTACATTAAACCTATCATTTTAACTTTCCTCTCACTTTATTTTCAATGTGCGACGCTCACAATCTGTACAGGTTTATGTCTATGGTAATTTTCATCCTATCTTGCTTATACATTAAACCTATCATTTTCACTTTTCCCTCAGTTTATGTTAAAGGTGCGACACTCCAGTCATGCTTATACATACTGTAATTAGCCATCTACGGCACAGTAGACATTTGGCCCAGTTTATGTTAAACGTGGGACGCTCATGTCATGCTTATACATACTGTAATTAGCCTTGGACAGCACATTACACATAAAGCTTATGATCTATATATATAACCATAAAATCTGGACTACGTATAATATCAAAAAAAAAATAAAAAATCTGGACTACGTAATCTATAAACCACATAAAGCAATAACATAAGGTAGACTACATTAAATCAATATCAAAACGGTAAAACAAAAGTCAAAGAAACTATTAATCAGTAACGGTTTTAGAAAAGAGTACATTGGTTGAGACAAGAAGTACACATAGTGCAAACATGCATATGATGTACAATAATAAATGGCATTCACTTTGTGAACTCTACCACAAGACGACCATAAAAAGCATTTATGATAGATAGATAGAATAACTATGCCTAGAACTAATGAATTATAAAATAAAAATTAATAACTGAATTATAAATTGAAAAGAAGAACACACACGGGTTTATGAGAATGGAACAGTTACAGAAACAGTAACTTGTTTGTCTTCTAGTATCACGTCAAATGTATGGTTAAAGATATTAAAAGGGTTGTTCTTCATTAACTCTTACTCACTGCCGGTCCAGATGCCAGGCAGTTTGGAAATATATAATTTTCTTTTCCAAACCCCAATAAACACTGCTAGCACCACCTTGCTTTCACACAGCTTGTCACTGAGATCTCTCTCATTCACTCATCTCCCACTCCTTCCCCTCCGTTTCCATCGCATTTTCATCCCTCTTCTCAAGATTAATTGACTCATCACTCTTCAGATTGTGTTCTCAAAGTTCATCGTCAACAACATTTGTCGCTAATATTATTTAACTCGAACAGGATTGTCTTTTGTTTGTGGTCTTTATAAAGAATATTTCATCATAAATAACAATGCAAGATTCAATTGGGATTCCAGCTTGCTTCTCTTCTGCTTTGAAATCAAGTGATGATCACACAACCGTGACCCGTTCAGGCCAGAGCGTTCACATGTCTGTATACAGAACAAAGATCGCTGATCACTGCCGCTTGATCACCATCACATGGTGCAAAAACTTGATGCTCCATGGGCTATCAGTGTCAGTGGAAGGCCCAGAAGGAGAGGCCCAATACAGCTGGAAGGTCAAGCTGAAGCCGTGGTACTTTTGGAGAAAACAAGGTTCCAAGCGCTTCATAGTACACGGTGACAAAGCCGTAGACATTTTCTGGGACCTCAAGGCCGCGAAATTCGACGGCGAGACAGAACCAACCTCGGAGTACTATGTGGCAGTGGTGTGCAACCAAGAGGTTGTGCTGCTGATTGGTGATTTAAAGAAAGAAGCCTACAGAAAAACCGGGTGCAGGCCAGCACTTTTTGACCCACTTTTGGTTTCGAAAAAAGAACACATATTTGGGAAGAGAAAGTTCTCCACTAGAGCCAAGTTTCACGAGAAAGGTAGGTGCCATGAGATCTCAATTGACTGCCAGAACAAGAGCAATGTTGGAGGAGACTCTTCAAGTGGGGTTCAGGTTCAGCCAGAGATGGAGATAAGATTTGACGGGCACGTGATGATCCACGTGAAGCACTTGCAATGGAAGTTTAGAGGCAACGAATCAGTTCATCTCAACAAAATGAGAGTGGAGGTGTATTGGGATGTTCACGATTGGCTATTTAGTCCTGGTTTGAAACATGCTTTGTTTATTTTTAAGCCTGTTTTATCATCTATGTCAATGTCATCATCACATTCACTTTCATCATCGTCACCACCGTTATCATCCTCGTCCACACCGTTATCAACTAAAACGGGGAGTTCTGGGTCGCTAGAGGGCTTTAGTGTCAGCGAGTCATCAGAGTTTTGCTTGTTTCTATATGCTTGGAAGGTTGAGTGAAAAAGGATCGTGTCAGCGTAACGGTATTATTGTATCATATCATCAACTGAGCAAAGTAACGTTGGAATTTGGAAAATGACTTGGACCTTCTGCTCTGTTTGGTTGAGTAGAAATGTTAGAAGAGAAGAAAAAAATTGAATTTTAAAAAATTTAAGTGATTTAATTGAGTAAAAATAAACGAAATTTTTCTAAATTTTTTGGTAAGTTTTATTAGGTTTTACTATTTATTTTTATTTTATTTTTTACATATTTTTATTTATTTATTTATTTATTTTATTTTTTTCATAACAAACAATTTAAAATTTAAAATTATTTTTTATTTATTTCTTACCTCTTAACTTATTTTTTATTTATTTTTTCTCTATTTATTTCTCTCTTTTCTATCAAATAAATACTTCATGTTATGGAAAAGATTCGCGATGACGATGATGATAAAATTGGTTTGAGACTTGAAAGAGAGAGGGAGGTTTGGATTGAGAAGGGAAGTGGGCCCCGAGAGAGGTTTCGGGAATTAGTTACAGCTGGGGTTGAACAATTGCGCATAATGGACAAAACGGATTGGATCACACACACATGCCCAATAATTCTCCATGCGTCCACGTCTATCTACATCTCTCTTTCCTCTCTCTCTCGATCTGATCTTGAGAAGCGAGCTATGTGTATGTTTCTTTTAAAATTTACGAACCAAAGGTGTATGTTATGTAAAGCATATATAACATAAATATATAGACAATAGATTATTGAACTGAATGTCTGTATTTGCCCATGAAAAGCTCTTGCATGTGACTGAGTTCCCGTGAAGAACCGGTGTTTGGTGGTGGTATAGAAATTTAAAAACACAAGATTGCGGAGTCCCAAAGGGTACGCTCGTAAGGAAGGTTGATAAGCAAGGAAAAACTTAGTTTAAATTAAAATTATTGTTAATCAATTAAAAATAGAGTTTTATTAATGAGTTTAATGGTTATGCACTGTTAGTATAAATTATTTTACACTGTCAACCAATCAGAAATAACTATTGATATGATTTTTAAAATATTTATTATAAAAGTCAATAAACTTACAATAAATAATAGTTTGTAATTAAATTATAGTATAAAACTATTTTATATTATCAGTGCATGACTTTTTTCTCTTTATGAATATAATAATTGATATTGATTTTAAATGTTAAGTTTTATTATGTTAATTATTGAAATAAAACACTAGTTTTAATTAAAAAATAATATTAAAAATATTTAAGTAATTGCACATAAATTTATCTAATTAAAAATATTGTAAAAAGTTTACATTTTTTTATGCTTGATACGTAGAATAAACTTTTGCAGTAGCTTTTCTTATGGTTGATTGCTTTATTTTTATTTTTTTTTAATATCTTTTTCAAGTGCAATTTCACGTCTTCCAAGAATGAGATTGGTAGGACTAAACCACTCTTCCTTTTACTAACATTATGAGTGGGCCTTCCTAAATCCTTTGCTAAGAGTAGGATTTTCATCATCATCAATGTGATCATCAAAATCATGGCACGTCTTTTAATGTTTTATTTTATTTTTCTTGTTATTTTTATCTTTCAAATTTCTTCATAATTTTTTTTTCTTTGTTTGGTGAAGGAGAAATAAGGTGAAGAGAAAAAAATAGATGAAAAATAAAAAAGTGAATGTGTTTGATAGGAAAAAAATAAGAGAGAAAAAAGAAAAAAAAATTACAAGGTTCATTAATTATTTTTATTCTATTTCTCACATATTTTTATTCACCTATTTATCTCTTTTCAATTTTTTTCTATTTCTTTTAAATCAAATACTTTTATTTTTACTCTATTTCTCACATATTTCTGTTCATCTGTTTTATTTCCATCAACTCCATTTCTCACCTATTTTTTTTGCCTTTTTATCAAACTGACCCTTTAACTAATTTTGAGAAATTTCATCCAAATAATTTTCATAAGTTATTAAAATTATTTTATATATTTTTCCACATTTTTTATAATATCTCATCATTTTTTCTTTTAAAGCAATTCAACTGATTTTTATTTTATCTGAACTTTGAGAAAAGATTTTTTTTAAAAATAAATTTCACCGTCTATTCCATTTTTATACTTTATTATTTAAAAGCAAGATCAATTACTTTTTGAGTTAACAACTGCTATAGGAATCACAAAAAATTGAAGTACACCCGAAGCTCCTTTCGGCAACTAACTAATAATGTTCATAGTTGCTTTGTTTGGGATGCTCTCCAATCATTTTAAGTTGCTTTTGGAACTTATGTATGGGTTGCTTTTCAGAGAGCACTTTCCATTGGAATTAGCCTTAACCTTAAGACAAGTTGCAACGTTGTCCTTCTTTTTTATTAATATTTTATCACTTTACTGATTCTACCCTATGTGATTTTATCATATTAAATATTATGCATACAACATTTGATGTCATTCGTATGTGCTAGACAACAATATTTCCATTTAGAGATTAATCCTAACATCAAGTCACCAACTCTTGAAACATTTGAAGATGATTCACTTGTCTTGAAATTTAATCTTCTAAGTAAAAATAAAATACAAGTTCAAATAATAACTGTGAAAAGAAACTAAATGGAAAACAACTTATTTTTCAAAATGAGTAAAAATAAAATATAAATTGATTAAATTCAATTGTCCAAACAACAACAGAGAAAAAAAAAATCTTTTTAAATGAATTTTTTTTTTTTTAAATTGTGTTTTGTACTGCAACTTGTATTACACAATATAAAATTAAAATTTTTATATTCACGTAATGACAAAAGGATATATAGTTGATTAAAACAGGACAAAAGGTAGACTGAAACAAAATAATATAATAAAATTAAAAATAAAATAAATTACTTTACACAAAATTTAAACATAATAATTAAGGCAATAATTAGTATAAAGAAAACAGTTGATTGAATAAAAAATAAAGAACGTTAAGAGAATAAGGACAGAAAATTGAAATTAAAATAAAAGAGGACAAATAAAGATGAAAAAAATGCCGATAATTAGAAAATAGAGATGAATTTTGGAAATAGAGACAGAAAATGAAATTCAAATCGAAATAGATTAAAATAAAATGAAAATAAATAGAAGAAGACAAATTATATTCAGTAAAAAAAGACAAATTATATAAAAAAATACATTAATTATATTTAATGTCCAAACGTATCTTAAACATGATTAATGACAATATAAATATTAAAAAAAAAATATTGCATGGAAGAGCAAGAAAACCATAAACTAGTATAAGGCATATCAAAGATGGTTATGATGCACAAAAAAAAAGAAAGATGGTTATGCTCACGGAAGGTAGTCCCAGATTGGGAATGTGGCATTGGATGTATTACAACAATTTTTGGTAATTATTAACGACTTTTTAATGAAGACTATAAATTCACCGATAATATCATTGCATTATTGATTGCCAAACCGTAAGTCTGGCAGTATAATTTACAAGAGATATTAAGGCACCAAAGTTATTAGAGTTTAATTTTTATGTATTATTAAAGTAAAAAATTTTACATTGTCAATCAATCAAACTTTATGATAACTATGATTTTTAATGTACTTATTATAAAAGTTAACAAATTTATCATGATAATTGTGATTAGATGACAGTATAATTTTTTTTTTACATTGCCATTACATGTACTATTTATTGAAGTTATTAATAGATTAGAAGATTATTAACAACTTAATCATCAATTGTAAATTAAAATATTTAATGGTAGCCGTCAATATCTTAACCTTTCATATATTTTTTTTATTATGTTACCAATGGTTGACTCATTAGTAATTGGTGTGAAAAATGTAAAGTCATTTTTGTGGTTTGAAAAAGTTTAAATAAATAAATAAGTAAAGAGTTGATTGTATATGGTTCTTATATTTGTGCTACTACTAAAAGTCGAAAAAAGGAAATATCAAATCAAAAGGTTGAAGGAAGGAGAAGAAATCTCCTACAATATTGGAAGTGGAATTAGAGGTTGAACCGTTGAAGTTTTGAAATTAAATATAAACTCTTACTTTTGTATCCTAATTTTCAAAGAGAGAAAAATTCAAAGAGAAAATATATATTTTTATTCTATGAGATTATCTTGGTATGTATATTCTCCTATATAGTTTTCAAGATGAGAGTGTTATTGTTCTTTCCTTTGTATTTAGAAAGAAATTATAATAATCTTTCATTTAGCAAAAGTTTCTCAACTTTATTTTAGTTGCGTAAAATTATTTAAGTACCTAACAATTGTTGGAACCAAAGACGCATGAAGTGTCTAGTCCCTTAAATTTTGAAGATAAAAAAAGCTTATTAAGTTTTAAGTCTCTGTTGTAAAAGGACTCTTTAAGCGTCCAACACGTTTGTAATAACAGGCATCCAACGCGCCAGTCTTTAACAAACGTCTAATAGACTCTTGTATGATGATCGTCCAAGTATAAGTCTCCTCTACAACTAAGTTTTAAAGCTTTAACTTTGCAATTTCACAAAAAGACTTTAAGACTAATGCTTTACCTCTTAGAGTGATCTAACGTTCAAAAATTTGAGCATTAATTGAAAATCAGATACATGTTGGTATATAAGCGCAGTGTTACAGAAAAAGGAAGTCAACTTATCAAGCTGGCAAGTTGAATAAAGAATGTTTAGAAAAACAGCTCTTCAACTCAGTACTACACCTTCCTTTTTTAGTGCAAGAACAAAAGTCACTTTTTTGACTCTGTTGTCAACTCAATACACGCACACGCTTCTCTCTCTTGAAGAATGAAGCTGAGTTTTCAACGGCTACTTTCAGAAAGCTATATATATCCGCTCAAGAGAGAAGAAGATACAGTAGAGCACAATGACGAACATTGTACTTATTGGATGACTCGAAATATCTTCAAACTCTTTGTAGAAAAATTCTAGTACTACACTTAAACTTTCATATCCTCACATTGCGAGCTGAATCTGTTTCATCAACTGTCTTTACGTTGTGAAAGCTTGAAGAGGCTTAGTGATAAAGAATACTTAGGTGATTAAGCAATCTAGGTAGATTGCTTTATAAGGCCTGAAGAGGCAGAGAAAATTACTTATTTGTAACCTAAGGATTGGTTAATTTAACACCTTCAAGACGAAGGGATTGGACGTGGCTCAAGTGTGAGTGAACTAGTATAAAATTCTTTGTGTCCTTGTTCTTCCCTTATCTATATTTTAACTTTCTTTTAACTCATTTTTATTTTAGCTAAAAAGTTTTTTTTAAAGAACACACAATTCAACCCTTTTTTTTGTGCGACTCTTGTTATTTCAATTGGTATTAGAGCTTGGCCTCTTGGGGTTGAGCATCTAACAGTGTAGGGGTAAAAAGATCCTAAGTATACATGGATAATGAAGGACAAGCTGTCAAGAGACCACCTCTCTTCAAAGGTCAAAATTATGATTACTAGAAACAAAGAATGATAGCCTTCTTCGATGCATGTCACATCAACATGTGGCATGTTGTGGAGTAAGGTACTACCTATGGAGCAAAACGAAATGGAGCTGCCTAGAAGTCAGTGGACAGAAGCACATAAACAAAGGTATCTACTTAACTCTAAAGCTCGAAATGCTATTATGTGTGCCTTGTTTGAATATGAATATGAAAAAGTGCATAGCTTGAAAAGTGCTAAAAAAATGTGGGATACCTTAGCTCTTACGTATGAGGGTACTTCACAAGTAAAGAGGTCTAAGCTAAGCCTGCTTGTAAGACAATATGAATTATTTACTATGGAACATAATGAAACTATTGAGCTTATGTTTAGTAGATTTCAAACCATTATAAATAACCTGAGATCTCTAGGTAAAACTTATGACAATTATGATCATGTTGAATAAATTTTGAGAAGTTTGCCTAGACAATAGAGACCACAGGTTATAGCTCTGAGAGCATCCAAGGACTTAACAACTCTTTCCATGGAAGAACTACTTGGAACTCTCAAGGTTCATGAGCTGCAACTGAAGCAGGATGAGGGACTGAAAAGAGGAAAGTCCATTGCCTTAAGTGCCCACTGTCCAACGAAGGGATCATTGTCCAAAGCTCTAAATGTGGAAGAATCTTTTAAGGAAGTGTTCGAAGAAGATGACTCTGATAAGGATGAGATATGTTTCATATCTAGAAAAATATAAGTTATGTGGAGGAGGAAAGGAAGAACCAGGGCCAAAAACTTTGCCAAAAAGTTTAGCAAGAAACCCAACGAGAAGAGTCCACCAGTTTGCTTCAAGTGTAAAAAACCTGGACACTTCAAAGCTGACTATCCAAGTTTACAGAAAGAGAAAAGGAAAACTCTTTTCAAGAAGAAAAAGAAAGGACTTATGGAAACCTAAGAAGATTTGGATTTGTCTTCCTCGAGAGAAGAAGGAGAAGAAGAAGCAAACCTGTGTCTCATGGCTGAGACAAGTTCAGAGAGCTTAGAAAATAAGCAAGATGAAGAGATAAATTTCAATGACTTATCTTCTTTTCAAGAGGCATACAATGAACTGCTCTCTAATTCTTCAACTCTCTCAGTAGGTTATAAAGAATTAAAAAGGAAGTTTTCAAAAATGTTAAGAGAATTTAATTTACTCAAAAAAAAATTATGAAGATGTTTTGAGAAAGAATGGAAAATTAAATGCAGACAGGTCAAAAGACCTTCTAGAAGTGAAACCTCCTAATGAAGCATTAGAACTTTAGAAGGAAGTAAATCACCAAAAGGAAAGTCTATCCAAATTCGTCAATGGGACTAAAAACTTAAACAAAATTCTTTCTTATAAACGAAGTCCACATGACAAATCTAGGCTTTGTTAAAAAAGAATAAGCCTTTAGAATAGCAAAAGCTACTGCCTTTTGTAAATACTATGAAAAGAGTGGTCATGAATCATCTCGATGCATTCATCATCCAGTTACGAAGGCGTCCAATGCCTTTAGAACTAACAAAAAAGGACCCAAGTCCATTTGGGTACCTAAGTCCATGATTATCCCTATTGCAAATCTGCTTGACAATAGAAAGGAAACTTCAGTCATAGTACCTAGACAGTGATTGCTCACGACACATGACAGGAGAAAAGTCTATGTTCCAAAGCCTCTAACAAAAGAGTGGTGGATGGGTCACTTTTGGAGGAAATTAGAATGGGAAGATAAAGGGAATAGATAAAATTAGTAAGCATCCCTTACCTTCCATTGATAATGTTTTATATGTTGAAGGACTCAGACACAATCTGCTAAGCATAAGTCAATTATGTGACAATGGACATAGTGTCTTCTTTAACAAGGATGAATGTATAGTCAAAAATATGGATGGATCCATTTTGTTTTCTGCAAGGAGGCAAAGCAATTTATATAAGACTGACTTAAATGATCTAACAAATCAAAATGTATCGTGTCTAGTATCCATCAACGAGAATCAATGGATTTGGCATAAGAAACTTGGACATGCAAGCTTGAGATTGATTTTTAAGATAAATAAGCATAACCTCATAAGGGGTCTTCAAATCATATATACAAATCCAATGTTCTCTGTGATGCCTGTCAAAAAGGGAAACAAGTGAAAAACTCTTTTGATTCAAAAAATATTGTTTCCACTACTAGACCTTTTGAACTACTACATACTGATTTGTTTGGACCAACTAGAACGGCCTCACCTAGGTGGAAAATGATATGGACTAGTTGTAGTAGATGACTATACTAGATGGACATGGGTTATGTTCCTGAAACACAAGGATGGGTCTTTCAAAGTCTATTCTATATTCTATAAAAGAATTCAAAACAAAAAAAGGTATGTGTATAGCCTCAATCAGAAATGATCATGGAGGAGAATTTGAAAACGAAAGTTTTCAAGGGTTCTGTGAGGAGAATGGAATTCTCCACAATTTCTCTGTACCCTATACATCTCAACAAAATGGTGTGGTAGAAAGAAAGAATAAGTCATTATAAGAAATGGCTAGAACCATGCTTAATGATAATTCTACTCCTAAACACTTCTGGGCTGAAGCTATAAACACAACATGTTATTTTCAAAACAGAATATATATTAGACCTATTTTAGAAAAGACTGCCTATGAATTGTGGAAAGGACGAAAACCCAACATATCATATTTCCACCCTTTTGGATGTCAATGTTTCATTCTAAATACTAAGGAAAATTTTGGAAAATTTGACTCTAAGTGTGACGATGAAATATTGTTAGGCTATTCAGAAACGTCCAAGGCATATAGAATTTATAACTCTAGAACCTTAACAGTTGAGAAAGTCATTCATGTTAAATGTAATGATAGCAAGCCTGATAGAGAACTATCAAAGCTGGACAAATCTTTTGCAGATATGAAGTTGAATGATACCAAGGAATTAGCGTTCAAAACTCTAGTGGACGATCCAAAGGAAGAACAAAAAGAGTCGATTGGACAACAATGGAAAATGAAAAACTACCATCCAGAAGATCAAATCCTAGGAAATGTACATGATTATGTCAGAATGAGATCCACCTTCAAGGAACAAGCTCAAACTGCATTAATTTCCTAGATGGAACCAAAGACGGTGGATGAAGCACTATTGGATGAAGGATGGATTAAGGCCATAAAGGAGGAACTGAATCAATTCAAAAGAAACAATGTATGGAAACTAGTTCCTCTACCTAAAGACAAATCGATAATAGGAACAAAATGGGTATTCCGAAACAAACTGGACAACGAAGGTAAAGTTGTGAGAAATAAGGCTAGACTTGTAGCTCAAGGGTATTCTCAACAAGAAGGTATAGATTTCACTAAAACTTTTGCATCTATATCAAATGGATGTAAAAAGTGCATTTCTTAATGGCATAATAAATGAAGAAGTTTATGTGAAACAACCTCTTAGTTTTGACTGTGATACTTCTCCCAAGTATGTTTTCAAAGTCAAAAAGGCTTTATATGGACTCAAGCAAGCACCTAGAGCGTGCTATGAAAAATTAAGTTCTTTTCTTTTAGAAAATGGTTTCATAAGAGGAAAAGTAGACACCACTCTTTTTACAAGAATGTACACTTACACTTTATTATTGTGCAAATATATGTGGACGATATCATATTTGGTGCTACTAACGAAGCCCTGTGTAAGGATTTTTCTAAGCTTATGATGACAGAATTTGAGATGAGCATGATGGGAGAATTAAAATTCTTCTTGGAATTACAAATAAAACAAACACACAATGGCATATACATACATCAAATGAAGTATGCAAAAGAACTACTTAAGAAATACAAGATAGACGATGCCAAAGAAATGAGCTCACCTATACATCCATCTTCAGTGCTTAGATTGGACGAAACATCTAAAAAGGTAGACAAAACCACATACAGAGGTATGATTGGATCCTTACTTTATCTTATAGCATCTAGACTAAACATTATGTTTAGAGTATATCTCTGTACTCGCTTTCAATCTAATCCCAAAGAAATTCATCTTACAGCAGTAAAAAGAATATTTAGATACTTAAAAGGAATTACTAATCTTGGTATGTGCTTTAAGTCAGATAAAGAGTACAGGTTAGTTGGATTTTGTGATGCTGACTGTGCTAGAGATAGAATAGAATGGAAAAGCACTAGTGGAGGTTGTCACTTCATTGGTGCAGTCTTGTCTCTTGGACGAGCAAAAGGCAAGGAACAATTGCTTTATCCATAGTAGAAGCAAAATACATATCAGCAGTGTCCTATTGCTCACAACTATTGTGGATCAAGCATCAATTAGAGGACTACAGTATTTATGAGAGTAAAATTCCTATCTTGTGTGATAATGCTACTGCCATAAACTTGTCTAAGAATCCTATATTACACTTTAGAGCAAAGCAGATTAAAATTAAACATCACTTTATAAGAGATTATGTTCAGAAATGGGTTATTGATATTCAGTTTATTAATATTGAAAATCAACTAGCAGACATATTTACAAAATCACTTCCTAAAGATAAACTCGTCTATATTCGAGATCGTCTTGGCATGGAATTTATGAAGGAATAGATTTCTTTCATGTGCCTTGATTGTCTAATGACAAGTAGCGTCCAATGCTATAAAGCGTCCATTATTGCATCATCATGCATGCGTCCATTAATTTTATGATTCATATTCCATAACGTTTCATTTGTTAATATACATAATTGTCAATAAACGTACACCATTATGTTTTTCACTAACAATGATTTGAAATAAGTGCTTTATTCTTTGTCTGAGTCACAACTGCATCGTAAATCGTCATCAAAAAATGTGCACGCCTGAATCAACATGTAATGTGCACTATCTCTTTCTTCAAAATTCGAATACCGCCAAAACCAAAACCCTTTGATTACTTCTTATACACTCAAAGCAAACCAAACACTCTAACTCTCACTTTCTCTGAGATATTGCCCTCTCTCCCTCTCAAACTCCTGAAACCTCTTAAATCCTAACCTTCATCTCATCAATAATGGTGATTGAGAGGGCAGACAACGCCATGAAAGTTGTAGCCTGTGTAGAAAGCTAGAATGAAGCCATCGTTCTAATTAAAAGCCATTTTGACATAGACACCTTTGGTGAAATAAGGGTCAAGGTGAAGGACAACCTCGTGCGATGCGAAATCCTAAACTACTTCCACCTAAACGAGATTATATACCTAGAGCTCATCAAATGCTTCTAAAGGAATGCAAAGTTCATCAACAACAGTGTGGTTGGCACTGTTCTGGGTGTGAAGGTCACTATCGACTTGGGGAGCATCGCTCAAGTGGTTGGATGTGAGCGGGCTGGCTCCTGTATAAAAAATGGATGGGAAAGCAATTTTGGTGGCCATGAAACTGTGGATGCTAGCCTGATAGGACTAGAAGCTAAAGGCGCTTTGGAATACAGCAAGCTAACCAAGGAAGGTAAAGTATTTCAGTAGTTCCTAAACAAGGGAACACTTCACAAAGCTGGCTCCAAGGACAGCGTGACCTTTATGCACTGGTTTGCCCTTTTCCATATGGTGACCAGACAACAATTAAACCTTCCCCACCTCATCCTTAGTAACATATTCAACACTATGAAGGGAAAAGGTAAATTCGACCAAATCACCTATGCAGCCTTGCTGAACAGGATCTTCTAGCTACAGTAGGTATACCATGAATTTTTTACTCTAACTGGTGGTGAACAAACTAAAATTCAAAGGCTAGGTGGTGGTCTGAGATTCACCTAATTGCCTTTCGATTGCAACAACATCAACCAAATGAAAGTCGGGTTTGTCCTAAAACCCACAGAGAAAGCTGCCAAGACTATGGATGTTAAAGAAGAACTTGCTAAGGAGGCACCACAACCTGGACTAGAACAAGTTGCCTAACAAGCTGAGCAACTGGACGATGAAGCCTTGTTCGTCCATCCAATGGTTGTTGCAAAGCCTATTACCTCAAAAGGGCAACCATCCAAGGGAAGGTTGTCCAGACAATCGTCAGCATCTAGAGTGACAAGGTCAAAAATCCAACAAGCACTAGTTCCCACAGCTGCTCCTACTGTTGCTACTCTTCCACCACCAACCCTGCCAAAAGGAGACTTCGGTTACAACAAGATTTTGATGATGAGGACGATGACTCAATTGCAGTCCTTCTAAAGAAACAAAAAATTGCCATTGTTGTAGTTCTTGTAGCTGAGGAAGCTTCTTCAGTCCAGCTAGTTGCCTCACACAAACGACCATCTGAAGTTTAGACAACATTTGAAGTGAGCAAGAAAAGTAAGTCTTCTGCTCCAGATGTTGATACTATGTCTGAACAAGAATTTATTGATTCTATAATTGTTGAACCTTCTGAACCCCCATCCGACCAAACACAAGCCCAAACACAAACCCACACATCTCTTCTATTTGATACCCACCTTGGTACAAACCCATCTACACTACCTGAACCAAACATGTTGCTGCTTGGTGATAATGGTTACATATGCACCATCCTTACTTCTAGCCTCACCAAACCATACATCTCCATCAAGCCCCCAAGCAGCCCCACTCCTCAACTCCCAGTATAAATCTGGATATTTCTTCTGTCTATGCTAGAGGAGCAGAAGATTGGGAGAAAATAAAGAAGAATTGGAACCTACTTTTTGTGAAAGTCAACAAGCAAAATTTGGTGGACGACAACACTATAATTATGCATCCAGAGCCTCTTCTAGAGCCAGAGTACGGATTCGACTACTCTCCTGTCTCTTTTGAACTGTACATGGAAGACTACACACACCAAGAATTCTTGGCTTTGCCTCCCAATGCTATTGAAAGCCTGTGGTTGAAATAGTTCATCAAAAGGAGGTATCCAAAGCTTGTTAGAGCATGGCGCATCAATGCACACCCTCTTGGAGTACTTCAACATAAAGTACCTCCAGTTGAGGAAATTGAATATGCAATGCACTAGAGGCGAAGCAGAATGCAAGAACGAATAATTCAACTCAGGCCTGTTGACTTGAAGTTTAGGCCTTTGGACTTTATAGAAGCTGCTTCTTTCCAACACCTTTTGAGCAGATGTTCTGTGCCCCTCTTAAGAGCTCTACAGATTTAAAGTTTTAACTATTCATACCTCCCTCACAGCATATTTCACAATCAACAACAGTTCGCATTCAGCTAGATTGCATTTGCCTAAGGCTTCCCACATTGGATGAAAATAAAAAGAAAAAGAAGTTGCTGACCAAATCACCCTCTCTACCTTTACCTTCTAGAGTTAATTTTCGACACCATACCAATACTACTCTGGAATGGTATATGTCAAAAAGGCTTGCATAAGAAATGGACGAGGATGATGCTGAACATTTTTGGCGTCAACATATGTTTAACTGCGAACAGGAATCGTCCAGCAGTGGATTTTTAGTAGACGAAAAGGCAAAAACTCCCAACTTGCAGAATTGTAAGTACACGTAGTGTCTAACTCATGTTTTTCATTTCTCATATGCTTCTGCAGCCCTTATTTATCTAACTGACAAGTGCCCCCTTATTAGCATTGAGACGTCCATCATTTACACCATCCTTATCGCCATCACAAGCCCACAATCCTTCAAGTCACCATATCCATGGGCAACTGCATTTCCTCACTACCACCACCCTCGCCCACATTAACTACACTTTCCCAACCTAAAATTTTTGAAAGCACCACCTCCACCCTCCAAAGTCCACCCACCCACCCCATCTCAACCACCTTCACCAATCCCTCTGCCTCTTCTAAGCCTCAGCTCCCAAGCCTTTGTTAGCCTTCCTACTCCATTCATTGCCCCTCCTACCCTTCCTTATGTTGATCTCGCCATCCAAAACTATGTCACCGCCCAACTCCAACCCATAATGGTCCTTCTCCACCAAATCCTTCACAACCAAAAAGAGCTTCTTTACAGCCCTCACTTATCCCCATCTCCACCTCCACCTCTACCCCCTTCGACGCCTAAGTGACCATGATACCATCCTCTCTTTTCTTATTTTTTTTTATAATGGAAAAAGGGGGAGATAAATGTAGAAAATAAAAAAAAAATTGTATCTTTGAAAAGTTTTTAGCTTATGGCTTGTTTTTATTGTGCTTATGATTAATCACATGACATTCATGCATATACTTGATATATATTTTTGCTTGATATATTGTTTGTTTCGTATGTATGCTAAGTTGATTGATATATTAGACTCAGAGGGAGTACTATAGTAAGTTTATCTCAACTTATGGGCTTTTGATAAATATGCCTCTCATAAAACTTAAAAAATTAATAAGGTTTGTTATCATCAAAAAGGGGAAATTGTTAGAACCAAAGATATATGAAGCGTCTAGTCCTTTAAATTTTGAAGATAACAAAAACTTATTAAGTTTTAAGTCTCTATTGTAAAAGGACTCTTTAAGCGTCCAACGCGTTTGTAATAACAGGCGTCCAATGCGCCAGTCTTTAACAAGCATCCAATAGACTCTTGTATGATGATCGTCCAAGTGTAAGTCTCCTCTACAACTAAGTTTTAAAGCTTTAACTTTGTGATTTCACAAAAAGACTTTAAGACTAATGCTTTACCTCTTAAAGTGATCTAACGTTAAAAAATTTGAGCATTAATTGAAAATCAGATATATATTGGTATATAAGTGCAGTGTTGCAAAAAAAAGGAAGTCAACCTGTCAAGTTGGCAAGCCGAATAAAGAATGTTCAGAAAAACAACTCTTCAACTCAGTATTGCACCTTCCTTTTTTAGTGCAAGAACAAAAGTCAATTTTCTGAGTCTGCTACCAACTCAATACATGTGCACGCTTTCGTCTCTTGAAGAATGAAGCCAAGTTTTCAACGACTACTTTCAAAAGGCTATATATATCAGCTCAAGAGAGAAGAAGATACAGTAGAGCATAATGACGAACATTGTACTTACTGGACGACTCAAAATATCTTTAAACTCTTTGTAGAAAAATTCTTGTACTACACTTAAACTTTCATATCCTCACATTGCCAATCGAATCTATTTCATCAACTGTCTTTACGTTGTGAAAGCCTGAAAATGCTTAATGACAAAGAATACTTGGGTGATTAAGCAATTTGGGTAGATTACTTTGTAAGGCCTGAAGAGGCGGAGAAAAATACTTGTTTGTAACCTAAGAATTGGTTAGTTGAACACCTTCAAAACGAAGGAACTGGATGTAGCTTAAGTTTGAGTGAACCAAAAATCTTAATTACTACTCTCTGGTGCTCCCCAAGCAAGTAGAATTCCATTAACCCTATACACTTTTCTAGAATTTTTTATGTTTCTTGTAAGTATCTTCATAGATTTAAAGCATCGATACATTTTTTCCCTATAATTACTATTTTGTTTGTTGTATTTGATCACATATTGGTAGGATGTTTTAAATCATCAACGAAATTAATATACAACAGTCTCGGTGTGAAACCTTGAACAAATTAAAAGCTTCAAATACATTTAACACTCTTATTTTATCCCTTGAAGTAAAATATAATTTATCTTCTTCTTTTAAATCAATCATTTATACTTGTATTCTTTGCATAATAAAACTACCTCATTGAAGTCTAAAGATGTTGGTCCATGTGTATGCTAAAATCGCATAAGTTTTGAAAAATGAAGGTTAAATTAATCTGTAAGTCCCTAAACTATTTGAGAATTTTTAATTAGGTCCCTAAACCAAAAATTTTTCTAATTAAGTCCTTGATCTTGTAAAATTTTTGTAATTGGGTTCATACAATTTTTAAAATCGCTATAAATTGTCATTTTATGGCAGTTTTAAGTTGCCAAAAACCAACTTGGGGACCTAGTTTTTTAGTTTGGGGACCTAACTAAATTTTTTTTATTTTGAGGACCTAATTTAAAATTTCTAAATAGTTTAGGAACCTACAAATTAATTTAACTAAAAAAGACTTGTTGAAAGGAATAACTTTAAGGAATATTTGAAGTCTATATAAGTCATCAAGCTTTTCTTGAGTTGGGATCGTTATACATTTGTGATTATGCAGAGAAATACACTTTCTATATATAGAGAAATCCATATACATTTGTGATTATGCCACAATAATTATGTATTCAAGAATCTTAATTACTACCTTCTGGTGATATCCAAGCCAGTAGAATTCCATTATCCCTATATACTTTTTTATTCAGAATTTTTTTTATGTTTCTTGTAAGTATCTTCATATATTTAAAGCAATGATACCTTTTTTTTTTTTTCATGATTACTATTTTGTTTGCTGTATTTTATCACATATTGGTAGGATCTTTGAAATCATCGTTGAAATTAATTTACAATAGTCTTGGTGTAAAACCTTGAACAAATTAATAGTTTCAAATGCACTTAACACTCTTATTTTATCCCCTGAAGTAAAATATAATTTATCTTATTCTTTTAAATCTATCGTTTATACTTGTATTCTTTGCATAATAAAACTAGGTTTAATTATCTTTTTGGTCACTATAGTTGCACATATTTTTTCTTTTGGTCCCTATAGTTAGAAATAATTTGTTTTAGTCATTATATATACATTTTTGATATCGGTTTGGTCCTTACCGTCAAGTATGTCTTAACTCCGTGAGATAAAACCGTCACAAAATAAAAAATAGCAGTGTAAAACTGCCACAAATTGACATTTTCTGGCCTTTTCTATTCAATTTGTGGCAGTTTAAAATGGTAGGACTAGACTGATATCGAAAGTGCATGTATAGGGTCTAAAACGAATTATTTCTAACCATAGAGACCAAAAGGAAAAATCTGCGTATCTATAGGGACCAAAAGAGTAATTAAACCATAAAACTATCTCATTGAAGTCTAAAGATGATGATTTGTGTGTATGCTAAAATCATATAAATTTTGAAAAGAAAAAAAGAAATGTTGAAAGGAAAGCTTTAAAGAATATTGGAAGTCCATATAAGTCATCAAGCTTTTCCTGATTTGGGGTCCTTATACATTTGTGATTATTCAAAGAAATTCACATTTTATATGTAGAGAAACCCATATACATTTGTGATTATGCCACAATTATTATATGTTCAAAAATCTTAATTACTACTCTCTAGTGCTCCACAAGCAGGTAGAATTCCATTATCCTATACACTTTTCTATTTACAAATTTTTTTATGTTTCGTATAAGTATCTTCATAGATTTAAAGCCTTGATACCTTTTTTCACCCCATGATTACTAGTTCGTTTGTTGTATTTGATCACATATTGGTAGGATGTTTTAAATCATCATCGAAATTAATATACAATAGTCTTGGTGTGAAACCTTGAACCAATTAAGAGCTTCAAATGCACTTTACACTATTATTTTATCCCTTAAAGCAAAATATAATTTGTCTTCTTTTAAATCTATCATTTATACTTTGTATTCTTTGCATAATAAAACTACCTCATTGAAGTTTAAAGGTGTTGGTCCGTGTGTATACTAAAATCATATAAATTTTGAAAAAAAAGAATTGTTGAAAAGAATAGCTTTAAGGAATATTTGAAGTCTATATAAGTCATCAAGCTTTGCCAAATTTGGGGTCCTTATACATTTGTGATTATGTAAAGAAATACACTTTCTATATGTAGAGAAATCCATATACATTTGTGATTATGCCACAATAATTATACATTCAGAAATCTTAATTACTACCCTCTAGTGCTCTCCAAGCAGGTAGAATTCCATTATCCCTATAGATTTTTCTATTTAATTTTTTTTTATGTTTCTTTTAAGTATTTTCATAGATTTAAAGCAGTGATACTTTTTTCCCCATGATTACTATTTTGTTTGCTGTATTTGATCACATATTCGTAGGATCTTTGAAATCATCATCAAAATTAATATACAACAATCTTGGTGTGAAACCTTGAACAAATTAAAAGCTTCAAATGCACTAAACACTATTATTTTATTCCCTAAAGTAAAATATAATTTATCTTCTTCTTTTAAATCTATCGGTTATACTTGTATTCTTTGCATAATAAAACTACCTCATTAAAGTCTAAAGATGTTGGTCCATATGTATACTAAAATCATATAAATGTTGAAGGAAATAATTGTTGAAAGGAATAGCTTTAAGGAATCTCTGAAATCTATATAAGTCATCAAGCTTTTCCTAATTTGGGGTCCTAGTAAAGCACCAACGATGCTTTGAATGAGGTCTTAAAGCTAGTTTAGTAGCAGCGGTAGTATTGTTCCTATATAATAATGGTTACTTTTTATCATTAGAATTCCTTAGTGCTAATGGTAGATGATCATGGCTTCAATTTATAGAATATGAATTGTATGATTAGTCTGAAAAGTCATTTTTTGAATCCACGTGTTTAGATACACTCACTAATGGAGCAAACACTTTTAATATCGATTATTTTGGGGATTCTATATCAGTTCTTGAACTAGTGTAGATCTTGCCATTGTAGAAAGCAAGGCTTTTTTTACATCGAACTAAGAACCGATGCAGAAAGGTTTGACTTTCTGCATCAGTTCAAGCTAAGCTTAGCTTGAACTGATGAGAAAGTCATGTTATTTTTTTAATATTTTGTCTGTTTTATGAATTTTCCAACCTGTAAATTACAAACAGACCTAGACAGGCAGCTCAATCATAATTAAATATGTTAAGTTTGAAATGTCATCAATAAATAGTAAATATATGCATTAAAACATAATTATATGCTAAAATACCTCTTAAACACAATTCAAACAATTGTAAACTACCTAAATCTACTCTAAACATATATAAATTTCATCTACAATGAAATAAACATATAAATTAAATATATAACTAATGATAAAATACAATTATAAACTACCTAAATACATATGTGCAGATGTTATCCAAGTTGCCGTCAGAGGGTAAATGTGGATTGCTGAATATCTACAGGTTCACATAAGAGGATAAAATGTTAGTTAAAACAATAAAGCAGAGTGATCTACGAAGAATGAGGAGTTGCGAACCTCGTGTTAGGATTTAAAAAACAATAGATAGAGGACTAATGTAAGTCTTTCCATTTCCAAATTAATTATTCATCACCAAAACATCAAATTTTAGTAGAAGAACTAAATAGTTCAATAATTAACAACATTTCCTTTTTAACAAAATTTTCACCTTGTTTTGTTTTAAACTTGGAGGTAAAACAAAGTGGTGGGTCATATGATCCTCCATCCTCTTTCCAGTACTGTTGTTACGTTTTTATGAATTTGACGAAGGTCAACTCATGATAGCTAAATGGAACACTGTAAAAATGTTAAAGCATGACACAACCATGGATTTATCACTTCGAACTTTATTTAACATATTTGTTACTTTGCACTTAGTAATCTTTCTTTCAAGCTTTTCAATTCAGCCTTCAAGATCAATATCATAGGATATTACACCCTTTTTCTAACACAACCATTATATAATATATCCTTCCTTACTTGGATTTGATTGCTTCCACTAACTTGATCAAGGCCAGTTCATAATGAGCTAAATGACATACAATAAAAGCAATCAAATCTAAGTAAGGAAGCCTTGCCATGATTTGATACTTTTGATGTATAAGGCCGAATTGAGAACCTTAAAAAAGTGATTGCCCACTAGACCTTATTATGAAAATTAGTCTTATAACTATAACTTTCTTTGAAATTCTACTTTTCTATATTGGTTGCAAGATCTACTAATAATATCTTCTTATATTGCAAGGCATTGTATCATTAAGTCATTATGACAATATTGGTGTTAAACAAATGAGACAAATAAAATGAGAGGACATTCTATTTGACCCAAATAAAAGCTCACATATTATTTGACCTATTTGCTTTACACTAATATCACCACAATAACTTGACTCCGCAAATGTCATGTAATATAGGAAGACATTATTGGTATATTTTGCAACAAATATAGAAAAGAATAGAAAATTAAAAAGTTATAAATAAGAAAAATTTATACAATAGAGTATATTGAGTAAGTACTCTTTCAAGGTTCTCAATTGGTTCTTTTACATCAAAAGTATCAAATCCTAGCAAGACTTCCTTACTTGGATTTGATTGCTTTTACCATGTGCCATTTAGCTCATCATGAGCTGACCTTGATCAAGTTGGTAGAAGCAATCAAATCCAAGTAAGGAAAGAGACATTATATGATGGTTATGTTGGAAAGAGGGTGTAGTATCTTATGATCTTGAAGGCCAAACTGAGAAGCATGAAAGAGAGATTGTTAAGCACAAAGTAACAAATGTGTCGAATAAGGTTTGAAGTGACAAATTCCTGGTTATGTCATGTTTCAACATTTTTATTGTGTGTCATTTAGCCATCATGAGTCGGTTCTTTTCAAATTCCTAAAGACGCGACTACAATGCTAAAAAGGAGGATGGAGGATCCTATGACCCACCATCTGGTTTTACCTCTAAGTTTAAACAGAACATGAGAGAATTTCGTTGAAAAGGAGAAGTTATCAATTATTGAACTATTTAATGCTTCTACTAAAATTAACTGTTTCAGTGATGAATAATTTTGGAAATGGAAAGGCTTATACTAGTCCTCTGTCTGTTATTTTTCCAATCCTGACTATGAGAAAGCAAAGAGTGGATTTACGACTCTGCATTCTTTGTTGATTACTCAAGAGGAAAAAAAGAATAATTTTGCATTCACAAAAAGAAAAAACAAGAAAAAGGCTTTCTTGTTTGAAATGTATCAATAACTTCATGTTGCTTGCAGAATGCGTAACAAGTAGGGACATGTGTTAATTAATCATGCTAATACATTTAAATCCCACTACAAAAAAATAGTCATTTACTGGCAGTTTATTTCTGGCAATCTCTATAAACTGCCATAAAATGTTGTATTTCTGGCAGAAATGTTAGCCATTGCAATTGGATATATTTTTCAGCAGTTTTAGTATTTTTCTGGCAGTTCTAGACCGCCACAATGTTTAAATATATATTTTTATCATTTACTTTCCTCTTTTGACACCTGCTTACTTACTAGGTAATGTGGCACGTTATGCTCGTTAACACAGTCACTCTTTTTATTCGTTGAGAAGACACCTAGTCACTCATTAACAATTAACAATATATTAAAAAGTCAAAAAAGAAGAAATTAACAACATATTGAAAAGTTAAAAATAAACGAAACAAGACAGATCCATTCTCCTAGAAAAGACCTATCATATTTTTGCTCATTCTCTTTAAACCTAGGGTTTTTGCTACTTCTCCTTAAACCTTTAATCATGGAGTTTTTGCTTTTCTTCATTCTTGCATCCATGTTAGGATTTGTTTAAATCGTTTATTATTTTCTCTCTTCTTCATTTTCGCATCTGTTCATCCTCATGAGTTTTTGAATCACCATTCTTTAGTATTTTCCCTACTCTATTTGCTTTTTTTCCTTTGTTGGATTTCAGTTACTTTGTTTTTATATGAGAATGAATGTTTGGAATTAACCTAGTGATAGTTGTGATTAATGCTCTATTTCTTAGAAGAACTTGTTCGTGGGAGACTTGTTGAGGAATCCCTTATAGTTACTATTTTAATTGCTTACAATTTACAGGTAATTTTCCTTTCTCTAATTCTCCCTTGTGCCATTTTGATTCAATCTATGTTATGATCTAAATTCCCATTGTCTATCAAAATGTGTGTTTTGGTATGGTGCATGTACTAAAAATAAGCGTTTGTCCAATTTTGATACAACTAAGGAAACTAATTTACACTATTAAATTCCTTAGACAAGATGTCCATTGAGCTGGGTCATGTTCTTTTTCCTCAATGTTTTGGTTGATCACTTTTGATTTTTGATGGGCTTTTTCAGTAAGTATATAGTTTCTCTGGTATGTTTCTCTATGAATAGAAACAATGCAGTTTGATAATTATACCTATAATTATACTTATAATGTGGTGGTTCTATCTCAAATAGGTAATAGGTATTAATTCAAATCATAACAGAATATAGATATTGATTCATCACTCTAAAGAACTTACTCTGTTACTATTAACTATTAATATATATTATTCAGAACTCAGAAGTACTAACTGGTTTTAGCTTATGGACCTATTTTGATTGAAATTGAATATTGAGGAAGTGTATCATGGTGCTGGTTGTTTTTTGTTAATGTTGCATGAAAATAAATAATTAGGAGACTTCCCCATGTGGCTGTATTTGAGAGGTCCATATGAAGCTCTGATTGAACATCTCGCTGTTGTCCTGAGGCAAAGAGATTTTAATATTACACTGTTTTAAGTAGTTTCTGTATTGTATTATTGGATACTATGTATATTCTGATTGGATTCTTCTTATTCAGGTTCGTAATGTTCCTATATCATGCAATATTGACCTAAGTTCAACTTCACTTAATATTTTTGTCAGTCAAACTTTACCAATTGTGTTTATTGTGTAGAACAAAATCATTCAAAACTATAGAACCATCACTAAGAGTTGATGCATTAGCAAGTGCTAGATTTAAGATTCCCCATCCAAAGCTAGTTGACATGATCAGGTTGGTAATCTCCATCTTATGTATATTGTGTCTATCAATTATTTGTAAATTGTTGATTGCCTACACTACAGTTATGAACATTCCAAAGTTCAAATAGTTTAGCTACAATGTCCTTCAGTTTGCTCTAATAATTCTCACCTAAGGGGCATCTCTGTTATTGCACAGATCCCACTCCGCCTTTGAGGAAAAAAGTAACATTACCCCAAATCAATAACAACTTTTAATTTTTATATATATTAAATTTTAATGATTTAACTATTAAATTAACGATCTCTAATATATAAATATAGATAGCAATTATTTTCTTTTTTTCCTTTATCTTTTTATATATGTCCAAAAATAATGAAAAGAGGTTTCATTGGATTAATGTACTGTTAGATATGAAATCAGAAAGCAAGGATCAGCTTTAAACTTTCTTTTGAATTTGCATTGTCACCATTTGTCATTTATGTATAACAGTGCACTTTTTCATAAAGTTTTAATTATTTGTACGTGTTGTGTT
Source organism: Spatholobus suberectus (assembly GCA_004329165.1). Taxonomy (NCBI): domain Eukaryota; kingdom Viridiplantae; phylum Streptophyta; class Magnoliopsida; order Fabales; family Fabaceae; genus Spatholobus; species Spatholobus suberectus. Next base: position 64,689,637 of record CM014729.1, read on the forward strand.
GTGTTTATTTCCTATGTAGAATTGCATTCTCAAGGTCAATATCCATTGTGATGGCTGTGAGCAGAAAGTAAGGAAAATTTTGCAGAAAATTGATAGGTACATCTCTAGCCTTTGCTTTTCTTTTTTCTTCTTTTTCAAATTCTCATTTGATGTTAATTTGCTTCATATCTCAACTTTACCATGTCACTTAATATATCCCCATGTTTTCAAACTCTTTTTATTTCCTTACAACTTAATATGTCACCTCCTTTTATTTTATTTTCTTAAACTTAGTTGGATGGACGTGATAATGGATAAATCATGGATTGATAAGCCATGAAACACAACTAAATACAAAAAAAATTCAGTTGACAAAACCAGGAGTATTTGAGATGCCTCGTGGTGAGCGCATAGTTGTGCCATTTGATAGGCAAATGTGAGCCTCTAGAAAAGCAGCTACACTTCTTTCAGGAGCTTGTGGGCGTATTGTCACTAATTCAAAAAATGTCCCCATTAACTTTGATAGCTGGCCAAAAGCTCCAAAATCATACAAGGATGATTGCTTTGACACTTTAAAGGTACATGCATAAGCTAAATTATTTGAATTCTTATACACGTATATTTATTGCATTCTTTTTGACTAAATATTATTTAAAAATATATTGGAGTTTAATAAGTAATCTAATATATGGTAATATATATATATATATATATATATATATATATATATATAAAATATTGGTTATGAAAAGATTGTTGAAAAATAATTAATAGATAAATATTGACAGTTTTAAATGATTTGATAAAATAATAAAATGTACAATCTGTCTAATCAATTTGTGGCGATTAAAGGCTGCCAATAAATGTTAAATGGAAATAGAATATGAACTCAATTTTTGGCAGTTTATAACTGCCAATAAGTGTTAAATACAAATAGAATAGAACACATTTTTTGGCAGTTTTAAACCGCTAGAAAATGTTAGTTGTGAATAGAAACAGAATGCATCTTTTGGCAGTCTTCATCTGCCAATAAATGCCTTTGTTTTCTGGCAAAAATACCAACAGTTATATGAAACTCGCCAAAAATAGTTTTTGGTGCATGTGGAACTGGCTGTTTTTTTGAATGCCAAAAATTCAATTTGTGGCGGTTTTTAACTACCAGAAAATGCAAAATTGACTACCACAAACGACATGTTTTTTTTGTAGTGCCCTAACATTCCTTTCACATTCACAAAAACCCAAAATTCTTTCTTCATCATGCAAAAAAGCTTAATTATTACTATAAGAGAGCAAGAGTGGAAAATAGGAACAATTTTGCGTTTTCAAAAAGAAAAAACAAGATAAAATGCTTTCTTGTTTAAAATGTAGCAAGGGGTTCATATTGGTTGCAGGACGCATAGTTTGTAGGGAAGGGTGTTAACTAATCATGCAAACCTATTCACATCCTCAAGAGTCATATAATTGAAATTAACAAATATGAAAATATCACACAAGGCCCAACTAAACTCTATATGGCCATTCTTATTCTTTGTTAATTAACCAACAAATTAGACAATCCAATCAAAATTTCTACAGAAAATCTAACAGCTTTTCCTCTGTTTTCTAGTACTTTCCTATATTTTACATCTATTCAATCAATACAATATCACATGTAAACCTAACCGACAATCTAATCAATAACCCAGAACATCACACAAGGCCCAACTAAGCTCTAATGTGGCCATGCAAACACATCATAGTCACAATTTTCAACAGTCATACAATTCAAATAAATATTCTTCAATCAATTATTTACACACCATGATCAAACCGAATAAAAAAAAACAAAAAAATATTAAGAAAAATTGAAATTGATGGGCATTTTGGGGTTCAAGATTATTAAGAACCAGGGCATAGAGAAAAAACCCAGTCTATTCAAACCAATCACAAAACCCATGAGTTCAGGTTAAAACCAAAACAATTTTTACAAAAAAAAAAAAGAGCAACAATCACAAAGTTGGGAAGAAGATGACTTACATTAGGCGTAGCAGCAACGAGTTTTGGTGGTGGCGTCCATGGCAGTTAGGTTTGGGGACAAGTGTGTCATGCGTGTAATCAAAGGAACAAGGGAGAATAACAATTGGGGTTGGGATCACGATTTGGGAAAGAACGATTGTGATGGCGGCGGTGATGGATGAGTTACAAAGGATTGATCAAAGTTTTAGATAGGGGTTGACCTTTTCGCAAAATGAAAGGGAATTGAAGAGGGATGCTTATAAAAGCTTTTTTAACATCAGTTATAAGTTTAATCGATGTAAAAACGACTTCCTGCATCAATTTAACCTTGTAATCGATGTAGAAAGTCATTTTTACATCAATTAAACTTATAATTGATGAAAAAGTCTTGCTTTTATTTACAAGTTTGCTATCACATTTTTTTTATATCAATTGTTTAACAACTGATGTAAAAACCTGTCGGTATATTTTTTTTGCACTAGTGACTACTTATCAATTTCTAGTTGAGGACCATTGTTCTTTTTTCCCTCATTCAACAATATTTTTGGTCTACTAAAACACTAAATTAGTATATTTGCTTTGTCAAGTTACTGTCATTGAATACTCACTATACATAGGATAAGATCTAAGGACATTATATATGGAAACAATGTTATCAATGACAATGAAATTATGCTAAAGACACATCTTGTTTCTACAAGTTTTATTGTAGCTATTTTTGTACCTTGTCAAAATGCAATGTTTTTTTTATTTTTATTTTAAACACTACATTAGTAGATTTCTTGTACATTATCATAATTCGAATAAACCAAAATTGCATTACTCTCCACCATTTGAACCTCATCCAAGCAAACCCTCTGCCATTATATTATTGTAAGAAGAGTTAGGACAAGTGGGTACCTACAAGGGGAAAAAAAAGGCTAGTAAAATACTTCAGACCATAATGGATGTACAAAGATTTAAATTTTTTCTAATACATAACATGAGTATCCATATGCATGGTTTGTTGCAAAGGTTTAAAAAAAAATATAAATCATAAAGAAAATATAACACCTCAAAGACACAAAATCAAAAATTGATGAAGGAAAAGTATGGTGAAACTTATATAAACTCATCTTGCCCATTCTTAAATGTATAGGTAAAATATCTTACATGTGATAAAATAACAAAGGGGAATTATGGCACTCTTTAGAGAAAACCTTTTTTGAAATCTTAGAAAGTGTTGACCACCTTCATGCCTATCAAAATCATGGGACAAATCTTAGCTAATACAATGACAGTATTGACAAGATAATCTAATGAGATAGTTATGAATGATATTCTCTTATATTCATGTTGAAGGAAAAACAAAGCACAACTGTATGTTTTTACTAATTAAAGAAGGAAATAAATCATGAATTATTATAAGATATGGAAACCACTCCTAAAAGATTATTTCAGATATATTAACATTCTAAGATACAATGTTGATATTATGAGATATTTTCTAAATGTACTAATATGAATGATTAACATAGATGAGAAAGGTCTTAATTAACTTATTCTTGTATTTATATATGTAGTTGTTAATTTAGTGAATCTATCATTCAAAACCTACCTACTAGTATCTCTATTAGTGAAAAAATCACATAAAACTCGGTTGATGCTGCATAGCTGACTCAATCTGTCCCTATTAATGATGTTGTAGGTGGTCCTGAGGGACTAAAATAGGTTTTTTTAAAATTATAAGGACTAAAAAGATTAATTTTAAATTTGGGGGACCAAAAATAAACTTATCTAAAATTTGAGAGACTAAAAATATATTTAAGCCAATAATTAAATAAATAACACAAAAAACATGACGCTTGCTTAAAAGTATATGCAATTTGTCTATAATTGTGTGATAGATTTCCTTATATATTCTCGCATACATGTCACTTTGGAGTATATGGTCATAAAGAATATGCAAATTCACATAAAATTATTTATAGATTCAATCAAATTAAGAATAAGTTCCTTTATGATTAATAATTTTTTAATTTATTTTAGGTTAAATTAATCTGTTGGTCCCTAAAATTTTGTAGAGTTTTTAATTAAGTCTCTACAGTTAAAAATACTTTTAAAAAGTTCTTATAGTTTAACAAGTTTGTAATTAAATCCCTACAAGCTAATGGTATTATAACTCCGTTAATTTATATTTAACTTAATTACACTTTTAGACTCCCAACTCTCTTCTTATTTACAATCAAGTCCGAGTGTAGGTAGTATGCAAAAATGGGAAAAGAATTACTAAAAGTGTTAAAGGTGGGAATTGAACCACCAACCTTAAAGTTCACCAATAACACTACAACCACTAAGCTAATAACTTTACTTGATATAATTTAAATAGGATACTAAAATTGCATATATATTTACTATTATTAAATTAAATAATATTAACATTATATAAATTAATTGTATTAAAATTAATATTAATAAATATATAATAATATTAAAATTCATAAATGCTAATAATATTAAAATTAATTTTAATAAATATAAATTAATAATATATACTAAGGACCAAAATTACACATATATTTATTACTAGTAAATAAATAATATAATATTATAAAACCAAACAGATAATAACTTATACTTTTTAATACTATATATCTTAATTTTAACTTAATCATTCTATTTTAAAGAATTTTCTTTTTTATAAAATTGTGTTGTTTTAATTTTTTTTTTTCTCTGCATATTTTAGAGATTGAAATAAAATATTATTATTGATGAAATAATTCTTTATATATATTTCACTAAAAAAGTATATTTATATCAAATATATTTCCAATTAACCTTCTTTTGATATATTTATATCATATCTAATATATTTAAATTTTTCTAGAATTTTATTAATATATACTAATTATATATATATATATATATATATTAATGAACTCTGAGGGTGGGGATTCAAACTGCATTCATGCTAACAAGTATATATTATTAATTTATATTTATTAATATTAATTTTGATATTATTAATATCCTATAAATATATACTAATTTGTATTTATTATATTTATTAATTTTAATTTTAATATTATTAGTTTATATAATGTTAATATTATTTAATTTAGTAGTAGTAAATATATGTGCAATTTTAGTCTCCCATTTAAGTTATATATAATATAATTGTTATTTATACATCAAATAAAGTCATTAGTTTAGTTGTTTTAGTGTTGTTGATAAACTTCAATGTTGGGGTTCGATTCTCACTTTCAACACTTTATTAATTCCTTTTCATTTTTGCATACCGCCTACACTTGGACTTAATTGTAAATAAGAGAAAAGTTAGGAGTCTAAAAGTACAATTAACTTAAATATAACTTAACGGAGTTATAACACCATTAGCGTGTAAGGATTTAATTACAAACTTTTTAAACTATAAGGACTTTTTTAAAGTGTTTTTAATTATAGGAACTTAATTAAAAACTTAATAAAACTATAGGGATTAATTTAACCTTTATTTTATTTTCAAATAAGTTACTACCCAATTTAATTTAAATCAGTTAAATTTCTAATGTGATATTCAAATACTAATGATCATAAACACGACGTTGGGGTCATTTTTGTCTGTATTTTAAAATTATAGGAAAAATTAATATAATATAAAATTAAATTAAATTTTAAAGTAATAAGTTTTCAAGATATAAAATAGGATATAAAGTAAGTTTTCATGATACAAAATGATGTAAATTAATATGATAATAAAATACTAATAGGTTTCTTTTGCAGATATTAATATCTTTTCATGATAAATATTCTTATCGTATATATTTCCACACTTATATTATTGTATTTTATTAAAATAGTTTTATAACTTAGAAATTAAATTCCTTTGTAGTAAAATTTTCATTCCAATGTAAGTAATTTAGCTCTAAATCTTAATATATTCGTGTAAATTTTTCATCTTTTACTAAGAGATATTTACCTCTTCTGATCTCTATATGACTATATTGATACTTTCTAATATAGTTTCTATCATATATATATATATATATATTCACTATTGGTTGAAATTTACACTATTAATTAGAAAAAGCAAACTCTTGTAGGAAATAAAAAATGAAAATACAATTAAAATATAACTTATATAAAGATCACATCAAGTAATTTATATTATATTATATATTAGCAACAGCATATCTATTTCCTATAGTATATATATTTAAAAAACATAAATTTTCTATTAATATCCCATGTGATACACAGGTTAATATTATTTTTTTAATTTTTTTCATAATTTAATGTAAATTAAATATTTTAATTATTTAAGAATATAAAAATGTCATAAAATTAAAATTAAGATACATTCAAGTTGGATATTAATTATGATTTGTTAGAAATATTGATTTATTTTATTTTATTTTGACATGGCTGTATTATAGCTTTTTTTTAGTTTTGTGAAGCTTTTTTTTTTGAAAAATTTTCATATATTTTGAAAGGAAGGTTAATAATACATTTTTAACATGTTTTTTTTTTCAAAATAAAAGCATATTTTCGAACCAAAAAATTAAATAATTTATTGATAAACGTATAATCTTCTATTCATCAATTTCGTAGTAGATATATGTGCATCGTTTCATATTATGAATCAATTGAAAAATAGAAAAGACAAACCATACATGTATGTTGGGTATAAACTAATAGCATGTACGGACGTATTTTTTATATTTTCAATCTTTTTAAATTTGCATCAATTGAACACTTTATTAATTTCAAAATTTATATAAAAAGTTATATATCATTATTGATGTATTTAATAACAAAAACATTTCGCATTTAATTTAAATTATTTAGTTATTGGATAATATTTATTGTTAAAGTATTCATTGCACAATATAAAGATGAATGCGAAATTTTATCTCATACCACATAATTATTATATATAATAAAACAATAATTTTAAATATTTTAAAGAATACATATATTTAAATGACTTTGCTATTTTTCTATTGATAATTTATTATTATTATTATATCAATTTTTCACTTCATATTTATGTTTAATTTAATGAAAGTCACACGAACATCACAGGATAAAATTTAGGTATTTTCATTGTTTGTGGTAAAAGATAAAATATATAAAATGTTTTTCAAAACTTTTGTGTTAATTTGAATGTTAATTATACATATTCAAATCATTACTTAAATCAAGGTTGGCCCAAGCATAAGGCGACTCAAGCCCTTGCTTTATGCTTCCAATAAGAAGTTATTTAGTATTAATATTTATATAATTTTTATTATTAGTTGGTTTAGTGTAGTGGTAATCAAGTTGTATTTTTTTACTTAATGAATGAGGTTTGAATCCTGATAGAGGAAAAATTACTTTTATGTTTTGTAAGGTCTCTAATGTTTTTTATACTTTTATTAATTTTTAAAAGGCCTTATTTCAAAATTTGCTTTAGGTCTAAAAATATATTGAGCCAATCATGACTTAAATAATCTAACCAATTTAATTAAAATAAGCAAACCAATGAGATAATGAAAAGTGACATAGTTCTTCATATATACTCAATTTTGTTAGAAAACATATTTAAATAATTGTTATAAATTGATATTAATTATAATTATAATTTATAAGTTATTTCGTTATATTACAACTTTTCATAGAAAAGAAATAAAAGTAAAATTTAGACAAGTTATTGCTAATAAAATTGAGTAGCATATAATTATAGTATAGTTATAATTATAACCGTAATAAAACAGTATCTTCAACATTAAACGGCAGCCCCCCGAGCACAAATTGGCTGTGTAGTAGCAAAAGAGCACAAGGCATTGCGGCTACGCGTGTCATCCGTCGTAAACTCCAAACTACTTGGGTAAAAGAATAAGACAAAGACAAAATCATCTAATAAAAAGTAGTTCCCTCCTAATGAAACTCCGTCAGCACATCGGGTGGTGCTGCATCTCATTAGGATGACCCCTTAGCATGCTCGAGGGCCACATTGACTAGTTGATGTTACTGTTATCATTTTATTTTTTTTTAAACATTGCAACAATGTTAGAAGTCAAATAGTACTAGTTTGGACATTGGGGGCCTTTGACTTTGCTGCCTCCATTTATTTTTTTGTTGGTGTTTCCCAAAATGCAAAGTCTCCTTTTAATTATTTTGAGGATTCTTTTAATGTATACCTAAAAACAGATAATATCAAAATATTAAACATATTTTATTAAATACTATCTTAAACTATTAAACAATCGATATTGAATATTTTATATTATTAATTACAATTACTATTTGAGAAAATATGCTATTTATTGGTATAAAGTAGTTTTACATAATCATTCAATCACAAACTACCATATTTGGTAAGTTTGTTAACTTTTACAATAATCACCTTAAAAGTCATACTAATAATGATTTTTGATTGACTGACAGTGTAAAATTTTTTACATTAAATATATAATCATTAAAGTCTTAATATTTTTTGAAAGGTTATTTAAGTTACTCCAAGTAAAAATGAGAGTAAATAACTCTATTTAAAATAATTAGTGCAAGTAAAAAAATTATGTTAATCATCTTTACATACTAAAAAATTACACTTGAATGAATTATTTAACTTTATTTTTAGTTCTATTTTCCTCTTAGCTATGACATACATCATTAAGAAGCACTTGCCTCTCTGACTTACTCTATATAAATGGAGTTAAACTCAAAGTCCATCCCATTAGCGTTGTTGCAAATATATCACTCAAACTTTCAAGTGAGGGTTGGAAACTGAGTACCTATGGCAGCACACGAGCTTATAGTAGCGTCACTTCTTTGCTGCATGGTCGGAACTTGTTATGGGAGCGTTCACTTCTCTTCCTTGAAAAGAACCCTTGATGTCACGGCTTCCCCAAAGCGATCACAAGGTAAAACAAAACCAGTAATTAAACCCTTCAGTTAGTTTTCGAAATCGTGCACTACCTGTTCCATATTGCGTCGTTGATGTTAATTCCTTTTATGACTCATTAAATCATAAATTAAACAAAGTTAATTGATGTTAAATTAAACTTTGACGTGTAATAATACTGATAAATGATGCAGTTCTGAGAGCCGGCGTAGACAAAATCACTGTGACATGGGCTCTAAACAAGACGGTCCCGGCTGGGACAGACGCAACCTACAAAACCATCATGGTGAAGCTATGCTACGCGCCCGTGAGCCAACGAGACCGCGCGAGGAGAAAGACCGAGGACGACCTCTCTAGGGACAAGACGTGCCAGCACAAGATCGTTGCAAGACCCTACGATGCTTCCAACAAAACGGTGCACAGATTCGAGTGGATCGTTGAGAGAGACATGCCCACAGCCACGTTCTTCGTTCGCGCCTATGCGCACGATTCCAACGACGTGGAAGTGGGTTACGGTCAAACCACCGATGCTAAGAAGACCACCAACCTGTTTGAGATTCATTCAATCAGTAGACGCCACGCGTCCCTGGATATATGCTCTGTTTGCTTCAGCGCGTTCTCGGTGGTGTCACTGCTTGTGTTCTTCTACATTGAGAAGAGAAAGGGAAAAGCTTCTTCCGTTCGGAACAAGTGAGTGCGGGACATAGAAAGACGATGTATAATTAAACGACGTGGCGGTGGCGATGGCATTGGCGGGTTTAGTATTTATAGCATTTAATTACTTGTTGCTTGTTAGGTAAAAGTTCAAGGACATTTTCTATTATTTTCTTGTGTCTTGGATGTCAAAGCATCAGTATAAGCCAAGTAGCTGAAAATGCACCAGCCTAACATTGTTCATAAGATGATGCACAGCATAAATCGTTGTCTTCACCTACCTCATAAAGTTATAAGAGATAGAAAAAGAAAATGATACGGAACTTCGGTTGTCTCAACTCTGAACAGCGTTGTAGTGTATGCTCTAATTGTAAAATTATCAATGAATGTCGCTGCTTGCTCTAAGTTCTTTACTTCTTCATGATAAATGAGGAGATAGACTCCTCATCGTAATTTTATAATTCTGTTTTAACCTTGAATTTGGCCTTATATATCCTTACACGTTATTTTCATTATTTTTCTATGTAACAATATACTCTTCAATTAATTATCTGGCTAGCACTCACCGAGTCCAACTTGCCTTCATTTGAAAGCCGGTGTTTCACTTCATTCGCATTAGCGTGAAAATTACATGACGTCATGACACAATACAATTATATGACAGGTTCTTTCACTATCGTCGGTAAACCATGAGGGGCCATTTTTTAACTCTCAATTATCTGTAGCGATTCAGTATTACTTTACAAACTTCATAATGAAGCATGATCTCACGCGAACTTATGTTATTTCAAGAACATAAAAATCTCCAATTACTTGATCAGGGGCTAGCATTTTAGCTTGCAAAGAGCTGAGCTACCTGCAATGAATTAAGTTGAAAGTTTAAGTAGATTGCGGTCAAATATGCAGTTTCAGTACGAAAAAGTGATAAATAACAGTAATAATATGTAATAGTCAGATGGTCACGATCATGGCAAAGGTTTTCAATGAATATTTGTCAAGCAATGAAGCAAAACTGCGTAACAGTTTTACAAGATCAATCACAATCCACATGCAAAGCATGTTTAAGTAATGCTACATGTTGCATCCCTGCCGCTCTCGAAAGGAAGGAACATGTTGAGCACAAATTGGTTTATTCATGAACTCGCAAATTTCCAGACTCCAGTACCAGGTCAGCTAAGTTATTCCAACTTTAAATAGAAACTTCCCTGTAGGTAAGACTAGAACAAGATCATAGGTACTTTATCAATGATTAATAAAAGATAATAGGTATTCTTCCAAACGTCAACACATACAAATTAACTTGGGGGATTAAAATGCATGTCTGTACTTTCCATTCTGTCAGTTCCAACAAGTGATATCCTGTCATCATAGACATCAATGTTTCCAAATGCATCCGTACCAGGAGGACATTCCAAAGCAGCTTCAAGAACTCTATGGTGTATCCCATGAGAATCAATGGAGTATCCGCCTTTATGATAATGACCAGCAAGACAGACCTTAACACAATTGTATCTGTGTATCAAATTCATTACTTCATCATAATTCCACAACAGTCCCTTCTCATTTGCCGCACCAGGATCTAGTGGCAGATGGCAACAGACAACCACCTTCTGTTTCAATTTTGTTGCCTCCAGGAGAACACCATCCAACCATTCCATCTGTTCCTTTCCAATGGCTCCATTAAACATGAGAAACCTTCTTTCAAGCCCCTCCAAATTTATTGGACTGTTCTTATCTTCATTTGGGTTCTTCTCCGTTAGGATTTTCAAGGCCTCCAATGTTTTTGGATGATCTTGGGGCCAACCAATGGCGCTGATGTCATAGCCATCCAGAACTACAAATCTATATTCAGGCACTGGTGAGAAATCATAGTATGCATGACCATCAATAGTTTGGATCTTCAATAATGGAAGCAACTTGCTGCGAGGAAGATTGTACAGGCAGTGATTGCCAATCATATGATACACAGGTCCCCTGAACATCTCAAATTCGTCCACAACTTTCTTTACAGTACCAAGAGATTGATCTATGGGACAAAACCCATCAACAATATCTCCAAAATTAATCACAAATTTATGCTTCTGATGAGTGTTCCATTCTTTAACTGCTCTCCGCAATACAAGAATACTATGCCTATAATACCGTGGAACACCGAGGAATGAGCGACCATCAGGAATGTCAGCATATTGGACATCAGAAATCAAACCAAAAGAAAAAAGAGGCTGCATAGTAGCTAGTCCATTAGAAGAAACCATGACGTCTCTCTCTATGTGCCCCTATCATACATTCAACATTTATAAAGTCATCAAAGTAGTTTTTGCAATAGCAATCTTATCTAAAATAACACAAACAGGAACCAGTCATCTCATTCTCAACCTCAGCAATTATTCAGACAATCAGAAGGGAGAAAATACACAGCACAAACAAAAACAAGCAAAATGTTGGGTTGCTAACTTGGCCTGTGTTCAAATTATCTGACTCCTGACATTTTCTTATCAAAAGTAGTATCATACCTCCCCCTTGCATAGGGCAATCTGGATCTTAAAGATATTCAAAGAAAAGACTCTATTGAATGAAGGCCAAAGCAGCAAGTATTAGAGATGAGCAAGCTCTCCTCTTTTTATTTTCAATTTGGAAAATTGCTTTGTTCGCATTGTGTGGCTGCAAAGTTGAGGATATTAGGCATGCGAGTTTCATAACTTACTCTGCGTTTTAGGAAGATGATCGAAGGTTAATGGCTAAAGGATAAGATAAAGAAAACACAGATATGCTTTTCAATTCATAGAATCAGGGTTCATCACCCCCATAATTCACCTCATGAATCTACCATCACAAGTCACAACCACAATTTTAAATTATTTGCAGCATCGTAACTCCTGAAAGTATTTACAAAAGTAAAAGAAAAGTTAATATATGTTAAGCACAATTCACCTAGGACAAGAAACCAGCTGGTGAGGAAACTTGAATTTATCCAGTGTGAATTCTAATCGCACATATGAATTAAAAAAGTCACTAGTTGAAAAAGAAAGGACAAAGTAAGTAAGTAGAAGGACCTATATTCAGTATTGCCTTAAGGTTTTTGGTTTTGCCATAATGTTCGATCCATTTTTGCGCTGTCTATTCAAGTTTATTTAAGTATATTTATGTGACAATTTGGACTCTTGAACTCTGATTGTCTGGGTTATGCTCTGCTCGGGACAGATTATTAGGAATTCAAATGTGGGTAAGATTTGTTTAGAAAACCTTTCTGGTCCCATGGCATTCAACTTGTGTCAGGGTTCTGGGCAAAGTTGTGAATGTTACCATATGACAATATCTATATATCTTAATTAAAACGTCAATTTATTTGGCATCACATCACAAATTCAGTTTTCCAAAAGGTACAAATTGGACAAAACCCTGAATTATATTTTAAAAAAGTGGGTTAATGTGGTTTTATTGCTGTGAGAACATCCAAAAGGTATATATAGATATTACAATACTAGGTAAAATCAGACACCCAGTGACCTTGCAATGCCGAAAGAGAAAAGGTAAGTGAGCTTTGCAAACAAAGAAAGAAATAATTGGTTTCAGTTCAGAGCAACTTAAAGAGGGAGAGAGATTAGAGGGACTTACCGGTGTAAAGTAATTTGAAACGGCAATATATGTTGTTGTCGACGATTGTTGAAAACGGAGAAGCAACAAAAGGAATGGAATGGAATTGGCGTCAAGATTAGGAAGAATCTTCCTGGTCTATTAAGTCGAAAGAAAGTATGCTAGTACTAGGCAACGAGTCATGTTTGCGGATTGCGAGACATTAACACTAATAAAATTAAGCTGTTCAAGTTCAAGCGTTGTTATCGGAGACACGGGACTGCCAGTCTGCCATTTTATACATTACATTAGTACAATTAAACCTATCTCACGGCCAACCTATTCCATAAAGCCACGGCCACCTGTCCTCGTAACATGTTATTATTACCTTACCCACTTCCACAAAATTCCGAACTTATTGTTCCGTTTGGAAGTGAAAAATAAATAGGAAGTGAGTAAAAAATAGAACAATTTTTTAGGATATTTAAATTGAGAAAAAAAAAGAAGGAAAAATGAAGTTTTTCTACTTATTCGATTGGATTAAAATAGTGAGAGGAGAGAAAATATAATTATAATAAATGATATTTTTATCCTTATAATGTAATAAAGTGTAATAATTTATTATTTATCGCAATGTAATAATTTTTTTTTATAAAAAAAATTAAAAGAATATTATTCAATATTATTAACTTTTAAATTATAAAACATATTGTTAAATTAAATAAAATTTATAATGAATTATTTATAAATTTTTACCATGTTTTAAATAAATTTAACTCATAAAACAATATTGTTCTAGGCTAGTCGAGGCTCAAATTCTCCAAATAGATGCCAACCTAACAACTTAGTCACCAAAGAAGCATCAAAGTCATATGCCAGCAAAGCCCTAGAAAAGACTCGAAAATATCAAACAAGAGCCTCTTGCAAAAATTGTGGGAAGCAAGAAAAGGTGTACCATGCAATTGCTAACAAAACTGACACTAGTAATGTGGAAGAAGCATGGTCTATAAGGGGAAAACACGAATGCAACGAGCTATGATTTCATTCTTTGATTTCTACACCTCTTGACTCCTCATACTGATTTGAGTGTTAAAGTTCCTATAGGTGACACCACACCTACTGAGATCCAAAGAAGCTATGCAAGGCCAAAGCTAAATTCAAGGAGAATATCGTGAAGGTTCAAATTCCATAGATTGGTGTTGAACATTTGACACCCAAAAACTTTTGAGCAAACCTAGTTTTATGAAAATTCTTTGAGTAAAACATAAAACTTTTTATCACTATATCAACCCTTCTTTCCTTAAGGATTAGTATAAACACAATACAAAAGAGGTAAAAGGATAAGAAGATCGTATAGAGTATTTATCTTGGTTCGTCTCACCAACCAAAACTATGACTAGTTCTTGACTTCAACTAGGATTTTTTTTAATATGAAATAGTTGATATAATGTGATGCTTATTTCCTCTTGACCTAAGTATATATTTTTTTTTACAAGACTCTTCAGGCTTCACACACCTAAATTTGGTAAAGGAAAGATCACAAAAGCTATTATTGAGTATGTACAATAAATGTTTGATTCAACAACTTAGAAGGTTTCTCTCTTTTTAAGGTATATACAAAAACAACAATGCTAAATGGTACGAAAAATTTTATGAAACAAATGTTTTAATATAATTGGTTCAAATGTAAATTAAAAAATAAAAGAATTTTGATAATTAACAAAAAAACATGGGTGATCAGCTATATGTAGCAATTCTACGCGAAGTCGTACCAATAAGCAATTTCCATACAATAAATGTAGAGATTGAAGCTTGATTGATTGAATATTAAATTATATGCATGTTAACTTCTTTTACAAAACAAATTGTTGTCTATTTATAGATCCCTTGAAATTGAGACGTTGGAGGAAAATTTTATTTCAACACTAAGATCTTTAATTTGAATGTTGATACTTATTAATTGTAACATTTAATGTCGTTCTTATTGCACTTGATGTTTTCACTTATAGATATTATTTACCCAATTTCTTTCTATTCTTTGACAGCACAGTAGGTGAAACTTTCTAATTTTATGAGTGATGTTCTAACATGCCTAAAGATTGTCTTATCCTAACCCACTTATATGTCATTCACGCTATTCGAGATTGCTTCTCTCATTAGAACTTGAAGTCTTCAATTTTTGTCTCTTATGGGCCTAAAGAGATACTTTAGAGCTATGAGAATAAATACTTGTCCGTAAGATATTTCATTTGTGGGATGAAGAAAATATCTTCTATAAGACGAAGTCAAGTAGGACAAAGCTTTGACCTTTAGTGTTTGACAAAGTATTTGCTTTTTAACCGCACATTAAACTAATGACAATTAGCATAAAAAAATTATCCTAAGGCATTAACATAGCCTTAGGATAATTTTTTTTCTCTTGTAACTTTTAACATTATTAATAATTACTTTTCACTTGTACAAAAATATTTTTTACATCAACAATTTACATCAATTTCTAGAACATCAATGTAACATATGAGACAATAACATTTTTGTAATGTTGGAACAAACATTCTAGATTGGTTGCTAAAAAAGCGATAAAGAATGTTAATGCCTTTTGTAGCTTTTGAAATTCATGACAAGACTTTCTAAATCAATTGCACTATAACTAATCTAGAAAACACTTTCTAGATTGGATGTACTAAGAACCAATTTAGAAAGTGTTTTCTAGACTAGTTCTTGGTACAACTAATCTTAAAAGCCCAATATAAATTATATCCTTTCAAATACATGCTTATATTTTTTATTGTCATTCTAATTTTGAAACCCTTAGTTCTTTGTCTCAATGACATTGAAGATGCCTCAATGACGTCAAAACCCCTATTCCTCTTTCTCTCGAAGTCATTCTCTCCCTTTATTGATGTCATTCTCGCGATCTCTTTTGGCATCGTTTTAGTATGACTTCATCCTTTGTTTTCTCTTCATCTTCTTTGACATTCTTCTTTTCATTTTGAATGTTCTTTGTTAATTTTTCTTTTAAAGAATATTGTTCTTCTATTTTATTCTTAGTGTATTCTTTTATGACAAATCGATGAAAAATTGTCTCAATGTATTCTCAATTTGCTCTCCTTCGCTCCAACAACTACATTATATCTCTTTCTCTTTAATTATGAGTTGTTCTTTGTTGTTGTTTTTTTGTTGCGATTCATGGTATTCATGTGTTCTTTGTTGTTCTTTTTTCATGGTTATTGCCCTCAATTTAATATTGTATAAGCTTGGCTTATATATTTTGTGTGTGTGTAATTTGACCTATATAATTTATTCTATGTAATTACTATTCTTGCTATGAGATGATTTTGGTTAAGATAATCCCGTGCATTTACATTAGTTTCCTATTAAAAACACTTGAATATTATATTTTGAATAGTATACAAGCTTTGAATTGTCTAAAAAAATGAACAATCTGAGATTGTAAATTTGCATAAAAATATATTTTTGTATATCTCTATTTTTTGTCTAAGAATACATAAGATTGTATTTCTCATTGTTCTTTGGATACATACCTAAATGAGGTAATAATATCACCTTGATTAGGTCATATACTTGGAGAATCATAAAAAAATGTTGGTCAAATTTTCTTAGATGAAGAATAATAGACATACAATGATGTTAAGCATGTAGTTAACATTATGAACCAAGGATGAATGCTATTAAATCTTGTAATTTCTATTAGGTAGTTTGGTTTGTAGTTAGATAAATGCTACACACATAAGTGACAAACATGAGGGTGAGATGGAAGATTTTTTGCAATTTGCTCAAAGAAATGCTCTTCGTAGTAATGTTATGTTCTATTATCCATGTGTAAAATGTTTTAATCAAAGGCAATTAAATGTTATGAAAATAAAATAGTATGTACTCTGTGACGAGTTTTGCAAGAGTTATACGAGATGGACATGACATGGTGGATTATTATAAACGTGGCCTACTGAGTTCCAAAGTGTCAAAGTTGATATGAATGATCAGCTAAAGAGTATGATTCGTGATATTATTATAAAGATAATTTGTGCAATGATGCAAAGGTGCCTCTATACTTGGGATGTTATAATTTCACACAGTTTTCAACAATGTTTTAAAGAGTTGCATGAGTGTTTGAAATATGGAGCATCATGGTACAAAGTGAAAGATAAGGATGTTAATAATTAAGTGATGACTAAAAGGCCTTCTGCAAAGGTGTTATGGTAACTTCTAATAATACTAAGGTTCAAATTCTTGCTTGATAATGAAAATTATGCAAAGAACTTAAGATGGCATTAGGATGAGTGAACATGTGATGAAAAACTTTGTCATCTAGTTGATTCTCCTTAATGGAAGCAAATTAATCATTTGTTTCTATAGTTCAATAATGAGGTGAAAAACCTCTGTCTCACACTTTGTATGGATGAAATGAATCCTTATGGTAATCTTAGTAGTATATATAGTTCATGATCTATTTTTTTTGGTGATTTATAACCTATCTCCTCAATTGTGTAAGAGACGTAAGTACATGATGTTGTTTATGATGATTTTGGACCTAAAACAATTAGGAAACTACAACCTTCTATTGAAGACATGAAAATGTTGTGGGAAGATGGTGCTAATGTCTTTGACATGTATAGCAATGAGTCACTTAAGATGCGTGACATGATCTTTTGTAATATAAATGATTTTCTAGCATATGAAAACTTGTTCGGATACAATGTTGGAGAAAACCCACAACTATCAACTTCAACATGGAAAGAAGATAGTCTACCTTGGCTAGTAAGAGATTTTAGACAAGATGATCCCTATTATATATTAGAAAAGCTTTTCATGACTTTTAAGCGAATGAAAATGCTCCAAAAGATTTAATTGGATAGGAAGTATATCAACAAGAAAAGGACATCAATGTTATACTTGGTAAAAGTCAAAAGCATACAATTGATAACAAATTATGGAGGAAAAGTTCTATCTTCTTTGATTTTCCATGTTGGCGTTGTCTTGATGTGAGGCAAAGAATTAATGTAATGCATGTATGGTAAGACTAAGAATGATGTGAATGTTATAGTATATTTGGTTGCAATGGGAATACAAGAGAATAGATTACATGGCGTAAAAATGTCACAGGTATTTTTTGAATGTTAGGAAACTTATTTTGATGAAAAATATGAAATTAATTAGTTTAAAATCTCATGATTGTCATATCTTGGTGCAACCTACTACTACTAGTGACTATTCGTAGCATATTACCAAAAAAGTTAAGACACACTATAATTAGAATGTACTTATTTTTCAATGCTATATGTAGCAAAGTTATTGATCCTCAAAAATTAAATGAGTTGGAAAAATGTTATTATTTCATTCTAATTGAAGATGTACTTTCTTCCTTCATTTTTTGACATTATGGTATAATTGATTATTGATCTATTAAGGGAAATTAAGTTGTGTGGCCTTGTTTATTTACAATAGATGTACCTAGTTAAACGATAAATGATAATCTTAAAAGGGTATCTCAAGAATCCACATTGGCTTGAAGCATTTATTGTTGAAAGATATGTTGCTAAAAAAGTTGTTGAGTTTTGTATTAATTACTTGTTAGAAGTAGAAACTATTGGGCTTCTAAAGTCTCGTCATGCCAGAATAGTTGGAAAAAATGGTACATGAGGTAACATTGAAGTCCATAAGTTGTGAGAAAGTTCTTCAAGCATATTTTCACATCTTGAATAACATTAATGAAGTTCAACCTTACTTATTTGCTCATAATGTCATCTTAAGGAAAAGAACCATCAAATGAATGATAAACGATTATTGATTAGATCCATGCGTTTTTCTAGTGTGTTTAATACAATAAAATGGCTAGTATATGGACCTAATTTTGAGGTCATTTGTTCGACTAAATATGATATCAATGAGTATTTTTTCTATATAAAGTCTCAAGATAACAAAAGCACCGTGGAAAATTTAGAGTTATGATAGTAATTGGATCCATGCGTTTTTCTAGTGCAAAAGATGAAATTTTAGTGTTGGCATATATATTTTATTTTGGAGTCATTGAAGAGATTTGAGAGATTGACTACACTAAATTTAGAGTGTCTATTTTCAAATATAAGTGTATTAATAGTAATAATGGTGCACAAATAAATGAATTGTGTTACTTAAATGATATTTTACAAATTCCTTGGCTTAAGAATGTATTTCATCTTACATAGGACGTTACCTAGCAAGTTTGGTAAGACAATGTATCTTAAAGCCCTTTTTTTTAGAATAGGTAAAACTAAAATAAGTTACATATTTAAATACTTTAAAACACTTGAGTAAGATATACAAAGGATAAGGGAAAATATAAAAACACATTAGTTTTTATACTAGTTTATCTTTAACCCAAGACTACGTCTAGCCTTTAGTGTTCAACCAATATTTCCACTAACAATAAGATTGTTGCAAGTATTCTTTAACTCAAGCCTCCTCAGGCTCAACATGAGTATTCTTTGACTTGTTTCTCCAAACAATAACCCAAGTATAGTTTACAACATAAGCCTTTCTAGGCTCAACCCTAGGTATTCTTTAACTCAAAGCCTCTTTAAGCTTCAACTGTTTTTTAGAAAAGGTTAAGGGTAAAACACTTGATAACTTCATCTTAGTAAGACAAATATACAAATTTAGCACAAGTCTATTCTTTTATAATGAAAGATTTATAGAAGTGTATGGTAGTGTTCGTTATAAGATCGTTTAAGCTTATCTTTGAGCTTGAGAAAATATAAATATTGTGGCATTAAATGTAACATTAAATGCCTTCACCAACTAGTCATATTGATATAATAAAACATCATGCTTGTCTTTTCTTTCTCATACTAACTTTGTGTTACAAAGCATAATCTTGCTTTTTTTTATTAGAAAAGTACTTTGTTGTACTTTATGTTTTCTAATGGCACATCTTTTCTTGAAGTAGGTAAATCAAAGATGTTTGACTTTGCAAAGCTTCTTCGATACACTTCATTCTTTGTTAAGACTTTGCGTAGGTTTGTACCTGAAAGAATATTAAGACTATACATGCAAATATATCCTTAAGTTGGTACATACATGTCAAAACTCAGCATATAAAGCAATTGTCTTAGTACGACGATAGTTCTTTTGTACTTTTAAAAACATTTATTATTATATGATAAAAATTTATTTTTTTCATTTATTAAATCAAAACACGTGAGGGGCATAAAGCATCCTTTACTCTAACACATACATATCGTATTTTGGAGTTAGTGAAGAGATTTGAGAGATTGACTACACTAAATTTAGAGTGTTTGTTTTCAAATATAAGTTTATTGATGGTGAATAGTGGTGCACAAATAGATGAGTTAAGATTTACATTGGTAGATTTTAATAGAGTAAGTTACAGCTAAGAGCCCCTTTATTATGATAGTTCAAGTGAAAGAAATGTTTTGTGTCACTTATCCATCTAATAAAAGGATATTTGTGGGTCTCCAAAGAAGAAGGATAAGTGCTAGAGATGAAATTGATGAATTAAGCTTTGATATTTATGAAACTTATTCTTTCTCATTATGGTTACTTGAATTGCACAAAGATTAAGAAGACAATATACATGCAATAAGAGATGATCATCATGAAGGGCTATATGAGAACATCCCCACTTTAGATTTGAATAAAAGTAAATTAATTTTCTTATATATTTTGTATTTTACATTTTAATTATAATTATTATTTACCTTATTGTTACCTTGTTTGTTTATTGTTTTAACAAAAACATGGAGAATCCTCACTTGATCATAAATCTTGTTACAAACTCTTCATCATCACCATTATTCTCAGATGCATTATCTCCATTTGATCATGTATTTTTTTTTTTAGGTTTAATTGCATATTTAGTCCTTATACCTGCCTAAACCTTACTATTTTGACCTTATATGTAAAAATTGTAAGTTTAGTCCTGGACAAGAAAATTTAATGTGTTTTGGATCCTACCATTAACACCTTTACACTATATTGTTGTTAAGACTAATATCAAATTTTTATGGCAATATAAAATTGTCAAAAAAAATTTCATTAATAGAAAATTATATGGTGGTTTAACATCTGCTAGAAATTTTCGGGCAGTTTTACACTACCACAAAAAAATTGTACCGGTGTTATAATATCCAAAGTTAACGAAGTTATAAGACAACTAATGGTAGGGACCAAAGTGCATAAAAATTTTCTTGTCTAGGGACTAAAACTTATGATTTTTACGTATAGGGTCAAAACAACAAAGTTCATATAGGAATATAGACCAAATGAGTAATTAAAACTTCTTTTTATTTTTGTTTGATCTAATAGAAATTTAATTCCTTCGTCTAATGTATTTTTCATTTTCCTCTTTTTTTGGTTCTACATTTTTATTATTATAAACCTCCCACTTATATTATATTTATTTATCTCTATCAAAGCTATCACCACTACATTGCACACTCTAAAACCCATTTTTTACTATATCAAACCTAGAAACAATTAGAAAATAGATGTTGGAATGTGTACAACGATATTGATAGCTTTGACAAACATGAATGAATACAATCCAATTGGGAGGTTTTTAATAATAGAAAATGGAATTAAAAAGAAGGAAGGAGAGTTATCATAGAAGAAAAATTGAATTTATATTGGATCGAATGAAAAGTAGACATGTAATGAATTGTAGTTGTTTGAAATTTAGTAATTGTAATAGAGAAATTATACTTGCATTTTAATATAGGAGATGTACTATATATAATGATGAAATATAATTTTGTGTTGGTTTTGTATTTAATGTTGATTTTGTATATGTAGTTTTTGTTGTTGAAATATATTGTATATCAAGGAGAAATTGTAGTTGCAATATTTTTTTATTTTTTTATATTGATTGTGGTCAATGACACAATTGATCTAGAAAGTATAAACTTTTTATATCAATTAATTTTATATCTACATTTGAAATTAATGTCAAAATCAATTAATGTTATTGTTTTGAATTTAATAGCTATACACCATCAGTATAAAAAGTTTTACATCATCAACCATTGGTATGACTTTTAAGGTAGTTATTATAAAAGTCAACAAACTTATCATATATGGTGGTTTGTGATTGGATGACTGTGTAAAACTGCTACACACACTACTATAGAAAAGACTTTTTAAATCGATTAAAAAAGACTTTTTAAATCAATTCTGGAATTGATTTAGATATAAGTGATATAAATAGTAAAGGATTTTTAGAACAAATTTTCAACTAATTAATTTTTTTTTTAACTCGGTTATTGTTCAATTGACATAAAAAGTTTGAACCATATCATTGTCGTCACTCACTCGTAACCAACATCTAACCTGTTGGTTCCAAAAAAATTAGAAAATATGAAAGAGAATGCCAAGAACAAAACAAACAGCAAGGCGAGTTTGCTTTTGTTTTGGCATTAAATCAAACATCTACAAAACAAGACCAAAAACAAAATCAAGAAACTACAATCCTTCTTGATGCAAAAAAGACACATCATTCCTTGTTTAAACCAAAACAACAAATGCAGATTGAGTTCCATAACCAAAAATGAAATAATCTGTTTGGAGTAGGGAGAATTGTTGATTTCATGGAGAGCTTTGGCTCCTCTTTCTAATGATTCCGGGACCGAAACCCAACTTGTTAGGTTCGTTGGCATTAAAGGCTCCAACTTGGTGTTAGAGGCCTGGTTCGGTAGAGATGGCACATTGGAAGGTGAAGAAGAGAAGAAGGGGAATCGAAAGGGAGAGTCGACGTAGGCCACTACAGGGAATCGAAGGTTAACCTTGTAGCAGCCATGGCTTATAATGCACCTTCCAAATGGATCATGAAGAAGGTTTGTGTTGTTTTGGAAACTAGATGAGGGTTCGCCAGTGCAATGTGAGCTTAAACTTTTTGCATAGGATTTAAACGGAAATGGGTTGCCTTATTTTGAGCTTGAGGGTGAGTAAGATGAATGTTTTGATATTTGATTTGAGAAAAGACGAAGAAGCATTGTGGGAGTGTTAAAGAAGGAGAAAAGTGGAGTTTTTTTTTTTGTTTTTTTAAATCAATTACAATAGAACCAATTTAAAAAATAACTTTTTAAGTGGATTTTTTTAAATCGGTTGCATTAGAATCAATTTAAAAAATAACTTTTTAATCAGTTCCACCTGTAACCGATTTAAAAAGTAATTTAAAGGGTTAAATACATTTTTAGTTCTCCAAAAATTGACCCGTTTTGGTTTTAATCCTCATAAAAAAATTTCCTTAAATAAAGTCCGTCAAATATTAAAAATACCCTAATTAGATTCCTGCACTAAACTCTATTTAACTTTTTTGCTAAAGGATGACCACATTAGCATCACAATCACCATTAATTTGTTGATGTGGTCGTCCATGTTAATTGTTATGTTCAGGTCAGATTAGTAACATACTTTTTGAATAAAATTATTACATGTTTAACCCTAAATCACAGATTTTTGTAACGTTAAAGCAAAAGTAATAACACGATTTTTTATTAAAAATTATCACTGATCAGGTAATGAAATACTTTATTTGGAAGCTGATGTGACTATTATTTAACAGAAAAGTTAAGTAAAGTTTAGCACAGGGATCTAATTAGGGTATTTTTAATATTTGGGGGACTTTATTCAATTTTTTTTTTCTGATGACTAAAACCAAAACAAGTCAATTTTTGGAGGATCAAAAACACATTTAACCTTTTTTTAAATTGGTTCTAATGCAACCTATTTAAGTAGTTTTTCACTTATTTACAAAAAATCTACCGTGTTTTTGTTTATTTTAGGCTCAAAAATACCGATTTAATATCTTATTATAAAATGTGCATTTTGTAGTAGTGATGCTGTTAGTGCATAGCTTATTTTTTCTATTTTTTTTACTTATGTTTGAATTTTAACTATTAACTTTTGGTATGTTAAAAGATGAAAATAATAATTTAAATGAGTAAAGTTTTAAAGTTATGAGTATTTAAAATATCATTTTATCTATAAAATTTGAAATTGATAATATGACATTCGTAATTAGCTATTAATAATTTTAGAATTTGAAGAGAAAAGAAAAACAACCTTAAAAAACTCATTTATAATTATTCTAACGGATTAATTTTCATTAAAATATGTTAAAATGTAATACATGTTGATTTCTCAATAAAAAAAGTGTAACTTTTTAAAATAAAAGAGAGTAATATTTTTAAATATTTCTTAAAAAAATAATTTACTTTATATTTTAATTTATTTTAATTCAAAACCTTTTTTTTAATACATACCACATGTGTCCTTCACGGGTGACAATCTTGCTTGAGTCGGGTAAGACCACTATGGGTAGCAAAACTCTCATTTCAAATATTTACCTTATGTTTGGATAAGAAATTTTAAGAGGCTAATTTATTTTTTTAGGAAATTTAAAACATTTTATGGTGAAATATGTTGTTTGGATAGGAGATTGAGTAATAAATTAAAATTTTAGTAATTTGTAAAGGTATTTAGATTATCTAGAATTGTAGAATTTGAAATTTCATATAAAAAATAAGAATTTGAAATTCTTCATGCTTATTTTCTTTCTCTTCTCTCACCTTTATGTCTCTTTTCTCTCTCCTCTCCTCTTCTTTCTCACCTCTCTCTTTATTCTTTCTTTCTCTATGGCCTCTTCTTTTATCTCTCTATCTCTCTCTCGCTCTCCTTTCTCTCCCATCTCTTTCTTCTTCCTCCTCTCTCTCTCTTCTCTCTATCAATATTAACATAAAAGTATCAATATTTGTGTTTTTGAATTATTAAATATTATCTAATATTAAAATTATTTTTAAATTTTTAGATATTTAAAAATTAGCTAATGTTTATTTTCAATAAAGTTTAATATTAAAATTTTAATTTTTAAATGTATATTTAAAAATTAAATGTTGCATATGGTAAAAATTAAAATGTCATATCCAAACTAAGAATTTGAAATTTAAGAAATTTGAATTGATTTATTTAAACAAAGCATTTAATAAATGAAAGATATTTAAATCAAAGCAATTTAAATTTTAAGTATTTTAAATTCCTTAAAATTTTAAAATTCCTCATCTAAACACACTATTGATTAAGCGGGAACAACCCTGTGTCAGTGATACTCAAAACCATTGTTTGATACAAAAGAATTAATTTAATATTACTTTTTTTAATAATTTGCATTTTTGGACTTTTTAATATTTTTATTCTTTAAATATTACTTTTATTTACTATATTAATGTTGTCCTTCTTGGTAACTTTTTAATAACATTTATCTCTTTAATGTTTTTTTTGATTGGCTAATTTTTTCTTAAAGTTATATATTAAGAATTTTCTTATCAAAATTTTACGAAAAGAAAAATTTCCTAAAATAACATTGCAATTTACTGCCAAATAAATAATCCATATTACTTTTACTAATTTGACAGTTAGTCATTTACCTATAAGGTAATGTTTGAATAAATTTATCAATAAACACTTATAAAATTAAAAAAATAAGAAGATAAACTAAATTATACTTATTTCATAAGTTAAAATAAACTAAAATCAATTTATGTACTTCCACTTTTATAAAAATTCTCTTACTTAACTTCTCTAGCAATTAATTTTAACTCATGTAGAACTCAATTTTAACTTATGTATAAATTAATTTTAACTTATGATAATTTATTTCCCTTTTTATTTTTTTTTCTGTAAGTGTTTATTTTATCTAACTAGAGCCTAAGTCCTACCAAATTTAGGTTGAATTTAGTTAATTTTCTTTGACAATATAACACTATTTTTTTTTCTGGTGATATTGTCTGCTTGTATTCTTATTCAGTGCTTAATGAAAAAAAAAATTATTTTGATTTCTCTCTAAATAATCACATTTTATAATGAATAATTAATTTGAAAATATTGAATAGATTACAACATTTATATTATCCAAATTTTAAAAAATATATTATGATACTTAAACTTTGTCTAATTTTTTTTAAATAAATTAGAGTATTTACATTGTATTATAGATATTGACCATATATTAAATTTATTAGGGTCAGCTTAACCTAAATTCAAACTTTATTACCATCATTTTTATTCTTTAACGATTACTATATTTTTTTACTATATTAAAGTTGTCCTTCTTGGTAACTTTTTAATAATATTTCTATCTCTAATGTTTTTGTTGATTGGTGGCTACTTTTTTTCTTAAAGTTATATGTTGAGAATTTTCTTATCAAATTTTTACGAAAAGAAAATTTTCTTATAATAACATTGCAATTATTTATTGCTAGATAAATAATCCATATTACTTGTACTAATATGACAATTAATCATTTACCTATAACGTTATATTTTAATAAATTTCTCAATAAATACTTATAGAATAAAAAAATTAATAGAATAAAAAAAATAAGAAGATAAAATAAATCATACTTCTCTCATAAGTTAACTCATTCAATAGTTAATTTTAACTTATGTATAAGTTAATTTTAACTTATACATAAATTAATTTTAACTTATCATAATTTATTTTTCCTTTTTTTTTTCTACAAGTGTTTATTTTATCTAAACAAAGGCTAAGAGGTATCAAATATGGGTTGAATTTAGTTAATTTTCTTAGACAATATAACACTATTTTTTTTGGCGATATTGACTGCTTAGATCCTTATTGAATGCATAATGAAAAAAAGAAGAAGAAGTTATTTTGATTTCTCTCAAAATAATCACATTGTATAATGAATAATTAATTTTTTTTATGTTACCATGACATTAGAGTGAAGTATACATTTGAAAATATAGAATAGTTGTAATTACAACATTTTTTATCTAAATTTTTAAAAATATATTATGGTACTTGGACTTAGTCTAATTTTTTTGACACAAATTGTTTTTTTAAATAAATTAGAGTATTTACACTGTATTATAGATATTGCCCATACTTTAAATATATTAGGATTGACCTAGTGGTGATTGAGTATTTAAAAAAAGGTTTAAATGTATTTTAAGTCCTTATAAAATAAAATGAGTGAGTTTTGAATTTGCTCACTATAAAAAATTTTCTTTGTCTTTTATCCCTCTAAAATTTGAAATTATTATTTTTGATTCCTATAAATAAGCAAATTTTGATTTTAGTCCTTGTAAAATATTTTTCTTTAATTTTTATCCCTCTAAAATTTGAAATAACTATTTTTAGTCTCTAACATTCATTTTAAAGGTAGATAAATAACATTTATTTTAGGGATCTAAAAATTTTTTAGATGTATTATATATTGTCATGGTACTATAGACCCTTGTAGGTGTCACCTAGGATGATTACTTGACTTTCCATTAAACACATAAACATTTAACGAGTGTCACATAATAATAGAGACAAAAAATAATGATTTTAGTTTTTTTGAGGATGAAAACTAAAGAAAAAATTTTATAAGGACTAAAATCAAAAATCACTCAATTTATAAAGACTAAAATCATATTTAAACCTTTTAAAAAAATATTTCCATTATTGTACATACACACCACACACACAAAAATTGCCCATACATTTATTAAAATAAATGCTCCACTTACGAATATAAAATCAAATAAATTCATAACTTGTAGTTTTTGGAACGTTTCCCTTAAACGTTCGTTATGTCGTTATTGCTTTAATGTCCTTTAACTTCAATAGTTATTGAAAAATACTTAAATGTGGAATGTACCTTTTCTTTTTGGGGGTGTTGGTGGGGGTTTAATAATGTGAATATACTTGATCCAAAAATATTACTAAGAAATCAGAACTGAGAAAGGCTTTTTTTTCTTCTCGAATTTGTTTCCTTTAAAGTAGATAAGAATAAAGTAAATACTCTTAGTTATTGATAAAAAAAACTAATAATTGATATTCTAATTTATTCATTATATATATACACATAATATTATTGACAGCTGATTTTCTTATATTGAAACTGTATCCTTTGTACATATCACTTAAGACATTTTATAAATTATTATAACACCTCTGTCATCTGTTTTGTCAACCAAGTGCTTATCATTAAGACTTTTTTTTTTAAGTAATTATTATTATTGGGAGAAATAGAAACACTCTTTATTTTAAAAAAAATAAAAATATAATAAAAGAAAGAGAAGATGTAGTAGATAATTTAAAGTGTTAAGCAGTAAATAATTTAGAAAATAATTAAAAAATATAATGGTCTAATAAAAAGTAGAGATTAAGAGAGAACAGAGTTATAGATCTAATGTGATTCTAGTATTTTAGCCTATACAATGTATAACATAGTTTTTTTTATATAACTAAAATTTATAATAAATAAATACTTTTGAACATATAAATAATATTATAATTAAAATTTATAATAAATAAATATTTTTTTGATAAGCTATATTTTAGATTTATGATAAATAATTTATAGTGATATAAGGTTTTTTTAGCTATTAATATTTTTTTTAAATATTAAAATTTAATTTAGAAATAAAAATAAAAACAATAAATTAAAAGAGATAAGGAGTTAAAAAAATCTATTGAAAATAAGGTTTAATTACTTATTTAGTCCCTATACTTGCATCATCTTTATCTTTTGGTTTTAATACTTAGAAACTATCCATTTTAGTCTATATACATGCATTTTTGATATTGTTTTGGTTTTTATTGTAAAGTATATCAATCAAATAAAACTGTTACAAAATAAAAATTGGCGGTGTAAAACCGTCACAATTTTTTGGCAGTTTTTAAATGACCACAAATTGGCTTGGCAGTTTAATGATTGCCAAAAAGTTTGTGAAAGTTTTATATTGTGAATTTTTATTTTGTAACGGTTTTATTTTATGAAATTAAGACATATTTTATGATAAAGACTAAAATGATATTAAAAATGCATGCATAAAAACTAAAATGAATAATTTCTAAGTATAAGAATTAAAAAATAAAGACGATATAAGTATAAAGCTTAACGAGTAATTAAACCGAAAAATAATAACTACTAGAGACGGTGATAAATAAAAGACTTGAGAGCGCGAATGAAAGCTAGACGCCTACAAGAAACGAACAGAGACAGTGTTTCTCACTTTCCTCACAGACGAATCAACCACGCAACGCCAAAACCGCAATCCAACCATCCAATTCGCGACATGTAGCAAACCAGCAATCACTTTCTTCACTTCCGGCGTTCGCTATCGATTCCCGAATCCAGTTTCGTTCGGCCATGGCGCTGCGAAACGGCGGCAGAAAGCTCCCCTTCGAGGTTCTCAGCGTCGACGACGAATCGGATCCAACCGAACGCAGCCGCAAGAAGCGCAAGCACCGCTCCTCGAAGAGGAAAAAGAAGCTTCTCGATCGCGCCGATTCCGTCGATCCGCATTCGACGCCGTTGGAAAACGGACGCGCCTGTAACGGATTCGAGCTCGACGCGAATAGGTACAGCGCTTTTGGAGGAAGCGTCGTGTGCGAGGAGGTGTGTGGAGAGAGCGTGTGTGCTGTCGCGGCGGCGTGTGAGGAGGGGAGTGAGGTTCCGACGGCCGTGCGGGGTGGCATCGATGGGTTTAATTTTGGGGAATTGAGGCAGAGGAACGTGAATTGTGGGAGTTCCGAGGATTTAGCGGCTTCGGTGGGGCGCGATGAGAGTGAGAGTGAGACGGATGGTGGTGTGAAGGCGAATACGGTGGAGAAGGCGGCGAACGAGCCTGATAGGAATGCGGTTAAGAAATTGGAGACTGTGGAATCGCTGGACTGGAGGCGTCTAATGGCGAAAGATCCGAATTGTGAGTGGTACAATGGTTCTTGCTCTGCATGCATCCATCACATTGCATCTCATGGTTATAATTGTAATGATTTTTTTGGAAACTATGTCTTCTGAAAAATTGACCCTATAATTCCATAGATGATCAAGATGCAATCAAATGTGTTACAACTAAATGACCCATCGGCTTCTAAGGGGCAATGGCTGGAAAAATGGACGATGGGTTGGTTCTGTGTCCCCCCACCTGTAATGTGATTGGTGGCATGGCTAATTGGTTTCTACAAACATTGACTGATTTTTATTTATTATTATTTTTTGTCTAAATTACTAATTTGGTCCGTTAATTTATTTATTTTGTTCAATTGAGTCCTTCTATTATTAAAATGTTCAATTAGGTCTTATAATTTTCAAAACACTCTAATGTTATCCTTTTCATTCAAAATGATTTCCGTTTTCTATCCAATGTTTGTGTGGAAAACATTAGAAAACGACATCCTTTTCATGGAAATTATGGGACTAAATTAGTAATTTAGCCTCTTTATTTTTTGGTGAACTATGGGGACAATGAAGTTTGGGCCTAGAACATCATATAAATTACTCAAACCCCTTATGGCCCCACCACTAGGCCAACCCTAATGGGTTCAAACATTGACTGAATAATGCATGATATCAAGGTTTTAAATTCTGGTTGCGATCCTTGATATTGTAGGAAATTGAGGACAAATGCGGTGGTAATTGCTGCCCTAAGACCCCCAAAACGTTGCATGACAGTGAAAAATGATGGGCAGTTTAGAGAGGAGTAAAAGTTTTTGCCTGTTTTCTTGTTATGCTCCAGCTGCTCATTTATGAATGAAAACTAGTTAAATGATCTATTTAGTTCTTTTGCTTGAAGTGATTTGTTGCCTGATTTTCTGACCCTGTTATTTATTTTACCAGTGCCATATATTCTTCTTTTCTGCTGAATTAATCTTGTGGAGGTGTGTTTTGGTGTCAGATGTGTTTTCAGTGGAGAAGTCTCCTCTAACATACTTTTTGGAGGAAATGCACTATGGAAATTCTTTACGGAGCACAACAACCCTTGGGAATGAAAAAGAACGAGAGAGAGTTTATGACACTATCTTCCGCTTGCCGTGGAGATGCGAATTGGTATACTTTCTTTTCTTGATTAAAAAGGAAAAAAGAAATAAAAAAGAACTCTGGTTATAGTTTTGTGATGTTATCTATGGATTTTTACTCCAGGTTGAGCTTTTTGTATTTGCTTTCAAAACATCAAAATAATCAGAATAAGTTCACAGGTTTTGGGGGAAAAGAGAGTAAACGGTCACTTTAGTCCCCGAAAGTAGAAGGCGCTGTCACATTAGTCTCTGAATTGAAAGAAATTAAAAAAAGGTCCTTGGACTGTCAAATAAGTCCCTAAATATAACTACTTACTGTCATTTTAATCCCTAAATATATGTAATATTATTACCTTAGTCATACATTTTTTTGACTTTTGGACTAGTATGATTGTCAATCTGCACTTTTAAGGACTTTTTTTAATTTCCTTCAATTCAATTCAGGAACTATGTGTGTTTGGACGAGTGTTGGCAAAATTGATTTTGGTTAAGATTGATTTTGAAGTGATGTGATTTATGTTTGGATGTTTTTATTATAAAAGCAAGTTAGTAGTAAAATACAGTATAAAATTTTTGATCCAACGGAAAAGTTACTTCAACTCAGAATCAATTTTAAACCCAGAATCAATTCTTTAACGTGAAACCAAATATGAGAAAATTTACCTAAAATCACGTTAATTGGTATTTCAACGTGATTCTGAAGAATCTAACGTGAAACCAAACACGCACTAATATGACAGTGCCGTCCAATTTCAGGGACTAAAGTGGCTATTTATTTGGGGAAAAAAGTAAAACTGAACCTTCCACCTAATGTATAATAGCCAACCTATAGTTGTATATTTCTATTAAGGCACTCTACATTTTGTGTTGTATCTTAAACGTGGAATGCAATTGCAGCTTATAGATGTTGGCTTCTTTGTCTGCTTCGATTCATTTCTTTCATTATTAACTGTTATGCCAGCGAGGATCATGATGACCATTTGGAGGCTTCTAAAGACAAGGTTTGACACATTTCCGTAATTCCCCACCCCCTCCCCCTTGCAATAAAATGTTAGTTGGACATGCTTGTGAGGATTTAGGTGATAGATTAATCCTACAGAACCTATTTCCTTAATTTAGATTTGTGATGTAATCAGTGTCCATCTAGTACTACAATCTTAGAGTGCTTCAGATTTAATCATAAATCTTTGAATGACAGAACAAAGTGATTTTTCTTGAACCATGTCATTCCAAATTAGCAGCTGGTTCCATTAGACATTCTATACGATATAGGTCTTAGTTGTTAATTTGTATCTAGATTCTATTATTCCCTGATTCTTGATTAGCTGAATAAATTAGACCAATCTCTCCCTGCTACAAAATCTACATGTTCTTGTGCTTTGACTTTGTATTCTCTTTTTAAGTCCAACCCATGTTCTGTTTTGAAATTTGTGCTAGTCTATTATGGTTTGCAGTATTACAATATGGCCTAATAATGCTCATGACAGGCAATTCAAGAGGCTGTCTACAGTGGAAGTTTCAGATTTTGGCTGTTTTCTTATTATGAGTTGTGGAGTGGTTCTTTTGCAGCGAACAGGTCTAGTGGCTCTCTGCTTCCATGAGTATATGTTATATCATTTCTTTTTCATATTGTTCAAGTTTAATATTATACTAATTTTGTTTTATTTATCCTTTCAAATGTTCTGCAACAGATATCAGCTTAATATATCATATGATCCGTGGTCAAGGAACAATAAAATTATATGTGGTCTACAATGTTTTAGAGGTAAGCATAAATTTATTGGTCTAGATTATGGTGAATAATTAGCTCTCCACATTACCAAATTTCAATTGAAGTGAATATTTATGAGTTTAATTTTGATACATTGTCAAAATAAATATTTTTACACGGTCAACCAATTAAAAATACCCTAGATATGACTTTAAAGTAATTATTATAAAAGTTAACAATCTTACCATATATGGCAATCCATGATTGGATGAAAGTGTGAAAACCTCTCTGCATTCTAATTAAATTCTATTTATATTATATAGGGTTCATGCAAGCAAGATTTTGTGGTGACAAAGTAAGGGAATTTTGCAGAATAGGGAATAATAAAATTTTGCATTGTAATTAATTTGTAAACCATGAAACTCTGACGTCAGATGAGATAAAATATTGCTGTATTTGGAAATTATTAGTATCAATATGCTATCTCCTTAAATAGCAGAGTTATATTGGCTTAGGTGAGATTTGGGACAGCCCAAAATGAAAATGTGACAAAAGGAGCAGGATGGATGTTGTTGTGTAAATGATTTTGTAATAGTTATTTGAAACATGTATATGGTTATTCAGCGGCATTCTGGTATTTAAACAGTTCAGTTCACAAGTACTGAAATTGTAATCTAAGCAGCCATAGCTTTTACTTTTAGTTGCCTCTTGATTGCATAATTGTTGTGAATCGTAATGCTCCAAAATGAAACTTAATATGTTTGTTACTGATCTTTCAACTTTTTGCAGATATTTGATAAATTATGTCAAAGTTTTAATGGGGACGTGTTGCAAACATTATTTCTTTCTGCTGAAGGACTTGCAAATTGCCCCCCAGAGAGTATGAGATTCTGGATTTGGAGATTTATTTATGACCAAGCTTTAGCTGTGGTTGCTTCAAATATCCTTTATCTTTGTTTTTTTCCCAGTTGTTTGGCTAACTATTTTCTTCTGTGAAGGCAAAAGATAAAACAACAGGGTTGCTGGTTTGATTCCTTAACTAGTCTTACTTGTTCATTCTTTTATCTTATTAGCTCAGGCAATCACTTTATCAACCTGTATAGTTGCTCACAACAATGCATTGTTCGCTTTGCTGGTGTCAAATAATTTTGCTGAGATCAAAAGCAATGTGTTTAAGCGATACAGCAAGGATAATGTTCACAGTTTAGTTTACTTTGGTAAGTTTTCTTTCCTACAATGGTTTCTTTCTTCGATTTCAGAGCTTATTTGGTATATTGTTCTGTACTTCTTCATTCAAACATACTTAATATAAACTTTTATGGCCTCATTTTCAGAATATTATTTGAGCTAGTTTTGTCAATAGTTGATTTGTTTAGGGTTATATGCCTTTCTTTATCAATAATGTAAACCAAGTAAAATGGTTTTGATGTTTGAACTTTAAAGTTTGATTGTTTTTTCTTTTGAACGCGGTTATTTCAATCTAGACTATAGGGTGTAGCCTTCTTTGCCTCCTTTGATTGGGAGAAAGCTTTTGCTTTTAATTGTTTGACTCAATCAATATGAATATTTTAATACGCAGAATGAGAATGCAATGTTTTTTTATTTAAAATGAAAAACACTCAGGAATGAAATTTTATTTTGCTTCATATAATTTATACATGTGGTACATGGAATCATCAGTTAATTCCTGGTTGCTAGAGAATTGTGGATGTCTTTAAGTCTTTTACACAATCAAGAATTGAAATAGAGTTTGTCATTCCCCTGTTCCAAACATGGTCTGTGCATAAACTTGTTTGTCTGCCGTATGAATTCTTTAGTTTGAATTCAGACATGGATTGACATTTGATAGACTATCTCTTTATTAAAATGTTTACACTAGCACGTTTATAATCATACTTGGATTTGAGAAAAAAATGTATGAAAATATCTTTAAAATGTGATATCACTAACACACTTCTTAAGTGAAAAAAATTTAACTATAATATTAAAATCCATAATTTTAAGGCATCCTATTGGTTAAAATTCTAATATATAATTATAATAAATCTGTCCCGGTAACTGCCACACATCAACCTCCTCAATTTTTATTTCTGGTCATGGTTTTTTTGTAGTTTTCTGCAAAAGCAGTGACAATGATTTGGGTTTTTTTTGTTTTTTGTTTTTTTTTATTTTCCATGCAAAAGCACGGGCTTTGCTCTAATTTATATTAAAATTAAAATGCATTGTCTTGATCCCATATTCATATTATTTGTATGTAGGTTGTGCAAAATCTTTTACTGTTGGACTGGGAGAGGAGGGGAGAGGGATTTTGATAAAAACCTGTGTTTGGTCAGAAGTTTGGAGGGAAGGGAAGTGAAAATGACAGGGAAAATCCATCTCCACCATTTTTTGCCTCCTTTCCAATGTTAGGAGGATTTTATTTTCCCTCACTTCCCCACCCCCCATTGAACGAAGTAGCCCGTTAGTAGAATAATTGTGTAAAAATTATGATAGTGTAAACTTCTATACAATGCATGTATATCTAATCTTAGCTCCTGATACTTTTTGATCTGCTTCCTTTTAATTGAAATGAGCTAATGAGCAAGAGTTTAATAGGATATTTGTTCTGCATTTGACAGTTACATTATTTAAAACTTTTTCTTTTTTCTCATTTGTTCTTGTAACCTTTTAATTTATTTTTATTTCCCCATTTTACTTATGGTGACAAGCAGATTCTGTTGAGAGATTCCACATTTCAGCATTTATCTTATTCGTTTTGGCTCAAAATATTCTGGAGGCAGAGGGTCCCTGGTTTGAAAGTTTTCTCATTGTAAGATTTGGAAATATTTTAGCTCCTAATATTAGTCAAAGAAATTTTGTTTTTCTTGTTCCTGACCCTTATTTTCGATGGTGCAGAATATCCTCTTGGTTTATGTATGTGAAATGATTATTGATATTATCAAGCATTCATTCATTGCTAAATTCAACGACATTAAGCCCATCGCATACTCTGAGTTCCTTGAAGATCTATGTAAACAGGTATTATGATCTGATTTCATGTGGATATTATTTATACAGTACGTTGGCTGTCTACTATTAAAAAGGCGTACCCAACTGGAACCACTTCGATAAGAAATTGTTATATCTTCATTCAAATCGCAACTTAAAGCTGAAAACTTGAGTGAATTTATGAGCAACACACCTGAATGCACCAAGACTCTCCATGATTCAACCACAAATGCTTTTTGAAATCCTTGGCTGGAATATGCTTTAATCGGAGAAGGTTTATATGCTATTTTGTTACAGCAATATAGTTCAATTTCTCTTAAAACAAATTTGATCTTTTTTCTCTTCAACTCATTAATTGATTTCATTTTTTTAATGTTATTTATTTTCCTTTATAGTTTGATTCCTCAGTGAATTCATTTTAACTATGAAAAAGTTTCTTCTGTGTTTGTGCATGGAAGTTTAGTTTGTGTCAGAAAGCAATAATATGGTATTTACCTGATACTTGAGAAAGCTTATTATTACTTTGATAAGAATGATGTATAATTCTGAATCTTTATATTATGACAATCATATTGCATTTTGTCCCTTTTCTTTGGTGGAGCTTTCTCAAGAATATACGCCTGACATTTGACTCTTCCATTCTGTAGACTCTAAATATGCAAACTGAGTGTGTAAAGAAAAACCTGACTTTTGTCCCCCTTGCTCCAGCATGTGTGGTAAGCATATTAGATTTTAAATGTCCATTTGGTTTTTCTGTTTTTTTGGTTGCTGATTCAACACCTGTGCGCTCTTTCCTTTAATTACTCGTTCTTAGGTTATTCGAGTTCTCACTCCAGTGTATGCTGCAAACCTTCCTCACAATCCTCTTCCATGGAGGCTTTTCTGGATTCTACTTTTTTCAGCAATGACCTATGTTATGCTCACAAGCCTCAAGGTTCTCATTGGCATGGGCCTACAGAAACATGCCACTTGGTATGTTAATCGCTGCAGAAGGAGGAAACATCATCTTCATGCAGATTAGCAGGGTAAAATACCGCTGTCTTGAGTTAATGTGATGTTTACTCAAGGATTCCTCCGCTCGTGCCCGAAGAACTTTTGTTGAAAGACCACAGGGAGACAATTCAGGGATACTCGACTCCTGAATTATCATCGGTGCCTGGCACATACGGGAACACAACTTCTGGTTTATAACTTGAAGGTGAACCTATAGATGGTTTTCCCTTCCAATTTTGACTGCAAGACACAGTTTGATTATTACAGAATAATAATAGAATGTTATAGGCTGCATAGTTGCAATGGAATGTAATCGCGTCTCTTTCCCTTTCTCTCTACTCAAATCTGGCCAACTCAATAAAAACAACACCACATTTTTTTTTAATTTAATATCGGAAGTAGTGACAAATATATATATATATATATATATATATATATATATATATATATATATTCTTTCTCAAGTTGTGTTGGTGCTGAGTAATATTGCTCGTGCTGGTTCCGTCAGTGCTCGACTGATGGAGAAAGAGAATTGCGTGAAAATGAATAATAGAATAAAGTGGTTTGCTTTTCTACACGCTGATAACAATGTGGTGGGGACGAAGCGATTAGGGGGAGAGAGAAGACGACTTGTCTTTACACGATGAAGAGGGAAAGAATGAGTGTAGTAAACTTGAATGTAAATTAGGATGAGTTCTCCGGTGGACCAATGAAGTAGGTGGTCCACCGTGGACCAGTTTAAATTACCAGGTATAATCATTTTCAACGTTTTTTTTTTTGTTAATTTATTTTGTATGTCATTTTTACCCCAACTGATATGGAATCCAGTGCTTTGGAAGTTTTCCGGTGTAGATCATTGTTGGTGGAGGTTGTTGGCATAATATAACGTCCTAAGGGACATTACCGTAACTAGGTCTAGATTTCAAAAAAAAAAAAAACTTAAAAAAGTAAAAACAACATACAAATACTACTCATAAATATAATTAAATATTATATACGAATAATATAATAAAAAAACATATATGCCAAATATAACTCATCTATCACCCGAAGGTATCGTACAAAATATAAAGAAGAATACACAAACATAATATAAACTAGACTACATTTTCCTGCACGTGACTCCAAGCTCTATCTACGCATGTCTTCACCTGTATCCTGAAAAAGGGAAAACTTAAAGGAATGAGACATAATGTCTCAATGAGTGCTCTAAGGACTCTACGGCTAGGTTAGACTCTTTATTCGGACAACCCTCACCATTTATTTTTTATGGCTTTAAACTTACTAGATCTCTCATAATTCGCCATACTTACGGTCTAATCTACATCTTTTAATCTTCAATGCTTTCTGTGTTAACTACTCTCTCATTCTCCTAACCGTTATATTAGTTTACTATCTCATTCTCAACCTAAGAACTCTTTCTTACCCAAAATGCTTTATAGTATTCAAACCCTTCGTGTTTAGATTTTACTTTTCTTTCTTTTAACATTTAAGGTTGTTCTCTATGGGTCAAGTCTAAGGTCACAGACATTCTAAAATACTTTTGACCTTTCCTTAACACTCACCTTAATACCGTCATTTTGTTCTCTCTTATTTGTCTTATACCTTTCTATTACACTGTGTGGGGATTCACTCTTTCTTTACCTTATTCACAACTATTATTATCCAACTAGGACCCTCACAACACTATCCTAGGGCCTAGCCTCTCACTTATCCTTGAGGTAGCAAACACAATTTTAATTACAAGCATACATTTATTTCACATATTTTGCCTAGTAACTAGACATACACATCGTTTTGTTTCATTAAGCAAGCATGACATACATGCATAACATGAGCACATATATATAATCTTGACAATTTATCACAATACACAATCACATTTTCACACGTGTGCACATTACATCATTCGCTTATGAACAAGGTCACATAGAATTTACATAATTACAACGTAGCACACTTCAACATATCACACTCACATATCACACTACAAGATACATATGTGTGCTATGTTCCTAAACCACTTCTCATGCACATGTGGTACCAACTTAAACTTGTCAGAAAGTAGACTAGGAGTAAATGTATGGTCATCAAAAGCGTCATCGGTACCGATGCATTCGGCTCTCGCATCCTCAACTAGTATGATATCTCTCAGCGACTAGTTAGGGTTACCCAGTTTTGCCAGTACGCCTTGGCTCCATGGGATCAGTATAGACCATTGGAGTTTTCCTAACTGGATAGCCCCCAAGGCTAGAGTTAGACAACCCATCACAGCCTCCACCAGCTAGATTCCTACATACTTTCCTTATCACATAACTCAAATGTTATGATGCATAGTCACATACAATACTTACAACTTTTCACAGGCTTTAATCATGAAACATTAACACAATTTTATATCATACTCAATTTTCTCAAGTAAATAACAGTCGCACAATATAAACTTAACAAGGCATAAAAAGAAACAAAAATGAGTTAAAAATTGCAAAAAAAGGAGTTCATAGGCACAAAGAACGAAATAGCCAAAATCGTATCCGCTTGTTGTGCCAGCAGCGAATCCGCTAGGCAGGTTATATATCCCGCTCGGCAGGTCTTTGCCACAACCAACCCCCCCAGTGGGTTGTGAACCCCGCCCGGCGGGTCCACGTCAGGACCCAACCCGCCCAGCGGATTGTTCATCCCACCCGGCGCCAACACGGAGTGTAGTTTTCAACGAAAGGTCACCCAGCGGCTATCTAACCCCGCCGGGTAGATCCAAGATACAGATTTTAAAAAGACAATCCATGATAATCCATATAAATTAAACATAGAATTTTCATAAAGCATATTAATAATTTGGGAAAAATCGCATTCCCTTTTGCACGTATACAATCATATAATTTACAAACAATTGGGGTCTAGGGCCAACCCCTCTATCCACCACCAAAGCCATACTCATGAACGAGATAACTCACTCTCCCCTTACCTTGAAAGAGGCGATCTCTAGCAAGAGGATGCGAACGGTGTAGCAACGTCTTTCTAAGGTTCCTCACTTCTTGACTGCAAAGGCTCTGACGGCACGGTATCTCCAAGGAGGCACAAGCGAAAGAATAAGGAAAAAGGATTAGTTTTTCAAGAAACCTAAGGAATACTTAAAGCTAACTTTGAACTCATAAAACTAAGCCCAATAAAAGGGTTTTAAAACTTTTAAAAACATTCTAATTATAAAACCCCTGTTTAAAAGCCCAATATTTTTTTTTCTCTAAATACCATTCTATTAAAAACAAGGCAAACGAATAATAATAATAATAATAATAATTAAAGGAAAACATTAGGGTGTTAAAGTGAGTTTTTGGATCGCGATTTCTTTGTTGGTTCTGGGTGGGTTTGAAAGTTATTTGGTGTGAGTTGCTGTACATTGTCTTCATTCGGTTAGATCGGTGTTGGTTTTCAGCGGTGAAATCTGGAACTGAATCATGACAATCTTGGCATTCTCCATGAGGGTGGCTTCTCCAACGACATGGCTGACCTTCTTGTCAAAGATGAGCCCTTGATGAGTTTGGTGTTGTCAATGGTGCCGCCAAGCTTTTTCATGATCTTGACATCGTGGAGGTTGACTTGGTGGCGTTGACAACGGAGAGTGCGACGTCAACAACGAGAGGGAGGTGCTGACAGACTTCACGAGGGAGTCGTGGTCGGAAAGCTCCACTGGGACGACCATCGCAGTGAAGACGTCGACGGCCTTTATGGCGGCCTTATGGAACGAGTCGGAGACCACGGTGGGGTGGATGCCATGTGGCAGGAGGAGGAGGCACAACAGCGTGTCGACAATGACCGCTATGTTCGTTGGTTGTTGACAGAGATGTAAATGTGTAAACATATCATGGACAAAAGAGTAAAAACATTTATTCTTTTAAAAAAATTAATAAAATTTACTTATCTCACAGCCTCACAGGTTGTAACTAACCTATCTGAACCATTCAATTTTATAATATTAAATCTGACGGTTACTAACAACTTGACCACCATAGACCATTTAGTTTAGTGGTCCACCCTAGACATTGTCTGTAAATTAGTATGTATGTAGGTGCATTAATTCTGTAAAAATGTAAAAAATAAATTAAAATAATACTCAAAATTTTAATTTAATTTATGAAAATTATTTTAATAACAATAAAAATTAAAAAAGTATATAAATATACAATAAAAATTAAAAGGTTTAAATATGTTTCTATTTCTTATAATATATTTATTTTATGCTTTTTGTTCTTATAATTTTCTTTTTATGGTTTTGGTCCCTCTAATATTTTATTTTACTATTTTGGTCATTGTCGTTACAATAAATTGTTGAGTGTAATGGAATTGCCATGTCGGTAACCTATTTGGCATGCCACGTCAACAATTCACTTAGCATGTCACATTAGCACATATGCCATGTCAGCAATCCACCTAGCATGTCATGTTCGCAACATAATATAATTAGAGGGACTAAAATAAAAACTAAGTATATTAGTGGGACCAAAACAAAAACTAGGTGTATTTATAGGGACTAAAACATAAATTAGAAGGATCTTACATGAACAACAAACCACAGCTCCTACCCTCTATGAGCCCACATCCATCCTTAATAGTTCCACCATAATAAGCCCATCATCTTCCACACGAGTCAAAAGCGATTAACCACACTAAGATTGAAAGCCATGCACCCTTTACTCTAGCAAATCATTCTAGTAAACCATGGTTCATTGAAATCATCATGGACTATCATCTTGGTTTGCATAAGCCTGGTCTACAAAATAATATATATGTTAGGTAGGTTAAACGAGTTTATGCACAAACATGTAGGCTAAACAACCAACCTGTATAGGCCCACATTTATATAGGATAACTTTTGTTGGGCTCAGGCCTTACGAGTTACAGATCGCATTTATATGGGTAGTGGGTTTTGGTCATATAATGTTTAGTTGACTCGTGTGGAAGATGGTGCATTGTTATGGTGGAATGCTGATGTTGGATGTGGGTTCATAGAGGGCTGGAGCTTTGGATTATTCATGTGGATAGTGCGTTTTGGTCACATAATGTTGGGTTAACTCTTGTGGAAGATGGTGCCCTGTGATGGTGGAACACTAAAGTTAGATTTAAGTTCTTACCATTCATTTATAGGTAGTAGGTTTCGGTCACATAGTGTTAGGTTGACTTGTAGAAGATGGTGCCCTGTGATGGTGGAAGACTAAAGTTAGATTTATCTTAACATTCATTTATAAGTAGTAGGTTTTGGTCACATAGTGTTGGGTTGACTCGTGTGAAAGATGGTGTGTTGTTATGGTGGAATGTTGAGGTTGGATGTGGTTCATAGAGGGTTGAAGCTTCAGATTGTTATTCATGTGGGTTTTGGTCATGTGGAAGATCACTCCAATTATGTTTTAGTCCCCCTAAATATACTCAATTTATGTTTTAGTCCTTATAAATACACCTAGTTTTTTTTTGTCCCTCTAATATACTCAGTTTCTGTTTTAGTCTCTCTAATTATATTCTATTGCTGATGTGGCATATGTGCTGATGTGGCATGCCAAGTGGATAGTTGATGTGACATAATTCCTATCGTGGCATGTCAAATGAGTTGTTAACGTAGCAATTCTGTTACACTTAACGGTTTATTGTAATGACAAACCAAAATAGTAAAATAAAATATTAGAGACACCGAAATTAGAAGAAAAATTTTATAGGGATGAAAAGCATAAACATGGATATATTGTAGGGACTAGAAACATATTTAAGCCTAACTAAGTTTAAAGTTTACAATTAATCACTTACCTACTTCAAATTCTGAAAGACTTCTTTATAAACAACATTAGAAATGTTGTTAGCAGTTTTACTATCATTGTCACACAAAAGTATTTTTAATCCTCTTTGATTAGTAACCTTGGAGATTACGATATGTTAGATCTAAAATGATTTAGCCCTTAGTTTTAGTGATAAATAAACAAAACATATGACTGTATGATCTTGATAAAGACTAATAATCGTCTTTGTACTATAGATTGTCCTAGCAGTTCGTCCTACAAATGATCTATCTTTGTGTTGGACTTTACAAGCTTCGATTGTTAACTCATCACAAAGCTTTGTCTGAGATGGTTCGTTTAATAAGAAAATAATAAGATTTTAGGAAATATCATTTGGTGTACAAGCTAAGAAGTGTATAAGAGAAATTTAAAACTTCTTCTTTATTAGAAGTTACAAAAGGATACTTTTACTTATTATTGTACCTCAAAAAATGTGAAAAACACAAAAATAAAGAGGCAAGACAATGATTCAGAAAAGTTAGCATGCTTAAAGCATGAAGATAGAAACTTTTACTTGTTATGTAGCAAAAGTAAAAAAGAAGAGATAAACAAAGTACTTTATCAAAATATATATGCTAGAATGGGAAATGCATTTAATGCTTCCAACATTCCTATTTGAAGATCTATGAAAGCTCTCAATGAATATTTTCAAGCTTTACTGTAAAAGCCTTAGAAGTTAGCAAGCTACATAGAGAAATAACAAGAACAAACATTAACTAAGCTTCATTTGCTAGCAATGATTTAGAATATTCTCTATAACCTTGTAAATACTCTGTGAGCATTTGGGTTATCCTTTTACTTCTTGTGAGCTTATAAGACGATAGCTCAAGATTACCTTAGTTTGAGCAAACTTTGAGAGATTTTCTACTACTTGAAGAGGCAAAAGATAAAGAATATTGGGTTAGTGTCTAGAGAGGCAAGTGTTAAACAATATCAAGGTTTGTGCCTAAAGTGGCAAGTGTTAAACAATTCT
Source organism: Spatholobus suberectus (assembly GCA_004329165.1). Taxonomy (NCBI): domain Eukaryota; kingdom Viridiplantae; phylum Streptophyta; class Magnoliopsida; order Fabales; family Fabaceae; genus Spatholobus; species Spatholobus suberectus. The sequence goes on from CM014729.1 coordinate 64,733,014, forward strand.
TGGGTTGAGCCTAAATAGGCTTATTAAGAAATAATACTTGTGCTGAGTGCTTAGAAAGGTAAAACGAAAGAATACTTGTTTAAAGACTGAAGATGTTTGGAGAAAAAGAATACTTGTAATAGTTTGGAATGTGGTTCCTGTAAATCTGTGTTCTAGTAGAACTCTTGGTTGTTTCTAAGGGTTGGACATAGTCTTATGTTGTGAGACATACCAGTACAAATCACTATGTTTATTCTTTTTCCCTTTAATATTTATTTTCACTAACAATGGGAGTTGAACTTGTAACAAATGATTTTGTGTTTTTAACTTAATTTTTGACAAGATGTGTTTTTCCACTTAGGATGATACATTTGTCTGTTCTCTTTATTGCTATGTTTCGTATACTGGAAAGGTAAAGGACACAACCAAGTGGGAAAGAAAAGTGTTAAAATTTGTTTCTTTCCACTATTTGGTTACTCAAAATAAAGAGAAGGAAATAATGTTTTAAGTGGGGCCCACTATAAAATGTAATCCTTTCAATTTGGAGAGAGAAACAAGCTTTTGTAGGTTGAGACAAAACTGCCCCCATAAAACCTGTGCATATACGTATAGAAATAAGGGAGAGAGAGAATTTGAGCTACAAATGTGCACAGCATATTCAATAAAACGTAAAGTGTGAAACAATAACATAAAACTACATAATAATAATAATAATAATAATAATAATAATAATAATAATAATAATGATGATAACTTTTAAATATATTTTATATTGACAAATTAACTAAAATATTTTATTTTTTATTTGAGGGTCTTTTTTTCATTTTTTATATAAGTCTTTTTCTTTCCTTCCACTTATTATACAATCAAACAAGAAAAAAGAAAATTTTAACTTTCTTTTCTTTCTATTTTTCTTTTATCAAACAACTTAAAAATATCTCACTTTTCACTTTTTCCTTTCCATTCACTTACCTTTCCTTACCAAACAAAGCATACATTTCTAAAAACATTTGCATCAAGATATTAATAAACACAATTCAACACCTTTTTTGTATTTTCCTATGTAGTTACACAACAAAAACTGACAATGAGAGAATAGAGACTTTGGTAGATAGATCTCAACATGTTTAAGAGATTGTCCTTGGCTTTTGTTCATTGTCATTGCAAATGAAAGAATAATAGGGAATTGACTCCTCTAGAATTTAAAAGGAACCTACTATTCGATAGTGTTAATGATAACCTTAAAATGAAAACTCTCTAACCAACATTTTGGAAATTACTTTTGCTTCCAAGACATATGTACCCATTTGAGTAATTACTAAATGGGTACCATTATGCATTTCAGAAGATTGATTTATATTTTTAAGCAACATGATACGAACTCTGATTTTGAGTTTCAACTCATGATTATGAAGCCTAGATGACTTTATCAAATTTAAAAACTCAAGTGTGTGAATGTCATCAGTATGTGCAGGTTTGTCAAATTCTCCATCCATTGAACTTGTACAATCAAAATTGAGATATAATTTTGCTTCTTCATGCATTAGAGAAAGCATATAATCATTCAACATGTCACTCCTTTCATATTGTTTAAGTTTCTAACAATAACTTTCACTTTCAAATGTCAATTTTAAACTTTATTTTAACCAATGAATCAATTGAATTAACATCTTATAATGTGCTTGATTCATTTTATTTATGAAAAACATTTCATCTTGATCATTAGTTAATTAGTTCATGGACCTCCATTCTTAACTTGCCAAAAATTAGCCATAAGAAAAATTAAATAACCTTAAGACACACCACACACACATATAAGCACAAAGATTACATCAAAACCATCACAACAAGTGTGAGGTCAATCATCAAAATCAAAGAATCTTCAAAACTTTCATCATAAGCATTCTTCACAAAATGATGAACCTATAATGACTTATATTATGTTGTCATGTATTTCATGTGCATGTGGATTATGGTGATTTATGAGCTACACTCTAAGTTGAAAGTGTAGGTAGGATAGTGGAGGTCGTTGATAGACCTTGAAGATGTATGATTGAAATTTCACAAGTGATCGAATTTATGTACTCACATGTCATGGTAAGTTGACCACCCTTGCTCGAGCATCTTGATCAGTTTGAGTATGTTTGTCAAATAGTTATTGGCACATAACACATTGTTGACGAGATTTGTCGATGTTGATATTACTAATTTAAGAGTAGCAAAATTATTCATTTATCCATGATCCATTTGGTCCATCCATGTAAAATCTAATCTAATCCATCTAGTTGTTAAAATAAAAAGACTTGAATTGGATTGGATGGATTACATAATTAAATAGATGGATTGTTATCCATCCTTTTTTATTTCTATATCCCTCACCCATTCTCTCTCCACTCTTTCTCTTTCTTTCCTATCTCTCTCCTTCCTCTCTTTCTCTTCTCTCTCTTGTCGCTGCACAAGAAGTTATTCCCTTTTTGTTTTCCTTCTACAACCTCATGTATAACCCTATTTTGTTTTTGGTTTTACTTTTTAATCCTTTCAATAATGGAATTAAGATGGGTTTAATTTTTTTGGAACATCACCTAAGCTTAGGGCAGTTAGTTGCAGATCTGGACCTTATGGATTCTCTTAGGACCTGAAAAATATAAATTAGGTAATGCAGTAAAATAAAAGTAATTTATATATGCACGTACCTTTACTTTTGCCTTATTTATTTGTTTGTTTTGATTTGATTTAACTAGTTTTTTCTTAATTTAAGATGATATGTACATTATAGAATTATAGTTCAAGCCTCAAGAATAAAACATGTAAAATAAGAATGATTCAAAAATGAAATAATAATTTGAACTTATTATTCTTTTATTTTTATCCTTAGTGCACTCACAAGGAAAGAGAGAGGAGAAAGGAGACAGAAGAGAGAGAGAGAGTATTAAAAAAGTAAATAATTTATTATAAATTAATCTAAAATATGATTTTAAAAATAATTTTATGGATGGATTGGATATCCATCCACAAAAAAATTGTTAATGGATGAATTTGATGGTTTTTATTAAATGGATCATGGAAGGATTGAATTTTTTAAATGAATGTTTAATGGATCAAAATGGATTATTTTTAATCCATCCATTATAATCCAGCTAAAAATTTATCTAATCCATCCGTTTGCCACCCCTATGCTAGGGGACAAAATTGACTGTATTAATTAAGTGTGTTGTTGGCTCCATGGAGTAATGTTTGGTCTCATGCGTGCATAAGCATTTGATGATTATTAGTTGTATACTTGTTTATTCGTATGTTGATGAGACTAATATGATTTATTTTTGATGTTTCTATTTTTGATTATGTCTGATTATTATGATTGTTTTGTGTGTTGTTCTTGCGTTCTTTTATTGTACTTATGATTAGATTCTCACCCTGTTATATCCATTTTACTTTTATTGTTGTTTTGCATGTGTTCTCTACATTCGTTATGTAGATGGTGAGAAGAGACATAACTTGAGTACCCTATGGATTGAATTTATGGATGACGATGGCAGTGCTCATAGGGCATGACATTTAGATTTTGAAGGTCATCATATATAAGGGTGACATAGTCTTTACAACTTCACCAACTGTCCCACATTCCTATTCTTTGCTTGGAAGACTCTAGACTTCAGCATGTTGATGGAACGCATGTGGATGGCTCCTTACTAAACCCTTCTAGTAGGGATCCACCACGTCATCTGTTAGTGCTTTGAGAACCTTCTAGTAGTTTGAGTTTTGAGTTACAAGGAGGACCCATTTGAGGATAGTCATTAATAATTATAGGGTAGTAAGGCCAGCTACAGAGGGTGAAAATGTCTTTTGTTGTTTCTGCGATTATGGTGACTATGTTGTTTTGAGGGATCTCTACTTGACTCAGGTGGATATGTATTTTATCTTTTGTGTTAGAGAACATCCATTTTTATTTTATTATGTTTGTATTTGATATTATTTTGATGACAATTATGTAGCGCCTTTGAGCATATGACTATTTATTTCTTTATGCATGAACTATATGGTTATCCAAAAATATTCCTATTGTAATTTTAATTAGTGATGATAATTATTTTGTTTATATATTACTCTTATGTAAGTTGATTATTATTCCAAAAAAAAAGAAAAAAGAAATTACGCACATTTTTGTTACATGCAAATAAAAATATTTTATTTTCACAAATTCATGTTATTTCTGTAATTTGAGTTGGTTGAGTCCATGTAATACCACGAGCATTACACCATCTTGTCTCCTTGTTGATTCTTTCAAGTGTTAGATTCTTTGGATTTTATACTTGCTTCATTCCCCTTACCTTTATATCCACATATTTGATTCCTGGTATTGTTTTCCTTTTTGGCACTCCTTTTCTTTCTATATTTTTCTTTCCTTCTATTTTATGATTGAACTTCTCCACTTGACCCTTTTCCTCTTGCCTCCTATAAAGATTGACCCCTGAATTTGTACATTCCAAACCAAATTTGATCTAACATTTTTCCAACCTCATTGTATCATTCACGTTAAGGAAGCTAACAAAGCCAAATCTTCTATCTTCTTTATTTCTCTTTCTAGGCATGTAAACGTTAGCCACATTCCTCCATCTTGAAAACACTTGTAGCAATGCCCTAATCAAATATGCTTTAGAAATTTAGTAAAGTAGTATTTGTCTATTTCATCTCCTTCTTTTGCTCTTCCATTGTTCCCTTTCCATGATGATAAGTTGATCTGTTCTTTGTTAGTCTTTGTTGATCTTGACCCATACTCTTTCCTCCTCTTCAATCCAACAATGATCAACTCGCATTCTTTTTCTCTCTCTCCCCCTTATCTCTCTCTAGCACTCATTCTCGGTTATAAACTAGTCTTAAGTAAATGTAGAAGAAGACAACAACTTTAGAGATAGAGAGGCACTATAAGTAAATTATTAAATTAAGTGACACAAAAAATGGCATAATTTTCATATTTAGAGTTATTCTTACATAGGGTTTAAGTTAGCAAATGGCCATCACTAAATCTTTAACGATCCAATTTCAATTCAATTGCTAGGAATTAAAACTATTGTCCATTGTAAAGTAAGAATAATAGTGAAAAGATTTTGAGACTTTGCATTTTTTTTTGTTTAAATGTATGAATTATTTATAGGATTTTTTGTTAAAAATAATAGAAATTTAAAATTAAATTTTGAACAGATATATTTTTTTGAAAGGATTTTTATCTTTATGGAAAAGGGAAAACTTAAAAAGATTTTTTATTTTTATTTTATGGAAAAGAAAAATGTTTAAAATTTAAAAGGACAATTTTTTGAAAATTAAATTTTGAAAATTATTTTTTTTTGTATTTTTTAATCTAAAAGGATTTTTTTGTTGTATATGCATAAGACAAGTCCTCTGTCATTTAATTCACTTGCTGTGCATTTACAACATTTTTTTTCTCTTTTCTTGTTTGTTAATAACAATTGCCAATAGCACATAAAGAACTTTCTCTAAAATTTTAATTCTACTATAATATTAAGCATTTACATAAGTCACAATTCACTTCCTTGCAACGGTTAAACATACTTATATGAGAAAATTAAATATTACTTAACTAATATCAGGAATATTGATAATTTTATATAGAATCACAAAATATCTTTAAAACAAACATGTAAACAAAACATTATCATAAATTTTGTAATTGCATTCCTCGCATATTGGTACATATTGAAATAGAAAATCGTAAATTTGTTACTTAGGGCTTGTTTGAAATGATTTTCAGTTTTATCAAAGCTTGTTTCCAATACATTTTTTAAAATTTATATTAAGTATAGTTTTTTAAAACAAAATATATAAAAGAAAAAATTGTTTGCTAAAAAAATGTTAAAAACCATTTTTAAAGAATTATATGCTAGAGACAATGATATGAGATAATTTTTTTATTATGAGAATGACATTAAACTAATTAAAAATGTGTAAACAACTTTAAACTATTTTTATTTTCTTGTTTTCATAACTAAAATTTTAACAATAATTTTCAAAACACATAAAAAATAATTTACTTTAATATGTTGTATTATTCTTTTATTGTTTTTTTAAATAATTTTTGGAAACTAAAATCAAACCAAAGTCTAGAGCTTATATTCTTCATTACATTCTACCTCCAAACATGTTGGATTCATCATTTGTCAACATCAATTCTACCCTAAAATTACGTACTACCTTGTTTCACTTAATTATTTGCCGACAATTACATCACACTTTTGTCCATGGCATATGCATTACAACAAATAAACACAATTAAATAAATTTACTAGATTTACTGTAGCTAGTCTCTTCAACACAACCAAATTTAGGCCTACCACAAAATCGAAAGGAAATCTAGCCATTACATAACAACAATTCAGGAGAATGGATATTGTTACTATGCATGCACAGTAAAGTGAAGGATCCATCATAAAAAAGATGAACTAGAACTAATGGTTTAACTTTAGGAGTAAACGAATATGTATAGTTGTCCTATCTTTAGGAATCTAGGGTTTTTCAATGCTTTTGTAATTTTGGGAATTTTTTGGTTAGGTGGCAAGTTGCACATGTGCTGCTAAGCATTGTCTTTGTGGACCACTAATTTTATTTAGTTCAGTGTTTTAAAACTCGAATTGACTCGGTCGGTCTAATTAGTTTAACTGGAAACCAGACCCATGGTTGGTTTGATTGATTTATTGGATTGGACATGCTGTTAACTGGACGTCATTAAATTAACTTTAAATCGAATCAAACTGATAAAAATCGAACTGAAGAGATAGCGTGACCCACTTCCTCGTCTTACTTTTTATGTTTTTCCAACTTTCAAAATCTACATCTGGCTGTTACACACGTCTCTCATATTCCAAAGTCTATCACTTTGCTACACGACACACTTTTCTGCTACCTGCTGCTCTGCTACACATCTCACTCTACTAGCCTACATCTCACTTTTTCCAAGTGTTTACACTTTACACACTCACATCTCAGTTTTTTTCTTACATGTTCTATTGGGTTGGGTAGCAAAATTACAAAAACCTCCTTAAAGATTTGAGCCTAAGTGCTGAACTAACGCTGTGTTTGGTAGGGAGGAGAAAAATAGAGGAAGAGGAAATAGGTAGAAGAGAAGAGAAGAGAAGAGAAGTAGGTAAGAAATAAAGTGAAAATAGAGGTTGTTTGGTTGGAGAGAAATAGAGAAGAAATAGAGGAGAAGTTTGCTTTTTGACTTTTGGGGATTTGGAGTGGAAGAATAAAATTACATATATAACTTTCATAATTCGGAATGATATAGAGAAAATATATTCGAATATGTGATTGCATATTCTAATATGACATATCCATATTTGAATATGTGATATGCATATTTGAATATTTTATACACTGCTTGTCCAATTTTTCGATAATATTTTTTCAATTTTTTGAAAAAAAAATATAGATATATGCAGTGCAGTACATGCAAGCTATTATTTTACTCCAAATCACCATACCCAACTGTAATCACTCATGATATTTAACACCAACTTTCATAAAAATTATAAATTTTCAACCAATAATATACTTAAATCATTCCAGAGTAACAAAAAATAACAAAAGGTAGAAGGTAATATATATATATATATATATTAGTAAATATTTATATATTAGTAATTGTTTATATACTTATTTAATTTTAAAAATCAAAATTTTAATTTTAATATGTAAAACACATATTCAAATGCGTTCCACATATTCGAATATGTATACACATATTCGAATATTGTGTTCACATATTCGAATATGTAAATACAATATTCGAATATGTGTTTTATATATTTGAATATGTAAAACACATATTCGAATATGTGTTTAATTATACACAGTCTTTGCAAAAGAGCGAGGGTATTATCAACAGCTTGTAATCAGCGCTGCATTTCTTCGCATTTCCGCACATATTTGTGACGATTACTTTTAGGGTGGGACCCACCTAAAATTTAAAAACTTCCACGCTATTTCGCTTGCACCAAACAAACGGAAATCGATCATGTCTGCACACTTCTGCGCTCTTCTCTTCCTTTCTTTGCCATTTGGTTGCCACCAAACACAGCGTAAAAGTGAAGCAAATGTTTAACCACTAAACCAAATCACCAATTACAACACTGATTCAGTTTACTATATATTGCTATCTTATTCAATGATTCTTTCTTTGTCAGTCTTTGTTGATTTTGATTCAGACTCTTTCCTTCTCTTCAATCTTACAATAATCAACTCTCTTTCTCTCTTTTTTTCTCTTAACTCTTTTTAGCACACACTCTCTCTCTATTTTAAACCAGTCCTAAGTAAATGTAGAAGACAACAACTTTAGAGATAGAGAGACACTATTAAGTAAATTGTTAAAATTAAGTGACACAAAAATGACCTAATTTTGATATTTAGAGTTATTCTTCTATAGGTTCAAGCTAGCAAATAACCAATCATTAAATCTTTATGATCCAATTTCAATTCAATTCTTAGAAATTAAAATTGTAGTCCATTGTAAAGTAAAAATAATAGTGAAAAGATTTTGAGACTTTACATTGTTTTTGTTAAATGTATCAATTTTTTATAGGATTTTTTTGTTAAAAATAATAGAAATTTTAAATTAAATTTTGAAAAGATATACTTTTTTGAAAGGGTTTTTATCTTTATGGAAAAGGGAAAACTTGAAAAGATTTTTTATTTTTTATTTTATGAAAAAGGAAAAAGTTTAAAATTCAAAAGGACTTTTGTTTTTGTAAAAAATTATTTTTAAAATTAAAAAGAACTTTTTTGTATTTTTTAATCTAAGTGGATTTTTGTTTTATGTTATATATGCATAACACATGCCTCCTGTCATTTTAATTCACTTGCTGTGCATTTAGAACATTTTTTTTCTCTTGTTTATGAACAACAAATGCCAATAGCATATAAAGAACTTTAAAGTGATACCTCTAAAATTTTAATTCTACCATAATATAAAACATTTACACGAGTCACATTTCATTTCCTTGCAAACGGTTAAACATACTTATATGAGAAAATTAAATATTTCTTAACTAATATCAGAAATATTAATAATTTTAAATAGAATCATGAAACGTCTTTAAAACATGTAAACAAAATGTTATTATAAATTTTGTAATTGCATTCCTCGCATGTTAGTACATATTGAAAAAGAAAATCGTCAATTTGTTATTTAGGGCTTATTTGAAATGATTTTCAGTTTTATCAAAGCTTGTTTTCAATGCAATTTTTAAAATTTATATTAAGTATAGTTTTTGAAAAGAAAATATATAAAAGAAAAAAACTATTAAAAACTATTTTTAAAAGAATTATATACAAGACAAAATAAGACGCAAGATAATTTAATTATTATGATAATGTTTTCAAACTTAAAAATATAAACAACTTTAAACTATTCTTATTTTCTTGTTTTCGTAACTAAAATTTTAACAACAATTTTCAAAACACATGAAAAACAATTACTTGAATATGTTGTATTATTCTTTTATTTTTAAAAAACCAAAAATAATTTTTGGAAACTAAAATCTAACCAGAGTCTAGAGCTTATATTCTTCATTACATTCTACCTGCCAAACATTTTTGACTCCTCATCTATAACTAAACATTCAAGCTGAGACTTGAGCGGCACTTTTCACTATTTATTTGATAGTGTTTAGACTGTTTTGCCCTTTCTATCTGTTTACGTCTCTCAACATTTTGGGCTGTTTGTTTGGGTTCATATCTTGGGTTGCTCGAGTTTTGTTCCATCCAAAAGATGTATACAAAGAGTTAAATATTTCTTTGTAAAAGAGTTTGTCGTGTTATACACTAGCAATGTGTGTTGTTAATATTGGCTATATATCAAAGTTTTGTTACCTTGCTTTCAGTGCCAAAGTCAATGCAGAACCTTATGTAAGTGTTCATTGCCTTTGTTTATTTTTTTTTTTTCCTATTTGGATGCGTGGTTTGTCCAGTTTGTCTTGGTAAAACTGTATTTGTTGGACTTACTTTATTGTTTATTGTTTACCTAGTGTTTGTATTATGTGAGGCATGTAGCTTTAGGTTTTCTATTCATTTGTGTATATACTGGTAGTATGTGTAGAAATGTCACTGTTAATGATATGTTTTTGAAATTTGAATTTGAATTTTGGAGCCTAAATTTTTTCATGATGCAAAGAGATTCATATGTGGGTTTGTAAGCATGCTGTATGGTTCTTCTGTTTATTCGTCCAATAACTGTTTTGGTAGAATTGGTGATTGGTGATATTGAAACAATGTGTGCAATGTGTAATAGAGTAACCCATATTTCAGGAAACCATCGGGTAGGGCTAATATTACTCCTTTTTTACTCATTTTACACTATTTTTTTATTCAAATTTTGATAGGTGCAAGGCAACTATGATAATATCACCATCAAATGAGCTCCCCACCAAGATCTTTTAGTTCTACTATCTACATTTTTTATAATTTTTTTTCCTACTATAGGCATATAGCTTATGCTCTTAGAGATGAATCTTGTCTTTTGTATTGTCTCTAAGAAATTTTCCTGTTATTATGGACTGTTAAAATGACAAAATACAATATTGATCTCTTTGTGATTGCCAAAATACATCATTTCAAAACATAAGAAGTTGTTATTAGTAGATAACTATTGGAAATGTTAAAACTCCTTTATTCTCTCGTGATTCCCTTAATTTGCATCGAGTTATCATGAAATGAATTGGAATACACCCACCATTCCTATAACCAACAATCTAATGCTCTCAATTTAAATTATGCAGTCTCAGAGCCCTATTGCAAAGTTCTCTCTGTAACACTCATTTGTATTAAATACAATTCGTATTAATTTAATCATTAAGTCTAAGTAAATGAAAATACGTGTAAAATTTTCCTACTTTTATAATAGAAAAAAACTCCAAACATAATAGAATTTGATGATACATGATAGTCATAAAATACAGAAAAACTAAATACATCAAAAGATAGACATTAGTTAACCCAATATATACATAAAAAAGGTCCTATACAGAGTAGTGTCAATTTACCTTATCCCTTATAAAAAAATACTATAAACTAGGTCTATAGATCCTCGCCTGTCAAAATATCTTCTGACTTGTCTTATCATCACTGGACATTACCATCATCTTTAATAATCGTGATCAATCATACAAAGAATAAAAATAATAGAGTGAGATATTTTGTTCTAAAATCACTTTTACATGTATGGTAGGAATTATCATAAAACAAAGATAAAACACAGTTGACAATAGAAGCGAACATATGGTTCATTCTAAGTTGTATCAGACTATCCTTGACTAGGTATTGATTCATACTTCCTATTAGTGAGTAATAGTTCTCAATAGAACCGAGAAGTGACTAGAAGTACATATACCTCTTTCAACATCATCATATGGTACAGTCCTTATCATTATTGAGGAACAAAATAACAGTTAAGATATCCATTTATAGAAATATACTCTTATACTAATCTTGGAATGCTGGGCAGTTGTTGGGGTTATCGAGCTTGGTCAGGCGAATATTCCAGCTCGAGAGCGCTACCTTGGCCATTGGGACCTTCACCACTCGATGCCTATTCCCAAGACCTCTGCAAGTGGGTTCCTATCTTTCATTCCTCAACGTATTAAACTGTAACTTTTCTAGCAAGTTGTCATGCCACTGCATGTCATTTGCTTTACATTATTTATTAATATATTAAATTCCCACTTCTTAAACAGAAGTTTCCCTGGTTTCATTTAATTTAAGCACCAGTAACATTTTTGCCTTATACTACAGAAATTACATAATAATAATTTAGCAATCATCAAAATTTTGACAGTGTAACTACTTACCAAAATTTAGCAAAATAACAATTTAATAATTACAATTTAATTGCCAAAATTTTAGCAAAATAATGAGTTAAAAATCAAAATGTTATTACTAAAATTTTAGCAAAATAATAATTTAATAACAAAATAATAACTGAATTTGAGCAGAATAACTACTTTATAAAAGTATTTTAATTATAAAATTGAGTAGAATAACAACTTAGTAAATACATTTAAGTCTAAATTTGAGTAAAGTAACAACTTAGCAATTATAATTTAATAATCTAAATTTGAACAGAGTAACAACTTAACAAAAATTAAAATTGAACATCAAACATTATAATAGGGTCATGATAATAGTAAAACTTATGCCTAAACAAGTTTAGGAAAAAACCCTTCTTACCAACATGCAAAGTGACAATAATTTAGAATTAACCTCATTTCCCCCATTACTTCTAAGGTGGTTGATGAAGAGGATGGAATTGTTCGTACAAAACTTCTAGGAGGAGAACTTTACTAGTTGATGAAAACTAATAAAATTTAAGCAACATAAGAGAAAAAAAGGAAAGTTTTTAGAGAGAGAAGCTCTCTAATGTTTTGGCCAGTCAAGAATGGTGAGAAATATGAATTTTTGAAGGCCTATTTATAGAAGAAGGAGGGGGGTTAGGTGTCTACCAAATTGCATCATTCATGATGTCATAAATACAATTTTTATTTATTTTTGAATCCAATTTAGGACACATATTCAAACATAGGTGGTGAATCACCCCTCCTAGGATTGGGGACATGCATAGTGAGCTTGTCCTAGTTTTATCAATGTAAATTTCATTTGTAGTTAAATTAACCAATAATGATAAAATTGCCTAAACTTAAAAAATTGATTTTTAATATCAAAAAAATGCAATTTAATGTGAAACTAATCATATACATTATTTTTCATCAAAAATAAATTTCTAATAATTAATTTTAATTCTTACTAATTTATTTCGAATTATATATATTTATTTTATATTTTTAAGCTAGACAATTCATAAAAAATCTATTTTAATTCAATAAATATAAAATTTTTTATAAAAATTCTAAAATTAAATATTTTACCTATAAATAAATTGAAATTATCATTTTTACCATTTCTGAATGTCAAACCAATATTGGCTACAGCTTAACAGACATTAGGGCATTTTGATCATTTTACCAAAATTCCAAAAAATTTTCAAAATTATATTTTAAAAATAATGATTAGATAGATAGCTCTTGACATTCTAAATCTAACCACGAAAAATAGAATTTTGATATGTCTTCCCAATTTTTCAAAATTAAATTATCAAATATTAGAAAAATAGTTGAAAATTGAAATAGAGGTATTTTTGTTATTTTATAAACATTATCTCAATAAATTTCCAAAAAAATTTAAAATTATTATTAATTATTTTGAGTATATTGATGACTTAAAAATAATTTTTAAACACTTATAATTATTTTTCTTTATTAATTATATCATATTGCTTTTTAGAAACAAAACGATCATTTTACAAATTTTTAGGCTTTTTTTCTCAAAAATTATTAAAAATCTAAACTAAGCATTACTTACTAATACGAACGTAACCATATGAATCAAATTTTTAAGATTCTCATCCTATTCTCTAAAAATAAATACAAAATAATAGAAAAATAGTTCAATAGGTAAAAGTAAGGGTGTTATACTCTCAACTGCTTAATTCAAACTTGCTTAACACTTGAGTCATAACATGTGTGTATCCATGATGGCTTGATAAAGGTTTGGTTAGCTATAATTTGATTTATTTTTTTTACAATTTTCTTCATTTTGAGGGTGATGAATTTTTTTGTATCTACTTCTTCTTATATGTTATTGTGGCAGCTACGCAGTGGGTTGCATTACCATCTAAGAGCTCAGATTTGACGGCTTAGGAAAGGTGCATTTGGGTGGAAAAATCATTTGTCCCCTTCATAGGGTCATATGGAGGCTTCTGTACCTCTCAGAAGAAGTACCCCTGCTTTGGAGCTCATGTGGCAGCTTTTGTTAACACTAATCCACGAAAAGTCACATAGCAGCCAAATGTTCTCCGTGGTAGTCTGAAGCACAAACCTTTGTTTCTAACCAATCATGCATAAGCAATTGTTCTTAGTGGGAGAGTTGGCAACTCCAACAGCTCAAGATGTTCTCAAGATGTTTCTGATACAGCTTTTATTGGTGATGATAAGATTTAAGTGCGACTGTTAAACCTTAGAGGTCTAGAGACTGTAGAAAATGTCATCCTTTTTTGTTTAACCTTTTTGTTGGCCCGGTAATACACTAGGTTTTATGCAGTTTGCATTTGAGCTGTCATTTTGTATCTTTCCATTCCTCTAGGTTGAGATTAGCCTAAATATATCAATTCCTTATTGTTTGATATTCGTTGTATTTTATGTGCAATCTCCCAGGATATAATACGATTGCCAAGGATATTTAGTTTCCTTCAAAAGCCATTGACTCAATTTGTATTTTTCTGGGTCCCAAAGAGCAAAGCAAGCTATGCTTCAATTCTTGGTGGCTCTCCTCTCAAATAGGCGACTAATGCACAAGCATGGACACTTCCTGTTAACTTTTTTTTTTCCATTATGAGATATATTTTACACTCAAATTTTTAAATAAGCATTAGATATTTTAAATTTCATTGAACTAATTGTGTTTGAGAGTGAGTTGTTCTGAGCTCTGTATTTATGTGATGCAAAGGTTATTAGATAAGATAAAATGGTAAATGTTCCCTATTTATCCAATAGTCAATAAGTGTGCCACTCATTCTGACAAATGTTCTAGCGGTCTACAATTTTCCTTATTGTAAAAGGTGAGAGAATGGTTAGATAGTTGAACATTAATTTTATATGTATCAAATTTGCTCATTTGTGTAGAAGAAAAGAAGAAACAAAATTATCTGCAAACAATTAGTTTGCACCATTAGGAGCTTTTACTATTAATGGTGTGTTTCTTTGTGAACAAACAGGAAGCAAGAAGAGCAGCTGAGAAGGCCTATGATGTGGCCAAGTAGATAAAATGGTGAATAGAGCAGTAACAACTGCTAACGGAGCAGCAAATGCATCTAGAGTAGTTGCTGTCAAGGCTGTGCAAAGCCAAATGGATCATAACGTTAACAGTAAGAGCATCCCATGCCAATTCCTATTGTGTGAGGCTATTAGCTGCAACTCTGTTATAGTAGAGATGCATGAGATGTTGGAAATAATTCTTTAAATACATGCTTTAATCTTTAATATGAGAGATCTTTAGGCGGAAGCATATAATTACAAAAGCATGCATATATCAAGAACAACTCGTTCTTGCTCACATAGGATCTACAACATGCTGGATTACTAAGGATAGGATAAATACCTGAATCCATAATGGGGTCCTGATCTAAGCGTTCTTCACAGAATCTTTGAGACAATTTATCACGAACACGAACAAAGAGAGCCGGTGGCTTTGTGGTTCTTCCTCAACCGAATCTCTTGAGTTCCCAATGGGACCTTAGCCTCTCTTCAGATGGGAAGAAGAGAGTATGAGTTTTCTATGATTCGGTGTATTAGAGACCATAGCCTTCTTATAGTGTGTTAACCTAATAGGGTTCCCATTATTCCCTAATGGGCCAACACTGACATCTGCTCATTTAAGCCCATATCATCTTATTTAAAAGTCTAATGGGCTCACTTAATTTGACCACATAAAATAAAGCCCACTAATGATAAATAGCTAATATAATTGTCTTATAATATTAGCCCATATTAATTATTGGAATATAAAATTCCAACAATCTCCCACTTGGGCTACATATTGTAACAATTATATCACAATTCTTTAGGCGCATGTCTGTATGCTATTTATCTTTAAACTTTTACTTTAACAATCTGGTCCATCTTATGCATCAATAATGGAACCACCGCGGCTTTCGTCACTATTGTAAAGTGTGACTAAACCCCAATGACCACCACATCAACACACTTAATGACATAGATCAATATGGATGAGCAGCATGGAAATTACATGTAATGTGAATGTGATCTCAATCATGCCTATTTCCAACTGGTCCAACTTTAGTCTTTAGTGAGATCAATCCAAAGTCCTTAAGCACAAAAAAAATTTTTGTACACAACAAGATACAAACAGGTTGATAAATTCATAATCTTTATTTCTGCAGAAAAATAAAACAACATAAAGTTTGTATCAAATAAACATAAAACATAAAGAAAGACTCCCACTAAACTAAGGCAACCTTAGTGACAACACCCATATGAGCAACATGCTCGTGAAAGACCTTAGGTGTCAAGCCCTTAGTTAATGGATCAGCTAGCATAGAATTCGTCCCTATATGTTCTATTGAAATCTGTTTTTCCTGAACTCTTTCCTTAACTACAAGATACTTAATGTCGATAAATTTCGACTTCGTAGAACTCCTATTGTTGTTGGAGTAGAGCACTGCTGATTTATTGTCACAATAGATTTTGAGTGACCTCTCAACGGTGTCAATCACGCGTAGGCCTGTGACAAAATTTCGCAACCATAACCCATGGTTTGATGCCTCATAACAAGCCACAAACTCTGCTACCATGGTCGAAGAAGCTACAAGAGTCTGTTTGGTAGACTTCCAAGAAATAGCTCCTCCAGCCAACATGTAGATGCAGCTTGATGTGGAGCGTTTGCTGTCGGGGCATCCCGCAAAATCGGAGTCAGAGTACCCAATGATCTCTAAACTGTCAGACTTCCGATAAGTAAGCACGTAGTTTCTTGTTCTCTTCAAATAGCGCATCACGCGCTTCACTGCTTTCCAGTGCTGCATACCAGGATTACTCATATATCTCCCCAGGACTCCCACTATAAATGCTATGTCAGGACGAGTGCAAATTTGAGCATACATAAGACTCCTTACAGCGGAAGCATAAGGAATCTTTTGCATCTCTCTCTTTTCAAGATCAGTAACGGGGCACTGTTTGAGACTAAACTTGTCTCCTTTAGCAACGGATGTATCTCCTGGTTTACTATCTTTCATGCCGAATCTATCCAAAACTGTATCGATATAGCTCTTTTGTGATAACCCAAGAATACCTTTAGAACGATCTCTAAGTATTTGGATTCCTAAGACAAAAGAGGCGTCCCCAAGATCTTTCATCTCAAAATTTTTTGTGAAAAATTTCTTGGTTTCATGCAGTAAGCCTATATCATTGCTGGCTAGTAGGATGTCATCAACATATAATACCAGAAAGACAAATTTACTCCCACTAAACTTTTGGTATACGCAATCATCAACCAAATTTGCCTCAAAGCCATAGGAGGTAATAACTTGATGAAATTTGTAATACCATTGACGGGAAGCCTGTTTAAGGCCATAGATGGATTTCTTTAGTTTGCACACCATGGACTTTGTATTGCCTAAAACAAAGTTTTCTGGTTGCATCATATAGATTGTTTCATCGATGTTGCCATTTAGAAACGCAGTTTTTACATCCATCTGATGTAGCTCTAAATCAAAATGAGCTACAAGTGCCATTATAGTCCTAAAAGAGTCTTTCGAAGAAACCGGAGAGAAAGTCTCTTTATAATCAATGCCTTCCTTTTGAGTAAACCCTTTGGCAACAAGACGAGCTTTATATCTCTCAACATTACCCTTTGAATCCCTTTTGGTTTTAAATATCCATTTACAACCAATGGGTTTCACACCTTCAGGCAATTTGACGAGATCCCAAACATCATTGTCAGCCATCGATTTCATCTCGTCATTCATGGCATCAATCCACTTTTGAGAGTTAGAACTTCGCATAGCTTGACTAAAGTTTATTGGATCTTCCTCAGTCAAGCCAATGCCATCCTCATGTTCTTGAAGAAATACAATATAATCATCTGAAATTGCACTTCTCCTTTCTCTAGTGGATCTCCTTAGCGGCACTTCTTGAGGTTGTTGAGTTTGAACTATAGGTGGTGGTGCTTGGGGGGGAATCTCAGTGTTGTCTTGTTCTTGAGTGATGTTAGGAATAACATCATTATTAAGTACTGGATCTGTTTCTTGAACAATGATAGGTGCAAAGACTTGTTCATTGCTAATGACAGGTTCTTCTTGAAAGACAACACTCCTTATGTTTCCTTCCCCTCCAAACTCAACTTCCTCAAGGAATCTTGCATTCCCCGTTTCAAAGAAGGATCTTGTAATGGGATTGTAAAACTTATACCCGCGAGAGCGTTCAGCATAACCAACAAAGTAGCAACTAACTGTTCTTGAGTCTAGCTTACCTTCATGCAGCCTATAAGGCCTTGCTTCAACTGGACATCCCCAAATTCGCATGTGCTTGATGCTGGGCTTTTTCCCAGTCCATAGCTCATAAGGGGTTTTAGCAACTACTTTACTTGGTACCCTGTTGAGGATATAAACTGCGGTCTTTAATGCCTCTCCCCAAAGCGACTCTGGTAGAGAAGAGTGACTAATCATACTCCTTACCATATCCTTAAGAGTCCGGTTTCATCGTTCTGCAACTCCGTTCACGCTGGGTTTGCCCGGCATAGTGTATTGCGGAACGATTCCACATTCATTGAGGAAAAGTGCGAAGGGCCCTGGACGTTGTTCACCTGATCCGTCATATCTGCCATAGTATTCTCCACCACGGTCAGATTTGACGGCCTTAATATTCTTTCCTAGTTGAAGTTCAACTTCAGCTTTGAAAGACTTGAAAACATCTAGAGACTGAGACTTCTCATGTATTAAATAAAGGTAACCGTACCTTGAGTAATCGTCTATGAACGTAATAAAGTATCTTTGTCCATTCCATGAATCTGTAGGGAAAGGACCACAGATATTCGTATGTATTAGTTCTAAGACATCCTTTGCTCTTTCGGCACCTAAATTCCTTTTGTTTGTTTGTTTACCCTTAATACACTCAACACAGACTTGGAAGTCTGACAGATTTAAGGGTCCAAGAATTTCCTCCGACACAAGCCTCTGAATTCTTTGTTTAGAGATGTGGCCTAAGCGCTTATGCCATAAGGTGGCGGAATTCTCATTTAATTTACGTTTCATACCACGCGAATCTGTTTGCAATATCTCGTTATAGGAATGCTTAATATCAAGCATATAAAGATTGTCAATTAAAGATCCGTAACCAACAATATTTGAATCATAAGAGAGACTAACTTTATTATTTCCAAATGAACAAGAATAACCAGATTTGTCCAAAATAGAAATAGAAATTAAATTCCCTCTAATAGACGGTGCAACATATGTCTCAACCAAATCCAAATAAAAAACCAGTCTTTAAAAGTAATCTAAAAGTTTCTATAGCTTCAACTACAACTTTATTGCCATCGCCCACATAGATAAATCTTTCAGCATCACTTGGCGGACGACTCCACAGGCAACCCTGCATAGACATACTTATGTGAGTAGTAGCACCAGAATCTACCCACCAAGTGTCCTTGGGTACAGAAACTAAATTAACTTCAGAACAAACAAAAGTGAGAAGTTTACCCTTCTTTGCACGCCAAGCGGCGTACTTAGAACAGTCCTTCTTCATGTGTCCTGTCTTCTTGCAGAAGAAACAAGTAAATTCCTCATCTTGCTTCTTCAGCTTCTTCTTTTGAGAAGAACTTTCCACAGTTTCCTTATGTTTCTTCCTCTTTTTATTCTGAGAGGTCGAAGCCAAATGAGCACTTTCAATCTTATCCCTCTGCAGTCTCTCTTCCTCTTGCACACAGTGAGATATAAGCTCATTGAGGGACCATTTGTCCTTCTGAGTGTTATAACTCACTTTGAATTGCCCAAAGTGTGCAGGAAGTGAGATCAAAACCAAGTGCACGAGCAAATCCTCAGAAAGCTCTAACTTTAGTGCCTTGAGTTTTGATGCGAGATTAGACATCTCCATAATGTACTCCCTTATGTTCCCTTTACTTTTATACCTCATAGAGATGAGTTTAGCCAAATGACTACTCGTCTCAGCTTTTTCATTCTTGGCAAAGAATTGCTCTATTGCCTCCAGGAACTTCTTGGCATTCTCGCTCTCAGCAATCGAGCCCCGAAACGCCTCCGGAATGGAGCGTTTGATGATCATGAGGCACATTCGGTTGGACCGATCCCATCTCTCAATTTTTGCCTCATAAGAGTTCTCAAGAGTGGAAGTGGGTCGTTCCGTCCTCAGTGCCAAGTCCAAGTCCATACAGCCGAGAACAATTTCTACGGCCTCTTTCCATGACTTGAAGTTCGTCCCATTCAGCATTGGGATTCCATTAATTTGAGTAGTGAAGTTAGAAGCGGTAGCGGTAGCAACTAAAGAGAGAACAATAAACATACAATAACATTAGTGGGCATGTCAAAAGATAATTAATAAGACATGCATTATCAATCTTTATGGCAAATTTAAAGACCCAAACAAGATACCTAGCGCACCATTAATCCTCAATCTTTGGATTGAAAGAACTAATTGCAAGTGGTACTCTCGACGCAATGATCAAACATTGGTGATAAGTCCTGTCAAACAATAGTTGTCTTTGGACACTCCATTGTTCACATGGAAAATCAATCTTTATAATCACCACACATTTACCATCGCAGGCATGTAATTATCCGGCCAAACTGTGTCTTCCTTTGGGCCGAGCACAGTTCGCATGAATAATTCCATGCAACATCTATGTAAATTGAATCGAATCAACCTACGCAACAGAGGTTACTTTGGCAACATGTTGTTTCAATTAATCCAACCAAAATTACCAGACAATAATAAAATATGGGAAGGGTCTAAATTTGTCGAAATCATGCATAAGCGTTGACGTCAATTTTAATTCCATATTTTCTAAATACATCAACAACATACTAGTAAATTGAACAATTTAGAAAATACAATATATCATATATATATATAAATACATATTTCTTTACGAGAATATCAAAAAAAATTGACGTCAATCTTACTATTTATAAAATAAATCTCTTCATGATCAATATATATATAAAATATCCTAATACCACAAATAAATGAAATCATTTATTCCATTGCCTTAACAGTGATTCACAAATACCAAGAAACTTTTATCAATATATATGCATTATAATTAGATATCAATGTCAAGATTCCAAAAGATATGTAATCAAAATGCAAATAATTGATTTTAAATCAATATACGTTAATCTAATTGATTTACGGGTTTTAAATATTTATAGGATTGAAAACCATATCCATAATGTATATTACCGAAATCAATATACACAACATTATGATAAAATCACAAATTATTAACGTCCTTATCACAAAAAAGAATGCCATTAGCATATATCAAATTCGTAAACAGTAAAGAACCATACCTTTTATATATATATATATATATATATAAATACTTCACAGCAACTGGATCCATAATTATATATGAATATCATATATATTAATATAAAAGGAATATAATATATATTAACATGCTAATATATACGAAAACTAAATCACTTCAGCGTCAATTTCACCTTTTTTTTTTTTTTTCGAAATCCTGGATCGTATAAATATATATTATAAATCATATATATTATCTTTTGAAATCATATTATTGCTTTAAGCAATTTGCCTTGTACAGCAATTTTGCTTTCGAAATCGTAATATGAACAAAATCATATTATTGTTACAGTATTGCTACTGTTTTAAATTGAAACAATAATACCCATTCAAAAAAAAATAAAAAAAATAGGAATTATTCAAATCATCAAAGATTAATCCTAATAACCCAACATAGAAGACCGCTCTGATACCACTTGTTGGAAATAATTCTTTAAATACATGCTTTAATCTTTAATATGAGAGATCTTTAGGCGGAAGCATATAATTACAAAAGCATGCATATATCAAGAACAACTCGTTCTTGCTCACATAGGATCTACAACATGCTGGATTACTAAGGATAGGATAAATACCTGAATCCATAATGGGTTCCTGATCTAAGCGTTCTTCACAGAATCTTTGAGACAATTTATCACGAACACGAACAAAGAGAGCCGGTGGCTTTGTGGTTCTTCCTCAACCGAATCTCTTGAGTTCCCAATGGGACCTTAGCCTTTCTTCAGATGGGAAGAAGAGAGTATGAGTTTTCTGTGATTCGGTGTATTGGGGACCATAGCCTTCTTATAGTGTGTTAACCTAATAGGGTTCCCATTATTTCCTAATGGGCCAACACTGACATCTGCTCATTTAAGCCCATATCATCTTATTTAAAAGTCTAATGGGCTCACTTAATTTGACCACATAAAATAAAGCCCACTAATGATAAATAGCTAATATAATTGTCTTATAATATTAGCCCATATTAATTATTGGAATATAAAATTCCAACATGAGATTGTTGGAAGAGGTCGGTAGTTTATATTGATTTGTTTACACTGCCATCATCACCACAAGCTAAAAGCCAGCAGATTTATTATCCATCTGCCATAATTGCTAATTATAAAGGGAGGAAAGGTGATGGCTTCCACATGGTAAAAAACTACACATGCATATATATTTTTCCCTTTGCCTACATTTTGTAAATTTATATAGGTGTAAATGCTGGTGTGCGGGTGAAATCTCAGCCTAGCTACTGTTGTAAGATCGCTTGGTAAAAATAAGGAGAAAAACATCAAGCATAAAATGTTCTATTTTCCCAACTTGACATTTTTGTTTTATCTGACTTTGGAATGAGAGATGTTTTATGTCATTCGCCTGTTAACTAGAGTTTTACGTTGGTTAGATACAGCATTGCGTTTTCAAAATTAAATGGTGGAGATGAGTGTTTATAACTATATTTTAAATCAATAATTTTTTTGGTGTAAAGGTTGAAAGCATGATTGGCTGACAGATTTTGGGTTTGATGTTTCACTTTTTCTACCGAAATGTCTGCACCTTTAATGTAACCGAAAACAATTCCCTTTATTTTTGGTTGCATCTTTATTTACTACGTTAATTAAGAACAATATCATTTCATGTGACATACAACAAATTCAAGACCGATTTACTTTAAAAAAATAATTTTATTCTATATCATAATTTTTTATATTTAAAAATAAGGACAAAAAGGACCCCAACATCGCAGGATAGGAAATAATTAAAAACATCCTCTTATGTATTATACACTTCACATAAAAGTCAATGAAAACTTTCTTTCTTTGTTGGCCACAAAAATAATTAAAAACACCCTCTTAAAAATTGGATACTTGCAAAGATCCCATCTTAATTACACAACTAAAGTCTAAAATGCATGAGACAAGACATCACAGAAAAATTAAAAGAGAGAATTTTTAATTGTCTTTATGCACATACGCTAAACAATAATTACTCCTACATGCTTATGATATTGTGCTAGGCACGGGGTTAAATATTTTCACAAATGAAATCAATATCAAAATTTATTAAAAGATTAATTATAAGTTTTCAATTTAATTTTGAAATATAATTTAATTATATTTAAGATTAAAAATGTAATTATATTGAAATTAAATTTATCTTATTTAAAAAAAATGTTATATAAGAATAAAAATTACAAAAAAAAGATAAAATAAAAAAAGGAGAAATTTTTTAAAAAATAACAACTAATATATAATATGGATTTTATTAAGCTGTATCTTTAGAGCATATATTAAGAAAATAATGAATAATTTTTTTAATTAAAATCATGACGAGATATATTAAAAATTATACTGAGACTGTATTTATAATATTTTGAATATTTTTTAAATTTAATTTCTTAACTAATAATACGGGTTCATATTTTTCATCAAATATTTAATATATATTTCTCTAAATTTTCAACTTCTCATTATTATTGTGAAGCTGTAAACTAAAATTTATTTTTTAATCTTATCTGTTTTAAAATAAAATCTGATGTTTAAAGTGAAAATATGCAATTATCATATAACATATAAGAATTAAAACATTCATACATTATTAATTTGGTAGAAAAAATATTAATTTAATTTCGTTTATTTTTTTTAGTTATAATTATATGTAATTTTGATCTCATAAATTTTAATTAATTATTTTTTATTTTTGAAATTAAATACTTGTGTGATCATGTTGTCAGATTGTTTTTACTAAAACTTTTAATTATTATTTTCTTATCAAATTTAGGGATTTGAAATGTAAAATATATATATATATATATAAGTTTAGAAATTATAAATTTAGTGGAAATTGATAAAATTTAAAGTATTTTATAAGATGTAATATTAGGGTTTGAATTGGAAAAAAAATCATATTCTTTATTTTGAGTTAAATTTAATATTTTAATTAGTTAGTTTTAAACAAAGAAGGTTTAAAACAATTCAATCGAATCAATTAATCAAGAACGAGTGAAAATGTAAATTTAAGAGTTTTAAGTATAAGAAAATTGATGACAGGAATAAGTTTGCTTGATTTAAAGAAAGAAAGCAATTAAATTATTTAAAAAAATTGTAGACTAAATGAAAATTTAGGATGAAGAAGCACTTGCTCAACCTTTTCAACCAAAACACTCCTTTTGTTTCAGGAGAATCTTCTATAAGTAAAAAAAATCTGCTTTCAGTTTTGGGGGAATGTAAAGTAGAAGTTTAACTGATTGTTGCTAAGATTTTTTGCATTCAAAGATAGATGCAAACAACTTATCCTGTCATATCCTTAAATTCCTATTCTTTTCAAAATTAATATTATTGCAATTCTTCATCTTGATGTTGGTGTGAAGAAGAATTATGTTTTCCCTTCATATAGGACACTATTTTGATGTATGATGGTCATTATTATGTTGTTGGAAACAAAGGCAGTGGATACTGGTTATCCATATAATTCTTTTAGTATCTGTATTTTAGTTTGCTATAAATTTAATTATCTTTAATAGTTATTCTAAGTTAATATGTTGTAAAAATGTACTTTAAATAGCATGTTTTGAGATCCCTATCTTCATGTTGCAGTAGTAATTTAAATTATTAGTTTCGTTCAAATGTAAAATACATATGAACACTCCTAAAAGATTTTGATGTTACAATAAATTAAATATGAATTATAGTAATCACTTCACATTACA
Organism: Spatholobus suberectus; assembly: GCA_004329165.1. Lineage (NCBI taxonomy): Eukaryota > Viridiplantae > Streptophyta > Magnoliopsida > Fabales > Fabaceae > Spatholobus > Spatholobus suberectus. The sequence goes on from CM014729.1 coordinate 64,757,857, forward strand.
TTGAAATATTAATATGTGTTGATATTGCTAATGTTATGGTGCATGAGACTGACTGAAATTACTAAAAATATACTCCATTTTAAATCAATTAATTTTTATTATTTTATTTATTAAAATGGTTGTTGTTTCGTTCATGAAAAAAATTGAAAAAATTTCTAATCCAAAGCATCGCACCGGTGGACAACTAGTTTGTCAACATCAATCCTACCCTACAATTACGTACTACCCTGTTTCACTTAATAATTTGCTGACAATTACATCACACTTTTGTCCATGGCATATGCATTACAACAAATAAACACAAAATTAAATAAATTGACTAGATTTACTGCAACAAGTCTCTTCTATGCACACCAAATTTACTGCAGCTAGTCTCTTCTACGCACACCAAATTTAGGCCTACCACAAAATGGAAAGGAAATGTAGCCATTACATCACAACAGTTTAGGAGAATGGAGATTGTTACCATGCGTAGTAAAGTGAAGGATCCATCATAAAAAAGATGAACTAGAACTAAAGGTTTAACTTTAGGAGTAAACTAATATGTATAGTTGTCCTATCTTTACAAATTTAGGGTTTTCAATTTTTTGTGATTTTGGGAATTTTTTGGTTAGATGGTAGGTTATCTAAGCATTATCTTTGTGGACCACTATCTTACTTTATTCAGTTTACTATATATTGCTATAAATGATTCTAAATTTATGGTTTCTATTGTTGTCTTTGTAGACCACCATCAAACCATATTGCCAACTTATGGTTTAGGATGATAAAATTGATTGTCAATCATTAATTACAAATTGATTGCTACTATCATAAGCAAATCATAGTAAACTCAAATTGATTGTTATCACAATTAGGGGTGTTCATCAACCGATCCAAACTAAATCAAACCATAATGACCAAACTGAATAACTGATATCCGAAATAACCTCAAATAAAAAAAAATTGCATTTTTTTAATTGGATTGGATTGGTTTTCGATTCCCATAGTGAAAATCAATCCAATCCAAACTAAATTGATGTTGGAATATTACTTTCAGGGTTTTCATTTTTTGCTTGAACCGTAAAATAGAAAGACCCATGCGAGTTGTGCCTCTCTCCTTCCCCTTGCCACGCTCCTCCTCCCCTGGCCACTTCCTCTCATGGCGGTCCTTTTCCCCTTGCAACGCTCCTCTTCCCCTCACAGCACTTCTCCTCCCCTCGCCTCTTCCCCTTTGTGCTCCTTTATAGGACAAAATGCTTCGATTTTGCTTCACTCATCCCTTTTCTGTCACTGACCACTTCTCTTTTGGTATGCATTTTGAGCTTCAAATTAGAGTGGCTATTTTTGATTTTATTTTCTTGCATTTAGATTTTTCTTTGTTTCTCTATTTCTTTTTTGTTTTTGTTTCCTTTTTGTGGTGGTGGTGGTGACCAATTTAGCAAAGTCCAAATGGGATTTTGACAGCTAGCTTGAAAAATGCTGTATTGCTAGCTTATAATGGAACAATAATGAAAATGTTGTCTTGCTAGCTTGGATGAAATGTTGTTTTTTTGTTTTTTGAAATTGCTGTTGGAATGGAACAATATTGAAAATGCTATTATTTTTTGAAAATGCTGTCTTGGTAGCTTGGAATGGAATAATACTTGCTAGCTTGGATGAAATACTATTTTTTTTTAAATTACTATTGAATATTGCTGTTGAAATGGAACAATACTGGAATATTGGACTGTACTGTTTAATTTGGGCAAAAGATTTTGATACTAGTTGCTGTTGCATTCTTTTGGTTTTTGATATTGTTCTGTTTGATTTTAAATTTAATTTTGAAATTTATAACAAACTTTTGTCAAAAGCTAATAGAGATGTTTTTCTTAACTAAAGTTCTCACTTCTGAAAGAGTCTGAATGGCAATTTCTAACCTTGCCACAGGACCAATGGTTTAGATGGTTGGTCTAGTGTGTACAAATAAGTTTGGTTTAATTAGTTTGATCTCAAGTGTAAAAGTTCTCGAAATTGACTTTAAAAGGTTTCAACTGTACTTAATTTTTTTGATTTTAATATAGTTTCTTTTAACTTTTAATTCTGTTTTATGCTAAACAGAAAAGCTTGAAGCTAGCTCGTATGAACTATGAATTGTTGTTATCATTATTTTTAAATCTCAAAGCATACAACTCTTTAATAATTTTTATCAAGTGATTGAATTTAATTATAATAGTACAAAAAAATTATACTATCATCATTGATTAATAGTGTCTTGAACAAACCAATAACCTATTCAATCCAAACAAAAATTAATTGGATTAGATTTGATTTTAAACACAAATCGATCGGATAGGCAAAGAACAAAACCGAAGGAATTAGATCGGATGGTTTTTTTTGCTTCAAAATTGATTCAATCCAATCCGCGAATACCCTTAATCACAATAACCAAATCATAGTAAATTAAAATTGTCATTCATTAATTGCAAATCACAAGCATCACATTGAAATTTCGGAATTAAAACTTCACCAATTACATCACCAAAAATTCGCTTGACCAAAAGTCGCATGACATTATAATTTAAAGGTTAAATTAATTTGTTGGTCCCTATAATTTGATAGAGTTTTTAGTTAAGTTTATATAGTTAAAAACATTTTAAAAAATTTAAAAAGTTTGTAATTAAATCCCTACAGACTAACACTGTTATAATTCCGTTCATTTATATTGATGTAATTGCATTTTTTATCCTTTTGGTATCATAATTGTGTGATTTTAGTCCTCTAACTTTTCTCTTATTTACAATTAAGTCCCTCAAAATTTGATGTATTTTCAAAAAGGTGGGAATGAACCTCTAACTTTTGGCTTTTGTAAGGTGCACTACACCAGGGGCATTACGGATATAGTGTCATCCTGCACTTATTGTAATATAGAATTTTGACACTCTTGATGTACACTTTGGGGCCCTCATTATTGTACACCTTGTGCTATAATGACTAGCTTTTGCAATAATATTTTACTTGGCCTTTAAAAAAAAAACCTCTATCCTTGAAGTCCACCAACAATACTAAACCACCACTAATAACTTTATTTGGTGTATAAATGAAAATTATATTATATATAGAACTTAAACGACAGACTGGAATTACACATAAATTGACTACTTCTAAATTAAATAATATTAACATTATATAAACTATAATACTAAAATTAATATAAATAAATATAAATTAGTCGTATATATTTATTAGTTATTAATAATATTACAATTAATATTAATGATATATTTATTTATAAGCATGAATAGAATTTGAACCCCCATCTTCACGGTTCCCTTCAATTATTATTACCAATAAAGGTCAACAAATACATACGTACATACATACATACATACATACATACATATATATATATATGTATGTATGTGTATGTGTTTATACATATATATGTATGTGTAAATATATATGTGTACATATATACATATACATACATATACACACACACACGCACACATATATATGTACACACACACACACACACACACACACACACACACACACACACACATATATATATATATATATAATGGAGATCAAGTTACTCCAAGAGTAAGGTAAAGTTATTTCACTCAATAACTCTTCGTATATGTCAAATTTCAACAATTCAATCATTGAATTAAAAGATTTTATTAAGTCGATCAAGTCTACAAAATTTAATAAAGTTTGAAAACTATTTGATACTTCATTAAGTAAATTAAAATTAACGTATAATATACTTCTTTTTAAATTAGAAGTAAATGTTGACTATAAGATTAATTAGCTACAAATATCTGATATACCAAAATTTGGTATGCATGTATGTGTGTGCGCATGTATGTATGTGTGTGTGTATGTATATGTATATATATACATCTACATATATATATATATATATATATATATATATATATGTATGTATGTATGTATATATAGGGGACATATCAAATGAGTAGGCTTTTTTTATATGTGAGTGAGAGAAGTGAATACTAACCATTAGATCTTGTCATGAATGGTCAAGATTAAAATATACAAAGTAATGTGACTTTTTTAAATGGTCAAATAACTTTAAATCATAATTATTCATGTATGGTTGTATGACCCAGATTTACTCCTCTCACTCTCTTATAAAGATGACCCTCTCACTACACACACACACACACACATATACACACACATACACATACATATATATACAATACATCTATACATATACATACATATATATATATATATATATAGTACGTTAGTAAACTCCATATATATATATATATATATATATATATATGGAGTTTACTAACGTACACCCACCTATTTTTAGTTGAATTACGTTAGCAAGTTAAACCATTGGTGTATTTTAAATATACATTATGGTTATAGCTTGCTAACGTACTCCAACTAAAAAACAAGTATGTGTACGTTAGCGAACTCCACAAGTATTTGCTAAAGTACATATACTTCTTTTTTGGTTGGAGTATGTTAGCTAGTTATACCACGATATATTTTAAGATATATTGTAATTATAACTTATTAATGCTCTATAACTAAAAAACAAGTGTGTGTATGTTAGCAAATCCCTATATATATATATGTATGTATGTATGTATGTATGTATGTATATTAGTATATTAATAAACTTATATGGATAGTAAAATGGGTTGGGCCGACCTGGCAGCTTGCCCAAATTTGGCAGGGTGGGCTACATGGTTCAACTCACGAGCTTGCCTCACCCAACCCGGTGGGCCACTGGCAGGTTAGGGCGGCCTGTCGAGCCACATTATTTTCTTAAAAAAATATTTTTTAATGTTAATAATATTTAAGATCTAGAGAAGTGTAAACATCAATCAAGTAAAGCAACTTGCTATTTTCTCCTTTATTCATTGCTAATTAGAAATAAGAAAAAGAAGATGACTAAATTAGCACCCAATATTAAGAATTAAATACACCTAGTATACTCTGGCATATATTTCTATTTTCAAAAAGTTAACATTAAAACAAATATAATCTTCTAATTAATTAATCAAGCTTTATAATTATATTGAACTTTTTATCAAACTTAAATTCTCTTTTTTTTTTCTTTTTTTTTTTTTTTAATTTCTGGCCCGCTAGCCCGCCAGTCCACCCCCTTAAACTAGGCAGGTCAAAACTTTCATCCCACCCCTTAATACACGAGCCAACCCGCCCTGGCTCTTTTTTGGTAGGCTGGTGGTGGGGCAGGCCAAAACAATTGGGCAAGCCCATTTTGCCACCCATAGAAATATAACTATATTATATCTAACATAAATATATTAGAAGAAGATTAATTGAAAATATATGATATAAATATACTGCTTTTAGTTAAATATATATAAAAAATTATTATATCAATAATAACATCTTATTTCAATCACTAAAATATGCAGAAAAATAAATAAATAAAAAATAAAACAACACGATTTATAAAAGAGAAAATTATTTAAAATAGAGTGGTTATGTTATAATTAAAATATATAGTATAAGTTATTGGTTGTTTTGTTTTATAATATTATATTATTTATTTACTTGTAGTAAATATAAGTGTAATTTTGGTCCTTAGTATATATTGTTAATTTATATGTATTAATATTAATTTTAATATTATTAATATCTAATAAATATATGCTAATTTATATTTATTAACATTAAATTTAATATTATTAATTTATATAATGTTAATATTATTCAATTTAGTAGTAGTAAATATATGTGAAATTCTAGTCTCCCATTTTTTTTAATAACCATGATTCTACTCTTCTATTTAAGTGATATACAATATAATTTTCATTTACATATTAAATAAATTCATTAGTCTAGAGGTTTTAGTGTTGTTGGTGGACTTATTAAAAATTCATCAAATTTGGAGGGACTTATTGTAAATGAAAGAAAAGTTAGGAGACTAAAATCCCTCAATTGTGATATCTAAAGGATAAAAAATACAATTAAATCAAATATAAATTAATGGAGTTATAATGACGTTAATATGTAGGAATTTAATTACAAATTTTTTAAATTATAAGGATTTCCTATTTCATGGATGCCCGTAAAATGTAGTGCGAAAATACCAACTCAAAATATAAAAACAGTTCACATACCTATCCATCTAAACAAATAGACATGCAACATTATACACAGTTAAATAAAAGTATAAGCACAAAAAATATACTAATAATAAAAGCAGAAAATACAAAAACACCAGTCCCCATAAAATTGCGGCCTTGATCAATCAATTAGATCAATCATGCATGTAGATCCAGAAGCAACCATGGGAAATAGCGTGCAGGTTATGAATTTAAATATTGGCACTGAATCAAGAAACTCATAAAAGACAAAGGAATAAAGGGTGGAAGAAAATCCAAAAGGAGATAAAACTATAAAAGCCCTTAACCCTTTTGCAATACGGACAAAACTATAAAACATGAACAATATGAAAACGCGGGTTGCAGTCTTGCATTTCAATATTGTAAATACCAACAAACAAATAAAGACATGCAGCATTAGAAACCTTTCTTAGCTAAAAGACCAAACTTCCTATAAAAGCATCAATCAAAGTATTAAATGTACACGCAATACACAACATTGAATCATATTCATTAGTATCATTCTGGTTCGGTTTGGTTCGATTTCAAAGCTACCAACTGAAAATCAAACCGAACTGATTGGTTACGCTACAAAACTATCTAATGAAATTAAAAAAAATTAGTTTGCTTCGGTTTTTAATTTTTTGAACCGATTTTTGATTTATTTATTTTTATCGATTTGGATGTAAATACCCCTAAACTATAGAGACCAACAAATTAATTTAACCTAATTTTAAAGCTCATTGCCATTCTACAAAAGAACTTTCTCCTCATCCACCCTTGACCACCTCTTTAATAATGTTTAAAGTGGATATGAAATCACCTTTCTCATCATTAAACACTATGTCATTTCTCAACCACCAAAAAAAAATAAATTTCCTTTGTTTTTTAAAAATGGACAAGAAGTTCCCTCAAAGAAGAAGGGAATACAAAAGAGCAAGCAAGTCAATCAAAAACCTTCACCCAGAGTTAGTAAGGAAGAGCTAGCATTGAATTGTAATCACACAGCGATGCTTAAAAACCCTGTTTTCTAAAATTTAAGAACAACCCCCTCCGCCCCCCCTCCCCCAACAATATCTTCCACAACAAAATATAAGAGAATGGAAGTCACACAACATATTTAAGAGACTAACAAATTGCAAGAGAACGAAAGTGACACAATATCCAAGAGACCATGCATTGACCAACAATGTCACATGATCATGTCATATGTTTCTGGTTCAAGATGAAGCGGTGCTTTCTTGCTGACTGTGAGTCCACTCGTCTCCCTCATGTCAATGTTCTGCATCAATGCACCTGTCTCTGGCATCTTCCATTTGAACCAATAGAGAAGATTAGCAAGAACATACTCCGTTGAAGCTAGCCCAAATGAAATTCCAGGACATACCCTTCTCCCAGTGCCAAACGGAATTAATTGAAAATCTTGTCCATTTAGATCAATTTGGCTATTTTCAAACCTTTCGGGAAAAAACTCTTCAGGATTGTCCCATAATTCAGGATCCCTCTGGATCGCCCATGCGTTGATAAATACCCTTGTTTTGGGGGGAATATCGTACCCTCTTAGTTTCACACCAGATGTTGTCTCTCGAGCAATCAGAAGAGGAACGGGTGGATGTAATCTCAAAGTTTCTTTGACTACACATTTCAAGTAGTTCATTTTATTCACACAATTTTCATCCACTCTCGAGTTGATTCCCACAACTCTTCTTACCTCTTCTTGGGCCTTCATCATGGTGTCTGGATTCCTAAGGAGCTCCGCAAAAGCCCATTCCAGAGTCGTTGAAGTAGTATCGCTTCCGCCGATTATCATGTCCTGAAATTAATATAGACGAGTTAGCTAGCTATTCACGCATCATTTTTTACGAATCAATTTTTTACCAGTGATTGACATGCAATTAACTTGTTATCTGTGTCCTATTTGATTAGTTAGTTTATCTTAAACACTCCACAATGATGACCAATTATTTACATGTTTTTGACCTGTGTAAGAAATGTACGCAAAATTTTTTATGTCTATTATTTTCTTTATAGAAATATAATTTCCTTTTCTTTACGTTTTCATTTCTGGCCGTATAAATAAATTTTTGTTTTTACTGGAAAAATTATCTAAAATTTGGTATACTTAAAGTAAGTATTAATAAAGAGTGTTAATAACACAGGAGTTTGATCATCTGTTTGGAAAGACATCTGTTTGGAGACATCGACTTCTTAAATGGATTTTCTTAACTAGAATAGTTAGTCTCTCATTCTAAGTTGAGAGGAATGTTATGGACACCCAAAAATAACACACACACACACACAATATATATATATATATATATATATGAAATTTGTTAACGTACACTCACTTGATTTTGAGTTGAATTATGTTAATAAGTTATAACTAAAAATTATCTTAAAATGTACCAATGATGTAACTTGTTAACGTATTTTAACTAAAAAAAAAAGTGTATGTTAACAAATCCTTTTATATATATATATATATATATATATATATATATATATTTGCCCTGCTTACTAAAGGCCTGTTTGGGGTAGTTGTGAGTTTTTGATTTTAGTTTTCAAATCCAATTTTTAAAACAAAACGTATTTGGCTAAAATAGAGCTGAAATGGTCTTTAACTCAATTTTAAAACACTTTTACATTTATTTTCAAAACTAATTTTTTTTTTTTTTGTGAATTTAGTTTTTAGTTTTTAAAAAATTACATATCACTACATTTGACAATGGCTCTTTTCCACCACTAACACTGTCACCGTTGTCGCTGTTACTACCACCACCACAACCATCAGTGCCGCTACCACTATCACTGTCATCGTCACCACCACCACTACCGCCACCACACAAACATACCTTTAAACTAATTTTAACAAAATAAAAAAAATTCAAAATAAGTTTATTTTGAAACCAAAAATTTGAGAAAATATTAAAACTAATTTTTAAAAACTAAAAACTAATTGCAGTTTTTGAAATTTTCGAAACTTATAACTAAAAACGACCTCAAACAGACCCTAACATTTTGAAGAATTTAAAATTAAGCAATTCAACTATTGAGTCATTTACTATTATTTATTTTTTATCATTTATATTAAATTTTACATAATTTGAACAATTCTTTGTATGTTATTTAGTAATGAATATTTACTTATATTTTAATAATATATTATTTGTCAAAATAAAGAAGTACAATAAAATATTAACTAATTCTTAATTTGCATCAAATTTTATAAACTTAATTTATTTTATAAAAACTTTTAATTTAACGGTTAGATTATTTAATTTTATATTTTATGAAAAATTATTAAGTGAAATAAATTTTAACACTGTTATTAAGTGATCCTGTTCCCGTTCTTCTACCCAGATAGATAAATATATAGATAGCTATGTTACAGAGAGAGAAAGAGAGAAACCATTAGGATTGCTTTGAGGTTATGTCGGTTGAGCTCGAAGTCAAGCCTCCCACGATCTTGAAGTTGAAGGAGTATCCCCACAAAGTCCGTAATGTCGGACTCATCGTGCTTCCTGTTTCTGCTCTCGTGTTCTGCTATTACGTCGTCAAAGATGGCATCCACTGTAACAAAAGTGGCCTTCATTTCCGGAATTAGGCCAGTTAGAAAGTCAACCCAACTCAACGAAGGGAAGAAATCACCCACGCTGAAAGCAGAGAATAGTCTCATAATTTTCCTTCCTAACACGCCAAAGCTGCAACTGCTACCATCCCCCAGCGTATCATCACACTTCCGTCCAATTACACATCTAGAGACAATGTTGTTTGAAGCTGCAATCAGCATCTCAGTGAGATTCACGCACGACCTTTCATCGGCACAGGCTTCACGTATGGCTTCAACCAACTCCGCAACAACCTCTTCTCGAATGGAACGAAAAGACCGCACCTTTTTCTGGCTCAGAAGCTCAACGACACAGGCCTTCTTCATTTGTCTCCACTCGTCGCCGTAGGATGCAAAACCCACATCCTTGCATCCATAAAGAAAGATTTTAGCAGCCGTAGGTTGTGGCCGGTTGGAGAAAACAACATCATGTGTTTTGGTTATTTCTCTGACCACGTCAGCGGATGAGACCACAAGGGTTGGAATTTGGCCCAATTGCAGCATCATGAGAGGACCATACTTGCGAGAGAGTGCTTGGAAGGAGCGGTGTGGCAGTGTGCCTAGCTGATGAAGATTACCAATTATGGGTAGCTTTGGTGGGGATGGAGGCAGAATGTATTTGTTTCTTCTTACAAGCTTCAGCACAAACAGGACGCTTATCAAGCACAAAGCAGAAAAGTAGAAGGATGAAACTGGCTCATACAGCAAATGCATTAGGACCGACGATAGAAGAGTCATTTTTCCTTTGGGAAGTGGTTAGTATTCATGTGAAGTGTACTTATTGGTCTCAACTTCGGTGTTACTACATCATTTATGTAACATTTTCTTCTTGTCAAGTTAATTATTTTATTATATATTTTCTCCCTCCTTTCCTTATCTCTTCTCTTTCAAGTTTGAACAATTTTTCTTATAAAATTTACATAAATATAATTTTTAAATTTCTCATGTATATCATAGTTTTTATATTTTATATTTTTTCTTCTTTTTTATCATGTCATTTTGGTTATGTAATACTATTTCTGGTCTTTTATATGAATAACAAATAGAAGTATTTTTTTGTCCTAATTCTAAGCATCATATGATGTAATAATTGTTATTTTTTTTTTATATTCTTAATTTATTATAAAGTCTATTAATAAAATATTCATTCATTCTTAATGCAAGTAGATACATTCATTGACATATTAACAATATAAATTATATTTATTGGTGGAGAAAATTATTTCTTGAATTATGAATAGTATCATTAAATATAGCCACCACTTAAACTATTTAATTTTATGGATATTTCTGAAATAAAATTTAAATTTATGATATTATTAATTAAAATTAACTAACTTAATTATTTTTACTGATTTTGATAAATTAGTTATTTATTGCTTATATTAAAAATCGGAAGTAGTATGATGTTATACATATAATAAGTTTTTATAACAATTTTCATAACTTGCTCATATAAATTTAGGTGAGGATGTTTGGGCGGCGTGAGAACGAGGATGGGGTGAAAGGGAAGGGGGATAGTCAGGGACAATTTTGAAAAGAGAGAGGCAAAAAGGAAAAAAAAGAAAAAAAAGAAGAAGAAAATTTTAGCTATTCATTTTAAAATGAATAAATCTCACGGTCTAAAAATTGTTTTCCATGATAGTGAAAGACATGTTTAAGTCTCTCAATCTAGTCTGAGTAGTATGTGAAAATGTTTTTGATATATATGATTTGCTTCCACTGTTTTTGTTATTTTATCTTTCAAAATATATTATTAATTATTTGAATTATTTTAGATTATACACCGTAACAATTGCAATTTAAAAAAAAAAATAGTCTAGCTACAATGTAAGCATATGTAAATGCGTCTAGGTTCTCTGCAGCGATGTAAGCCCTGCAGCAAAATATACATCTTTAATAACTAATTAAAAAAGTATTATTTTTATATCCGCAGCTTTTATCAAATATAAATTTAATGGCTAATATCTCTGTTGCAAAGGCAGATCGACAGCAGAGGATAAAATTGCAATACGGAAACTCTAGCTGGTTGTCTTGTTCGTCCGAGAATGTGATAAGTGTTATAGTGCAGTACGAACCTGTAGTTGTCCAGTCCATCTACAGTAAGAGGACGACAAAAATTGGAATATACTGTCATATTTGGAGGTATTATAATCGTCTTATTTAGGAGTGAATTTAAGGGCCGATTTAGTTAGGTGGATAAAAAATATAGAAGGAGAAAAAAGTTTAAAATTTGAATTGAAAGAAATGTGAAAAGAAAAAAAAGTTTAAATTTTTATTTTTAAAAGTCAATTTTTTCTTTTACTTTCTCTCTAATCAAATAAAAAAAAATATTTCGTTATTTATGTTTTCTTTCTTTCTTTTTTCCTTTTTTTTCAACCAAACATATTAAGCGATAGGTTGAGAGACAAGAAACAAAATGGCAAAGAGAGAAATTGAAATCGGGTAATGATATTTGGATACTTCATAATTTTTTTATTTTTTTTATCATATCATATCATCTATTATACCTATACTTATGCCTTTTCTTTTTTCCTTCAGAGGTGTTATGGGTGTCCAAGAATTATTTTTGAATTGATAAATATAATAAGTGATTTGATAGAAAAGGAAGAAGAAATAAAAAGAAAATAAGGTTAGAAATGAGATAAAAGAAAAAGTAAATATTCGTATATAATGATCTGTTTGGGGTGAATCTATTAATAGAAATTTAGAGATAAATGATGCATAGTTATAACCTGTTCATAATATATATAACAATTATAAGAGAATTAGGAAACATGTCTTTCTAGAGGAGAGTGAATCAATGCTTATTATTCTAATTGAATCATGAACATCAAATGAAAAAGATATTTTTTTTTTGTTTGACAGTTAGAATTTTCTATACAATGTTATACTACACAAAATTATCTAATAGAGCGACAATTTTATAACCATCAAATAAGAATAGAACACCAAGTAAAGGCCTAACTTATTATAGACATACTCATATAATAAACTCAAATAACTAATATTTATCAATTAAAATATTATAAATTTTACTTTTATACTTAATATTAATAATATAAAATTTAATTTAAAAATTAAATAATATTAATCTACAAAATTTCATTATCTATTACTATCTATTTCTATATACCTATTACTTTACTTTATATTACCTTTACTTTTTATATTAAAGCTTCCCCTCCCTTGCACATGTCAGTTTCTTAGCAAAAATCTCGCATCTAATTCTACGTCCTGTCAATTGCGTGAACAGTGGAGGTGCTACATGACAAAGCTTGGGATAAACATATCACACCAACTAATAATGTCTGACTGTACTTTTGTATTAAAACTTCCCCTCCCTTGCACATGTCAGTTTCTTAATAAAAATCTTGCATCTAATTCTACTTCCTGTCAATTGCGTAAACAGTGGAGATGCTACATAACAAAGCTTGAAATAAACATACCGTATGTTTTGAAAATTAGATTGGATCAGCCATCAGAAAATTAATGAATTGATTACTTGACTGATTTAAATAAATCATAAAATTAGCCTGAAAAAAAATCAGTCAAAAATAAAAAATCGGTCAAAAATTAATAAAATCGATCAAAACTGATTCATAGTGATCAATAAAAAATACTTAATATAATATTATATAAAATTTTCCCCTCCCTTACATGTGTCAGTTTCTCAGCAAAAGTTTCTCGCCCAATTCCACTTCCTGTCAATTGCGTAAACAGTAGAGCTGCTACATTACAAAGCTTGGGATAAACATATCACACCAACTAATAATGGTCTGACTGTACTTTTATATTAAAACTTCCCCTCCCTTGCACATGTCAGTTTCTTAGTAAAAATCTCGCATCTAATTCTACTTCCTGTCAATTGCGTAAACAGTGGAGTTGCTACATAACAAAGCTTGGAATAAACATATCGTATGTTTGAAAACTGGATTGGACCGGCCATTAAAAAATTAATGAATTGATTACTTGACTGATTCAAACAAATTATAAAACTAGCCTGAAAAAAAATCAGTTAAAGAATCAAAAAATCGATTAAAAATTAGTAAAATTGATCAAAACTGGTTCATAGTGGTCAATAAAAAATATTTAATATAATATTATTTTGATAAAATTTTCCCCTCCCTTACATGTGTCAGTTTCTCAGCAAAAATTTCTCACCTAATTCCACTTCCTGTCAATTGCGTAAACAGTGGAGCCGCTACATTACGAAGCTTGGGATAAACATATCGTTTGTTTTGAAAATCGGATTGGACCAGCCAATTAGATCAGAAAATTGGTGAATTGATCATTTGATTGTTTCAAATAAGTCACAGAACTAGCCCGAAAAAAAATTAGTCAAAGAACTAAAAAATCAGTTAAAAATCGATAAAACCAATCAAAATTGGTAAAAAATCAGTTTATAGCGGGTTAATAAAAAATGTTTAATGTAATATTATTTTGATAAAATCTTCCCCTCCCTTACACGTGTCAATTTCTCAGCAAAAATTCCCCGCTTAATTCCACTTCCAGTCAATTGCGTAAACAGTGGAGCTGCTACATGACAAAGCTTGGTATAAACATATCGTATGTTCCACACCGTTGGACCTAAAAATTGGTGAACCGATCATTTAATTGGTTCAAATAAATCACAGAATTAGCCTGAAGAAAAATTAGTCAAAGAACTAAAAAATTAGTCAAAAGCTGATAAAATCGATCAAAACTGGTCAAAAACTGGCCAAAAACCTGTTCATAGTGGGTCAATGAAAAATGGTTAATACAACATTATTTTGATTTTTTTTCTTAAAAAAAATAAAAACCAACCTAAAGCATTTATCATTTTTTTTAATTTTAAATATAAACTTATTTGTATTAATAAATGTTGATGTGTATAATTAAACTTATACTTAAGTATCATAATATATTTGATTTACACTTTTGCAAGTATTGTAAATGAAAATAACCTATAAAATTATGTTTTATTTTTAATTTTTAGTATTATAAAGTTATGATATTATGTTTTTAATTTTAATGTTATTTTGTGTATTATTTAATTATTATTATTATTATTTTATTAATATCGGTTTAACTACGGTTGAACTATTGAATCTTAAACTAGTGTCTTGGCTAGTTTAATAATCGGTGCGGTTTTAAAAACATTGAACATATCACACAAACTAATAATGGTCTGACTCTTAACCACGTACTTAGACTTTTATTTTTATTTTTATTATTTTTTTAAATAAAAATGTTGTTTTTAGAACAAATCCTTTTTACCATGTATCATACATTTTTACTCAACGATATTTCAATATTAATAATTACTTTGACCATTATAGAAATTTAGTTTGGTCTGATAGAAAACAAAAATATAATTTTAATTTAAAAATATAAAATAAAAAAGAAAATGTGTTTAAAATTAAAACAAAATACACTACAAGAAATTTGACTTCTAATGAAAAATAAAAACTATCACTAAAAATTAAACATTGAACAACGGACACCCAATCCATCCATTATGAGAGGCATATAAGTTTGTAATTTAATGTAACCATAATTGTAATTTAATGTCTAGTTCACTGTGAGCGGAGGTAAAAGTTATTAATTTATAGCTACGATTTTTACTCATGGGTAAAAATAGATATTATTTAAAAAAAAAAGTTGCCTTGTGTTTTTCTAACAATAACTTGCATTATTGCGGAAAAGATTTTTTAAATTAGTTAAAAATAATTTTTTAAATTAATTTTTAAACTGTTTTAGATACAAAAAATATTAAAAAGTAAGGTGTTTTTATATCAAATTTTGACCTGATTTTAAAAAATCATTTTAAGTCGGTTATTATGGAACCGACGTAGAAAGTTCTAACGGCGTCACTGAGTTTCACCATCACTGATGTTCGATGCAACGTAACGACAGCGTCGCAATGGAAACACACTGATGTTTCTGTTACCTACAAAATGCACCAAAACCAACTCGAGATTCTCGACTTCTTGCTATCATTTGTCACCTCGAATGACGACAAGTCCCACGAGGTCACATCGCTGGTCTTTACGAAGCTACCCAACAACTACTGTTTTCTCTTCTCCAATGCGCTCCATGAAAAAAGTGACGGCGTCTGCCTGATGCACATGTCGTTTTTGAGCTCCCTCGTGTCGTCCAACCCCGATGTTCAAGTCACGTCGTTTGGAGCGGTTGTGAGTCTCGTGCTCTTGTTCTCTGTACCATCGTTGTTCCACGAGCTCTTTCCCAAATCCGCGTCGAGGTTCAGATTTCTACATCGGTTTAAATTGACGAACTTGCAATGAGGTTGCTTTCAAAGAGCTTTGTATCCATACTTATTTAGAAATGATCGCGAGTTCTTGCTGTAAACTGAACACAGGATAAAGATAAAAAAAGAAAAAAAAAATCTCTAACAAAAGGATATGGACCAAAAGTGAGGACCATCAACTGTAGAGATAATAGTATATAGTTCATCTAATGATCCAAAATCCTCCTAACTTTCATTTTTGAGAAAGGTTAAGTGAAAACTCCGGCAAAATTCATCAAAATCTATAAAAAGAAACTCTTCCCAAAACTTCATGAGTAGCATATATAAAATAATCTCGAAAGCCAAAAACACTCCTAGTTCCTAAATCTAATAGAAGATGAAGTTTTTTTTTTTTAGTACAAATACGAGGTTATTTATAATGTAGCTTTAAGTTATATTAGAGAACAATACTGGAAAATAATTAGATCTGTTATATATCAATTCAAACTTAAAAAATAACAACTGCCGCTTCAACATTATTTTATTTTTAAATAATAATTTCAGCGTCATACAAAATGGTGATAGTTACTGCACTATAGAATATTTCGACAATTACCTTGAAGCTCGCCATACAGGATTTAACTCAAGGTATGGGTTCACCAGAGTAGCTTTCAGTATCTTTGCAGCTGCATCACATATATGCATCACATTTCTCATTATTATGTATAACAGGAGCGGTTTTAGTTTACCTGTGATGCGACACTCAAATCAGAACTCTTCTCAACTAAATTGTCTAGCTTATTGATCCCCTCGTGCAAGCACACTATCAATAGTCTTAATATGATGTTTATAAACAGAAAAGCATCATAAAGTGAAAGAAGATATAGCCAGTCATTGATAAACACTTCTATTACTATATATCTATTACTATCTTCTATTACTATATCTATCTATTATCTATTATCCATTATCCATTACTTTACTATATCTTAAAACTCTTCCCTTCCCTTAGACGTGTCAGTTCCTCAGCAAAAAATTCCCGCCCAATTCCACTTTCTGTCAATTGTGTGAACAGTGGAGCTGCTACATGACAAAGCTTGAAATAAACATATCACACCAACTAATAATGCCTGGCTTTTTAACCACATACTTAGACTTTTATTTTTATTTTTATTATTTTTTTGAAATTATTATTTTTATTTAGGACAAATCCTTTTTACCATGTATCATGCATTTTACTCAATGATATTTCACAATTAATAATTACTTTGAGCATTATAAAAATTTAGTTTGGTCTAATAGAAAACATAAGTATAAATTTTAATTTAAAAATATAAATAAAAAAGAAAATATGTTTAAAAGTATATCTAAATGATAATTAAATAAAAATAATTTAGTTTAAATTAAAATAAAAATAACATATTATTTTGTAAGAGAATAAATTGTAAGATATTAAATCACTCTCAAATAAATATATTTTAATTTAGTGTATAAGAATGTGAATAAAATTGTGTAATTTACAAAATTTTACGTTTTTCAATGATTCTGCTTCATTTTTTTTCCTTTTTTTTTCATCTTCGGTTTTTTTTTTTTAATGGTTAACACTATATATTTAAATGTATATATGCAACGACTGTTTTACTATCATTATAGGATTTTTAACGGTAACTATAGCCATACTTATAATTTAGGGTATCTGGTTCATTGTGATTATAGGTAAAAACGGTTTCTAGCCGTGAGTAAAAAGAAACTTGCACCCACATCATCACTTGTCATTTAATGTTGTTTAATTAATTACATTTTATTTTTTATTACATAAATAGTTGTAAAGTATAATTAAAACTCTAATTAACTATTTAAATAAATGATTGAGATTTTAATAACTTTATAATTTATTACACTACAAGAAAATTACAAATTGGTGTCAGGTGTCGGCCTCGACATTGATGCTAAATAACGTTGGCTAGCTGACAATAAATTGATACTAACATGTTTTTTGTTATTTTTCTACTTTAAAAAAAAAAATAGTTGGTGTTAGTCATTTCTAACACTACTAATATTTTAAAAAAACCAAAATTATTAGTGTTGGTTAGATGAAACTAGTTAATTATTTTTGAAAAATAATAATATTTTATTATTAGAGTCGATTAGGTCGATGTTTATTAGCATCAGTATTAGCATCAGCCAAGCCAACATTGCTAATTTTTCATGTGAGCGCAAAAACGAATCATCACACCCGCCTACCTTTCTCTATAATCAATTTGAAAATTTTGAAATCCCAACTTCTTCTCTCCCTTTCTCTTCTTTTTCCCTCACTTTCTTCCTCTCCTTTCTCTCACTTTCTTTCCTTACTCTCTCTAATGACCAGTTTGGTTGGATGGAAGAAAAACATAAAAAAAAAAAAAAAAAGTTTAAAATTTAAATTGAAAGAAATGAAAAAAAAAGAAAAGTTCAAATTTTTATTTTAAAAGTCAACTTTTTTTTTTTTTTCTCTCCAATCAAATAAAAAAAAAAACTTTGTTATTCGTATTTTTTTTTTCTCTCCATTTTTTTTTCTTTTCAATCAAAGACCCTAAAGTGTACAACATACAAATTTTTTTCCAAATCCCAAAACGTTCCCTAACTGGCTCCTCAATTTGCTCACGGCAATGGCGACGGATATCAAAGACCCCAGCTAGCTTCGGCTGCTGTCGAAGGGTTAGAGCTTGTGTGGCAAAACGACGCCATCGTCGTGTACGACGAAGTGTTTCCACACGAACTTGGTTTGCGACGCAAACAACATGACGTACTGGTGTGGTTGCACAGAGGTGGTGTGCGCCGGCGTGGAGGTTGCTAAATTGGGGTTCTGTGACATGGAGAATGAGGGAAAGACACCAATTCCCGGGCAGGCATTGTGTGGTAGCTTGAAATTGGTGAGTGCAGATGAGCTTAAGAAGGCCGTGAGCAGGAAGAAGGAGCAATTGCAATTTCTGGAAAATTTAAAGATGGGGGAGGTAGTTAGGCTTCAAGTGGAATCATTAATTAGAATTGTTTGCTTAATTTTTGCTTGAAATTGATAGTTTGGCTTTATGTTACTTCTCCAAATTTTATTTCACTGCTGGAATTTCGTTTCTTGATTTATGGTGAATTTCGTTTCAATCATTAATTGAGATAGACGGAAACCATTTTGATGTACGGATTGTATGTGTTCATGATGCTCTAAGGATTGTTGTTGCTGGAGTTTCAATTTTGTTGCAGTGGGTTGTTTTTTTTTCCTATTAAGTTTAATTGATTAATGGTAATGTAAATTAGTTGAAATGAAGCTACTAGGAACTTGCAATAGGATGGAAATCTTCTCGTGTTCAGCAAAAAATTGACCGAGAAAGGGAAAGTACAGAGAAATTTTTGAATTTTTGCAATGTGTGTACTCTCGTGAAGAACCAAAAAAATGAAAAAATGGAGCCAACAATGGCGATTTTCTTTTTGTGTTGTCTGTTTTTTTTTTAGTGTCAGCTTAGCTGACTCTATTTAGTGTTGGCCTAATAAGCGACAGTTTCTTATTGTCAACGCAAACACAATTGTTGCAACCTTTTTTGCAATTGCTTTGAAGTCGTTGCTTGACTGACATAATTAGCGTCAGCTTTTGATGATTGGCGTTGGCTTTTAACCGACACTAATTTATATTTTTCTTGTAGTGTTATAACGTATGCATATATTTTATTATTGACATGTCCTAGATGTTCATTGAAGGTGCAATTAAGACAAAAGAGAAAATGTGATAGAACATGCCTGTGGAGTTCCATAAAACCAGAGTTGCCTCATGTTTTTTTTTCTTTCCTAGTAATAACTTGTATCCATACTTATTTAGAAATGCTCACGAGTTCTTGCTGTAAACTGAACACAAGATAAAGATAAAAAAAGAGCTCCTTAACAAAAGGATGTACCAAAAGTGAGGACAATTAATTGTAGAGATAATAGTAAATAGTTCGTCTAATGATCCAAAATCCTCATTACTTCAACTTTCAATATTTCTAAAAGGTTAAGAGAAAACTCGACAATCTTCATCAAAATGTCTAAAAAGAAACTCCTCCCAAAAAACTTCATGAGTAGCATAATCTCGAAAGCGAAACACACTCTCAGTTCCTAAATCTAATAGAAGAGGGAGATTTTTGTTTTCGATACATAATAAGAGGTAATTTATAATGTAGCTTTAAGTTATATTAAAGAACAGTACTGCAGAATAATTGGATATGTTATATATCGATTCAAACTTAAATAACAACTGCCTACTTCAACATTATTTTATTTTTAAATAATAATTTCAACACCATACAAAGCGGTGATAGTTATCGCACTGCAGACAATTTTAAAAATTACCTTGAATTTCGCCATAAAAGATTTAAGGTATGGGATCATCAAAGTAGCATTTAGTATCATTACAATTGCAATTGCATCACATATCTTATTATTATGTATATATAACAGGAGCGATTTTAGTGTAATTGTGAAATGTTAGAAATAATTCCTTGTAAGGGTATTTTTTAATCTTTAATCTAAGGAATTTTTATGTGGAAGCAATACAATCATATATAAAAGCATGCATATTTCAAAAACAACTTGTGCTTGCACATATAGGATCTACATCATTTTGGATTACTAAGAATAGGATAAATACATGGATCTATATTGTTAGCTTCTGATCTAAGTGTTCTTCAACAATTGTTGTGTAATCTTTGCTGCAATTAATTGTGAACAAGAACAAAGGGAACATATGATATTATGGTTTTTTCTCAATCGAATCTCTTGAGTTTCTAATAGGATCTTAGCTTCTCTTTAGATGGGAAGAATGGAGTATGAGTTTTTAGTGATTTGGTATATTGGGAACCATAGCCTTCTTATAGTGTGTTAACCTAAAATGGTTCCTATTATTTCTTAATGAGCCAACATTGACATCTACTCATTTAAGTCCATGTCATCTAATTTGGTAATCTAACAAGCTCACTTAATTTGACTACATAAAATAAAGGTCACTAATGATTAATAGTTTTTTTTACTGAATCATTAATGATAAAAAATTAATATAATTGTTTTATAATATTAGCTCACATTAATTATTAAAATATAAAATTTCAACAATCTCCTACTTGGGCTACATATTGTAACAATTATATCTCAGTTCTTTAGGCTCGCATCCATACGCTATTTATCTTGACTTTTACTTTAACTATCTAGTCCATCTTATATATCAATAATGGAAACACTGCAACTTTTGTCATTGCCATCAAATGTGACAACACCCCAATGACCACTACATCAATACACTCAATGACATAAATCAATATGGATGAGCAGCATGAAAATTACAAGTAATGTGATCTCAATTATGCCTATTTTCAACTGGTCTAACTTTAGTCTTTAGTGAGATTAATCTGAAATCCTTAAGTGCAAAATAATTTTGCACATAATAGGATACAAACAAGTTCAATAACAAACTCATATAACAATCTTTATTTTTGCAGAAGACCAAATATAACATAAAGTTTATATCAAAATATAGCATAAAGAAAGACTCTTACTAAACTAAGGCAACATCAGTGACAACACCTATATAAGCTACATGCCCATAAAATAAATAAAAAAACCTTAGGTGTCAAGCCCTTAATTAGTGGATCAACTAGCATAGAATTTGTCCTTATATGTTCTATAGAAATTTATTTATCTCGAGTTCTTTCTTTCAACAATGAACATTTATGTCAATGGACTTTGTAATAAATTCTTCATTATTGTTAAAGTCTGATATCATTGACTCATTTGTCACAATGTAACTTAAGCGGTAGTTTAATACCTTTTACTATGTGCAACCAAGTGACATAAATACTTCAGCCATATCCTGTGATTGGATGCCCACTATATTGGCATCCTTAAAAATCAAAGTTAAAATTCTTGATGATCTCTAAACTGTCAAATCTCCGATATGTGAGCACATGCATTTTTGTTCTCTTTAATAATTCTTATGGTTGCCTTTTCAATAATTCATACTTGAATTGCTCAAGTATTTGCCAAATGATCCTACTCTGCACGCCATTTTTGGATGCATACAAATAAGATCATGAATTACTCTTCCCGTAATTAAAGCACAAGGAGACTTTTGCATTTCTTGAATTTCTGAATTTTCTTTTGGGCAATAATTGAGACTAAAATTGTCTCCCTTACTGATTGAGGTACTCCTTGGTTTACTATATTTCATGTCGAATTTACTTAAAAGTTTATTGATATGGCTCTTTTATGAAAACCCAAGAGGATACCTCAAAAATGATCTCTAAATTCATAATGCCTAAGACAAAAGAAAATGTTGCCATTAAAAACCACTGTCTTGGCATCCATCTTATGTAGCTTCAAATTATAACAAACAACGATAACCATGATTTTCCTAAAAGAGTCCTTCGGTAGTATCGAAGAGAAGGTCTTTTTAGAGTCAATCCTTTCTTTTGAGTATGGCCCTTACCCACTAGACAAGCCTCCTACTCATTTTCGACAACATCTCAATCACACTGGAGCACTAGCCAACCTCTAGAATACTTAGATCTTGGTCTACAAAAGCATTCCAAATTTGATACTCTTAAGAGTTCGATACAAAACTGATTGTCTACCTCAGACATGTCAGCAGCCCACCTCAAATACATCACTCACATCCATCTTAAACAGATAAGAAGATAATAAAAATGAGTTAAAATATTGAGATATATGAAACTATCATTCAACATTTCATATTTATGCAATAATCTTATAATTTAATTAGAATACACTCACAAAGTAAATTTTTTTACATTATCATCTACTCATTTATAACTATGTATGGTAAGTTTATTGAATTTTATCATAACTTTCTTAAAAGTTATACCAATAATTATTTCTAATTAGTTTACAATGTAAAGAGTTTTATACTAATTAATGCACAAAAATGAAACTCAAAATCTTATGTCTTATAAATAATCCTACTTTTTCTTACATGATCACCCTCTCACTTCTTTTTATCTTTTTTTTATAATTTTCTTTTCTTTTTTTTCCCTCTCAAAATATATACATTCCAAGGAGCGTCAAATTTTATTTTGCTTACGTATAAAAGATTCAAAATACAAGGAAAGGGATGCAGTACATGAGGTGAACCACATATTAGGATCTTCCATAGTTTATTTTTGAATTTTAGGAGATTCAAGCCCTCGACATTTATTTCTTGTATTATGAAATCTTACAATAAGAAAATGATAAAATTACACCAGTGTAATTTATATCAATTAATTATTACATCATTAATAACTTCATATATAATGTGATTTTTACCAATCTAACTATTGAATTATAACTATATATTATCTTGATTATTTGTGTCAAATTTTGTTAAAATTAAACAAAAGTAAGAAAGCAAACAAATGATTTATATTTTTGTATATTTTAAAAGTATATATTATATCAATTTTGATATATATGAACAAGATATCAAATAATTTTATATTAATATAACCTTTTGCAAATATGATTTATGTAAAAGAAATTAATTTTCAATCCAAAATGGGATTTGAGATAAAATTATTTAATTAAAAATTATTGAATGATACATTATATCAATTATTACATCATTAATAACTTTATATAAAATATGATTTTTTTTTCGATTCAACTGTTGAAATATCATTATATATTACTTACTGGGTAATTCAAATGAATATTTTGGTTAGAGCTTGTAATTGTTAACCACAAGGTCGATTGGTCGAGATTCAAGTCCTCCTTCTAGCATCAATCTTCCACTTAAACCTGCTGCATTGTTAGACTCATTATATCCAAGATATTGTCTACTTTGATTTATTTAAGGCATATTTGAAATGATTCTCAATTTTTATTTTTAAAACTTGTTTTCAAAATAATTATAAAAAAAATTTCAACATAGGTTTGAAAACAAAACAATTTGTTTAGTGTAGTTTTTGAAAATAAAATAAAGTTTAATTTATTAAAAAAATTAAAATCAATTTAAATTAAAGAATTATATATGATACGAGATTAAAAAAATACTTTATTTATTATGAAAATACTATCAAACCTAAAAAATAAAAGTATGAAAGCAGATCTAAATTATTTATATTCTCTTGTTTTCAGAAATAGAATTTTAAGAATAATTTTCAAAACTTATATAAAAAACAATTACTTAAACATATATTTTTTTTAATTCTTTTAATACTTATACGCTTTTTCTTTTATTTTTAAAAGAATAAATAATACATGTATTAACAGTCTAAAGATTTTTTAGATTTTCATCCAATCACAAATGATAATAAATGACAAGTTTATTAATTTTTATAATAATTACTTTAAAAATTATACCAAAAATAATTTCTAAATGATTAATATTATAAAAATTTTACCTTGATAGTAGATACCTATTAAACTCTTTTTAAAAACTGAAATAATGAACAAGGCATTATATAATCTTAATTGCTTTTACTTGACAAACATTTTTAACTCAATAATTTGTCAATATCCTACCCCACACATACTACTCTGTTTCACTTATTTATTTGCCAAAACAACATAACACTTTTGTCAACCGAATATGCATTACAACACCAAATAAACACAATTAAATAAAGTTGGGCAACCATTGCTTAGTTGGAGTATGGTATTGGTTCTAGATACAGAGGTAATCTCTTGTTGACAGTGAGCCCATATTGCTCACTCATGTCTAGGTCTTGATCAGATTCACCACTTTCAGATTGCTTCCAATCGAACCAAAATAAAATATTAGGGCCCATTTGGCGTGGTTTTTAGTTGAGTTTCGAAAATTTCAAAAACTGTAACTAGTTTTTAGTCTTTAAAAATTACTTTTAGTTTTTTCTCAAATTTTTGGTTTCAAAATAAACTCATTTTGAATTTTTTTTTTATTTTGTTAAAATTAGTTTAAGTGTATGTTTGTGTGGTGGTGGCAAACGTGGCGGTAGCGGTGGTGGTGACAACGATAGTGACAGTGGTGACGGCACTGATGGTCGTGGTGGTGGTAGCAGCGGCGGTGGTAGCGACAGTGTTAGTGGTGGTAGTGGGAAGAGCCATTGTCAAATGTAGTGATGTGTACTTTTTTAAAAACTAAAAACTAGATTTACAAAACTTTTTTTCTTGGTTTTGAAAATGAATATAAAAATGTTTTAAAATTGAGTTAAAAACTATTTCAGTTCCATTTTAGCCAAACGCGTTATGTTTTAAAAATTAAATTTGAAAATCAAAAATTAAAAACTCACAACTACCCCAAATGGGTCTTAGCAAGCATATATTTGACTGAAGCAAGCCCAAAGGCCATACCCGGGCATTTTCTTCTCCCAGAACCGAATGTGATAAATTGAAAGTCTTGACCATTGAAATTAACCTTGCTATTTTCAAATCTCTCCGGTAAAAATTCTTCAGGCATTTCCCAAAATTAATGGTCCCTCTGAATTGCGCATGTGTTCACATATACCATTGTTTTATCAGGAATATCATATCTTCCAAGTTTGACATTGGATGTTGTTTCTCGAGGAGCCAAAAGTGAAGCTGGTGGGTGTAACCTGAGAGTTTCTTTTACTACACATTTTAAATAGTGCATTTGATCAATATCATTGTCTTTTAATTTTGATTTATGGGGTTATCTAACTTATCTCAAATAAAGATAGGGTTAAACAATCCGTCAAAAATGATTGGTAAAAATTTTTATGTATTTAAAGATGTTTGGTACAATATAAAAAATTATACCAATCATCTTTGATAGAATTGTTTAATTTAATTTTTACTTGAAGTAAGTTAGACAATCCCTTGACTTATTCCCCACAACTCTTCTTACCTCCTCCTGGACGTTCTTCATTACGCCTGGATTATTTACTAGCTCTGTCATTGCCCATTCTAGCGTTGTTGAAGTTGTGTCACTTCCACCCAAAAACATGTCCTGAAATTATGAAAACAAAAAATGGTTCCTATTTATGGGTAATGCATACGGCTATGCTGCACTTTTAGTTTCAAAAAATGTTTTTTTCTCACTATATAATAATAGAAAAATTATAAATATCCATCTATATTTTCTTTACCTCATTTTTACTCTATTTTCTTTTATTTCTCTTCTTTTGTCATCTTATTACTTATTACATCTACTATTTTCTTTTTTACATTTTTTTTTCTTTTTACTCAATATACCTCATTTTGAGGTGGAGCTTTATCTAGACTCTGTATAATATCCATTACAACTTGCTTTTATGACAGAAAGAAAGATAAATTCGTTTTTGAAAATAATCATTTGAATGAAAGGAGAAATCGATAAATATAACATGTGATAAAAAAAAGAAAAAATATAAGATTAGAATAAAAATAAGGTATGTAAATAATACCAAATAAATAATTTACTTCTATGATAAAAAAGTGAGTTATGAAGGATGTATTGAGCAAGTAAATAATTTATTTCTATTAATTATACCAATCATTTTGGATGGAATTGTTTAATGGTTTTTGAACAAGTAAATAATTTATTTCTATACGGTTCTTGCTTCATAAATGATGGTAGATGTAGAGCGATTCTTCCTTTGATCATCTCACTGTTCATGTTGATGCGGTACCATAGCTTACAGAATATATATCTATAATATATATATCGTGTCACAATCTTTTTTTTTTTTTTTATCTATTTTTAATTAATGACGAATATGTTTATATTTAAGTGGTTAAAACTAGAGTAATGATATATATGAGAATATTCTGTTTTATGTGTTTCGGTGCGTCGGCAATGTTGCGTTTGTTTATGTTGTTGCTTCCTCTTGTGTTGAACACCCAGAAAGCAAAGCAGTGTGCAGATATGAAGCTACAAAAGTGGTAAGTACTGCGTTTGGCTGGTTTAGAGCATCTTTAACGGGAGATCGTGGGGGTTGCTTATTTTTAAGCAACCGTATCTTAACTTTAGTTCACCGTTGGAGGAAGCAAACGTGGCACAACAAGTTTCTTAAAATTAAGGCACGCATCTTTTACAAGCAACCGTTTCTTAACATTAAAAAAATCATTTTATCCCATCAACTACCATTGCAAAATTGGTGTGAAAATACCAGTGATGAAGAAATAAAAAAATAAAAGCAGAAGATGACTGCAGACGAAGAAACAAAACTGGAAAAAAATCATAACTTTCCACAGAATCAGTCCAGAACTAAATTACAAAATCATAACTTTCCAAATCGATGCGTCGGACCTGAGAACCAAATCGAAGCAATAGTGGTAGCGAGGAGGTAGATCGCAACAGCGGTAGTTGTGCGGAGGTAGATCGAAGCAGCGGAAGGTCGCGAGGAGGTAGATCGGTGCGACGGTGGAAGAAAAGGGAGAAAATTGCGTCGTTATGGGGGGGGGGGAGAGGACCGTGATGGGTGGGGGAGAGAAGACGCGCCATGTTTGGGGACAGAGCGAGAGAAGAAATTGGTGGGGAAGGAGAGGAGTAGGGGGACGGGATTGGACCAGTCATGGTGGGGTTGTTTAGGCGCGTGGGGGGGGGGGGGTGGGGTTTGGGGAAGGAGAGAAGGTCATTTGGGGTGGGTGGGGACGGAGACAGAGCTTCTCCTTTGGGGGGTACTGTGGGGGCGTGAAGGGTGGGGAAGAGAGAAGAAAGACGTTGGGGGGTAAGGGTAGGGCGTGGACGGTGGGGAAGAGAGAAGAAAGATGTTGGGGGCGGGGGGGAGGGGGGGGGCATGGGAAGTTGAAAGGGGGAAAATGAAAAAATTTTGGTGGAAGGGTGACGAAGCTGAAACGTCTAGGCTTTTGGGAGAAAAATAAAATAAACTTTTTTTGGAAGAATTGAACGTTAAAAAGGAGAAGAGTGAACGTTAAATTAACCGTTTAATGAATTGAATGTTGTAGAATTGAACGTTGAAGAAAAAGAAGAAGAATTAATCGTTGTAGAATTAACCGTTGGGAAGCTAATATAAATAAGGGTTCAATTCAAATCATTTTTGCACACAACTTCTCAAAATTTAGTCTATTATTTGTTGTCATCAATTCTTAATCTTGTTTCTTTAATATCAAATGGATCCCAATCAGTTTAACTATCAGTGTTACATAAATTTTTTGCAAAACCAACCACCTCCTACCAGTGACAATCCTCAAAATCCTCAATATTTTATGTATCCACCACCACCAACCAACCCCGCAATGTGGTATAGGCCTTCATTGGGTACCAGCAGTAGTGTGGAGTCTCCTAACAACGAACCTGAATCACCATTGGGTCGATGTCCGAGTCTCCAATTGGTCTGGAAAATATCACTCTTGATGAAGGAGGAAGACATAGTACTCAGAAAAAAACTCGTGCCAAATTCTCAGTGGAAGAAGACACACTACTGATTCAATCTTGGCTAAACATTTCTAAGGATGCAATTGTGGGAGTTGACCAAACGGGAGCTGGTTTTTGGTTGAGAATCAGCAATAATTATAACAGTTATCGCGGGTAGTTTCAAGAAAGGGAACTGACTCAACTAAAATCCCGATGGTTTCGAATAAATACTGCAGTTCAAAAGTTTGTTGATTGCTACAAGAAAGCTGTTAATCAAAAGAAAAGTGGGAGCTCAGAGAAGGACATTATGGCCGATGCATATAAGATTTATTCTCAAGATGTACGTGAAAAATTTAATTTTGAGCATGCATGGCGTTTGTTGAAGGATGAACCAAAATGGAAGGGAGAATCATTGGAAAACTCTTCAAAAAGAACAAAGACATATGCTTCCGGGGGGTATTCATCATCTTCCAACACAGAGGCGGCAATCGATTGTTCAGAATATGACCCAGTAGTAGCAACGACTCGCCCAATGGGACAAAAAGCAGCAAAAAGGAAGAGCAAAGGAAAAGGAGCTGAAACGTCTTCTAACAAAGTTGATTTGACTAGCATGGAAAATGTTGTAAAGGAAAAAAATGTCATCATGTCAAAAATAGCTGAGGCAAAGGAGACAGAGAACATTCGTATGTTGTATGATATCCTTATAAAGGATACATCTGCGATGTCTGAAAGTCAGCGCAAAGATCATGAGTTATATTGTAATTATATTAGGTGCAAGTTAGGAAACTAAATTAATGTTGTAATTTATATTCCTTGTTATGTTCTAGTTACTATGAAAAAATCTATCCTTTATGAAAAACTAGCTATTATGAAGCTAACCATTATGAAAAAATGTAGCCGTTATAAAACTAGCCGTTATGGAACTAGCCGTTATGAAACTAGCCATTAGAAAACTAGCCGTTATGAAACTAGCCGTTAGAAAACTAGCCGTTATAAAACTAGCCGTTACAGATCATCTTATATAATTGTCCAATGTTCTCTCATTCTCTCATCCTCTCATCAAACTCTGCAATCTTCTGTTCTCATTTTGTTATGCTTGAATTATCCATACAATGGATCCAAACACCGATTTTGATGCACTTTGGAACCAAATCGTTGATGAACAACTTGAGGACAACACTGAAGAAAAAGTCATGCGGTTAATAATCGAGAGCCAACAAGAAGCTGACAACACCAGTAGGCGCAGACGAAGAAGAACCGTGATAGATCGAAGTCGTGAAGAAGGGCATCGGCGATTGTTCAATGACTACTTCTCTAAAAATTCGGTATATACGGAGGCTCAATTTCGACAAAGGTTTCGAATGCGAAGGCATGTCTTCCTTCGAATTGTTGAAGCCCTTGGTAATCATGATGAATACTTTCAGATGAGGGTTGATGCAACTGGTAGAATGGGCCTCTCACCATTACAAAAGTGCACCGTCGCTATTCATATATTGGCATATGGATCACCTGCTGACAGTATGGATGATTATGTTCGAATTGGTGAAAGCACTGCACTAGAATGCTTAGAGAGATTTGTATCGGGTGTCTACGCAATATTTGGGGACGAGAACCTGAGGAGGCCTAACAACAAAGACCTTGAACGATTACTACAAATAGGATAGGCATGTGGCTTTCCAGGTATGTTAGGTTCTATTGATTGTATGCATTGGGAGTGGAAAAATTGTCCAGTTGCATGGAAAGGTCAGTTTTCTCGAGGTGACCATGGCAAACCGACAATTATGCTTGAAGCAGTTGCATTACAGGACTTATGGATTTGGCTTGCATTTTTTGGCACTGCGGGTTCAAATAATGACATTAATGTGTTAAACGCATCTAATGTGTTTAATGACATTTTGTCGGGAAAAGCTTCTGCAGTGCAATTCATAGTAAACGGCACCCCATATAACATGGGATACTATCTAGCAGATGGTATTTATCCCGAGTGGGCTACATTTGTCAAGACCATCCCAATGCCGCAAGGAGAAAAGAGAAAATTATTTGCACAACGACAAGAAACAGCAAGAAAGGACGTAAAACGGACATTTGGAGTGCTTCAATCTCGATTCACAATTATATTTGGTCCAGCACGTGCTTGGTATGTGAATACAATGAAAAATATAATATATACATGCATCATCTTACATAACATGATTGTTGAAGACGAACGACACACATACAGTGGTAATTTTGAATACAATCATGTACGTAATGACATCTCAACAGTTGAAGTATCTAATGGTCCTCTTCCCAATTTTGCTGCAACATATCTGCAAAGGAGAGCACATCTTCGTGATAAACAAATCCATCGTCAACTTCAAGCAGACTTGGTTGAGCATATTTGGGAACGTTTTGGACATGAGAATGATGAAAATTAATTTTTATGTAATGTTATGTATTTCTCATCTTTGTCTATTTCCTATTTTTTTAATATAATGTTATGCATTTCTTGTTATTTTTAATTATAGAATTTTATGAAATTATCATTTTTTATTTATTGTGGTAATAATTAATTAACTTGTATTTTTATTATAATTATTTATATTTAATTAGGCATATTAATTAAAATAGGTGTATTAATATTTTTAATTTAGCACAAAATAAAGTACAAATAAAAAAATATAAAAGTGTGGATTGCTTAAGAGTTGCTTAAAATTATATGCATTGGAGCAAAATGTATATAAATTACTTAAGAGTTGTTTAAAAATAATGTAAAACTGTGAGACCCACTTAAGCAACCCAAAAAATTCTTATTTTTACACCATTAAAGTTGCTCTAATATATAGAATATTGCTTCAGAAGTACAGCTAGCGGCGGCGCATTTAATCCCGACCTGCAATAATACCATGTCTTAACATCTTTGATTCCGCCATCATAACATCAAAAAAAGCAGATAAGGAATGGAGCTTTAGGATGTCGAAGCTTTGCGCCATCCAAGAACAATGATGATATTCTCAGACCAAAAGGAAAATGAAATGTAGATCGGTGAGTCGGCAGATCGATTTCTCCCATCCACATCATTCTTGATTTTAAAATATAGAAAAGTTATATAATAAAACAAAGTTTAAAAAAAGAAAAATATATATAAATTATATGCTCCATATATATACACACACCAAAAAAACAAATCAAAGAATTAATTAATGACAAAAATTTGAGGAACGAATTTTTTGAAGTTTACATATAAATTATGAGAAAGTAAGACATGCACCGATAGTGTAAAGTAATTTTATACTATCATCCAATCATAAGCCACCATTTATTATAAGTTTCTTGACTTTTATAATAAATACTTTAAAGTCACACTAACGATAAATTTTAATTGGTTGATAGTGTAAAATTTTTTACACTGATAGTGTATGACCATTAAACTCATAAATTATTTTGTCATTAATTTTAACTTTTTTTTTTGTATACGCGACGCGCATGTGCAATGCAAGATAGATTTTAAGACTTTAAAGAGCATGACTACTAATTAAATGCATGGCTGTATTTAAATAATATTAATAGTAAACATTAAAGAAAAAAATGTAATAGAGAACAGATCATAATAATAAGAAAGAAATCCTAATGTTATTTAGAATAAATCCTAATAATATGATAGGATATTCATCCTAATAAAGAGAAACAAATCCCAAAAATAAATTGAAATAGATCCCAATAAAACCAATTACAAATCTTTATTAGATTTGCTAATATTATCTCCAAATCCTAAGCAATAAAAAAATAATAATTCCAAATATCTTTAGATTTATTTGCAAATATATAATAATTCAAATGTCTTCATATTTATTTGTAAATAATAACTCCCAAACATCTTCACATTAATTATTTGTTGCACTTTATTTTAAGTCTTCATTTGTTACTCTTTATTTTGGATCTTCATGTCCTTGGGCTTGCACAAATAAAACCACATCTATTTTTTTCTCCTTTTTGAATTTTATTCTCTCGGATCAAAATTGCACTCACATGGGCTTTAATTGTTTGTTGCTTTTTTAGCTTTGTTCTTGTTAATGGCCTATCACTTAGAGCTAAGTCCTTTTCTACTTGGGCTTGGTCAAGCAAGGTTGTATTCCAATTCATGTCATCTTCCCCCTCTTGAAATGGAGTTGTCCTTGACTTTTCAAGGTCTGCATCAAAAGGAGAAAGGTTAGAATGTTTACTCGTAGCACTAACATTACTTGGAAGATTCAATATATGCAAATGGTCCATTTCCTCTCAGCAGCAACTTGGATCTCCATTGAGATAAGAAACTTTTCTCCCCTATATGAAACCAAATCCAGCATCTTGAATCAAAAGCAATCCTTTTTTACCCTTTTTTGCCTTAGATGCATCATACTCGTTTTGGCCCTAAGAAACTTGTGTCTATTGTTGGTGGTGGTAAAAATTCATTTCAAGAATAAAAAAGGTTAATGATTCTTGAAAGATAACTTCTCGCCTTGATTCTATCCATTAAATAAGAATTTAATTTAATGGGACTTAGAATCTAAATCTATATGTGAATCCTTTTTATTTGAACTAGCAACTTTTAGTTTTCAACTTGAGAGTATGATTTTATTAATGACAATTCAAAAGTATGGCTTTGATTTCAATAAAGATGTTAAAAATTGATTCTTTATAACAATTTAGAATTGCAATTACATAGTCGTTAAAATTAATGAACATAAACATCTGGATATTCAAATTCGATTCTTAATCATAAACAAGTAAGCACCTTAATAAAATTTATGTACTTTTTGTAAAAGAATATAGAAAACAGACACGGCACTGGAAAAAGTTATAAATAGAAGGAGTTATAGAAAGATGAAAAGGTCCTAGACAAATCAAAAGTAAATTGCAAAGAAAGAGTCATCAAAAGGTAGCCATGAGTGTGACATGTGTGATATACAGAGTTTGTGTAAATGTTGGAATGGAAGAAAAATGGCTACGTGGTCTTTTATTTATATATAATCTAACTAATGGTTGAATTTATACGATTTTGACACGTGTATAATAACTAAAATAAACCTAAACTATGAAGTTGCCACTTGCTAGAGTTGTTTCTTTTTCTGGGAACTGCCTTTAACTGCTACACAGAACTCTTTTCCAGCGTGTTTTTTACCATAACTCTTTTGTAAATATTTTCTCGAAAATGTACCTTATTCGACCAACTCGAATGACTGTCTTCAACTAATTTGGCACTTAACATTTTTGATGCCATCAGAATGCGCCCTTTTCAATTTCTTTCGACAATATTACTGATGCGAAAGTTTTAACAACCCCAACAATTGTCTAACAAA
Organism: Spatholobus suberectus; assembly: GCA_004329165.1. Lineage (NCBI taxonomy): Eukaryota > Viridiplantae > Streptophyta > Magnoliopsida > Fabales > Fabaceae > Spatholobus > Spatholobus suberectus. Next base: position 64,791,386 of record CM014729.1, read on the forward strand.
ATCGTGAAGTTTATTTCTTCTCCACATTAGCTTTCCTTTTCCCATTGACATGAAAGTGTAACAAATTTAAAGGATTCAATGAGTTAAACCCTTAAGTGGTGAAATTTTAATAGAAGAATGATTTGTCCAATTATATGCAAACTCAATTTTAGTACACGATTTACCCCATAAAACAATAGAGAAATAATAAAGGAATTTGAAATATTTGTCAAACATGATATTCTTATACAAACTACAATAAAAGTGACATCATTAGTTTCATGACATGTAATAAAATGTTTCATATGTGAAAACATGTCAACAACCACACAATAATGAATCTTTATCAGTTTTGCATCTAGGTTGCCCTGAAACAAATTAAATCCATTAACCAATCTGTCCCTTTTTTTCATATTTAGAAAATATAATCGCAATGTCATAGTCATTGATAAACAAAAATTTAGTTCGCTTTTCTTCTTCCACTCTAAATAAGATTTTAGATCTTTTTTATGTTGGACATGAAATCTTCTTTGTTGTATTTCCAAGATTGTTGTCAACTTTAACTTTGTCTTTGGGAGCAATTCTTCCATGGTAGTTGGATGGCATACTCTTTGATCCTTGAGCGAGATGTTGTAGCTGGTTATGAGGCTCTTTATGGTAATAGGAAGGAATGTATTGCCTCCTTATAACTCTTTCATCTCATCCCAAGTGGTGATAGGTTATTCTTCATAGCAAGCTCTTTCTTTTTGTAGCTAGTCCTATCAAATAATAAGAGCATAGTAAGTAACCTAAAGATTTTAAGTTTTGCCCTTTTTCATTTCAAAATAATTGTGGCATGAGAAAAATTGTTCTATTCTCATTTCTCACTCCAGGTATGCATCTAGATCAAATTAATTTACCTTGAATGAAAGATATTATATTTTGATTCCACCAATACCTTCTTCTCTACTTCTTACTCTTATTGGTTCATCTCTATTATTTCTCCTCCTTGGTTGCTAATTATTGTATTCATCTTCCTTAGCCCGACTTTCTATATCTTCATGAGATTAGTCACCTTGCCTTGCATTATTTGAAGGCTTTGGTTGCATAGCAACTTGGTTCTTCATGTGAACCAATCGTTAATTTAGTCCTTCAAACTTCTTATCAAACATTTCAAGATGGCTCATCAATGCTTGCATTTGAATGGGGTCAATCCTGGTTATGGATTATCTTTTTGATTTTGTGTCATGTTAGCAGAGAAGAAAAAAATATAGGACCTCACTAAATTCTCACCAATATGTGTTTAAACTCTTAAATTTCATTACTCTCCACTTGTGGTTGCTCTTCACTCTTAATGATCTCACTACCCTCAAAACCCTCAATATCTTCCAAAGCTCTTATTTAACCTAAATACTTATTGAGTAGTTTAGTAATGGCAATTTCTTCGCTTCACACCCACGCACATCAAAGTATATGGTTAACTTGTGAAAATGGGGTAGGGCTTAAGGTTTAATGAAAAGAAGAAAATTCCCTAGCTTTCTTTTAAAGAAAGTTTTCCACAAAGACTAATTCTAAGGAATGAAATAAATCACCAAATAGAAATTACTTCTTTTTTTTTTTTTTTGGCTTCCATTGCTTTTTTCATATATATTTTTGTCTCTTTTTTCCTTTCCTTTTTAATTTTCTTTCTTTTTATTGATTTATATTTTTTTTTTCCTTTTTTGGTATAAATTCCTCCTTTATTTTTTTAACTAAAACAAGAAAAAGGATGAAATGCCTATTGTGTCACCAAATTAACAAAAAAATTGAAGTAGGTGGCCTGATCTTCATAACATAGGTTAACACAAAAAATTAAAATAACAGAAAAAAGAAAGATATGAGTAATGGTTCAATGACTTGAAAAATGCAAATAGTCGACCAATGCTATAAGGGACATGACCTACTACATAGACTACTCACCTAACTATGTACATGAGTTAACCAATCCACATAGCAATGCACTTGGGTTGAAGTATAAATTGAGGGCTTTCATGAATTTGAATCACCAATTATATAGGAGAATTCACAAGACACAAGAGCAAAAGAAAATAAATTCTCACACAATAAAGAAAAAGAATTTCAATTTTTCATTCAACATTAACTTTATGTTTTTGAATTACATAGCTAGTGTTTTAAAAACCGACTCGAACCAGCCGATTAGACCAGTTGGACTGGGAACCAGTGGTGCAACCGGTCTGATCCGGTGATTAGATCGGACATGCCATCAACCCAGTATGAACTAGTGTGACTCGGAAGGTTTCGTAGTTAAACTAGTGAACTAAAGGATTGACTCGGATTGGCTCAAAGAAATTATTTTTTTAAACCATGAAACGACATCATTTTAACTACAACTATTGAAAAAGAAAAAAACAAACCCAACTTATAATATAATTTATATATTTAAAAATATTTATATACTAAGAATTTTAATTACAAAAAATAAATATTCATATGTGAAACGATAATAATCACCAAAACCGTAAATCCGAAATCTGAATACATATATGTGTACGACATAAATGCCTCTCGTGTTGACGGCACAACTGTACTTGCTTTTTCACTTGTTGTTATTTGTTTGACCTGAATACATAATGTAACATCCCGGGCGCTGACGAGGGCGGGGAGTGATCGCCGGTGCAAAAGAGATGAGGCACGGACAATGAGCGGCTCCTGGCAGGCTTCCAGCGGGAGGGGTACATGAATGAATCGAATACACACCTGAATGAGAGGGATCCAGAGGCTGTGCAGGTATGGGACTATACAGTTGAGGATAGCTTAAAGGAATTAATAAGTGCTACCTATACCAATAAGATGCATCTACTTTTCGGTAGCCCATCACTTAAGAACTCTATAGTTAAGCGTGCTTAACTTGGAGCGATTTAGGGATGGGTGACCTCCTGGGAAGTTTCCCAGGAAGCGTGTGAGTGAGGACAAAGCACGCTGAAAAGTCTTGTGTTGGTTTGTGGGGACAGTCACTCATCCTGAAAGCGGCCGGGCGTTACAAAGTGGTATCAGAGCAAGGCCTCTCTCCTAGTACGGTGTGGTTCGAGGACGAACCAAGCGGAAGCTGGTGGGCATGTAACATCCCGGGCGCTGACGAGGGCGGGGAGTGATCGCCGGTGCAAAAGAGATGAGGCACGGACAATGAGCGGCTCCTGGCAGGCTTCCAGCGGGAGGGGTACATGAATGAATCGAATACACACCTGAACGAGAGGGATCCAAAGGCTGTGCAGGTATGGGACTGTACAGTTGAGGATAGCTTAAAGGAATTAATAAGTGCTACCTATACCAACAAGATGCATCTACTTTTCGGTAGCCCATCACTTAAGAACTCTATAGTTAAGCGTGCTTAACTTGGAGCAATTTAGGGATGGGTCACCTCCTGGGAAGTTTCCCAGGAAGCGTGTGAGTGAGGACAAAGCACGCTGAAAAGTCTTGTGTTAGTTTGTGGGGACAGTCACTCATCCTGAAAGCGGTCGGGCGTTACACATAACCTTCAGTCCTTCCTTCACGCCTATGTCAAATACCCGTTGTTGATTTTTTATTTATTTTTGGGCTACACATCACTATTGAAATTTAATTTTATAGATTTATAACTATGAAATTTATATGTCATGAATATTTTCAAAATTTTTAATAGAAACCGGGTCATGCAGTTCAATTAGTGAGCCTTCGGTTTGACCATTGACTCAGTGACTCAGTGTCCTGATCAAGTTGATGACCAGTTTGGATTTTAAAACATTGTACATAGCTTTCTGATTATAGGAAAATATGGTATAAAAACTAGAAATAGGGAAGAAATCCTAATAATAGAAAATCCTATTGTTATTTGGAATAAATTCTTATAACATGATGGATCCTTGTCTCAAGAGAAAACAAATCCAAAAATAAATTAAAAATATCCTAATAAAATCAATCCCAAATTCTAATTAGATTTGCAAATATTAACTCCAAATCATAAGCAATAAAATAAATAACAATATATGTTCATATTTATTTACAAATAATAGCTCCAAATATTTTCATATTCGTTTACAATTTATTAATAATTCTAAATATCTTCACATTTATTATTTGTTGCACTTTATTTTTGAGTTTTCATTTGCTGCACTTTATTTTAGGTCTTCGTGTCCTTGGGCTTGCATAAGTAGAATCACATCATTATTTGTCTCTCCTTCTAGAATTTTATTCTCTTGGGCCAAAATTGTATTCACGTGGACTTCAATTGCCTCTTGTATCTTTTAGAGTTTTCCTCTTGTTAATGGATTGTCACTTAATGTTAAGTCCTTTTCTAGTTGGGCTTAGCAATGGAAGGTGGAGTTTTGGTTCATATCATAAAGTTAAATCATGAACAAAACATGTAGAAAGTAGGAACTATGAAAAGAGGTTCGTCAAAAAACAACAAAAAATGAAGTATTTTATTGATCAAAGAAGATGACATTTTATCAATAAAAAAATTGTAATAAGCACAATATCACCCCAAAATTTTAGAAGAGCATTGACATATATCAAAAGGGTGCATGTGATTTCAATAATATGACAATTTTTTTTTTTTTAACAATACCATTCTGTTGGGGGTATAAGGACAAGTTGACTGATGAAGCATGCTACAGAGATGCCATAAATTTATTAAATGAATAAAAAAAAAAGTATTAGTTTGCATTATCACTGTGCAAGACATGAATAGAATACCTAAATTGAGTTTGAATTTCAACACAAAATTTTGAAATAATAACTTATAATGCTCTTTCATTAATTAAGAAAATCTAAGTTCATCTTGAAAAATCATTGATAAAAGTAACAAAGTACTTGAACCTTGAGAAAAAACTAACATGACTCAAACCATGAAAAAGGTAAAGGGCAGAAGTTATTTGGTGATGAACTTTGTTTGGAAAGGTAGCTCGAACATGTTTACTAAGATGACATGAGTCACACTCTAGGGACTGCAACTAGGAAAGAATGGGAACCATTTGCTTCAACTTATTCAAATTTGGATGACGTAGATGACAATGAATGAGAGACTCTATTGCAATGCAAGCAATAGAGGATGGAGTTAGGAAATAATAAAGCCTATGTGATTCATATCTTGTGCCAAATCATTTGCCTTGTACTTTGATCCTATATACAAAAAGAGGTCAAAATAAATGTTATAGAACAATCAAGAGTACGAGTGAGTTGACTGCTTGAGACTAAATTAAAAGGGGAACTAATTACAAAGAGAACAAAATCTAGGGATAATGAAGGAAGAAATTTGGCTTGACCAATGTCTGTGACCTTAGCTTTCTAACTATCAACAGGGGTAATATGATGAGAAATTTTGAGTTGTAACAATTTTGAAAAAATGAGGAATTACTAGTAATGTGATTAATTAAGAATACCAAAGTCCAAGATATGAGATTCGGTAAATGATGAATGAGTGTCAAACTATGGAATTATCGATGTATGCAATGGTTGTGAAAGTTTGTTTTGGGTTGCCTCAAACTAGAGATACTCCTTATAGTCAACATTAAACATGATGTTTATTATCTATCTGAGCTCAGATACCAACTTGAATGAAATGAATGTTTTTTTACTGATATTTATAAGTCTATATACATAATACATAATTTATATCAAAGTAAAGCCTAAGTACAAAAGAAAACTACAAATCTTAATTGATCATATAATTATAGTAACTAAAAAAAAATAAAGCATTGTCCTAATTACAATAACCAAAAAAAACTAATAATTGCAATAAATAAGAAAATAAAGAAACAATCAATACTAATAAATAATTATAATCAACACAGTCATTAGCTGAAAATCAACTATATGAGCTAAGCTCGTTGCCATTCACTCCTAAAAGGATTTGACTTTAAAAGAGACTGTTGTAATTTGTAAGTTTTCCCTAAAGAATTTATTATCAGAATTAGCTAATATGCATGAAAATGATTTCTAAATTGTCTTATGGCCCCTTAAGGCGTTTCATAAATTTTTATTTATCGATTATGTTAAAAAATTTAAATTATTACTGAATTATTGAATTGATAGCATTATTCCTTTAAAAGTTATTAATTTTTTCTTATACCACAAAAATTTAGGCCCCCCGGGCGCTATTTCCCTCTGTGAGTGTTTCCTGAGTTTTTGGCTTCAGAACGTTAATCGATCTTCCAAGAAGACGTCCTTCCAAAAGGCTAACAGGAATCCAACGACAAAAGCTTTTGAGACAACAGCACAGATTCAGTGACATAAAGGGACCACGGCACAGTCTGAAAAACAATTACACATTAACATAAATATTTAACGATGGCTGCACCTTTTATTCATTTTTTTTTTTCCCTTTTCTTTGTATATACACAATGGGAGGGATTGACCTCCTGGGCAGGGCAGGTGTACACAACCAACTAGTATCTAGCTAGATTACCAATACCGCAATACATTGGCCTAATCATTCATGCACTTTTTTTCTTTCTTATTTTGCCAAATTAGATAACCAGAAATATCTACAGAAGAGGAAAAAGGCTGAAATATAATTCCAAACCTCCAAAATATTCACGTGATATGTCAAGGTTTAGATACAAAAGAATGTAACGTAGTTTGAAGATGAAGCGGTACTTTCTCGCTGACAGTGAGCCCGTGTATCTCACTCATGTCTATATCTTGCATAGGGACTCCATTGTTAGGTAGCTTCCAGTCAAACCAATAGAGGAGATTAGCGAGCACATACTCAGTTGAAGCAAGCCCAAATGAAATTCCAAGACATCCCCTTGTCCCAGAACCAAGGGGGATATATTGCAAATCCTGTCCTTTAAAATCAACTTCAGGCTCTTCTTCAAATCTCTCAGGAACAAACTCTTCAGGCCTGTTCCAAAATTCAGGGTCCCTCTGAATGGCCCATGCATTCACAAATACTCTTGTTTCCGACGGAATATCAAAACCTTTGATTTTCACATCGGATAAAGTTTCTCGGGGTATCAACAGAGGAGCGGGTGGATGTAATCTCAAAGTCTCTTTGATCACACATTTCAAGTAGTTCATTTGACTCACATCATTTTCATCTACTTTTGATTTGTATCCAACAACTTTTCTCACTTCTACTTGGGCTTTCTTCATGATACTTGGATTCTTCATGAGCTCCGCAAATGTCCATTCTAGTAGTGTTGAAGTAGTGTCACTTCCTCCAAGAAACATGTCCTGAAATTATGAAAATGGAAATCTTTATGTTCCCAATAATTATAAGAAATTTAAGGGTTTGGGTAGTTGCTGATAAACTCTCTCTCTCTCTCTCTCTCATGTTTGATGTGTTTAAATTCATTCAAGATTTAATTATTTTTTTGTCTCTACAGTTGCGTAAACTTTACATTTTAGTCCTTATAGTTGAAAATAATCTCTTTTAATTCCTATACATGTACTTTCGATAACGATTTAGTCCCTAACATTTTAAACCGCCACAAATTAAATAAAAAATGGCAAACAATGTCAATTTGTGGTTGGTTTTCACCACCAATTTTTATTTTGTGATGGTTTTTTTTTTCGGAATTAAGACACATTTGACAGCAAAGACCAAACCGGTATTAAAAGTATATGTATAGAGATTAAAAAAAATTATTTTCAACTATAGTGAGCAAAATGTAAAGTTTGCGTAACTATAAGGATCAAAAAAATAATTAAATATTCATTCAACTATTGACCCCAAAAAATAACTGTACTATAACCATTAGATTTGCCTAGGTATCATAGCAAGTCTCTAATTATTACTACTGCTTGTGATGTGGTTTTAAGTTGATAAGCTACACACACACACACACACATATATATATATATAGAAGGAGAAATATACAAAGAAACTAACAGACCACTAAGATTGCTTTGACGTTATCATGGGTGAGTTGAAAATCATGCTTTCCACCCTCATGAATTTGAAGGAGTATCTCCATGAAGTCATTTCGATGGGATCTGTCACCATTCCTTTTTATTCTCTTGCGTTCTGCAATTAACTGGTCAAAGAAAGCATCTAATGCAAGAAAAGTGGCCTTAAATTCTGCTATTTGTCCCGTTAGAAAGTCAACCCAACCTAATGAAGGAAAGAAATCTCCCACACTTAAAGTTGCTAATTGTTTCATCATCTTCCTTCCTAGCTCCCCAAAGCTGCTACTACCATCAGGACTATCATACTTTCGTCCAAGAACACACCTAGACACTATGTTGTTTGAGGCTGCAATCAGCATCTCACTCAGATTCACGCATGACACTTTACTAGCGCATGATTCACGTAAAGTGTCAAGCAATTCCGCAACTTCTTCTTCTCGAATGGGTTGAAAGGATCGCACCCTCTTTATGCTTAGAAGCTCAAGAACGCTTATCTTCCTTTCTGTCTCCACTCTTCGCCGTAGGGTGCAAAAGCCACGTCTGTGCAACCATAGAGAATGATTTTCCCATATGTGGTTTGGGGCTTGTTGGAGAAAGCGACATCGTGGGTTTTGAATATTTCTTTGGCCACGTGTACGGATGAGACCACAAGGGTTGGAATTTGGCCCAATTGCAGCATCATGAGAGGACCATACTTGCGAGAGAGTGCTTGGAAGGAGCGGTGTGGCAGTGTGCCTAGCTGATGAAGATTGCCAATTATTGGTAGCTTTGGTGGGGATGGAGGCAAATTAGACTTGTTTCTTCTTGTTAGCTTTAGCATAAGCAGGAGGCTTACGAAGCAGAAGAATACAGTTACGTAATGGGCTGAGCTTAGCTCATACGGCAACAGCGATGATGATGGAAGTGCCATACTTGCTTAAGTCATATGATTTTTAACAGGAAATTTATGTATTTGGAGGATTCATTTATAGAAATTCATGTAATGGAGCACATCCTAGAAGTTATATATTTTATAAAATATTGCAAAAAAAAAAATGATAAGTATCTCTCAACCAATAGATTCTCTTAATTTCATACTAGGTTAAGTTTCTAGTTTCTACCTTGAATAAAATATGTATACAATTTGACTTTAGCGAAAGTACATTAGCGTGTACAAGAGAGAAACTATAGAATACGATGGAGTACAGTGGCTGATATAAATCATCAGGGTAACTATTTTTATGTATTTATTTTTTCTTCATCTTCTCTGTCATATTTTTTTTATTTCTTTTTTCTTTTTTAACACATTATTAATCACATTAATTTTTTACTTTCTTTCTCTTATTCTTTTTTTTTTCCTTCTTATCTCTATATATAACTATCCACTCTAAAATTGGGATGGTCGTTGAACTTCTCCATTTTTTAACCCAGGTTAATGGGATGGAATAACCTGACCTTGAGATCCCAGCCATGGTAGGGGATGCGTAATGAACACTAAAGTGACGATGAATTCGTCAAACATCGTTTGCAGTAGTCGGGGACTTGCTCGAGTACAATGTTTCTAAGTTTATAAACTAAAATTATGAAAATAAAAATGTTATTTCCTCTCCACAATTTCTCACAATATTTCTTCTTCTTTTTTTATCTCTCCTCTTCACATTATTTATCTTATCATTCTTGTTTCTTTTCTCTTTTTATTTCTCTCCTTGTATTGTTATATACTTACATCATAAAGGTTAAAGAACATGTGCCTAATTTTTTTAAAATTTTATCTCCTCATAATGCAATTATTGCCCATTATTAAAACACACTAGGTTGGCAAGAGTATGCGTGCAAGATTTGTAAGCCCGTCTTTTTCCTCGTATCTCAAGTCAGAAATTGATATTAACGATTAAATACAAAATTTTTAAATTCTTTGGATAAGAAAGTTTATGTTGACTGCCATAAAATGTGGACTCCCAGAAAATGACTCACGCGTAGTTTTAAAAATTACGCTCCATAAAATCCAAATATTTTAAATAATGTTATCGGTTTATTGGTTTTGTTCAGCACCAGTTCAAAGAATGAAATATTCAAGTAGAATTCTTAATTTGCTATCTGCACGAGCCGAATTTCAGTGGGGATATTGCAAGGATTTTAGAGTTCAAGTCGGTCTTAACAATGATAGATAAAAAGGAGTGCTCAATAACACACACAGCATAATAAAAAAGGATCTATTTTGGGTTCAAAATACATTATTGCAATAAAAGATAAACATGTGTACCTGAATATTAGTTCTTGAAGCATAAAATTTCTTCAATTTTGTGAAGATTCCGTGTATCTAAACCGAAACTAATCTCTATTATCAATTCTTTGATGAGTGGAACCACATAAAACAAAGCAATCTCTCTATAATATTTTAGTGCTTGTGAGTAAAGAAAAGAAGGAGGAAAAACCAATGGTTATGTCAGTGTATCAAGATGTTATTTTATAGCTAGCTATTAAAAATACATTTTTTTTATCTTATCTAATAAAATCAAACAAATTTGATTTTGTTATAAGTCAAAAATTTCCCCCTTTAATTTTTGTAAAGCTCTCTCACATGAAAAATATTATAGTAATTACAGTAACTAATCACATAATAGCATTAGATACACAGTGATTATAGTAACAAATCATATGACTAATTATAATAACTAATCACATGGTAGTCTCAAATATGTAGTAATTACAGTAACTAATCATATGACTAATTACAGTAACTAATCACATGTTCATGAAAAGATACCTTTTATATATGTATTTATATTAATTATATTCTTGGTGCTAGCAAAGAATATAATAATATTTCACATAAAAAAATTTATTTATTTGATTTAAAATTAAATTCTCTAATTTAGTTTATCAAATAAAGTAATTTCTTTAGCAAAGATTAGCACACTCATTTGTGTGTGACCCCGTGGGTTCAATACTAAGCTCGTAGTAAATTAATCAAATTAATTTATTAATCAAGGTAGTTGTCTAGCAACCCTCCTTAATGTCCAGATAGTATGAAGTAATATTTTTTTTACTTTCAAGAACCAATAGAAGAATGATGTGATATTTTCTTCCATCATTTATAGTTCCGGGTTAACTCTAGAGCATGGTATTAATGTAAAACACTAATAAATTAATCCATATGTTTATTCAATGAATGACTTAAGAAACTTTTTTCTTCATTCATTCAGTAGCTTTGGCCAAGGTCTTAATTTTATCATAGAGCTCAAACTCATTACCAAGAGTTGATGGATTCCTTCTTGATTAACCATTAATCCTACAAGTATTTAATTATATCCACTGTTCATTCAACTAGTACCCTAAGGCATTAGGCGTTCGGGATTAAAATATAATAAATATCTTGTTAATTACTATGATAATCTCAGGTGAAGGGAAACTATTACGTTTCTTCTTAAGAATTTCCTATTGACAGTTTAAGGAAATGTTAACTATTACGAATTTTTAATTGAGTCAATTCAATAATCACATCCATATGTGCGTCATTTATATATGTAAATTAATAAATGAGATCTATCAATATTTATCCAATAAATATCATCACATATATATTAATCTAGTTGAATTATTGATGTCCTATGCACAATAATCTATAATAAAAAATGATTTAGATTAAAATTATAAAAGAGACTTGTTTCTCATTATCACAATCTCTATCATGACAACAAGTCTCAAATTTTAATCAAGGACCTTGTCAAATTAATTGTTTAATCAAACAATAAATATGATAAAGAGATAAAGGATAATACTTTATTAAAACTAAAATTGATCACATGATAGATTGGGTCTTCGGCACTTATTTATCCCTAACAAACAAGAGGAAGTTAGGTGTGCAAAATGTTAGAACTTGAGGCCTATATGACCTATTTACACCATTATTCCTTAGACATTGTATTGTTTCTTACGTGATGAGGCAAGGAAGGTGCCTCAAAGAGTAAATTATGTGATTTGCGTTGTCAATTGTTTATAGATTATGTATCAATTTTTATGCTTTGTTGTATATGCATTGGTACATGGTTAGAAGGTTCTCAACGCCTATGAGGTGTTGGGTTTGGCCTAGTAGTATTGGATCAATGTATTTGTTTTGTTTATTTATGTGTGCCTAAGTCTTTTGGACAATGTCAGGAGTAGTTTCCACCTAAACTAATATGTTGGCTTAATGACACTCACTTATTTTGGGCCCCGGCCTAGACAACTCGAGAGGAGGATGTATGCTTTATTGGTTTGATAATGTTTTTGATAGTAGTATCCATTTCTATTGGGCTTTGATCATGACAGGCCCTATTTTCTTATTCAAAATTTTGGCAGCAACTTACCAGTAGTTGTCTGCTTCTCACGGTTACCTTTAACCTTTCTTTAGTTTTTGGTAAACTTTTGGCTTTCTCTCTTTCCTCTTGTACTTGTTGGTTTCCAAGGTTTCAGAGTTTCTTCGTTTGTTACTTCTTTATTTTCCGAGTAACGTTCCATGTTCCTTCTCTTTCATTTTCGGGTCAAGCAAAATTTCTTCAGTGGCACTCTAGACGCGTAGGGTCGTTTGTAGTGATGACCCTTCTTCTTCGCATTCTTGCAGGGAGATTCTAACATTTACTTCATTAAGAAATTAGACATAAAATACTGTTAAGGATGAAATCAAGCAACCACTAGCACACACCTGAGTTGTGTGGAGCATCCAGCAGATCCACCAAGAAAGCACCCAGCACACAATTAAGCGATGGTTATGGGGACTGAAACACTCAGAAATCAATCACACCAGGCCGAAGAAAATCACCATTTAAATAAACCAAAATCAAACCTTCAAGCAAGGAGGAAGGAAATTACCTACAAAAGATAAAGTTCAAATCAACCTTATAAGCAAATAGATCCAAATAAAAAAAGGTACCTTTATCACAAGGTTTAACTGTGGCGAGTCCTGCTATACTTACTATAATATAAAAGAATGTCCTCAACTGACACGACATATTCTTGTTAATTTGATTTCATGCTCATTCTTTCGTTGTTCCCCGCCCCTTCTCCCAATTCTCATTCTCATTTTGCTAACTACAACTCCCACGCTGTGTTTGGTATCGAAGAAATAGCGAAAAAGAAAAGAGAACTGCGCGGAAGAGAAGGAAACGACGGCATTTCTCTTCGTTTGGTGGGGTGAAAATAGCGACAAAGTTTTTAAATTTTTTATGAGTCCCACACCAAATTTAATTCATCCAAAACTACGAAGAAATGCGAAAAAATACAACGTTAATTGCAAGTTTTCGTCAATACCCTTACCTCTTCTGCGAATATTGTGTGTAATATGTTAATCACATATTCAAATATGTGTATACATATTCGAATATTGTTTTCACATATTCGAATATGTATACGCATATTCAAATATATAAACACACATATTCGAATATGTTACATATTAAAATTTGAAATTCGATTTTTAAAATTAAATAAATATATAAATAATTATTAATATATAAATATTTACTAATATATATATATATATATTCAAATTTGAAGATTCTGTATTCGAATATATATATATATATATGTATTTGATTTTGAACACAGTGTATTCAAATATGCATATTTACTAATATGTATTTAGATATATATGCCATGCATAATCGAATATATAAGAATATATTCGAATACTGTGTGAATATATTCAAATACTGGGTGCAAAGTCGAACATATATATATATATATATATATATATATATATATATATATATATATATATACGTAGTGCCATATATTCGAATATGGTAATCACATAATCAAATATATGGCATTGTTATGCATTGTTATGGCCATATATTCGATTATGTGAGTAACGTAATCGAATATATGTTACTTTTTGGACAAATATCACGATAAAAAAACACAAGGATATAAGTGTAATTTTACTTTTTTATTCCAAAAGTTAAAAAGTAAACTTCCACTTTATTTTTCTCTATTTCTCTCCAACCAAACAACCTCTATTTCACTCTATTTCTTATCTATTTCTCTTCTCTTCTCTTCTCTTCTCTTCTACCTATTTCCTCTCCCTCTATTTCTCTTCTCTCTACCAAATACAATGTTTTTCTTTCAGATAGATAGATTAATTACTTTTTTGTCTTTATAGTTGTGCAAACTTTATCTTTTGGTTCCTATAGTTGAAAATAATTTCTTTTAATCCCAATATATGCACTTTTGATATTAGTTTGGTCTCTATCATTTTAAACCACCACAAATTAAATAAAAACGTCAAAAAAAGTCAATTTGTAGCCGCTTTTCACTGCCAATTTTTATTGTGTGACAATTTTTTTCTACAGAATTAAGATACATTTGACGGCAAGGACCAAACCAACGTCGAAAGTACATGTATAGGAACTAAAATGAATTATTTTTAACTATAAAGATCAAAAGGTAAAGTTCACACAACTATAAGGAGTAAAAAGATAATTAAACCTAGATAGATATAGTATAAACGTAAAAATGTTTACATTCCTCTTTTATACTTTTTTTTTTTTTTAAAAAGTGCCTCTTTTATGCTTTCACTGAAAATGAGGTGCAACCTTTTTTTTTTTTGTTTCTTTTACGCTTTTATTTCTTATAGTTAAATACTAAAAACACTGAAACATTTCTTATTTTTATCATTTCTTGCATACTTTTTTAAAATCTGAAATAACATTTTATAATTTATATAAAAGAGAAAATAGCTTATACAATGACAGTATAAAACAGTTTTATACTGTCATCCAATCACAAACTACCATATATAATAAGGTTGTTGACTTTTATAATAATTATCTTAAAAGTTATACTAACGGTGATTTTCGATTGGTTGATAGTGTAAAAAATTTTACACTAATAGTGCATAACCATTAAACTCTATATAAAAATAAAAATAATATTTTCTCAAATCAAACTTATTATTAAAACTCAATTAATTTTAAATGAATTAAATTTAGGATACACACTTATTTCTTTAAGTAAACTAAACCATAAAACAAAAGAATAATATAATATAATAATATTTTTTCTAAATCAATAGTCAATGTATGTGCATAGTTTAATTATTATAAAATATTTTGTTATAATTTTTTATAGACTTTATATACAATTATAATGTTATTGTTTTATAATTTTTTCTACAACCAATGAATTGTTATTATTTTATTTATATATATTATCATAAATTTAAATAACTATTATGTATGTTTATAATTTTTTCCTTGATATTATGATGAGGAAAAGCATGTGACTAAGACTTTGATGTTGCATTATGCATGAATAGATATATGTTGTCTTGATCATATTGTTTCTAATTATATAAAAATTTCAAATTTCTTATATCATTATCTTTTGACTGAGTTTATGCCAATCACCTTTGCCTTCAACTTAGTTTTTGACTCAAAATAGAATATTAGAGAAGACTTAAATCATCAATCTAAATTACTCGAATCAATAACTTACATACATTGTTATATATTTATTATAACTTACAAGTGCAACTTTTTGTTTGAATTTCTACATATGAACTACATGTTAGCATAATTTACTTAGTATTGAAAGAAAAATCAACCAACTATATTACAAACTATACTTTTTTGGTGTATATACTATTTTCATATATACTTAAAAATAAACATAAGGGGGGGGGGGGGGGGGGGGGGGGGGGGGGGGGGGGGGGTGGTTTATACCACCCGACATATTTTGTCCACTATCAACTCCTAGAAAAGTTTCACTCATCTCTAATGGTGATGACTCCCTTGTTGAAATTTCAGGGCCTTGGCACTTTATTCTTCGAAACTTCTTTTAGCCTTTGTTTGGTGTAATAGAAAGGAGAGGAGAAGAGAAAAAAAAATAAATTTGAAAATATAGGTGGTTTGGTTCAATGGAAATAGGTGGAAAATTTTTTAAAATTTTGTGGGTCTTATTATTTATTTCTATTCTATTTCTCACCTACTTTCATTTATTTATATCTCTCTTATTTCTCATCTATTTTTCTCCTGTCAAACAACCTAAAATTTTAAATTATTTCTTATTTATTTCTCACATCTTAACTTATTTCTTATTTATTTCTTTCCTATCTATTTATCTTCTCTCTACCAAACAAACCCATAAGGATTTATTTTAAACTAAGTATCTATCATTGACTCATCCAGAATTGGTTATTTTTCAAGATGTTGTATTAACGGAAAAGATTAAATGGATCACCAAAGGTGAAGTGATTCCATGATCATCTTGAAATTTACCAGGATGAGTTCGACTACTTGTGGTGTTTCATTTTAATTTGAAATTGGATTTTCATTTAGCAAGACTGAGGCAAAGAAGGGCACCTTCTAACAACAACAGTTATATCACAAGTTTAAAGCTTTAAAAGAAAGTCAAAAAGCACTACAAGAGAGCATCAAGTGATTTGACGCACATTTAAAAAAAAAAAAAAAAAAAACTGTCCTATTTGGCGAACTCAAAAAATAGGAATATGGAAATTGTAGCTCAATTTGACGCACATTCAGCCAAGTAGGGCTGGGCATCGGACAGGTTTGGTTAGATTCAGGCCCAAAAAGCCCAATCCGAACCAACTTGCATTAAATAATTTTAGGTCCATTTTCGACCACACTGCTCATCGGATTGGGCGGGTCTCGGGTTGGCGGGTCACGGATTGAGTCGGGTAGGTAGAAATGGTTTGAGCCTAAGTTTGGGCCAATATTATTTTTTGGACCTCAATATTAGGGCTACTTTTTTTTTTCTACATCTGCACAATTTTAAATTTGTCAAATTGAATAGATCTCAACTTTTATATTGACCCTTTATTTTTGCTTGGGCCTTTCAAATTTTTAACTTTAATAGGCCCAAATACTAAACTTCAATCATTTTAATTTTTTAAAACAAAATAATTACACATAACCCTTATTCTTGCATTGGGCCATTTGGAATTTTAATTGCAATGGACTAATAATTACACAGAATTCTCATATTCGTAAGATGTTCGGTCGAGTTTGGTTTCCGACAGGCTTAAAATTCCAAAACCGAACCCTCCTGAAGTTACCCATTTAAACTCCTTTTTTTAATCTGCACAAACCGAAAACCAGTCCGAATCTACCCAAAACTCAATTTTTTTATTCGGTTTCACCAGGTCTGGATCGGATTGCGGTCTGTGCTCACCCCTACAGCCAAGGCAGTTGGCAATTAATGCTGGCGCAATGGTTCCAACCACATAGTAACAAAAACAGCCAATATGGGAAGCATTTAACTCCATTTTGATTTGCTGGCCAAATGATGGATGGTTATCGTAGCAATTAATCCAAGAGACTTTGTTCCAATTACTAACATCCAAATTTGAAACACGTAGACACACAACAAAATTTGGCTGAGTCTAAATGGAGTGCCACGAATTAAATCTGGTCTCCACTCAAAAGTGCTCCAATCAAAACCTGAATCTGGAATTTGACGCCGCTAATTGCAGCAGTTTTGGATCCGAAATTAAATGCTACATAAGATCTGAATATACTCCAGCAAGTGACGCAAGCACTTTGACACCACATGGATTAAACGCTCCATTTAACACATATTAATCCAGATCGAAATTTAGTTTGAATTCGCAAGCCGTGACGTAGGCAAGGCGCAGATCTGATCTGAATATCACGATCTTGAAAATCATGCCTAGCTTAATTGAACACTAGCCACCTGATGCCAAACTAACACAATGATTTGATGCCACCAATTTGCAATTCGGATCAGCAGTAAACAATTCCATGATCCACAATTGCAAAGCGAATCAATCACCAACGAGTTATAATGAATAAAACTCCTTTGAAATGAGGTCCAATTTCGCACCACTCCCAACGAGTTGCACAGATCCGAAAATTGCATTCAACAATTCCAGCAAACAACGAACAAAATTGGAATATGAAGATTGCTTCCTTCGATGTGCGAATAAACTTGAATTGATGCTGAAAAAAATAGGCTCTAAATACCAAAATGATAAGCCCCAAAGTAGATCTCAAATTTTCAGCACCAAGAGATACAAGATCAAAATCAAAAATTGAAGGAAAGAAAAAGCGGAAAAAAGAGAAATCGATGAACGATGCCACAATCACAAAGATTGATAAGTCGAAGAAGATTCGTTGCAAACAATAAAATTCTTTGACAAGGATTCTAAACAATAACCAAGAAGAGTTGTTCTCTCAATTAACAAAAGTTAATCACATTTCAAATGATCAAAAGTTTCTTTCACATAAAGTCATAAGAGTATGTTTATACTTTCAAGTAATAAAAAGACTCAATTCAACTAAAAAGGTCCAATAACAATGCATAATAAGTCCAACAAAACAAAACAAAACAATACTAATATACGTACCATAAACTAAGCCAACTAATACAAAGTCAATCTAAGGTCCACCAAGACCCAACTACAAAAATCTAAAAAAAAATAAATAATGTCTTAATTCGAAGAATGCCAAGTCTCTTCTAGTCTTTTATCACCTACTCTTTGGCAAATCAGTTTGAATTTTTCTTATGCATGTTAAACATTTATATTTTTCAAGAATCATATCTAATTATATCACTTGTATCAAGATCTGTCTTGTGTAAAATAAATACTTATGTACCAATACATGTATAAATAAACTAAATCAAACAAAGAAAAGAAGTTTTGAGTGCTTCCTTTCTCTATTTATCTCCTTAGTTGGTTAGCAAGCTTGCCTATACCATAGCTAACCAGTTCGGCTGGAAGAAGCCCCAGAGACAAATCAATTGACAAAATCTAAAAGACCGTAGCATAGATTCGACAACAGAAAACAAAGAGACCAAATTAAAGAAAACCGTAAATTAAGTTTTAACAGATGGCTGCACTTTTTATTTATTTTTGCTTTTATTTACATATACACATAAGTGATCGAGTGGTTGACCACCAAGACGGGGGTACAGCGCTACCGCAATACGCCGTTGGCGTAGTCATTCTTCATGCCTACACTTATTTTTATTCTTCTTTGCCAAATTACATTACCAGAAATAGAAAAGGAAAAAAGAGAACAAAAGAGGAAACAAAGTGAAACAACATTCAAGACACCAACGACATTCACATGACAAGTCAAGGTTTATATCCAAATGAGTATAGTTCAGGTTGAAGATGAATCGGTACTTTCTTGATGACAGTGAGCCCCCATATCTCACTCATGTCTATGTCTTGTATAGGTACACCAGTCTCAGGAAGCTTCCAATCGAACCAATAGAGGAGATTAGCAAGCATATACTCAGTGGAAGCAAGCGCAAAAGAAATTCCAATACATCCCCTTCTCCCAGAACCAAAGGGAATAAATTGCAAATCATTTCCTTTAAAATCAACTTCTGGCTGTTTTTCAAATCTCTCGGGAAGGAACTCCTCCGGCCTGTTCCAAATTTCAGGGTCCCTCTGAATTGCCCATGCATTCACAAACACTCTTGTTTTGGACGGAATATCAAAACCATTGACTTTCACATCAGATAAAGTTTCTCGAGGTATCAGAAGAGGAGCAGGTGGATATAATCTTAAAGTTTCTTTGACTACACATTTCAGATAATTCATTTGATTTAAATCATTTTCATCTACTTGTAATTTATACCCCACAACTCTTCTTACTTCTTCTTGGGCTTTCTTCATGGTGGCGGGATTCTTTAAGAGCGCCGCAAATACCCATTCCAGAAGTGTTGAAGTAGTGTCACTTCCTCCAGCAAATATGTCCTGAAATTATGAAAATGGAAAAATTCTTTTATGCTCCCATTTCTAGATGTGCCCTTAACTTGCATATAGTGTAAAAGATTTGTGCACCTTCACAAACCATCATATTAAAAGTTATATTATCGATAATTTTTTATTGGTTTAAAGTATAAAATATTTATATCGAAAGTACATAGAAATTAAACTCCATAAAAAATGAAGCATACCATTAGGATTGCCTTGACATCATCATGTGTGAGCTGAAAATCATGCTTTCCACTCTCTTGAATTTGAAGGAGTATGTCCACAAAGTCTTTGTTATCAGGTTGGCCATTGTCCCTTTTAATTCTCTTGCGTTCAGCAATTAACTGTTCAAAGAAAGCATCTAATGCACAGAAAGTGGCCTTAAACTCTGGTATTTGTCCTGTTAGAAAGTCAATCCAACCTAACGAAGGAAAGAAATCTCCCACGGTGAAAGTTGCTAAGTGTTTCATCATCTTCCTTCCTAGCTCTCCAAAGCTGATTCTACCATCTGCTGTATCATACTTTCGTCCAAGAACACATCTAGACATTATGTTGTTCGAGGTTTGAATCAGCATCTCACTCAGATTCACGGAGGACCTTTTGCTTGCGCATACTTCACGTATGGCATCAAGCATCGCTGCAACTTCTTCTTCTCGAATGGACTGAAAGGATCTCACCCTTTTTATGCTTAGAAGCTCAAGAACACATATCTTCCTTTTCTGTCTCCACTCTTCGCCGTAGGGTGCAAAAGCCACGTCCTTGCACCCATACATGATGATTTTCACGGCTGTGGTCTGAGGCTTGTTGGAGAAAGCGACATCATGAGTTTTGTATATTTCTTTGGCCACATCAACCGATGAAACCACAAGGGTTGGAGTTTGGCCTAATTGCAGCAGCATGAGAGGGCCATACATGCGAGAGAGTGCTTGGAAGGAGCGGTGTGGTAGAGTGCCCAGTTGATGAAGATTGCCAATTATGGGTAGTTTTGGTGGGGAAGGAGGCAAATTGGACTTGTTTCTTCTTGTTTGATTCAGCACTAAAACGAGGCTTACGAAGCAGAAGAAAACGGTCAAGGAAAGGGATGGATTTAGCTCATTTGGCAATTGCTTTAAAAGTGATGATGATGGTTGAAGAGCCATTCCTCCTAGAGTCGTTTGGATTTTCGTAAGCTGTACATGCATCCAGCCATGGTTGAGAATTTATAGGATTTCATTAATGGATAACATCGGAGAAATTTATCTTCATTTATTTATTTTATATATTTTTTGGACAATAACAGCTACATATTTAGAATTTAGAACTTTGCAAATTACTCAAACTCCTCTGCCACTAATTAGCATACGTTAGTAAAATGGAGTACTTAAAAAAGATAAAGGAACAAATTGACACTCTTAAAAAATAAAAGACTACAATGAATTTCTTTAAAAAGATAAAGAGCCAAAAATATATTTAAGTCTAAAATAAATGAAAAAGAAAAAAAATACAAAAGTTGAAGCAAAATTTAAGTTTTAAGTTTAAAATATGATAATCTAAAAGTCAAAAAATAATTGATCGAATTGGGATCGAGTTGGTACAATTTGAAAAAAAAATTCGATAATTGAACTAATTATAATTGATTTGGTTCCAATTTAAAGTAAAAAAAATCGATAACAAAACCAATTTAGTTGGCTTAATTTGAATTGTCAAGTTTATCAAATAAATCTAATCCGATAAACACCCCTAGCAGAAGGGCACAATCCGAAACATATTTGTTAGTAAATATATCATTTTATTATTTTATAATCGATGCACATTTGTGATCCACACAAATCACGTAAGAAACATGTTGCGTCTCGCGCGGTCTCGGGAAATGTACTTATCGCTTCATTATTTTATAATCGAATCCACATTAGCTTTGTGATTAAAACAAATCACGTAAAACGTCAGTCATGCCTTACTTTAATTGACTTATTATGTCTTTAACCTTTTTTATCTAGAATTCATATTAAGGACATGATTTGTTTATTTGATTTTTTTTAATCAATCCTTGATATACAGTAACACCAATAACTTTTATCTATCATAGTATAATCTTCAAAAATAATCTCATCTAAATACATGTGTTACTGCATTTCATTTCCAAAAAAAAATAAAAAATACATGTGTTACTATTCAAAAATATGGATAAGATTGTTTTTGAGATTATAATCTGATTAGTAGAAAAAAGTTGCTGGCATTACTATTTAAATGTATTTAATAATTTAAATTACAATCTTAACAAAAGAAATAGGGTTTTATGATAAACAAAATTTTAAAAACTATATTTTAAAGCTATCAAATTATTTTCATTTTCCCATTTTATTTCCGACAACTGACTAATTTAAACACAAAAATAACTATTACAAATAACTTAATATTCTTTTATATAATTTTACTATAAAATGACCAATTATTTTAGACAATTCTAACAAAATAGATTATCTTAAAATTGCCTTTCACATAACATATCTAAACATAAAATTTATTTCATAATCAATTATTGAAACAATGTTTAAAAATAATCAAATGCACTATCGAGAACGTGGATCAACTGGACGCATGGTTGTTCTAGCTTAACTAGTAGTCTCGAGTTCGAGTCCTAGGCATACAATTACGTTAAATACTCGAAGGGAGAGCTTTGTCACTTATAGTGGTCCTACTCGTCTTGAATAGCATTGCCTTCAATGGAGAATACTTGTGGCCTAGACCAAAAAAAAAAAAATCAAATCCAAATACACACATATTTTTTTTTATGGGTGCGAATACACACACATATTCTAATGATACTTTACACAAATTATTTTCTCATTTGATACAATCTTTAAAAATAATCAAATCCAAATACACACACATAATTGTCTTAATAATGATACTTTATACAAATCATTTTCTTATTTGATACAATCTTTAAAAATAATCAAATCCAAATTTGGTGCTTTTGTTAACTTATATCAATTCTCTTGTACTTCTAATATCACCACCTTCCACCATTGATTCATGGCCACTATGGCCTTTTTTCTAGGAAAATTAAAACCATTAACATGTTTCCTTCTTGTCTATCTTTGAAAGCCCCAAATCAATTTCATGTTCTAAGAACCTTTCTTGAAAACCCCAACATTTCTCATTTTAATACAATTCTATTTTCAGTTCTATATATTTTCTCTCTTCTTTCTTGAACTTTTCCATGTTTATTAACATATTAGAGAAATACAAATTACTTGTAGGTTAGTTGCATTAGTTAGAAAGTTAGTTACTCTCATTGGTTTTATAAGCTTCATTGTACTATTATAAAATTACCTTTCGCATTTCAATACAAATCTATTTTCAATTTTGTATATTTTTTCTCTTCTTTCTTGAGCTTTGTTATGTATACTAACATGGTATTAGAGTTTTCTCATGGAGAGAGCAATGATTTTGCTAAGAAAAAAGACAAGAAAGAGTTGAAGAAAACTAAAGCAATGAAGATTTTCATTACTGATTGAAGTAACTCCTCCACCACCACCAATTTGGTCTCTAAAACCCTCGAGAAACAAAAGGAGCTTGTCATTGATCTCTTCAAGAAGGTTGATTTGGTGAATCTAGAACTCGTTCGATGTTTTTCGAGATCATTCTCTCTATTTCTCCTCCTACAATACGACATATTCCTCCCACCATCCATGTTTTTGTCACCATGAATAGAGTCGCAAGGATTTACACTTCAATGCCTTCCCATTCGCCTCACCAAAGGCGTGGAAGAGGATTCTTGACCTCTCGTACTTCCATGGGAAAGGCCAATTCATCACCAATAATGCATACTTACAGTCGATATGTGATTTCAATTTAGGATACAACAAGGCAAAAGGGGAAGCTTTACAAACAAAACACAACACCATCAAAACCCACCTTATAATATGAGCCCTCTTCTGCCTCACCATAACAAGACTTAGTTTCGTCACCCTCCACTATAGTTTTCGATCTCTTTTTCGCCTGTTGAGCCCCCTCACCCACAATCAACTTCTCTTTTGTGTATTCCTTCTCCACTGGATTCTAGTTTACCTTGATATTTCTTTTACACTCTGCACGCCACCAAAAATTAGTGTTATGAAAAATCAAGCCTCTTCACGTGGCTTGTTGGTTTGGTTCAAAGAGATGAAGAAGGGTTTGGATGGGTGGCTATGGCGCTATTGTGATTATGGTGTTGGCTTTGAGTTTGGGTGCATCAGCAAAGCATTTGAATTCAAAAGAATGCAATTTAGGCTTTAGCTTATGCTCTTATTGCAATACTATTTTTTACTGGCCAATTTGGGCTTGAATCTATTTAGGCCACATTCTTTCTTTTTCTCATATTAGGTTGTCAATTTTCCTTTTTTGTTATTTGTAAATCAAGGTGATTGGAGTGTTACAAGTAATTAGTTTAACAAAAATATTAGTTAGTTCTTATTATTTTATTAGAAATATTTGTTAACTCAAATGAGCTTTATAAATAGAGTATCAATGATATTCTTTTATGAAAGTCCAAATTCTCTATTTTGAGTAGAATGGTGTTTGACCTCATCAAGTTATGGAATTACGTGTATCTTCTAATAAGTTTAAAAAAGGACAAAACTTATATATAATTTTATAGATGTTGTTGTACTGTTCTCCAGTTAAAACTAGAGTTTCACTTTGATAATTTGTATAATTATTTAATGCAAATCTTTGCTTCGCTGATTACCAAGATGAAACTTCAAATCTAATTAGAGAACAATATAAATAGTACTTATAGAATTGTATGTAAGTTTTTTTCTTTAAAAAAATACATATAATGTATAAATGGACTGATTATTATTGAAAAGATTAAAGACATTATATACATGCTTATTTATTTTTTTTCAAGTATTGCATTTATTGCCCATTATTTAATACATACTATTATGCTAAGAAGAATTGCGTGAAAAATGTGTACTTGTATCCTCTGCCTTTTTTCTTGCGTCGTCGCAAGTGATACAGATATAAATGATTAAATATGATTTTACGTCACAAGTGATATAGATATAAACGATTAAATATTAACGTTAAAATAAATGCAAATTCACGTGCTCATCGGTTACCAAAAAAAAAAATCGCTAATTAAATGATCTATTACCTTACATATTAAATTGAAATTTATTCTCCTGATAGTAATTAAATTTCTTAATAACTTTAACGAAGATTATTACTCTTAATTTTTATAATTTTCAATTTAATTTTTTAAAACTTAGATATAGATATTTTATAATTTTAATTATTTTTCTTATAATTTATATTTTAATATTTTATTTGGAATTTAAAATATTCACATAACATATAATATGAGTGAATCATCAACTTAATCTCTGAAATTATAATAGTTGGTCAAATTTGTCCTTAAAATTAATAAAATGTTAAAATGGTCCCTAAAGTTGGACATTATCAATCAATTTAGTTCCTACAATTGTAATTGATAGTCAAATTAGTTCCTGAAATAAATAAAATGGCAAAATGGTTCTTAAAATTGTTCATTATCAATAAATTTAGTCTTTGAAATTATAATGGTCAGTCAAAGTGACTCATAAAATTAAAAAAGCTTAATTATATTTTTTGTCTCCTAACTTTTAAAATTTCAAGAATTTTGTCCTTAATTTTATTTTATTTTTTGCTCATTTTAACCCTAAACATATAATTTCACAAATTTTGTCCTAATATTCAAAAATTTGCACATTTTTCCCCTTAAGCACAATTAAGCCTTTAGAAAATGGTAAAAATGTTATATATAAGATTTGAACCCTTGACCCCTTTGATGTTTGAAACCACCATAACCACTAGGTCATTTAGTGTATTTAATTGACACATAAAAAATATATTATATATACCATTTTAGTATTTATTAATTACACTTTTGGTTCCTCAAGTGTACATTTAATTTAAAATATGAAAAAATATTAAAGGTTAAGATTATAAACTTATTTATTAAATTTTTATTTTAATTATATAAATTTATTTATTAAATTATATAAGATTATTTATTAAATTATATAAAATTATTTATTAGTTAAAATATACAATATCTTATAATTTATTAAATATTTTTATTTTTGAAAAACTATCCTATAAATAAAAGGGTGGAAGATGTATAAATAATTTATAATAATAAATAATATTATGTAACTAATTAAATAAATTTGTATAATTAGAATTAAAATAAAAATATTTGATAAATAAATTATAATATTAACTTTTAATATTTTTGTGTTCAAATATAAATATATACTTAGGGGATCAAAATGCAATTAACGAATGTAGTAATGATATTTATAATATACCTTTTATATATAAACTAAACAAGCTAAATGACTTAGTGGCTTGGGTGGTGGTGGAGGAAGAATGAGTCAAGGATTCAAATCCTATTTCTAACATTTTTATCATTTTCTAAAGGCTTAATTGCACTTTATGTACAAAATGCATGAAATTTTAAAAGTTGTCACATAAACACTATAATCAATTAATGTTAGGATAAAATTTGTGAAATTATATAAGTTTAGAGTCAAAATGTGCAAGAAAAAACTTTAGGGATATAATTTGTGAAATTTTGAAAGTTAAGGACAAAAAGTGCAATTAAGCCTTTTTAATTTTAAGGACCAATTTAACCAATCATTATAATTTCAAGGACTATTTTGCCATTTTATTTATTTCAAGGACTAATTTAATCTTCCATTGCAATTTTAAGAACTAAATTGATTGATAATTTACAATTTCAGGAATCATTTTGTTGTTTTATTAATTTTGGGAACTAATTTAACTAACCATTACAATTTATGGAACTAAATTAGTGATTCACTCCATATAATATATTTTAATGCAAGGCGGTCTAGAAAAAATTGGCCCATGTTCATATTGGGTGGTACTTAAGTGAGTTGATACTGTAATTGTGGTGGATCAATAAGGTGGAGCATGACTAATGAGGTAGTGATACTTACAAGGAATCCAACACTCGAGCTAAGGAATGATTTTGGCAGAGCAACAATATAAATGGGGTTGAAGATTAAACATGTGTGAGATAGGGAATCTTGGTATTTGTAGATAAAAATGATTGACCTCAAGGCCAATAATTACTAACTCTGGTGGGTTGGTGACCGCTTGCACTTGCATCTAGGCATGAAATGTGTGGAATCTTGGATATCTTCTACTTTGGTCAGGATTGACGGTCGGCATGACAATTAAATATTCCAAACCCACGAATATCGGTTTGACCCCAACTTGACTTTTTTTTTCATAGTATCCTCTTTTGGAGGCAATCATGTTCAAGGCACGGTCGGGTACTAAATGTGAATACCTCTCCTAACGAAGAGGATTTAAACCTTGGTTTGCCACGTTGTGAGGGACTAGCCTCTTCCATTAGACCCAACCCCTATTGGTACCTCAACTTGACTTTGAAGATAAAAACACACATAAAACTCCTGTTGGTACCCGAACATGACTTTGACGTTAATAATATATTTTTACACTCTAATTTTTTATAATATTAAAAATGTAAAGTACTTATATAATAACTAAATAATTTAAATTATAATACTAATTAAATAATAAAATTAAAACTACACATTTTGTTAAAAAATAATTTAGCTCTTAAATTTTTTATTTTTATGATTCAATTAAAATATAATTAATAACTTAGTATATAGGTTATTTAAAATTATAAATAAGTAAACTAAATATTTTAAAAAAAGGTGGGCAAGTTTCTTGCAGGTTTCCTCGACCTTGATGGGGATGAGGTTGAATTTTAATTTTTCACACTCGTCGCTTGTAAACATGTCTTGTCCTTAGCGAGGACGAGAATAATCAAATCTGCCCCTAACCCATCCTCGTTGCCATCTCTAATTGATGTTTAAGGTTAATCCTGTGGTCTTCTCAAAATACTTGGTGTGACAAACATAGTTTTCACGATGGATGGGGCGCATAGAGCCTTTTGAGGAGAAATTGCCTCTTAAATGCAATTAGATTATCCTTACAATGCAAGTTCACAAAAAATCTACAATAAGTCAGATGAGTCTGAAATGCTTGATGCCGACCATGATTAAGGACAAATCGTGTTCTAACCTCCTTGGTAGCTTAAAGAATGTCTAGTGAAATGACATGATGGCCATATTGATCTAGGTGAACACCAAGTCATGGCACCTTAGATTAAGCCCATTGGATAGGGTCTGCAAAAGGTAGAGGTGTTCACAGGTTGGATTGGTTTGGGTTTATGGTAAAATTAAATCCAAACCAATTATATTTGATTGGATTGGTTTGGTTTCAGGTTTTAAATTTTTTTTTTTGTCAATTTGAATATAAACAAACTAAATAAAATCAGGTTAGTTTGGTTCAGGTTTCAGTTTATGATAAAAAGAATTATTATATCTATTCAAGT
This sequence comes from Spatholobus suberectus, assembly GCA_004329165.1. NCBI lineage: Eukaryota > Viridiplantae > Streptophyta > Magnoliopsida > Fabales > Fabaceae > Spatholobus > Spatholobus suberectus. The sequence continues at coordinate 64,819,342 of CM014729.1, forward strand.
TTTTATTTTCACTTATTGTTTCTTTTATATGAATATTTTATTTTATATTAATGCAAGGTAAAAATATTCCTTGTTTTTTAATAAATAATTATTTATTTTATTTAAAATATTTAATTTTTCTATAGTTATTACTTTACATATATCATTAATTTCTTTACCTAAAATATAATAAAAATATTTTATATATATAAATTAGAATAACTATCTTGAACGAAAGGGTTTTTAGCTGTTATTCTTCAACAAAAGCATTTTTAGTTGTCATTTTTCAATGAGAGCATTTTTACGAATATTTTTAACCTCTTATCTCTTTTAATCTATCATTTTCAATATCTTTAGTTTTAAATTGAATTTAATTATTTTTCTGAAAGAAATTATCAATAATTAAAAATTAACATTGTATTACAATAATTGTTTATTATAAATTTAAAGTATAATCTATATGTTCAAAAGCATTTATTTATTACAAATTTAATTATAATATAATTTATATATTCATAAGTATTTATTTATTGTAAATTTAAGTTATATAAAATAAATATTTATTTTGTGCAATGCACAAGTTAAAATACTAGTTTACATAATAAACATGACCAAATTAAGACATTTGATAACATTAGATAAGATCTTAAGAAAAATTAAAAATAAAGGCTTAAATACACTTTTGGCCCTTTATCATTTTAATAAAATTTGTTTTGGTACTTTATCTTTTAAAAGCATCAATTTGGTCTTTTATCTTTTTAAAATGCTTCATTTTGGTCCTTCCATTAGATTAAAACTAACGCCGTTAGTGTTTTATGTTTAAAATATTTGCAAAATCCTTAAGAACCCTAAACTTCTACGAATTCAATTACTCACAATTGGAGCAAGTTTTTGAAAATTTTATTAAGGGATTTTTTTGTCTCTTAAAGGCAATAAAAAACCCTTAAAGTTTTTAGTAAATAATTTCTTGTATCGAGAAAATTTTATAAGTATTGGTTGTGCATTTTTAAAATTTAATAAAATAAAATTATTATAGTGGCAGTTTTTAACCGCCAAAAACCGCCACTTTGTTAAAATTAATTATTTTAAAACTCATGTTCTTCTTCTTCGTCTTCTCCTTTTTTTCTTTGACAAATCAATCTCAAAAATGAAAACGCCCAAAATCAATTTAACAAATCTAACCCCAAAATCAATCTTAAAAGTAATTTTGCAAATAAAAAATGAGAATAAATCAGAGTGGTTGTTACACAAATCACATCCTTCCACCATCATTAAGCCAACAATGAAACCCATTAGCGAATTTGTTCGAAGTCACGCTAGGATGCTACCATCGAAAAATTGAATCACTCGGCAAACCCTAACCTTATCTCCATCACCGCTTGACTCTACTTTTTTGCCACCATGCTCGACCATTGCAAGGGGAATGGCTTGCCAGTGAAGGATTTGGGAACGGTTGGAGAGGAGAAGAGGAAGAAGATTTGGGCAGTTCACAATTGAAAGGGAGAAGAGAAAAGAAAAGGAAGGAAGACGAAAAGAGAGGGAAGACGAGGACATGGATTCTCTCTTATTGAAAAAAATTGGAGAGTGTCCAGTTTGAAAATCTAACCATTCATGCATGTATTTGTTATATTTTATATATTAAAATTATTAAATATTAAAAATAAACAAGGGTTGAGATTTCATCTAGTATTTTGAAAATTGGAGAGGATCCTCTTTCGGAAGACAAAGAGAGGGAAGGAAGGAAGAAGGAAGACGAAGAGAGGAAGGAAGGAAGAGCAAAGAAAAGAAAAAGAGAAAACGTTTTGTAACAGTTTTTAATTACTATTTTTTTAAAAATCAGATTTTTTTTCGTTATTAAAGTTAATGTTGCTAACGAAAAGGACCAAAATAGAGTATTTTAGAAAGATATATGACCAAATTGACGTTTTTGAAATATAAAGGACTAAAACGAATTTTCTTAAAAAGATAAAGGGCTAAAAGTGTATTTAAGCCTAAAATAAATAAAAAGAAAGAAAATAAAAAGTTGAAGCAAAATTTAAGTTCTAAGTTTAAAATATGATAATCTAAAAGTCAAAAAATAATTGATTGAATTGGTTCGAGTTGGTACAATTTGAAAAAAAAATTTGATAATCAAACTAATTATAACTGATTTGGTTCCAATTTAAAGTAAAAAGAATCGATAACAAAACCAATTTAGTTGGTTTAATTTGGATTGTCAAGTTCATCAAATAAATCCGATCCAATGAACACTCCTAGCAGAAGGGCACAATCCGAAACATATTTTTTAGTAAATATATCATTTTATTATTTTATAATCGATGCACATTTGTGATCCACACAAATCACGTAAGAAACATGCTGCGTCTCACGCGGTCTCGTGCAATGTACGTATCGCTTCATTATTTTATAATCGAATCCACATTAGCTTTGTGATTAAAACAAATCACGTAAAACGTCAGTCACGCCTTACTTTAATTGACTTATTATGTCTTCACGTTTTTTTTTATCTAGAATTCATATTAAGGACATGATTTGTTTATTTCACTTTTTTAATCAATCCTTGATATAGAGTAACACCAATAACTTTTATCTATCGTAGTATAGTCTTCAAAAATAATCTCATCTAAATACATGTGTTACTGCATTTGATTTCAAAAAATAAAAATAAAAAATACATGTGTTACTATTCAAAAATATGGATAACATTGTTTTTAAAGATTATAATCTGATTAGTAGAAAAAAGTTGTTGGTATTACTATTTAAATGTATTTAATAATTTAAATTATAATCTTAACAAAAGAAAGAGTTTAATGGTCATGCACTGTCAGTATAAAAAGTTTTACACCGTCAATTAATTGGAGTTTACCGTTGGTATGACTTTTAAAGTATTTATTATAAAAGTCAACAAACTTACAATAAATGGTAGTTTGTGATTAGATAACAGTGTACAATTACTTTACACTGTCAGTGCATAACCTGTTTTCTCCAAAAGAAATAGGGTTTTATGATAAATAAAATTTTAAAAACTATATTTTAAAGCTATCAAGTTTTTTTCGTTTTCCCATTTTATTTCCAACAATTGACTAATTTAAACACAAAAATAACTATTACAAATAACTTAATATTCTTTTATATAATTTTACTATGAAATGAACAATTATTTTAGACAATTCTAACAAAATAGATTATCTTAAAATTGTCTTTCACATAACATATCTAAACATAAAATTTATTTCATATAATCAATTATTGAAACAATGTTTAAAAATAATCAAATCCACCATTGAGCATGTGGATTAACTGCAAGCAGAGTTGTTCTAACTTAATCAGTAGTCTCAAGTTGGAGTCCTACCCCGGCTTGAACGGGATTGCCTCCAGTAGAAAATACTTGTGGCCTAAAGAAAACAAAAAAATCAAATCCAAAAAATACACACACATTTTTTTGTTTTGGTGCGAATACACACACATATTCTAATGATACTTTATACAAATTATTTTCTTATTTGATACAATCTTTAAAAATAATCAAATCCAAATACACACACATAATTGTCTTAGTAACGATACTTTATACAGATCATTTTCTTATTTGATACAATCTTTAAAAATAATCAAATCCAAATACACACACATAATTGTCTTTCTAATGATACTTTATACAAATTCTCACTAAAATTTTGAAGGTAATTTCAGACTTGCAAAATCTGTATGAAGGTGATTTAATGTCGCAAATGATTGCATATGATTTAATGTATAATGTATGAAGGTGAAATATAAATAGTTATAATTCTAAAGAGATATGGACAATCACTAATAAATATTTATAACACTTGGAAAATGCTAATCAATGCTTTAAGGGCATTGGTTAAAGAATCAAAATTGAAAAGTTTTTATTTGAAAAGTGCAACTATACACTTCCTCATAACATTATGTCTAATGCAACTCCAACCAAATATTTCATAAAAACATTTTATTTATTGATTCTTTAACCACTACTCTGTGCTGTTAGCAGGACCCATTTTAAACTAAAATTGTTGAATAACTTCTGCTATTTTTAAAATCTTATGATGGACTTTAACTTTAAAATAATTTTTAAACTAAAAAATATTGAGTCAACATTCTCCCTCTAAAAAGTAAGTGGAAATTAATGTATTAACACCTCCACGCACACTCGTGCATGAACAAGGCTGAAGTAATTATTAGCTCGGGAGATGCTTCAAGGCAAATACAATGAACTAGGATATGAGTTGTTTTATTCGTTGATATTAACATATGGTAAAACACACGATGGAAGAAGTGTAGAAAGTGTGAGATAATCCTGAGTGATGAAATCCAGTTCAGCGTTACCCATTTTTGGCAAATTGTGGAAGACAATCAGATTCAATCTACACCTTAGCATACTACGCATGATGATCCAGCAGAGGTTGTAATCCCCATCAAAGAGATAAACCTTCTACCAAGACTAGTTTAACTAGACTGAAAGCGGTATGTGGCCTTCGAGGTTTGAGTATTCCCTCAAAGCCTGTGGTGTCACTTGACTCACTTCTGAAGCAGCCTGTGACATGTTTAACGAGCCTTGTCAAGGAGTTTCCCGAGTAGCATGTGGCTTAGTGGCTGCTAGAGTTGCATTGGCGTAAAGGCGAAAAGCTATAGAGCATGTTTTGGGCCATGTAGAAAATACACTGAGGCAGGCTGAAATTTACAATCCAATATAAAATATTCTCGCTTTTACCTTGCAAATTACCCGGCATATCACACAAAAGTTGCTCACCATATTGCTCTATTACAGATAGGTGATTATGCAACCATTGGCTGAAATATAATTTCTTATGATACACATCCTAGAGGGAAGACTAAGCTTATGTTTGGATAAATTTTTCAATAAGTATTTATAAGAAAAAAAATAAACAGATAAAATAAATTAAGTTTCTTTCATAAGTTAAAATTAAGTTATATTATGCATAAATTAAAAATAGCTTTTGGAGAAGTTAAATGAAAAAGCTTTTATAAATTAATTTATGCACAAAGTAATTTTAACTTATAAAAAAAAAACTTAATTTATTTTACTTTCTTATTTTCTTAGCCTATATGGGGGTGGAAATAGGCTAAGTCAAGCTAAGATTTGTTGGGCCTGAATCTGGCCTTAGTTAAACATTTATGGCCTAAGTATAGCCTGTTTACCTGTCATAAGCTTTTTTCTAAAGACCTAACCTGGCTTACATAAAAGTCTGCTTAACCTACAAGCTTGTTTAAGGACATACTTTGTGATAATTTAATACCATGATAGAGGTATAATAATTTATTTAAAATCATATTTTGCAATAAGACCTCTAAATAGGATATAATTTATCTTTTAATAAACTTATAAGCTTGACTCTTTATGTAGGCCAACATGTTTATCATTTAAAAAGATAAATAAATGTATGATTTTAATACATTATAAAAAATTTAATACAATAATAATAATATTAACAATAAATATTTATTTATGTTTATTTAAATAAGTTAGCCTATTAGGCCTAAAAGACTTTTTGAATGCCCAAGCTTAACCTTTTTAACTAAATAAGTTTTAATAAAAGTCTTGACTTGATCTATTTTCTAAAAAAGTCTAGCCTAACCCAGGTCTATAGGCCCCTATTGAACGGCCTGACCTATTTTCATCCCTAAGCCTAAATGTGTTTATTGAAAAAATTATCTAAACAAAGCCTAAATTGATCGGGGTCAAAGGCTAAACAAGTGTTATGATATTTCTTCCTCCACTTCAAACCATGGGGATTTAAGGCTGAGATTTATAGCACATTTACAGAGAATGGATCAATTAAATGGGGAGAATATCATGACAAATATTCGTCTATACAAGGTTCCTAACCTTCATTGGGACCAGTACTTTCCATAGCTTACAGCAATCAACGAAGCTCGAGAGTTCAATATCGGGACCTCAGCTTCAATTTTAGCTATAATATTAAAGTGGTAGGCAAATTTTACACTGAATTCTTCATTTGTGGTCCCAATACTAGCTATAGCTAGGGATGTCAACGGGGCGGGGCGGGTACGGGTAGTAGCTACCCGCTACCCGCCCCGCCTGTTAAAACTTATACCCGTACCCGCCCCATTACCCGCGCGGGTATCCGTGGATATCCGCAGGTATTTTTAAAAATAAAAAATAAAAAAAATAACAAATTTATTTTATGTGTGTTGGACAATTATAAAGTGTTGCAAATTTCACTTTGAATTTATAAATTTAAATTTATAAATTAAAGAGTTATAATTTAAAATAATCACTTTAACATAAATTTTAATTATTCTAACAATTTTTCTAAAAAGAATATAGTTTAAATGCTCACAAATTTATGTTCTTTTTCTCTTGTAATATAATTGTATAAGATTTCTCTCGTAATTAATAATTTTTTTGAAAATTTTGAATAAATTTATGTAATTTTATCTATATTAATATGTAAGGGTATTTAAGTAAATATATAATTGCGGGTAGCGGGTATCCACGGGTATGGATACCATGATATCCGTACCTGCCCCGTTAATAAACGGGTAGCGGGTATACCCGTTTAGAATATCCGCGGGTATCCATTTAAAGTACCCATTTTCTACCCGTGGTAGATTTTATCCGCAGATATCCGCGGGTACGGGTGTTTTTGACATCCCTAGCTATAGCAGTAGCTCAGATGTAGCAATCTTGCTGTCTACAACAGAATCTCAGCCATTAAATTTTGAACGGCTAAGAGATTAATTTGGATAGTCGTTGAATTAATTCAACGGTTGAGATTGCGAAAGACTAGGTTGCTAGAAATCGATCAAAAACTAATAAAACTTATAAAAATATTGGTGACAAATTAGTCAAACTAGTTTAGAGCTTAACAATAAAAAGTCCATATAATACCATTTTGAGTTTTTCTTTTTTTTTTTAAGGGCTAGATGAAATTGTTTCTAAATAATCATATTTTAGACGTATTTTGAAGTGTAATTCTTATTGTTATAAGCTTATGAATGCTAAATTTAGTTTTGAACAATATATCTATTAGATTACTTAACTATCAAATTTTACAATATAACACTTACACATGATTTTTAATTTGAACAATGCAAATATAACTTTATTTCACAATTTATTTGACGTGCTTATACTTTTAAGTAATATCTTACAAATAATTGCTTTCAAATTTTAAAATTTGTTGATGATATTAAAAAAAATATTTTTCATCCAATAAAATAATTCAACGTCAATTATATATATTAGAGTTTGCAAGAATAAGATTAAATATAATAAAACTGATAAATATTGTATTATAATAAAAAATTATATTAATTACTTAAGAAATGTTATGATATTTTTTAAACATTCATCAGGTGTGTATATATTTTTTATTATTTTATAATTTGACTTGAGATTTTTTTAAAGTATTTCTAAAAGGTTGGGAAAAACCTAATGTATCTAATTTGTATATTAATGAAAATGAAAAAAATATATTAATATTTTTATGTGAACAATATTTATTTCATTGTAAGGAAAATATCTTATTAAATTCTTAAATAGTCTTTTTAATAATCTAAATATGAATTTGCTATTATTATACAAATAAATATATGTAATCATCAATAATTGATTGCTGAACCAAGATTTCATCATAAATAAATTTTAGAAAAATTATCTTCTTTCACATTTTTTGAAATGTATATATTTTGAAAAAGAAAAAACATATATAAGAAGAGGAAAAAATAAAATAATAAATGTAATGGATAATGTGGTGAAAAGTAAGAAATAAAATTTATGAAGCATTTAAGAAAGAGTTAAAAAAACAATAAATATGACAAATAATGATTTTGAGAATTTAAGAAGCATTGACAATACAATTAAAAAGTATGTCAAGTGTTACAAAAGGCAAAGTCAAAATTTATGACAGAAAGTCAGAATCCACATGACAAAATTAGTAGACAATTCCTTTTATATTAATATAGAATACCTTATTGTAAATGTATATTATTTCTAGCTTTTATTATATTAAAAATATATTTAATTATTGATAATTCATCCCTAATTAGACCAATATAATGTGAATTAATATTTTCATTGGTTTAATGACTTGTTTGATTTTTAAAAAAATTGCATAAGACGTCACACTTGTGATAGACTTAACCACAACACATTACAAACAAAATAAAACAAGAAAATTACTCAAAATAATATAGGAAATGTCAAAATGAGTTTTGCCTGATGGGTCTACTGGACTAAGCCATAAAAAAACGTATTTAGATAATAAAATTGGGCTGAAATAAATTTAGCCTAAATTGCCTCGGCTTTACGTCGACCTGCCCACAACGGGCTAAGCTAAGTGGCCTAATGTCTAAACAATTTAGGCCTACAGGTAAGCCAGTCCAACTTAAGGCTCATAGAGGGTTAATTGGGCTAGAATTAAAATTTGCTAGCTTCCAACACTTTCAGCCTAACTCAAAATATGTTTGGCCTACAGCAAGTTGACCAAAATAGATCACGTTACCTCAAATTGACACCACACAAACCTTTTTTTTTTTTTTACATTGACACCTTACAAACTTTAGATATTGGAGTACAATATTTATTCAAAAATAAGAGGCTATTTCTCATTGACTAGGAGAAGCGAAATTCATAAACCAAGTTAAATTGGTTTAACCTAATGTGATTCTGATCCACTATTTTAACTGTGTCTAATTTTTGGACCCACTCCTTAACTAGTTGTTGCCCAATACTAACCAAATTTGTGACTGACTGATCCAAATTTGAACAAAAATATTAGATTTGATCATAAAATTCTTTAGGTAATAAATTAAAACTAATAAAGGTCTTATAATATATTTCCAAACAAATCATATTAATATAAAAACACTATTATATTATGTAAAAGGTATTAATTTAAGAAATATTATAATTTTTCTAATTTTTAGAAAATAATATTAAAATATTGCAAACATAATATCGGATTCGGATCAGACCAACTCAAAATATGACCCTAAAAATATATTAGGTTTTGTTTTAAATATTTGTAAGTTGCGACAATTTTTTTTGAGGATTCAACGGTTGCACATAAGTTGTTTGAGAAAAAGTTTGAATAAAGAATTACTTTTTACTGTGTTTTTCTTTCTCAATATCCAGTGTTTTATCAATTATTTGAGTTGGTCTATTTTTATTGTGTTTGACCAAAAGTGCACGTGTATGCTAGAATTGAGAAGGAACCCAAATTCTATATATGTATACTTGTTATTAGAAACCAATTTCTATATATATCAATGTCTACCCTTAATTTCATGAAATATAATGATTTAGTGACTCTAAAAAGATTGATTGGACACTAATGCATGAATTTGTCAATAAAATTAACATTGTACCTAGTTAAAAGCTTTGAGGCACGAAGAGTATTTAGTTAAGGTACTGTCACGTGCATTCATAACTGTATCAAGGAAGTGATTTTGCATTGAAAATAGATACGTTAGGATTGCATAATGAGGAAGTTGTTTTGGCTAGGTTATTTTCGGTTGCAAAAAGTGATATTATGTACTGAAGACTTCTTCAATATATGCCTTGTATGTAAAAATATCCATTCTGCACTAGTTGGCATGTTCCCAATTGGACACTAGATTGTTGTTCTGGGTGCTTGACATTCAAATAATCATGTTGCTATCAACATAATTTGTAGCTTCAAAAAATGGTTCTAGTGAAGTTCGGTTTTGTGTAGTGACTTATGGAAATGTGTATGTATACCTGTTAATTTGTTTATGGCTGGATTAAATTCCTATAGAATGATAGTTTCCATTTGGTAAGAAAAAGCAAGACAGCAAGATAGTAGAATTTGTTTGTGTCGAGTACCTTCCTGAAAGTGATGGTTTCCATTTATTAAGACAAAAAGCAAGATAGCAAGACTGTAGAATTTGTATTTACCGAGTACCTTCTTGAAACTATGATTTACTACACAAAAGCACTTTGATTGCTAAAATCAATGTTATTAAATCTAGTTCGGTCCGGTTTGGTCAGATTTGTTTAATGGGGATCAAATCTATAATTGAGTCAATTTGGATATTGTTGGCAGAATTATCCATTTTATAGTTGAATTTATTTATTTAAAATTGAATCAGTTCTCAGTGGCCTAGAGTTTAGGAGTTTCTTGATGTACGTTGCAGTTTTCATCTTATTTTTCTATTTTAGTTAATAGACTTAGTGGCTGGTTGATATAATTTTTAGGAGTAGTTGTGTTATGGGTCCTATCCATTAGGATTTTCAGTTCTATACTTTGCCTATTTGAAAGGCCTCAACGTTCTAAACAAAAGTAGAAAAACAATTGTTTCCATACCACTTCTTTATCCTCTATTAAGAATATAACAATAGTCTCACAAGCCCCGTTCTCTCTCAATTGTGGCTTCCTTTGCAGTAGCAAATGGCAAGTGAAGGATCATTTGTGCAACCAACAATTCCTCATTTTGATGGTCAATATGACCGTTGGAGCATGCTGATGGAGAATTTTCTAAGGTCCAAGGAGTATTGGCAAGTAGTTGAACATAGTGTAGAAACATCACAAGCTAGTGTGTTGCTCACTAATGCACAACAAAATGAATTGGAAGCAATGAAATTGAAAGACTTAAAAGCTAATAATTATTTATTTCAAGCCATTGGCCAATCTATCCTGGAAACCATTGTCAACAAAGAAACTTTGATGCGCTTAAAATACGCTCAAGGGCAAGCGTACCCTTATCGCAGTAGTAACAAAAGAACGTGAGTCCAGATATCGAACCCAAAGGACTAAATGGTGATTACTAGTTTCTAGAGATTCTATATTGTTTAGGTAAAATTAAATAGGTACTGGGTTGGTTCAATAGTGATAAACGTAAAATAGGAATTGTAAAACAAACAATGGCAAGTAGAGAAAAATTCAGAGAAAATAGGCTTAGGGTTGTGGTTTCTTTCGTGCTCTTAAGTTCCTTCACATCTAATTCTAATTGAACCTCTTACTATTCGTCAATTACCAATATCCCCCTACGAATTTTATTGTCAATTGTTGGTCATAAATTGCAATAGTCCTTTCTAAGTTAATTTCCCAATTGATTATGTGAGATATTAAAACCCTAGGAAGGCATGAGGAATAAAAGGAGGGGATTAAATTAATTATCTAACCCAATTGGAAATTAGGAATGAAGGTTGATCATACGACAAAACTTAATTTGATTACCCTACACGTCTACCAATTAATTGCGGTATGACCGCCGTTCAATTAATTGATTCGAAGCATACAAGGGATGATCAATTCCAAGTAAGAAAATAAAAATAGTAAAGCAATCTAATTGACTGAATAGAAACAAGAATTCAATTAAAATTAAACATTTAGGGGTTCCAAACACTAAGTACACCACAACCCTAACAAGAAATTAGCTACTCATGGCAAGAAGAGAAATCATAATTTTAAAGATATACATCAAAGGAAAGAGAAGAAGAAATCTTTTACAAAAAAAGTTTTTCTCCAGTCTCCGCCTCTGAGTATCCTGTTGCCCTTCAAAATCTTTCTCCAAAAGCCAAAGACAAAAAGAAGAATTCGGAAGAGAATAGAGATGAGATAGCGATTCCTCTCTTGTGCTTTGCTCTTTGCTATTTGTAATATCTCAGAATTTTTTTGAACTAGAAGACTTAACCCCCGGTCCATTCTACCCAATCCAGGTCCATTAAAAATTTAAATAAAATTAAAACTTGGACCTCGAACCCGCCTAGCGAGGTTGGGAACCCGCTGGGCGGTTTTTCAGAATTCGTTTCGCTTTGACGCCGGGCGGGCTATCCAACCCACCCGGCGGAATACCACCAGGACAAGTCCCGCTGGGCGGCCTGCAAGGCCCGCCGGGCGGGTGCAACTCTGTGCACTCCATTTTGCATTTCAAGTATCCTTTTTGGCCCGTTCTCGTGCTTATGGGCTTCTTTTAAGCCCACTTGATAAGTATATTACTCCTCTATACCTGTGGACTGGATTTCTTTCTTTGCTCAACTAACTTCCTACATAAAATTTAACAAATTAAGGCAATTCATGTAATTTTAAATAAAAAAGCTTAGAAACACCTATCACATGAAATTCTTCATTAATGGTCTATTTTCTCAAAAATTTCCAATGAGTTAATGCAAAAATCATGTGAACTTGTTCTATAAATCTATATAAATATAGATTTATCACAACACCAAACTTAAGATTTTGCTTGTCCTCAAGCAAGAAATAACTTGCGCAAAGGGGTTGAGTATATCCTTCGGCCTCAATTTAAATACAATTTCAATCAATCACAATTAACAGTTGCCCATTTCTTTTAGAACAGTCTCACACATATATTTAATCAACTCAGTCTTAAGAGTCACAATTACCTCCAAAAATAAAACAAGTTAACACAAAATAGTAAATCCTCTGCCTGTACTCTCTACCTACTTTACTCTCCTCAAGATTAAGTGTTTTCACTCAACTCACCAAAATTTGGGTTCTGTTTACACTCAACATCATCACATATTATTCCTACCATATGCTTGACAAGAATATAAAATTAATATTACAAAACAAGTGCACACACTCAAGAGGTCTTTCTAGGTTGTAACGGGGCTAGGGTCACCGGTGGGTAAAAATATTTAGAACTAAGCTAAGCAATTGAAATTAAGGGACTATCATAGGCATCATCATAGTCATTTCATAACTATTATTCATCCCTTGGCATTAATATTTTGTGCTTGCCAAGTTTTCAACCCCATTTATTTACAGTAACAAAAAATATAAACATAAAGAAAATTGTACTTCTCTTTTTTTTTCTTTTTTTTTTTCAACTTTTTCTCTCTTTTTTTTTTTTAACTATACAGATTTGTAAGAAGAAAAGTTTCATGTTATTATACCCTACCCCAAACTTAAGTCTTTGCTTGTCCTCAAGCAACCCCAAACTTAGAATTCAGCCACAAGTAGCTTGTAAGAGCAGATCTCTTAATTCCAATTAAGAGGGACAAAATTGTTTTTCAGTTTTAGGCTTATAAAGAGGTAATTTAAAGAACAAACAGAATAAGGTTCAAGGGGGCTAGCAAGGGTGATTATGCAGGGTGGCTAAAATTTGGCCCTGGCTCAAAAAGAAGAAATGTGCCTCTATCATATGTGTGTGAACAAATCAAGCAACAAAAATAAGAATCAAGTCAAGTTCTGAAGCAAATAACATGCAAAGAAGAAAACACATTGAATAAAAAATATCTGTTTAGGCCCAATTCTCACACAGGGATGAGAGTAAAGCAAGCACAAAGCACAGACAGATTCAAGACTAACAAGTGTTAACAGGCAATACTGTAAAGGGTCATGTGTATCAAATTGTGAGTGACGTATAAAGTGGAGTGACAACTAAATTTATAGAACATACAGTAGCAGGCAATAGTCAATAGTGATGATAAAATAATAGATAAAGCAAAGGCGTCACATAGTCATCACATGAACACACAAAAAATGGTTCAATATAGCAAGCCAATAGTCATAAAAAAAAAAAAGTAAAAAGATAAGGAAAGACTTGTCTAGAGTACAACCTAATCCTTATAACTGGAGACAGCCATCAGTAACTGCCTCAATAACTATCATCAACATCATCTCCAGAAGTCCAAAATGTTGTTGCGGCTATTGCAAATCTTTGGAACATGCCCTAAAAGTACTTAAACAACCAAATCAAGTGAAAAAGCACCAATAAAATAAAAAAAAACACTACAAAAAAATAAAATGGAAGAAAATAAAATGAGATAACCGACACAGGTTGCCTCCTGAGAGCGCTTGTTTAACGTCGCGAGCTTGACGGAATCCACTAGGGTTTAGTTTTCAAGGAGGCTGATATGTTTGGCTTGTAGCAAGCCTTGAACGTTTTGAAACCTTTGTCATATCTTCAGCCTGTACAAAATTGCAGGAAGCAAAAGAGGAGGGCTTCTTCAAGGAGTCCAACACTCTAAAAACTACCTCATCATCATCAAGTCTAAAGGTCAACTTTCCTTGCCGAACTTCTATCAAAGCATCTCCTGTATTGAGGAAAGGTCGCCCTAAGATGATCGGGACATCCTCATCCTCTTCCATATCTAGCACTACAAAGTCTACAGGGAAAATGAACTTGCCGACCTTAACTAACACATCTTCCACTATTTCTCTAGGGTGAGCTATAGACCTATCAGCCAACTGAAGAGATATGTTAGTAGGTTGGGGCTCTTGCATCCCCAACTTCTTAAAAACAGAGAAGGGCATCAGATTAATACTAGCACCCAAGTCACATAGTGCTTTCTCAAAAGATGAGTTGCCTATAGTGCAGGGAATTGTAAAACTCCCTAGGTCCTTAAGCTTAGGGGGCAACTTTTTAAGCACCACAGCTGAACATTCCTCATTGAGTTGCACTAGCTCAAAGCCTTCTAATCTCTTTTTGTTTGAAATAATTTCTTTCAAAAATTTGGCATATTTAGGCATTTGAGCTATTGCCTCAACAAAGGGAATGTTTATGTGCAATTTCTTAAAAATTTCTAGGAATCTCAAAAATTGTTTATCTTTTTGCTCATCTTTCAATCTATGGTGAAAAGGAGCACATACCTTTTCTGGCTCAGAAATCACAATACCTTTTTCTCTTTGTTCAGCATGACTTTCATCAATGAGAGTCTTATCTCCTGTCTGTGGTGGTGCCTGCTTCTCTTTTCTGGTTGGCCCCTCCAATTCTTTCCCGCTCCTAAGAGTAATGACCTTCACATCTTCTTTTGGGTTGGGCTCAGTTTGAGTGGGTAAAGAACCTTGAGCCCTCTGAGACAATAAATTAGTCAAGTTTGCTATCTGTGTCTCCAAAGACTTGAAACAGTCATCAGTCTTGGCCATATATTGCATCATGGTGTCTTGTAGGTTGGGTCTTCTCTCTTCCTGTCTTGGACCCTGGTTTTGCATGTATGAGGGTCTGTAGATATTCTGATTGAAATTTTGTTCTTTTTGTTGTCCACCCCATGAGAAGTTAGGGTGGTTCCTCCATGCTAGGTTGTAAGTGGAGGAGTAGGGGTCTCCTTGGTTCCTGTTTGAACTGCTTGCATAATTGGCTTCCTCAACGACCTTAGCAAAGAAATGTCTCATTTGACAATCTTTTCCTTCATGCCCGGTCACTCCACACTGATTACATACTAGAGGGAGGGGCGATGGAGATAAGAGATGAGTCTGTGCGTGCATGATTGTCTCCAGCTGCTTAGTGATAGCATCAAGCTTATGGTCCAAAGATGTGTTGGACTCAACTTGATAAGCTCCTACAGGTCTCTTTAGAATGTGCCTGTCTCCAAAGGAGGCATGGTAATTGTTAGAGGCCATGTCTTCAATGATAGAAAAGGCCTCGTTAGGTGACTTTTTCAAAATGGTTCCTCCACAAGCTGCATCAATGCTAGTCCTATTTTGAGTGGAGATCCCACTATAGAATATCTGAATTAGTTGCCCCGTTGGGAAGCTATGGTGTGGGCATTGCCTAAGTAAATCCTGGAACTGCTCCCAGGCCTCAAACAAGGACTCTTGTTCGAATTGGACAAAATTCATAATGTCCTTCTGCAGCTTGTTGAACTTGGTTGGAGGAAAATACTTCATGAGAAACTTGTTGGTGCATTGGTCCCAAGTGGTGATTGAACCATCTGGCAATGAAGATAGCCAAGCCAATGCCCTATCGGTTAGAGAGAACGGAAACAGCCCCAGTCTAATAGCATCTTGGGTGACACCGTTATACTTCACAGTGTCGGTGATCCTGAGAAATTTCTTCAAGTGGCCCAAGGAATCTTCAGTAGGCAAGCCCCCAAACTATCCAGAATTCTGCACCATGGCAAGAAGTGCAGGCTTGAGCTCAAAATTATTTGCCTCCACCGTGGGGCGACGAATGCTGTCAACCACCCCAATGTTAGGAGAAAAATAGTCTTGCAAAGTCCTTTGTGGTTGTTTCGGTTGTTCAGCCATAATGTCTTTTGTTCTCTGCTCCTTCCTCAACTTGCGAGCTGTCCTTTCAACTTCAAAATCAAACTGTAAGACAGGCCTTTTAGAGCGGGTTAGCATAAACAACAAAAAAAACAAAACTAGAGAAATCTTGCAAAACAAAAAATGAAGGAAAATAAAATAAAGAAAATTAAAAATAAATTATTAACAAAGAGTAAAATGCCTAAATCAATGAGAATTTCCTTTTTCTAATATCACACAATTAGTCCCCGGCAACGGCGCCAGAAACTTGATGTGCTTAAAAATACGCTCAAGGGCAAGCGTATCCTTATCGCAGTAATAACAAAAGGACGTGAGTCCAGATATCGAACCCAAAGGACTAAATGGTGATTACTAGTTTCTAGAGATTCTATATTGTTTAGGTAAAATTAAATAGGTACTAGGTTGGTTCAATAGTGATAAACGTAAAATAGGAATTGTAAAACAAACAATGGCAAGTAGAGAAAAATAGGCTTAGGGTTGTGGTTTCTTTCGTGCTCTTAAGTTCCTTCACATCTAATTCTAATTGAACCTCTTACTATTCGTCAATTACCAATATCCCCCTACGAATTTTATTGTCAATTGTTGGTCATAAATTGCAATAGTCCTTTCTAAGTTAATTTTTCAATTGATCATGTGAGATATTAAAACCCTAGGAAGGCATGAGGAATAAAAGGGGGGGATTAAATTAATTATCTAACCCAATTGGAAATTAGGAATGAAGGTTGATCATACGACAAAACCTAATTTGATTACCCTACACGTCTACCAATTAATTGCGGTACGGCCGCCGTTCAATTAATTGATTCGAAGCATACAAAGGATGATCAATTCCAAATAAGAAAATAAAAATAGTAAAGCAATCTAATTGACTGAATAGAAACAGGAATTCAATTAAAATTAAACATTTAGGGGTTCCAAACACTAAGTACACCACAACCCTAACAAGAAATTTAGCTACTCATGGCAAGAAGAGAAATCATAATTTTAAAGATATACATCAAAGGAAAGAGAAGAAGAAATCTTTTACAGAAAAAGTTTTTCTCCAGTCTCCGCCTCTGAGTATCCTGTTGCCCTTCAAAATCTTTCTCCAAAAGCCAAAGACAAAAAGAAGAATTCGGAAGAGAATAGAGATGAGATAGCGATTCCTCTCTTGTGCTTTGCTCCTTGTTATTTGTAATATCTCAGAATTTTTTTGAACTAGAAGACTTAACCCCCGGTCCATTCTACCCAATCCAGGTCCATTAAAAATTTAAATAAAATTAAAACTTGGACCTCGGACCCGCCTAGCGAGGTTGGAAACCCGCTGGGCGGTTTTTCGGAATTCGTTTCGCTTTGACGCCGGGCGGGCTATCCAACCCGCCCGGCGGAATACCTCTAGGGCAAGTCCCGCTGGGCGGCCTGCAAGGCCCGCCGGGCGGGTGCAACTTTGTGCACTCCATTTTGTGCTTCAAGTATCCTTTTTGGCCCGTTCTCGTGCTTATAGGCTTCTTTTAAGCCCACTTGATAAGTATATTACTCCTCTATACCTGTGGACTGGATTTCTTTTCTTTGCTCAACTAACTTCCTACATAAAATTCAACAAAATTAAGGCAATTCATATAATTTTAAATAAAAAACTTAAAAACACATATCACATGAAATCCTTCATTAATGGTCTATTTTCTCAAAAATTTCCAATGAGTTAATGCAAAAATCATGTGAACTTGTTCTATAAATCTACATAAATATAGATTTATCAAACTTCCAAGGATATTTGGTATTCAATGAAGAAGAAGTATCAAGGGTTTGCAAGAACAAGGAGGCAACAACATCAAGCTCTTGGTGCTGAGTTTGAAACAATTCGGATGAAGTCTGGAGAATCAATTACAAATTACTTCTCTCGTGTGATGGCTATTATCAACAAGATGTGCATTTATAGAGATAAAATTGAAGAAATCATAATGGCTGAACAGATTCTTCGATCTTTGACACCAAAATTTAGCTATGTTGTATATGCCACAAAATAGCCTAAAGATATTGATGAGCTCTCACTTAATGAATTGCAGAGTTTACTATTGGTGCATAAGTAGAAGCTTAAACAACCAAAAGTCAAGGACCATGCATTGAAGGCTTCTACCAATACTCATTCTAACAATTCTAGAGGAAGGGTAGAGGTAGAGGCCGAGGATAAGGGGATCAAGGAGCCAAAGATTCCAACAAGAATTGCAAAGTCAATAATGATCAACTTCAAGGCAAAGGCAGAGGATGGGAACATGACAAATCTAAGGTAGAATGTTTTAGATGTCATAAACTTAGTTATTATGCTTCTAAATGTTATACCAGGCTGCCTCATGACGAGGAAAAAAGAAAGATGCAAATCTAGCTAAGATGAAAGAGGAAAAAGAGAATTTGTTGATGCTACTCAAGGCATAAAGAATATTGAACCAAATATCTGGTATGTGGAATACAAGTTGCAATAATCGTATGAATGAAAGTAAGTCTTCTTTTTTGTATCTGAATGAAAAATTCCATTCTATTGCTTTGGTGATATAGCTCTATGGTGAAAGTGATGGGAAAAGGTGATATTAAGATAAAACCAAGAATGGTTTTGTTGAAACAATTTCTAATGTGTTGTATGTCCTTTACTTGAAAAGTAATTTGTTAAGTGTTGGACAACAACAAGAAAAAGGTTATGTTATCACCATTAGCAAAGGTACTTGCGAAATCTATAATCCTATTAGGGCTGTTATTATTGTTGTAAAAATAAGCTCAAACAAACTATTCCTTCTAAAGATTGAAAGCATCCAATCTAGTTTGATGGCTAAAATAAAAGATCCTTCATGGCTTTGGCATTACCATTATGGCCACTTGAGTTTTGGAGGATTAAAGACCCTCCAACAGAAAAGCATGGTGACAAGCCTTCCACACACTGTTGCTTCTTCTTAAGTTAGTGAAGAATGTGTTGTTAGCAAACTACATCATTCTCAATTTCCTAGTGGCAAATCATGGAGAGCAAAAGGTGTTTTGGAGCTGGTGCTTTTAAACTTGTGTGGCCCAACAAAACCTTTATCCAATGGAGGTAAAAAGTATTTAATTACTTTTATTGACAATTATTCTAGAAAAACTTAGGTTTATTTTTTACAGGAGAAGTCAGAAGCTTTATATGCATTCAAAAAATTCAAGCTAGTTAAAAATGAATTAACCCTTTGAATAGATTGTGGTGGAGAATAATGCTCAAATGAATTTGTTGCTTTTTGTGAAGAACATGGAATTCGAAAGGAGTTAACAACAACATTATGCCACAATAGAATGGTTTATCGAAGAGGGAAAATAGAACCATTCTTAATATGGTGCGAAGTCTTTAACAAGAAGCAACATCTCAAAAGCTTTTTAGCCTGAAGCAATCAATTAGAGCGTCCATATTCTAAATAGAAGTCCAACTTTGGTCATCCAGAATATGACACTAGAAAAAGCATGGAATGGTAGAAGATTAAATGTCAATCACTTCAAGATTTTTGGGTACATTGCATATACCCAAGTACTAGATAAATTGAGAAGAAAGTTGGACAACAAAGGAGATAAGAGAAATTTTCTTGGTATTAATGATTGTTTCAAAGCTTATAAATTGTATAATCCTAGCACTAAAAAAATTGTTGTAAGTCATGATGTAGTTTTTGAGGAGGAAAGTTTCTAGCAATGGAATAAAGATGTAGCCAAACACCAAATTCTTGCAAATTTTGAGGAAGAAAATGAAGCAAAATAGCAACTAGCAGCTATTACACAAGATGAGCAAGTTGCAACTTAAGACATAGTTGTTCTAGCAAGAGAGTTATGATCACCACGCAGTAGAAGGAGACCTGAATGGATGCATGATTATGAAGTCACAGGGATTGATCAATCCGAGGATCTAGTTATGCATTTTTGCTTTGTTTGCATATTGTGATCCTACAACTTTTGAAAGTGCTGTCAAAGAGAAAAAATGGTGAAAAGCAATTAATGATGAAATTAATTTCATTGAAAAGAATGACACTTGGGAGCTGTGTGATCTACATAAACGTCATAAAACCATTGGTGTAAAGTGGGTCTTCAAGACAAAGATAAATAAGAGCGGTGTTGTTGATAGGTATAAAGTACACTTGGTGGCAAAAAGGTACAAGCAACAATACAGGGTTGATTATATAGAAGTATTTTCTTTGGTTGCAACACATGACGCAATCCAATTGGTGGTTGCATTAGCGGAACAAAACTGTTGGCCCATTTTTTAGCTAGATGTCAAATCGGCATTCTTGCATGGATATTTGAAAGAGCAAGTATTTATTTATCAACCCCCTGGCTATATTAAGGTTGGAAACAAAAATAAAGTCTGTAGATTGAAGAAGTCCCTTCATGGGCTACAGCAAGCCTTGAGGCCTTGGTGTAATTGCATTGAGACTTACATTCTTGAAATTGGTTTTGTGAAATGTCCTCATGAGCACACAATGTTTGTTAAGATAGGAATTATAAGAAAAGTGTTTATAGTATGCTTGTATGTTGATGATCTTATATTTATTGGAAATTGTGCTGCTATGTTTAGTGAATTTAAGAAATTCATGATGAATGAATTTGAAATGTCTAATATAGGTTTGATGCATTATTTTTTAGGCATAGAAGTGATGCAATTAGATGATAGGATTTTTATCTCTCAAAAAAAATGTATAGGAGAAATTCTAAACAGGTTTCAAATGAAAAATTGCAATCTTGTAAGTACTCTACTTGAGTGTGGCACAAACCTACACAAAGATCATGATGGAATGAAGGTTAACAACACACTTTACAAGCAAATTATAAGAAGCTTAATGTATCTAACTGCAAGAAAGTAGGACATAATGTATTCTGTGAGTTACATTTGTTGGCTGCCAAGAGAATCCTTCATTATTTGCAAGGAACTCGAAAACTTAGGATATATTACAAGAAGAGTGAAAATTTTGATTTGATTGGATTTACTAATAGCAATTGTAACGACCCACTGCCGCTACATAGCAACCTTTCTAGTTTATCTCTTGGAAGGCTTCCCTTAATAAAGATATTAGATTAAGTATTATAAAAATATGTCTTTGTTTTTCGCCTTCTCCATCTTTATGGATAATAATAAAGAAAATTATCCATTCCAACCAAAATAATTACATCAATGTATACATCAAGAAATCAAAAGAAAATACGTACCCCAACATTATTAAACATTTTTATATCAATAAATATAGGGTATAAAACATTCTCTCTATAGCTGGTCACTCTATACATTCTTTTAATGGAAATAAACAACAAAAGGAATATCAATTTCTCTAAAGGAACAAAAAAGTAATCCTCCATACTTGTTCCATCTCACCACTGGCTAAAATGAAGCTTCATCATCAATTAAGAGAAGCTAAACCTGCCAAAAACTCAACAATCTGCTCCCACGCCAAAGATGTGATCATCACAGGCACGAACCACACGTGCAAATAATGCAAGGGTAAGCTTACTTGAAATAATAAAACGTATATTTTAAAAGTAATAGAAAATTCCATTCATTCCATATCAATAATCAAACAGAAAAATAGCAATAATATCAACAACAAAGCATTATCCACACCTCTTCTACCACTCCAACCATAATAACAACCACGACAATAAACAACCACAACAACAATACTACCTCCACTACCAACATACATCACAACCACAACCACAATTACCAAGTAACCATAACGACAATGACAACACTACCATTACCACCATCACATCATTAGTTACAGATGAAAACTTCATTTACATATAAAAATTCAAATAAAATTTCATGATATATAGTCACATTCTTCCATAGTGATATCAATCACCATACTAATGTGTGAAGACACTACTCTCGAGAGATTTCTACATATCGAGCGATCAGCTAGGTCTTATCCCCTACCATGGCCTTCTAAGCACCATTCAAGGATTGCCAAACTCTGATCAGTTGGATAAGCTTATGGTTGTCAGGATAAGTGTATATGGGTGGTGGTATACCGCGACACAAGGCCTGCACTACCTTGGCCCCACTACGAGATTACCCATCCACTTATCCCCTAGGCCCATCTTTCAAACCCCATTTCTCATCTAGGCACTAGGTTGGAAGCTCATCTGAGCTACAGCTCCGTTCACCCCCAACTTTTATGCCTACTCGCATACGGCATAAGGCCTATACAACCTCAGTCAACAACATATGCATGTCAATGCATGTATCACCACAACAATCAACTCAACCACAACCATTCATAATATCCATAGGTACATATATATATCAATATATCATCACAACCATCCACTCAACAACAACAATCAACACATCATACATATGTGTATCAACATATCACCACGTGGCCTACTTAGCACCACCTGTGGTCCAACAATCACTACTAACTCCATGCTAGGCCCAATCTAGCTCTTGCATGGTCAACAAGTAAAATATCTCATTATCATCTCATTCTACAACTAGTGAAGGCTCTACCTGAACAACCTTCCACTCAATTACCATTTTTCCACATTTTATCAAACCAAGTCATAACAATAATAAAGAAAACCAAGAACCAAGTTTGGAAGAATAACAACAACATGTGGAAGTCCTATCTAAGCAACCTTCCACTATAACAACATATCCAACACTCTAAAAGTGGTTGAAACAATCAACCTTATAAGTCATCAACAACATCACTCATGACCATTCATTATATAATAACACAAATATCCTCAACATACAATATGAATTTGTCTTTCTTGTGGAGTTTAAACATTTTTCCAAAGCTCCCAATTATCACACCAAACATTAAACCAATAGCATTCAACCCCAACTTTATGTTTCTTAAATTTTCAACTTTAATGGCCCAGGCATAGCACCACAAAATTGACACCAAGCATCTCAAAAATAGAGGAGAATCAGGGTTTTGTCGCCCAGTGTCACAAACTTGTCGCCAGTGGCCAACATCCCTGAGAGCATCAACAAAAATCGATGAAAATGTCGCCCAGCGCCACTTTTTGTCGCCCGACGATAGAATCTGTCACTATAGGCAAAATTTCTGTCGCTAAACTAAAAATTTCGTCCCTAATTGACAGCATTCTGTCAACTGTCATCTAGCGCCAAATCACGACTTTTGCAGTTCACAAAAAGATGATCCATGTCCTTTTTACCAAATCAATCCATCACAAGCATCACAATACAATTCTAGACACTTTTAGTACATTTCTAATCGATTATATAACAACTTTATCCACCCATCATCAAAATTTTCCAAAAACCCCTTTCAAAACCCATTTTTCCCAAAACCCACATCCACACAAGCAATCACCAAAATCGACCAATTTCAAGGCAAGGAATCAACATATTAATGACCACAAACACATAATCAAGCAATAGTAAGCTTCCCTTACCTCAAAAGCTTCTAAATTTGAAAGTTAGGAAGATAAGAATATGAGAGAAGAGAACTCTTGAGTCAATCTTCCAAGAAATTTGCCCTCCGCTAACTTATGGACTCGAAATCAGAGCTAAGAAACCTTTGACACTCTTAACTACTCGAGAAATCTAGAGAGAAATAAAGAGAGATGAAGAAAAGAGAGAGAAGGGATGAGAGAGAAAGTGAAGAGAGAGAAGGAGAATGAGAGAATGAGGGTTTCCCCCATCCTCCTCCTTTTATATTCGAGCTCCCCAGAGCTCTCACACGAACTTTTAGCCAACTGAGGCTCAAATCTCACCAAACCACTGCTCTTATTCCAAAACTGATTTACTCAACTATTTTCTCTCAAAACCCAAAATCACTCTTGCAACGTATCCAAATTGGCTCAATCACATATCTTAAACTTCCTAAGTTCAACCCTAATTCAAACAGATAATTCACCACTTTCACCATATATAACAAACCATACACAACAACAATTCATTTCTTCCTTTTAATCACCTAGATTACATATCTAAGTTCTTGCTTTTAGTTTTTAAAATACTTAATCAAGTATTAGGAGAAACGAGGTGTTACAGCAATTATGCAGGTGATCTAGATGATAGAAAAAGCACCTTTGGTTATGTCTTTATGCTTGGAATAGGTGTTGTTTCGTGGTCATCTAAAAAGCAACCAATTGTCAACTTATCTAGTATAGAAGTTGAGTTTGTGGCAACTACAACTTGTGCTTGCTAAGCCATATGGTTAAGAAAAATTCTTGAGGACCTGTAGTTCAAACAAATTAAAGCTACTACAATTTTATGTGACAACAGCTCAACAATCAAATTGTCAAGAAATTCAGTCCTACATGGAAAAAGCAAGCATATTGATGTGAAGTTTTATTTCTTAAGAGATCTTTGAAAAGATGGAACTATTGATCTAGTACACTGCAAGAGTGAAGATCAAGTTGCTGATATATTCACCAAGGCTTTGAAGAGGGAGTTATTCCTAAAGCTTATAAAGTTACTGGGTGTTTGCATGATTAGCTCAGCCAAGGTTTTAAACTGATATTAGCAAATATTAGTTTAAGGGAAGGATTATTGGCAAAATTTATCCATTCTATTGTTGAATTTATTTATTTAAAATTAAGTCAGATGTTAGTGGTCTAGAATTTAGGAGTTTGTTGATGTATGTTGTAATTTTCATTTTATTTTTTGTTTTAGTCAACAGACTTAGTGGTTGGTTGATATGATGTTCAGGAGTAGTTGTGTTATGGGTCTTATCCATTAGGATTTTCAGTTTTGTAATTTGCCTATTTCAAAGGCCTCAATGTTCTAAATATAAGTAGAAAAGCAATTATTGTCGTACTACTTATTTATCCTCTACTAAGTGTATAACAAATATTAATTGGATCAATTATGTTATTAACTTAGAATTAACGTCATCTAACCAACCTTGAACCTAATTAAACTAGTGCACCTACTTCTAATCGAACTACATACCAACCATAGTCTCATGTTATTATGTTCTACATTCCAAGGCTTGCATCCTACAACAATCTCATCATTCTCATTCTCATGAAATCACTTAAGGTGCACTTCTACTCACACACTAGCAAATGTCATCATATAGCATATTACTAACACAACCACCATTAAGATTGCTCCATTTTCGTTGGATCTAGGCAGCCTAACAATAAAATCCATTGAAATATCCTTCCAAACCAACATATTTAAGGCCCGTTTGATAGTCAGAATAGAACAAGATAGAATAGGATATAAGAACAAGATAAGATAACGTAGATAACTATAATTTTATCTAATATTTGATGTACACCAAATAACAAAGCAAATAATGATGAGATAAAATATAATTATATCCAAATGAAAAAAATTACTGTTTTGGCAAAATTACATATAATTTTCAAGAAAGTAACTTTTAATTTAATTTTTTAATTTAAAAAAATATAATTTTAACCAAAGTATACAATATTATTTTTATTTATGTAGTTACTTTTCTTAAAATTATAAAAAAAACATATAATATTTTTTAAATTATTATTATTATTCAAATATTTTTCTTTAAAAAATATTTAAATAATAATTTTTTAATTTTTAATATTTTAATTAATAATATATTTTAAATTTACATGTCAAAATTATTATAAACATCTGTATATATATGTATACACACACACACACACACACACACACATATATATATATTAATCTGTAACATGTTTATCCTATTCTTTTGTTTCCTAACTAGCTCTTCCCTCGAGACAAAAAATACATTGAAGCAATAGGATAAGATAAAGGATATGGTAACGTTATCATATCTCATTGGCACAACAAACAATAGATTACAACAGGATAGGACAGTTATTCTATCCTATCCTATTGTATCTTGAATACCAAATGATCCCTTAAAGGTTGTAATAAATCACCTGGTGGCATAGATAGGTACAAACAGTTAATAAGGAGTAAGGACATACAACCATTCTAATTATAGTTGCTCTTGCTCTCCTTTCATAGTAATATCTAGATATCTACATAATCTTGATCTAACTTTTAAATAACATCTTAAATAAAAATAATTCAAATAATCAATTTTGCTGAGTGAAAATCCTTAGGAAAGAGTAACTCTGATCAAATAATAGACAACTCATCTAAAATAGCAAAAATCTCTCAATTGTGTGGAGAGGCTACCACGCAATTTCAGAAAGACAAAATCTATTGCCAAGTGATCAAAGTTCCCCAGGCCTGGGCACAAATCTAAAATGGATAAGTAAGGAACGAGCCCAATTTCAAATCCACTGCACAAGTAATAAAGGAGGAGGTAACCACAGGAGGTGCCGACAACGTCATCATTGAACAAAAATGGAGATGCACTTGACGGCATCCTTCCATGGAAACAAGTTCTCGCTCTCGCTCTCGCTCACTCCTTTAACGAATACATAATGGATAAGTTCACGCCTTCACAAAAATATGTTTACCGTCGACGCATGGCGGCCTCCAGCCCTCCAATAACAACCTTCAACCAGATTACCAGAGAACGAGAACTGCAATGATAAGATTTCTCTTTCAAAGAACCTCATTTTACAATTCGCATTTCTCTAGCCTAAGTTTTTTAAAATAATTAGCATCATCTCATGGCTTGTTTAGTTGAATGAGAACTAACCGAGACAGCAACTTTTCAAATAAATAGCCGTCGTATTGGTTAGAATCGATTTCGATACTCATCTGATCCATTATACTATCAGACCAATTAACTGGCTGATTCACGAATCCACTAATACCAACTTGCCTAATTTGAATTTTATAATATTGATTGTACATTAACTACTACCAATCTCTGGGCCATTTTCACTAGAGGTCCCTCCAGTTTAGATTGCCCATATATTAATTTTAGGTGTTTCCCTCGCGGTGGAGCCCAGGCTGCATATTTATGAAAAAATCCTACAACTTTAAATTCTACATTCATTATGCACCAAAGTTCGAATATCGGGTCAGTTTTTTCATCTTTTTCTGTGAACGGATATCGGGTAGCAAGAACATATTCAATTTTTTTTAATAAAACGATGCAGACAGGCTTCGAGGTGTAACAGCTGCTGAATAACCATCCTCACTTGTCACACAAGCCGAAGACATAATAGTTATTTACATAGCAGCGAGGCTTCCTTACAGCCATATTTGCCCTCAGTGATCTATCACTTAAAACAGACCCATCATTTACAAGACATCTGAAAATTATCTCCTAAGGTGATCTCTCGTAAAGAAAGAATGCCTCAGAGCATCCCTAGCTGTAAGTCTTTCAGAGGGGTCATATCTAAGTAGCCCCTGCAAAAGATGTATTAGATCTCCAGCCGAATGATCAACATGCTGCATTACAAGGTTCTGCAATTATTTGAGAAAAATTACGAATAAGAACTAAGTGAAGCTAACATAAACTACTTAGCATTGCTTCATTTAGTAAAATCAGAAAGCATTCAAAATCAAAATAAATTTTTTCCATGACATATTTGAGAACAAACCTGTAGTCGGGGAAGCTTCATTACAGCTTTGATGCTCTCTCGCGAGGTTGCACCCTCTGGCCAGTCCAATCTACCCCTTCGGACATACTTCTCTGCATGTCGGCTATATGTGCAGAGTAGAAGTAACACTTGTTACGTTCAAGTTCAATCAATTGATAATGATAGGAAGTTCAAGTTCACTTACTCAACTCTCTTCAACATCTGCTGCGGTATAGGACCAAGAACCCTCTCCATCATTGCCAGATGCTCTAAATTTTCATGAGTCTGAAACAAAGCTTCACCCTGCCATAGAAGCTCATAAGCAGATTTAAACAAACAGAACTAGATAATATACCTCAGAAGTATCCAGAGAGCCAAACTTACGGTGCATAATTCAACCAATATACAACCCACACTCCATATATCACATGGATAGCTCCACCCAAGTCCTACAAAACAATTGCCAATATCAAGTATTCAGCTGGCATCATCAGCACCATGTTTTGGAAGTGTAACAGCCTATGAACAAAATTAACTAACAAAGCATTTTTACTGAGTATGTATGTACCAAGGATAACTTCAGGTGCCCTATAATGACGAGTTGATACAATGTAATTCTGATCTTCTCGTTCATATGTAGTGCTGCCAAAATCAATAACCTTTATAGCACTTGACTTGGGCACTCTCTTGAAAAAGGAACTTGGTGATCTGGATGTATTCTGTTAAACATAAGCAATGGATGTCAGTGATGAAATTTCTGTATCAGACCTAATAGCAACGTGATTTCAGCCACTTGGAATTCTTAGTTTCCCTAAAAGCCCATTGATTTTTTTTGGTTATAAATGCAACTAAAACAAAAGCCAAAGTGGCCATAACTAATAGCAATTATAATTTGGTATACATTCCTCTTATATATTTACAAAGAGAAAATTTCTGTACAAAATTAAATAAGATACAGTTACATAAACAACAAGAGTACCTTGTAGTCAGGAATTTTAAGATACTCTGGTGAAACTAGAAGTATGTTTTCAGGCTTCAGGTCAGTATGGATCATGCGTAAGTCATGCATAACTGCAATTTTATAACAAAAAATAATAAAACGCCATTAGAAAGCCAGCCTCAATGACAAAAAAATATAATGAGATTCTGAGAATGACAATATTTTACATGTACAACTATACAAATAACATGAAGTACTACAATGATCTCTTAACAGTATCGAACATAATATGCACAAAACAGGAATCGAAATAGATGAAATAAATCAAAAAGAAACTTGTTCAAGTAAATACTACACACATGCTACACATTCCAATAGTTGCCAGCCAATCTCACGGACAAGATCAATGGGAAATGAACGATAACTGTTTTTCCGAAGAAAATCGTATAAGCTGGGTCCAAGTTTCTCAAACACCTGTTGCAACCATTTGAATTCACCCATGTCTTAACCCCCAAATTATGTATATTGGGGAAATCAATCCATCACAAATCAATCAAATACTTACAATACAGATATGATTACGATAGTCAAACCAGTTCCGTATTTGCACACAACTGCAAAGAATAAACCCATTTAACCAATGCAATGGAATCAAAGATGGTATGTTGTACTGGCATATATAACAATCAACAAAAGTTTCAGGTCAAAATACTTACCGATTGCTACCTTTATCGTGTTTCACAAGCTGTTGCAGTACCTCAATTTCTATCATGGCTGCCTCTCGATACTTCTTTATCCCACGGACAATTTTTATGGCAACCATTTCCTTCCTTTCTCTGTCCCAGCACTCCAAGACCTGCCCAAAAGTTCCTTCGCCCATTTTGCTATGGATCTTATCTGTAATCACATAAACAGAGTGTAAACAATGCAAGCCTAGCCAATGAAACCAACCACAAGATCCATTTTAGAACATCCAATGCCCAAAATGGTTCTACATCAAGGAACATGTAAAATATCTTTACTAAATTGCTTGCTCAAGCTAAAACAGGATTATTTAAGGTGTTACCAATACTTAAAATTAAGTCCATGTTTGAAAGTAAAGGCAGTGAGGATGCTTATTGTGCAGGAATTCAAATGGTGAATTTTTCAATTAAATCAGAGTTTTAACTAAAACAAAAATTAAACTACAACTCGGCCATGACATATGAATGTAAACTTCTTGATGGTAAAGTGTATTTACAGCGAGAAGTTAAATTTTCTCCAAGCTCAAACATGTAATGGCCATCTTTGTCATCATCTCGCCATGGGGGAGAACCATTTCGAGCAACTCCCTTAAACAGAGAACTAGGGGGGTGTTCTGAAGGAGCATAGCTTGAAATATTCTCAACCTCTTGTCCACAAAACAATCCTACCTGAGCCTACACACAGTCATCCATACATGCACCCATCATCATTAATTCTCACCTATGCACTTTCCCCAATCACAAATCGTCACAGAAAAATAACAAGAGTAAGATAAACAAGCATACACTAAATTAACCATCAAAACAGCACACCAAGCATAAAATAAAACATACATACAAACAATCACAGCAACATCTCTATCAGAATAGACAGATATTATTAATTATTAATTAAAAAAATAAATCTTCTGCGTCATGAATAAAAGTTGCTGGAAAATCGTTAGGAAGATAAAAATGATAACAAATTAATAAAAAAAATCAAAAACCTAACGGATCAATCAAGCAAAACAAAAAACCGATTAGATAAAACCTGAAACCTGTATCTGCACAAGAGACAAAAGAAGCAACGTTACCTGAACCAAACATACCTAATCTACAAAAAATCCACCAGATCTACAACAAGAGACATAAAACAACCTCAAAAAAACATGAGATCTGAGATTGTAGGATGGAATAGAGTTTACCTTGGGGACCTCAGCGATGTCCCAGCCCAAACGCGCCCTCTTTCTCGGGGGTCGATCCATGTAGGTGTGAGGGAATTCAACGATGCGCTCCGTCTCCATGATTTTGCGGAATCAGAACGAAAACCAAAGGCAAATTGAGAAAATCGGGTACAAGGGGATGAGTTTCAGGTGTAAAAGATAAGGTTTGCTTTGCATACAGAGAATCCTAACTCTAATCACACCTTCAATCCTTTGAGAGGAAATATGGCCGTACACGTGTCCTCTTAGCGTCGCTCCTTGCTTGATATGATTGCTGTGTTAACCGTGGGATATGGTCAGGCCGGTCCAACCTTTAACCATGGTTCGAATATGCTAGGTTAGGTAATTGGTGGGGTTGGAATAATTCCATGTGCCGTTGTTGTATATGCCGTATATGCTAACCCTTTATGCTAACCCTTTATTTGCGCGATCAGATCGTAAATGATCATTTTATATATAATTAATTATTTGTATTTTTATTTAATTTAATATCTCTCTATATATATACAATATATATACATATATTAAAAATAATTTTATTATACCAAAAATATCTCTCTTATAAAAATATCATTAAGACGTTTATACACTGATACACATTAGTAGGTAAAAAATAATAATAATAATAATAAATCTAATGAATGGTGTGATTGAAAAGAAGAAGGAAATAAAAATAAATAAATGAATGTAAAATATAAGGTGTATAAATTAAAATTATTATTGTTATCATAAAATAAGTAAATAATGTTAATTCATATGGATTATAAGAATAAACTATCTATTAATAATATATATCATTTAACATCTCATTAATTTTTTAACAATATCAAATGAATATAATAAATAATTATATATTAAAATATTAACAAATATT
This sequence comes from Spatholobus suberectus, assembly GCA_004329165.1. Taxonomy (NCBI): domain Eukaryota; kingdom Viridiplantae; phylum Streptophyta; class Magnoliopsida; order Fabales; family Fabaceae; genus Spatholobus; species Spatholobus suberectus. The sequence goes on from CM014729.1 coordinate 64,850,475, forward strand.
AATTTATACTTTTTATACTGAAAATACTGTCAGTAAAATTTATATGAATAACACTTATCATATTATATGAAAATTATTTCAACCCCCACCCCCCCATTGTTTTTGTTTCGATATAGTTATCAATATTTTAATAATTTATTTTTTATCATATATTTTTTAATTTATATTATAAGTATTGTTTATGGAAAATAATTTTATTTAAATTAATAACATTCACAATATGATAAATTTAAATCCTTCAATGAAAAAAATTTTAGACACAAAATTCAAATTCAAGATTTTAGTTAAGAGAAATGAGATATAATGTTTTTGTTGTCTAGAGTATTCCCTACCGAGAGCTAAAGACTAATCTTTCAAAGTGCGAAGATTCATTTAAAGAGTTGACATCTCCCAACAAGTGTTTTTTCTTATACACAGGCTTAGAGATCGAACTCCTAACTACATACTTAAAGAATATGGTAAGAAATGAGATATAATATCTAAACCAATCACCCATTAATCAATATTTTACTAGCTTAATTGCATTTTTTGTTTCTGTAAGTTTTACAATTTCGCAAATTTTGCCATTTCAAAATTTTTTTTGCGAATTTTGCTCTCAAGTAGAAAAACCACCATAAAATTGTCTTAATTGTAGTGGTTTAAAGGAATAATTGTCACAAAATGCCTTAATTGTGACAATTTTTCTATGTTAGGGCACAATTTGCAATATTTTGTAAATTGGGGGGCAAAATTTGCGAAAAAATTTTGAGGTGGCAAAATTCGCAAAATTATTAAATTTTGGAGGCAAAAAGTACAATTAAGTCATATTTTATCTTATGCCTTAATTAGTTGAAATGTCAATTTTATATTTACAATATATATTTTGCCTAAAATCTATATGTAGATTCATAGGTGCATAGGTCGGCATAATGGTGGAGGAATTTGGGTAGTTTTTGCAAGGTTATAGGTTCAAACATTGTTGCTATCATTATACACTAAAAATAATAATAAGCACACACGCATCATGATAATGTGTCAATTAATCTGCATTCTATATTTATACAATCATAAATATTTAATTTTAACTTTTGATAAATCAAAAAAGCATTTAAAACGTTTTAATATTTTAAAAAATAAAGATAGGGGAAAACAAGAGAAAGCATAGTTTTAAATCAATATGAAATAGTTGATAGTTATTTTATTAGTAAAATACAAATATAAACAAAATATATAAGTATAAACAAATGATATCATAAAATACCAACAAGGTTGGATCTAGCGAAAAGGATTAGTCTCTATTAATGTGTGAACTAAGATTTAAATTCCAATTGGGAGTGTGTCCATATTTAGTGTCAAACCATGCCTCAAACAGAATTACCTCTAAAGAAAGATACTTATGGGGAAAAAATGATAATCATAAAATGAGTAGAAACATACATGACCAAAACAGTTAAAGAAAACAATCTCCTTTATTAAGTAGTATAAATAACTAAACAAAATTTCATACATTATATGAAAATTTGTAAATGCAAAATAAAATGTAAAAAATATAAATTTGAAAAATATTTAAGGAAAGATTTTATTTTTAAAAAGTTACAACTTAAATTTGATAATAAAATTTCATTTTAATAATAACTAGTACATGCACCCCTGCGATGTATGAGGTGAAATATGTGTTAGTTATGCTATAAAATTTTTGTTTAAATGTAATCTATATTTCAAAGTTAAAAGTAATAAATAAATGATGATTATTAATATCACAACTTAAATAAAAGTAATCTATTCGGCAATGACTTATTGATAGCACAACTTAAATAAAATTCTAATTAATATCCACGACAAAAAAAAATTATCATAAAATTGGAACAATATTCACAACTAATGAATTTGAAGATAATTAAAATTAAAATATACAAATAGAACTATCTTAATTCACGAACTATTAACTTATAAATTTAATAAATTAACAAATTTTAAAAATAATTAATCGAATATTAATTTTACAATAAATATTTAAAAATATGTTATACTAAAATGTTATATAAATATTAATTTTCATATCATATATTTAAGATTTCATTCTTAAATGTAATATATATATATATATATATATATATATATATATTATTTTCTTTTGTAATACGTGATTTTATTACTATTTAACACTTGTTTATATATTCTAAAGAAATACCAAATTATTTTATTTTTTTTAAATCGTGAAAATTTTCTTTATCCTCAAATCATATATTTAACTTTTTTCTATTTCCTTTCTATATTAAAATTTTCTTTTATCTCAAATCTTAACTACTTATAAAAAAAACTCAATTAAAAAGTTTTTTTTTCTCTTTTAATGATTTTATCTAGCTTATCTATAATCTATAACTATAATAAAGAAAATAATCTATTTTGGTTTCCACTTTTTATTAGACTGCTACCATTTAACCACTTTCTAAATTATTTACTATTTTACTCTTTAACTAATCTCTAAATTATCTTTTATATTCTCTCTTTTATTTTATCTCTAACTATAATAAAGAGGATATTCTCTTTTGGTCTCCACTTTTTATTGGGTTACTACCCTTTTTTTATATAGAGCACAGGTATCTTCCATTAAAAACAATCTTACTCGAGTCAGATAAAATTACTATAGGCAGCAAAGCTCTCCCTCTGAGTATTTTAACCTTTAACCACTCTCTAAATTATCTACTATTTTACTTTTAAAATACTCTCTAAACTATCTACTATACTCTCTCTTTTATTTTATATTTATTTTTTAAAACATGAAGGGAGACACAAAGTTTCTCTCTTTCCTCTAGTTATTGATAAAGATAATTAGTATGATGTCAACAAAAAAAAATATAATTAATAGAATTTTAAAAACAAAATAAAAATTAAAAATTAAAGTACCATGTTCAAAGCATGAATATGAAGAACTATGTGGAATTCAAAGCATTGTATTCAATTCAAAGCACTATGTTCAATAAAAGTATCACACCCTATAACTCTTATTATCATGGTTAATTCTATTCTTATATGAAATTCTATTTCTAAGCCTATTGTATCATCTCAAAATGTATAGATTATAAAAAAAAATGTTAGAAAGTAAATTTGAAATGTCATATATTGGAAAAAAAACATGTTAAAAAAATAATAATATATATAAGTTTACTTTAAAAGAAAAAGACAAATAAAATAAAATAGTTGAAAAAAAGCAACAACAAAAAAAAAATACCTTTGTTAAAGAAAAAAGATCTATAAATTTTAATTTTAATTTTTCACATTGTACTTTTATTTGAAGGCATGGTCTTATTATTTGTTACATTGTTTTTCTTATCAAACATATCAATAAAAAGTTCACTTTTATCTTACACTAAATAGTCATTCATGTTAGATAATATTTAACACTTGATAATCAATATTTTTTATTATATAACTCAATTCATATTTCAAAAAACTAAATATGAAAACATATAAAGGAAATCAAAATAGTAAGAAAATAAATAAGATCATAACTTTTCCAAATGTCCATATATGTTAATACCTATTAAATAAAAAAAATAAATGCAGAATAAATCATCCCAAAAATAAATAAGATCATACATTGTCCAAATGTTATGTCAAGAGGATGAGCTTAAAGCCTTGAGTAGAAGAAAAATGTGGTGGATAACCAATTAATGGTCAAACAAAGCCATATGAATACTCCTATGGATTACATTTCTTATTCATATAGCGTGCAGTAGTGCTTAATGTGAGGTTGAGATGTATTCTCTTAATAGATACATAAACACACTTGATGCATCTACTTATGCGAAGGTAGAGGCCATCTTCCATGAAAGATCTTTATAATCTTTCTAAAGCATTCATGCGCAACCTAAGGTGCATATATAAAGGCCTAAAATAATTATGTAAATATCTAACTGTGGAGCCTTCACATGTTAAAGGTAAGACATGTGTTGTGGGGATTTCATCTTGAATCCATTAAATTCAAGAGTAATTCTATTTCTAGACCCAAGGTGTTGCCTCACTTCACTACATGTTAATTCAATCCTTAGGACATTAACACTTAAGGGATGTTTGTTAAGGGGATTCTTTTAAGTTTCCTAAGAATCTTAGTATTAATGGTAAATGGTTATGATTACATTAATTGATTTAATTATTTTATTCAGTTACATTTGTATTCTTAATGATTTAAAGGCAACGATTTTATTTTTGTCAACAAATTAATCCCCTTAATTCCTATATAAAGGAATGACAACAAAAGCATTTGGACATACAAAGTAGATTGATTCTACTTTCTTCCTCCAACCCTTCTAATTCCTTTCTTTTATTTTATTCTTCCTGGGCAATTCATTGTGAGGCTCCATACTATTCTAGGCCTTGAGAGTGTCAATTCAATCACTTTTTTTCTATTAACCTTGAGGGGAAAAGTCAAGTATTAGGTTGCACTGAAGGTCCTTCGTAATTTTCTTTTAGGGAAATGATATTTACCACAACAATCATATTCTCTTCTATTTTTCTAACAATCTCCCCCCTTGGGCTTGAAAAGAACATTGGTGTCATTTATGGGAAATGATTATTCGTTACTATTCTTAGTATATCAAAATCATTGCTGTTCTTCGCCTCATTCTTGACAATGATTTCCCTAATTGTGACCTTAACAAGATTGCAATGGTGGAAAAAACTCTCCTCAACATTGACTAAATAGAAGAGCACAATTAATTGCATTAAGGGTAAGAAGCAAAGTTCCTAGGCAATGCTTTTAAAATTGGATTGGTTATTAAACCGATCAAGGCATTGGTTTAAGGTTCAATGCTTAAATCGTGGTTAAACTATGGTCAAACTAGTATATAAAATAATAATAATAATTAAATAATACATAAAATAATATTAAAGAAACATAATATCATAACTTTATAATACTAAAAACTAAAAATAAAACATAATTTTATAAGTTCTTAACATTTACAATACCTACAAAAGTTCAAATCAAATATGTCATAATACTTAAGTCTAAATTTTAACAATATATATCAACATTTATTAATAAAAACAATTTTATACTTAGAATAAAAAAAATAACAAATACTTTAAGTTGATTTTCATTTTTTTAAAGAAAAAAATCAAAATAATGTTATATTAAGCAATTTTAATTTCCCACTATGAATCGATTTTTTTATTGATTTTTGACTAGTTTTGATCAGTTTTTCGGTTCTTTGATAGGTTTTTCTCCAGGCCAGTTTTGTGATTTATTTGAACTGATCAGGTGACCGTTTATCGATTTTCTGGTCTAATCGGCCAATTCGGTCTAGTTTTCAAAACACAATTTCTAGGTCTCTTATTATGTATGACTTTTACATTGCCCTTTCAAGGTCCACCTTCAAGATCTTTAGTGTTTCAAGGACGTTCCCTTTCTTTTGAAATGATTTGCTATTCTCCACCACAATGATTTGTTTCTCCTTGTGAGCATTTATTGTGATCACCTTCTCACAGAAGGCTATCTTATTCGAGGAAAAAATCCAAATCTCACATAAATTATGGATCTACTACTATCTTGTAAGGCGTAGATTGCGTTCTCTGTTCCACTGTAGTTCACTTTCTTTTTGTCAACATAGAACACCCTATGCTATCATAATTTAGATCACTTATTCTTGGTAAGAAAAAAAATCTCCTAATACCTCCCTATAGTGGTTTCCTCCTTGAGAAGAAAGAAGTTCCTTAAAAAAATCTCTAAGACACCCAATGAGTCTTATGCAATCTTTTACGAGAAGAGTCAAAATGTAAGAAAGGTTGTCATCCAAAACTCATCAACACTATCCTTCTTCATCCTATCAAATTTAACACTTGACCGATGTGCCACTAGATCCCTTCACTTAGTGAAGCAGTTTGTTGAGGAAGAATTCATTTCTATGACACTCACAAAGATGCATAAGATCATTAATGCCTACCTTAGCTATACATTAAAGATAGTTGACAGGATATCGACATCCTAACATCAATTAAGGACACGACTTATCCATTTGTGGGATGTGGGATGTTTATGGGTCTGTTCATGTGGACTTTGTAAAGGTGTTGCTGTCATTGCAATGCTTCATTGATTCAAAGCATTTGTGAACAAATTTGCAATACAAGAGGTAATAGCATTATAAGCCATAAATCATGCTCTTTCGTTTTAATCCTTTCATGGGATTTTTTTTGTCATGATAAGGTTTTGGTTCGCAGTTCCAACGCTTTTTATACAAAATCCTCTAATGACTAGGGATGAAATTTTACCCAGATCCTATGAGTACTTGCATAAATATCTGAAATAGGTAGAATAAATACTTGCTTAATGGAAATGGGTCTGAGGATGGGGATTTACCTGCACAATTCAATAGGGACGAGTGAGGGTACGGGTACTATAGTACTCACCTCGCATATCAAGAAGTACAATCTATTTACTATTAGTTTTTTATTATTATTTTTTCTTTCTTTACTAATGGATCAATATAAATTTAAGTTCTCTTAGTAAGTGACAAATAGGTTATGGCTATAATGGTAAGGGTAAGTCTAACCATATAATCTTGAGAGGCATGCTGGTAAAAAGTTCTACGAGGGTATAAGTTTGTAAGGAAATAGTTGTTTTATTTGAATGGCAAGTAGCAACTAATAATGAATTACAAGGACTAGTTTGTAACGACCCTCTACCGCTACAGTACTACTCACATTCCTCATCATTTAATCATAAGTTTAGACAATAACAGAATCTGATTATATCCCAATTCATAACTACAAAATTTATACAAATCCAAAGGTATCATGTACAATTAAGATTACATACAATAACATAACTTCTTATAGCTGGTCAACTATATAACAATTTTACATCAAAACCAAAACAAAAGGAAGGAGCTTCTAGAAGAGCTTCGCCCAAAAAGGTTTCCAAAATCTTCATCTGAAACCCCCCTCCATCAGCTTCGAGAAGTTGGATCTGCAGACACCTCTCTTTCTGCTCCCACGCCAAACGACGTGATCATTACAGGCACGAACCACACGTGCAAACAATGCAAAGGTAAGCTTACTTGAAATAATAAAACATATATTTTAAAAGTAAAGTAATAGAAAAATCTCCTCATCCCATATCAATAATCAAACAGAAAAATAGCAACAATATCAATAACAAAGCATTATCCACACCTCTACTACCACTCTAACCATAATAGCAGCCACGGCAATAACCAAAACAACAATGCTACTTCCGCTATCAACACCCATTATGACCACAGCCACAATTACCGAGTAATCATAACAACAACGACAACACAACCATTACCACTAAAGACATCATTAATTATAGACAAAAACCTCATTTATATATATAAGAATTCAAATAAACTTTCATAATATATAGTCACATTCTTACTTAGTGATATCAATCACAATACTAATGCATCATACTTTCAACCTCTACATATCCAATCCACAAACACAACAGCCTGAGGTCCATCATCAGCTACCTCAGTACCCACACAACATGAGGTCCATTGTTAGCCACCTTAGTTCTCATTCCACACAATGGCATGAGGTTCATCGTTAACTACCCCAGCCACCTGTCCATACCACGACATGAGGTCTATCGTCAACTACCTCAGCCGCCAATATATGCATACCAATGCATGTATCACCACAGCATGAGATCCATCATCAGCTACCTTAGCCGTCAACAAATACATAAATGCATGTCTTTCCATACAGCATCAACACAGCCACAACAAATCAACCATAACAATCATCATCAACCCATGCAAGCCTAATCCAGCCTCTTGCATGGTCAACAAGTAAGGTATCTCACCATCACAACGTATTACGACTAGTGGAGGCTCTACCTGAGCAACCCGCCACTCAATTACCATTTTTTCACATTTTATCAAACCAATTCACAACAATAATAAAGAAAACCAAGAACCAAGTTTGGAAGAATAACAACATGTGGAGGTCCTATCTAAGCAACCTTCCACGTCAACACATACCCAACAATAACAACTCAATTGCAATACGTCCCAACAATAACAAAGCTCACAGCCATACAGCCGCCCAGAGGCACCACATTGCCGCCCAACGGGTCCCGAAATCCACCCAGCAGTCTTGTCGCCCGGTGGGTCCCGAAATCCACCCAAAGCCCGACGACGTTCTTCCAGAAGCCACCTTCTGGGCTCGAGAAGAACCTCGCCCAGAGGGAGGGCCGTTGCCCTGTGTCGCCTGCGTTGCGAACAGGGTATTTGGACTTCAATTCTTCAATCCCATGAATTATAATTGCTATACAATCATTTTAAATCAATTCTAAACACTTTTAATGCATTTCTAACCAATTATACAACATTTTTTAGCTATAAACAACCTCAAATGTCAAAATCCCTTTTTGAAACCCATTTTTCCCCAAAACTTACATACGCAAGATTTTAACTAAAATCAATCGATTCCAAAGCGTTAAATCAACATATCAACGACCATAAACATGAAATCAAACAATAGCAAGCTTCCCTTACCTCAAAAGCTTCCAAACTTGAATTTTGGTCCTTTAAGAAAACTTGTGTCTTGAGGTAAAACTTCAAGAGATTGATCCTTCTCACTTCCAAAGCACAGAACTAAACTTGGAATCCTCTAATACCCGTGCTAACTTGAGATATTCTAGAGAGAAAGATAAAGAGAAGATATGAGAGAGAAAGGAGTTGAGAGAATGAGGGGCTCCCCCTCCCTTTCCACCTTTTATATCTGAGCTCCCCGGACCTCTCACACGGACTTTTGGCCTATTGAGGCCCAAATATCACTCAACCACTCGCCTTGTCCTAAAACTGATTTAACTCAACTGTTTTCCTCTCAAAACCCAAAATCAGACTCTCCACACAACCACATTGGCTTAAGTACATATCTCAAGTTTTCTACTTTTAGTTATTAAAATACTTAATCAAGTATTAGGAGAAACGAGGTGTTACAAGTTGGCTTATACTAAATGTCAAGAAAGCCGAGGGGAATGCATTGTATTATCTATGTACAATTTAGCTGCAAGGTGCCATTTTCTTTCCCTAAGCAGTTATGTTAATAAATAATATTTTGCTTTAGTGTTGAAACTTAGGAAGAATTTTACGGATACAGGAATTTGTACATTTTTTATTCACATACCAGGTATAAGGCATTGGTTCGACACCTTTGTTGTAGTAACAAAAAACAAAGCAAAAAAATAACTCCAATAACAAAAACCATTTATTATAACAACTGAAAATGAACAGTAGTGGCTTGATTTTTAATTTTTATGTTGCTTCCATTGAAAATGAATGTTTAATGGGTTTGATTAATATTTTGTAATAGTGGCCGGATTTTTATGTTGGCTTATTGTAAGGGCCTGTGCTATTGTGTTATGGATTTAATGTTACAACCATAGGTAGAAAACACAAGAAATAAAGGGAGTAAGATATATTTCACATCATGCTCAAAGTATGACAATGGAGATAGGTAGAACACATATGCATAAATACAACCAAAATAACATCAATTTTAGGAATCAGGCTTATATATAATAAAGTGCACATGCAATGTAATGCTACTTAACTTCTACTTCTCATGCACTTGTGGTACTAGTCTAAGCTCTTGAAAGTAGTTTAGGGGTATATGCATAGCCATAAGAAGTGCCATCAGCATACTGATGTCTTTGGCATTTGCACTCTCAATTAGAATAATATTCCCCAATAACTAGTTAAGGTTACCCAATTTTACTAGTATGCTCTATCTCTATGGGATCAACATGGGTCATTAGAGTTTCCACACCAGGTACCACCACTCCTAAGGTCAAGTTAAACAACCCTTCATAACCTACGTCAACCAAATTCACACATACTTTCCTTCATCACATTACTCCAATGATATGATGCATGATTTCACATATAATGCTCATGGTCCCATTGGACATTGTACAAATAAGGTCCTACTTCTCCTAGGCTAGGCCCCTCATCTCAATATTCATCAATTCTTATCATACATCTCATAGCTTATAGGTATCTTATGGCATAACATTTACATGTATTTCATAAAGGCAAATAACACTTCCAAACTTAGACATAAGCATTCACTTTCTCTTTGTATCATAATTTTGCTTAGCAATAATAGGTCTCACTCAACACTCAACGAGGCTCACATTGCTTGCTCAGGAAGGACACTTCTTGCTAAGCGGCACAACCTCTACGGACTTACCTTGCTTTTTCAGCAAGGACACTTCTTGCTAAGCAACACAACCTTTAAGGACTTACCTTGCTCTTTGATCAATTTTTGCTAAGCAAAGCTACATGCTTGCTAAGCAAATCCACTCCAAGGACTCACCCTTGCTCTTTGTCTAATTTTTACACTAAGTGCAACATAGTTCTCACTAAGTGACTTCGCTCCAAGGACTTGCCCTAGTCTCTGTCTCATTTTTCACTTAGTAAAAAAGGTTCTTGCTTAGCAAAAAAATCTTCCAAAGACCCTCTCTTGCTTAACGAGACTCACCATTATTAAGAGATTTGCGACTAACAAGGCATCGCAAATTAGGGTTCTACAAACCCAAAGGCCTCCCCAATGCTTCCTAAATATTCCTAACACTATTGCAGAAAAACGTTTTTTAAATCGGTTAAAAAAGGCTTTTTAAATCAGTTTTACAACGAATTTAGATACAGCCAATATAGAAAGTATAATCATTTTAAATCGAAAGATGAACGATTTAAAAAACACTTTTTAACTCGGTTCAAAGAGGAACCATTTAAAAAGTAACACTTTGAAAATCGGTTCAAGCTAAAACCAATTTAAAAAGTGAACCGATTTAAAAAGTGCACTTTTTAAACTGGTTATTGCTTGAACTAATTTAAAAGTGTCACTTTTTAAATCGGTTAAGGCAATAATTGGCTTACAAAGTGAACTTTTTAATCCGGTTAATGCACAACCAAGTTAAAAAGTTACTTTTTTTAAAAATAATTTCATTGTTTTGTCATACAACCAATCCTGTTATCATTAAACAAATACCATAGAAACAGTCAGTACATCAATACATTCAGTTATAACATACTTTAACCAACAAAACTTCATAATATGCTTTGAAATAGATAAAATAAAAAACTACTATTCTTTTGTCTATCTAAAGACATTCTAAACAAACTATCTATTACTTATTTGAAGGAAGAATGTTGCCCAATGTTGGTAGATGTCTAACAAGTCCTCATGTGAGAATGGTTCCCTATTAATGAATAACTACAAGATAAACATAAGATAAATTCATTACCCAATCAACTATAAAAACTATAAGTATTATTGTAACTGGATGAAAATTATATTACCTAGTCCCATGAATCCACAATATCTACTGAACCTATGGTTAACATATGTTTCATTACATAATATCCACACTCATAGCTCCCTACTTATTTGTTATCCTACCAATAAGAATTGTTTTTAGAAATGGGTTATAGAAACTATTAGAAATTGTAATTGAATATGCAAATATAAATTACTTACATAAGGGAAAAATCAACGAGGCTTCCTTTATAGTCACATGTGTCAACCCGCCAATGTTTGATATCTGATCATGACTCTGGTTAAAAAATGGATATGCAAAGTATGTTATAGGTTTCAAAATTATAATAGAAAGCACGAAGGAAATATATTATAAATAAAAACTTACCTTTCTACTAATTGTTTTAATTCTTTGTTGGGCTTCTTGTGCAATGAACACAACAAGGCTACAACATTGTCCCTAGGACAAATAATTAGCAATTGTAAATGCAAGCTGCAATGGAAAAAGAATATATGTGATGAGATTCAAATATCATTTAAAATTATTTGGATGAGAAATAACTTGTGCTTACCAATGTAAGTACAGTGCTAGGTAACACCGTTTTCGTCCATTATATATCCAATTTTGAATGTAGGGCTAAGAATATTCATCCTTATTCCCTATCTTCTGAATAGGGAACAGGTCAATAAATCTATATCATTCTCCCGGCCCTTTGAGAAACAAAGGCTATGCATGTACCTAAAATATTCAAATGAATGTTAGTTATAATAATGAGATACTTATTTAAGAGATTTACAAAAAATTAAACTTACAGCAACCATAATTGTAGAACTGAGATATTTAGCATGTCATTGCCATTACATATTTCCAATACATCCTTCTAGGTGATCCATAGGTCAACATCACTGGGTCTGCTAAGGAATGTCGGTTCCTAATTTATTTGCATAACATCCGTCCCCATACTAGATGCCACCTGCCACAAGCGTGTCATTGGATCAACTTGAGGTTCTGATTTTTTAAGTGAAACATCTTTCTTAAACGGTTGACCATCCTAAAAAAAATAAATATAAAATAATGTTATAAAATACAATCAAGTTATTTCAATTTTTAATTAGAGAAAAAAATAACTTAAGATGAAATTTGAATATACATTGGCTGATGTAACCTTTATAGGTCATCTCGGCCATTGAATGAATTGTTTAGGAGCCTGCCCCACAGTCTGAACCTCTTCAGTGGGCACAGGGACTTGAGCATATGCATCCCATATTTGTTCAACCACCATCCTCGCTATATCATCCTCAATGGTCCTGTGGTGTATGATAGGCCCCAAATTATATACTTTCACAAAGGCCACTAAACGAACAGGCTTTCCATCAACATACAACTCACACTGCTTAGGGATATTAGTGTCAGTCTCCTCCCCAGAAGGATTAGCAACATAACTTCCTTTCGTGCTGACATGTACAGGAGTATGAGTTTGTTCTGGCTAGACATTTGTATTTAGTTATGAAAGACCCAAAGATGCCAACTTCTCTTTAATCTCCCGTCTCAATTGCTCTTTAAGCTCATTTCTAATCTCCTACATGATTCACTCCATCTCTTCCCTGATAACAATTCCTGAGGTGGGCCCACTACATGAAGGTGGTCTGTAGTAATCACGAATGCCAACACCTCATCCAGCAGCACGAACCCAACTAGGATGCTCTGGTCTCCTAATAGCAATAGTTAATATATCCTTACGTCCATGAGGAACAAATGTTCCCTATGAGCTCTGCCTACAACACATAATTCAAGAAATGTGTAAGAAATATGACGTAACAAGTTACAATTACAATTTGAAGTCAAAAGTTACTTACAATCTTTTCAGCAACAATGCGTGTATCCTCAAAGGTATATCCGTCCGATTTTAGCATGCGGGCCACCTTCTATTTATCCCAGTGTTGCAATGATAATGGAGGAGCAATATCTCCAGCAGAACCAAATGCTGAGGCTTCTAGTTGACGTTGTCTCGCCTTCTCCGTCATTATCTTCTACTCAAGCAAGTTATACCCCTTACGAGACAATTTGTAAGGGCGGACATTCTTTAATGCAATCATTTGTCCCTTTTTTCTTTTCTCTTGTGAATAATAAGACATTGTTAAATTCAATAAAAATTAGTCAAATGTTGTTGTACGATTAAAAAAATATGCTTCTAACTAAACCTGGAAGACAGGATCCTTTCGGCTTTCAACAAACTTTACCCACGTCTCCTCATCCAAAAATGCATACTTCTCACAAGGAGAAGTGTCTTTCAATTTTCCATATATGTATCTCGTGGTTAGTTGTGTCTTAAATGCCCTCCAATGGTCAACCACGAATGATAGCAATTTCTTTTTCAATATGGCATTATGTGGAATATCATAGGTCAACTATAAAATAAACTTGAATAATCAATGTACAATAATAATACAATTAAATACAATTTATATATTTGAGACTATAAAAGTAAAATACCATGATAGTTTGCCAAATTTGATTCTCCACACTCTCCTTTACATAGTCTCAATCCTCATAAAGGATAGAAACCTTGATCCGAGCAAGGACGCCCACAAAACTAATGAATTTTATGGCATTTTCCCCCTCAGGTGCTCCACTAAGCATGTTAAACTAAATTGGTATTAGATGGTCACCAGCCCGACTAAGAGTGAGTTCCTTTAGGCGTGTACCTCGTCTATCCTTTTTTTTTGTAAACTCATAAGATAGGTTACTAAAAGAATTAGCCATGTGCCTGTATAAAAAAAGAAAAAAAAACACATATCAATACCATCATTCACAAAATTTATAATTTTCAAAGATAAACAAAACGATAAAAAAATTAAAAAATAAAATAAAAATATCGTCAACAAGAATATACAATAACATAAACATAAGTAAGTTACTAACATTGTCAAGTATGAATGTTTTCCCATATTCCTTCGTGATGATTGTAACATCCCAGGCGCTGATGAGGGCGAAGAGTGATTGTCGATGCAAAAGAGATGAGGCACGGACAAGGAGTGACTCCTAGCAGGCTTCCAGCAAGAGGGGTACATGAATGAATTGAATACACACTCGAATGAGAGAGATCCAGAGGCTGTGCAGGTATGGGACTGTACAGTTGAGGATAGTTTAAAGGAATTAATAAGTGTTACCTATACCAACAAGATGCATCTACTTTTTGGTAACCCATCACTTAAGAACTCTACAGTTAAGCGTGCTTAACTTGGAACAATTCTAGGATGGGTGACCTCCTAGGAAGTTTTTCAAGAACCATGTGAGTGAGGACAAAGCATGCTGAAAAGTCTTGTGTTGGTTTGGGGACAGCCTTTAATCCTGAAAGCGGCCAGACATTACAAAGTGGTATTCGAGTAGGGCCTCTCTCTCAGTACGATGTGGTTCAAGGACGAACCAAACAGAAGTTGGTGGGCATGTAACATCCTAGGCGCTGACGAGGGCGGAAAGTGATCGCTGGTGCAAAAAAAGATGAGGCATGGACAAGGAGCGGCTCCTGGCAGGCTTCCAATGGGAGGGACACATGAATGAATCGAATACACACCAGAATAAGAAGGATTTAGAGGTTATGCAGGTATAGGACTGTACAATTGAGGATGGCTTAAAGGAATTAATAAGTGCTACCTATACTAATAAGATGCATCTACTTTTCGGTAGCCTATCACTTAAAAACTCCACAGTTAAGCGTGCTTGACCTTGAGCAATTTAGGGATGGGTGACCTTCGGAGAAATTTCCCAAGAAGCGTGTGAGTGAGGACAAAGCACGCTAAAAAGTCTTGTGATGGTTTGTGGGGACAATCGCTCATCCTTAAAGTGGCCAGGCGTTACAAAGTGGTATCAGAGCAGGGCCTCTCTCTCAGTACGGTGTACGCTTTAAGGATGAGTAACTGTCCCCAAAAACCATCACAAGACTTTTCAGCGTGCTTTGTCCTCACTCACACGCTTCTTAGGAAACTTCCCAAGAGGTCACCTATCCCTAAATTGCTCCAAGTCAAACACGCTTAACTATGGAGTTCTTAAGTGATAGGCTATCGAAAAGTAGATGCATCTTGTTGGTATAAGTAGCATTTATTAATTCCTTTATGCTATCCTTAACTGTAAAGTCCTATACCTGCACAGCCTCTGGATCCCTCTCATTCGGGTGTGTATTCGATTCATTCATGTACCCCTCCCGCTAAAAGCCTACTAGGAGCCACTCCTTGTCCGTGCCTCATCTCTTTTGCACCGGCGATTACTCCTTGCCCTCATCAGCGCCTAGGATGTTACATGCCTACCAGCTTTCGCTTGGTTCGTCCTCGAACCACACCATATCGGGAGAAAGGCCCTGCTCTGATGCCACTTTGTAATGTCTGGTGTAACACCCCCACTTTAACTTACTTGTTTGTTTTTCTAATTATTCTATGATTAATTGTGAAAAATAAAATAAGAACCTCAAGGGTATTATTTTCATGAATATATTCATGTTAGCAAGTTCATCTAGTTTAAATTTTTAATAATTTATTTGGATTAGGACCTGGGAGCGATAAAACAACTAATTTATCCTTGAAAACTTGCATAATAGGATAAAATAGAAAAAATTATCTATAGTGGTTTAAAAATTATTTTTAAATCATATTTATATTCAAAATAATTAATAATAATTTTAGAAATTTTTCATAATTTTTTTGAGACAGTTTTTGGGAAATAACTGGTATACCCTTAGCCGACTGTAAAAGCCAACAGGAGACTTTTTAACCTCAAAAAATTTATATTGAGTATATTTTAATTATACCAATATTATTTTAAGGGAAAAATAGTGAAAAGTAAAAAAATATATTTATTTGGCAAAAATTGGATTTATTGGCTTAAGAAATGTCTTTTTAATAAAAAATTTTATTATAAATAATATGTACATGCGAAAAATCTGAAAAGTTTTCGTAAAGCTTACTAAAACATACTTAAAAATGTGGTGTGGTCAGATTTTTCAAAAACCTATCCAAAATTTCTATCTAATTTTGTTGCATTAAATTAATATTTAATTATTTTTAATATCTAATAATTATATAAAATAATTTTTTTCAAATTCCAAAAGTCTTGACTGGTTTGGGATGTTTCCCTTTTGACCACATGTGGAAAGTACAATGGAAATTGATATTATATGATTTTTGAGTCAAAAATTAAATCCAAAATGCCTACTTTTTGACCTATAAATAACCCCATCAACCACTCTATTATTACACACTCTTTCCTTCAGATTTTCAAAGCTCTCCCTGCCCCTCCCAGCTGCTTGAACGTGCAACACTCTCCCTCCTCCCCAAACTCTTGCAATTTTTTTTCTTTCATCACTATTACGAGCTTTCACCAAGTTTTAAAAACCTAAACCTCTAAAGCCACCTCTCCTCTCCTAATCTTCTACCAACAAGCCTTGTTTAGAGGTAAGGGGGAGTGAGGTTTTAGCCTCTAAAGTTTGTTTCTTAATGGGTGTGTGAGTGTGTGGGTTTTTCTTAAACCTATTTAGTGTATTAATCCTACTACTACTATTACTATATAATTATTAATATTCTTGTCATTTAAATTATTGCTTTATTATTATGTCATTTACTTTAATGTCATTTATTTTCTTGTCTTATTATTATTTCCATTATGTTGCAATTTATTTTTATTTTATGCTTTATTTATATTTTTGCCCATTTACATTATGTCATTTACTTTATTGTTTAAGTTCTTGCTATTTAAATTCTCGCTCTTTAAATTTCTTGCTTTACTTATTGTCATTTAAATTTTTGCCATTTATTTTCTTGTTAAAATTATTATTGCTATTCTATTGTTATTTACTTAAGTTTCACTTTATTGTTATTTTAATTATTGTCATTTATTTTGATGTTACTTTCATTACTATTTTGGCATTATATTATAACTTAAACATCCTATTATGAATAGCTATTATGAGCTTATTTTCATGCAAAAATAGCTATTTTCTAAAAAACCCAATTTTAAGCTTCAAGATCACTTAGAGAAAAAATAATTTTGGAATCTATTTTCTCCTCACAAGGCTCTCGGTCATATTCAAAGAAAAGGGAAAGAAATGAAAAAAAATTTGTGTGTCAATTAACTTATTAGAATGGGTAAGATAGTTAAAAAATAATAATTACTAATTCTTGGACCACATAGAAAATGGACTCAATTTCTAAAAATAAAAATATATATATAATTTGGGCTTTTTCTACAAAGGGCATTCGGCCCATTAAAGAAATAAATCAATGAAGAAGATGAATCTTTCATTTAGATTTAGCATTTTTGATAAATACTTGAATTGATAAAAATTGGTAAGAATATATCCTAAGGAAAGTTAAAGAAAATGTTTTCTTGAAAAAGCAAGTTCTGCTAAGTTTTTAGAAATAGAGTTTAGACTTTAGGCCCAAATTTGGAAAAGTTTTTGGGATAAAGACCTTATTAGACAATTTTAAATTGTTACCATTAAACTACTATTTTGAACAAATTATGGCTAGTGTGAAAATAAATAAATAACATCAACAAAGGTTTTAATAAAATTGCACGTCTTCTTGAAATTAGAAGTGTTGGTTTTTATAAGATGAATAATTCAAATTTTAGTAAAAAGGAAATAACTGAAGAGAAACTCTAAGTATGCTCTGTGGTTGCAGTATAGTCTGACCTTCCACATCAGAAAAGAACTTCTCTTAAAATTTTACGTCTTAGTCATAATTGTAAACGAAAGTTTTTCTCTTTAAAATAGTCTAATTTGAAAAGATAGAAAAGGATAAGGACAAATCAAAATAATTAAAATAAGAATTGCAATAAATGTATAAACGTGTGAGAATGAATATGCATGACACTTTGGTTATTGATATTTCCTTCCCTGTGATGTTCATATTGAATTGTTTCTAGGTTCTATGAAAATGTGATGGATGAATGACATCTCTGTAATGAGTAACTCTGGAACTCTGCTGGATTATCTAGAGAGTATGTCTTGAAACTTAGAAAGCAAAGTCAGAGGAAAACCCCGATTGAGTTTGGGCCATGTTGAGAAGCATGAGTGCCTGTGTCTGAGAAGTCACAGTTTGGTACACCGCGGGATGAAAGGCAGGGACCATTGTTCGAGTCCTGAGGGTAAAGGTGCTGAGTTGTGAACATCCCAATGGTCAAGTTAGCACCCTGAGCCGGGGTAAATCACGTAAACCGACTTGGCAACCCTGACGCCTGCTCAGCATCACCATGATTAATGTAGTGTATATCCCTGATGGGCGTGTGGCCCTTTCCTCGAGGATGATGATTACGACATGGATGTTTGTACCTTGTGAGGGATTATACAAACTCCTAATCGCTTCCCAATGATTCCTGATGGTTAAAGTAAATCATCAGAGATGGGTATGGATCTATACGTCTAGTAAAGGTTGAGATTGAGTTGTAATAACATAGGTCAGACCTTAGGATTTCCCCTGATTGCTTGTTTAAATTGTTGTTTGTAGCCTATTAAGAAACAAATTAGACTTTTATAAAAACCTCACTCCTTTCTTTGTTTCTTTCATATATGATCGTGATACGAGCAGACGAATTTGTTTCATAGGATGCCGAACATCCACATAACATACTGCCCGCTGGGTCTATGATCCGATCACTCAATACGCGACGTACCAAGAGAGGGTGACTTTTACCTTTATGTCTCCCATCCTTGACATCTTCCTGCCTATGCAGCAGCTGACACTACCGATGACTCTTTCTACCACCACTCCCGACGGCTATGTTAGAGGACCGTAGGCTCCTCTACCATCATCGGCGGACGAGGAGATAGACGATGCTCCTTTTCCACCGATGGATGCTGCTCTTGATATCGGTATCATGGCCATCCCAGCCCCATATCTTTAGTTCTATGAGTCGTTAGTCGAGATTCCTCCATATCCCGACACCACCGAGTCTTCATCCGGTCCTTCTTATCTTCAATAACACCTAAAGAAGCAAAATAATACTACTCTTGCCCCTAAGGAAATTTAATATAGTTTTAATGATTTAGCTTCTTGATGAGTGCAAAGATGTAATGTATGTTTATGCATGTAGTGTGTGGTTGAGTCTTGCATGATTTATCTCTATCCTTGATGGTTTGATAGTGATGAGCTCAAAGTTTAAGACTTAAAGGTTTAACAAAGTGGTAACATGTTTTTTGTAAGTCTAAAATTAAGTTTAAAGAGGAATAATTAGATAAAACATAGTTTTAAATTGATAAAAAGTGAAAGCTACACATTAAAGCTTTAGAACAATTCAATCTTATGTTTAAGAACCATTGAATTGATTAAATTAGTTTTGTAATCGGTTAAACTCGTTTGAATTCACATAAACAGTGGAAATTTACACTGTTTTAACTAGTTACAATGATATGTAATTAGTTACATGGTTTCTGTTTTAACTAGTTACAACATTATGTAATCAGTTATTTTTGCTATAACTTATGTAACCAGTTACATTTTATAAAAAAAAATTTATCTTATGCAAAAATAACTAGTTACAAAGCTATGTAACTAGTTATTCGAGTAAAAAGAAAAATGCAGACATGCTAGTTTAACTAGTTATAAATGAAAATAACTAGTTAAATCCACTAAAACTCCTATTTTTAGATTTCTAATAACAAAATAATTGATTACGAGTTAATATAACTAGTTATTCCAGTGAGCTCTTTATATAATGTGAACCTTAGTGAGTCTTTTAACATAACTTCACCTTTCTAAATTTAATTGAGAGCTTTTCTAAAGAGAATTCATATTACTCTTCTTCTTCATTACAAGTTTTGGATCAAAAATCAAAGAGCTCATGATGCATCAACCTTGAGGATACAGAAAAGTCTTTTCTTGGGTAAGGTTTGATTGGTTCTTCATTGTCTTCCTTCTATCACAAACCAAGGTGATATCTCACCTTCTTTTAATTTGATTTTCATTCTTAAGAGGGTGTTTCTTATGTCTTCCTTGTGGTAGGGTTCCACAAAAAAGGATTTAAGTTTTTCTCTGATAGGGTTCAAGAAACTTGAATGTGTGATTTGTTTGATTATAATTCTTTTGTTTGTGCATAGTGTTTGTAAACAATTGAATTACTTAGTGATAACACCAATCAGTTTGATTGGAAACTAGATGTAAATCACAGTGGTGGTGATCGAACCAGTATAAATCTTGTTTGCTCTCTTCTTTTCTCTATCCTTTTGCTAGCATATTGAATCTTGACCACTTGCATTTAAAAATCATAAGGCTCTTTGCATAAAAAAAGTTCAAGATAAATTGATCCAATCCTATTTTATTCGTATAACCAAATCAATAAGATTCAAAGTTTTTGAAAAATCTAATTATTCATTATTGAAAAGAAATTGAGGATTCTTGAAATTTTTGAAAGATCCAATTCACCCCTCTCTTGGATCTAGCCCTTTTATTAACATCTCTAAAGTAACACATAGATGCCATAACAGGATTTTTATCTTTTGAACTAGAGAAGTGCATGAACTCAGCTACAATCATAACTCCACTGTTTTGCACGATACTCTTGTCATCCAACAACTTTGTATAGAAGGAAAATTTATTGATATCATATCCAGTCCAACATATGACATCAAAGTTAGGCCTATGTGCTAGCCATTTTAATGTGTCAAAAGCATTATCATCATTCAAAACTTGTTCTTTAAACCAGTTTAATAATGTTTTGTTATGCTCATTCAACTGCCATTTCTTGGGCATTCTAGGGTTTTTTTTCTTGACAATGTTTTTGTAAGCAGAAAAGTAAGGTTCAACTTCATCAGTGTTATTCAATATATACAATTGTGCTTGCAAAACTTTCTCTTGACTCATTAGTTTAATGTTTACACCTTAAGTACCCTAACCAAAAAAATTCCCTCATGACGAGATTTAGGAAGCCCTACAAGTTCAGCTTGTGACAAGTATTCTATACAAAACTCAATGGCTTCTTTAGCAATGTATCTCTCAACAACAGATGCTTCTAGATGGTATGGATTCTTGACGTACCCTTTCAAGATCTTCATATATTGTTTAACAGGATACATCCACCTTAAATAAATCGGACCACACATTCTAATCTCTCTTACTAGATGTACTATTAAGTGAACCATGAATTCAAAAAATAAGGGAGGAAAATACATTTCCAACCAGCACAATATAATAGTAGCTTCACTTTCTAACTCATCCAACTTTAAAGGGTCAATACTTTGCTGCATATGGCATTAAAGAATAAGCACAGTTACGTAATAGCATGTCTAACTTTATTAGGCAATATGTCATGAATAGCCACTGGTAGGAGTTGTTGCATCAAGACATGGCAATCATGAGACTTTAACCCAATTAATTTGAGATCTTTTATTGACACAAGGCTTTTGATATTTGAAGAGTATCCTTGTGGCACCTTCACGCCTTGTAGACACTACAAAAACTTGTTTTCTCTTCTCTTGACAAGGTATGACATGCTAGGGGCAAATATGTCCGCTTAACCACTGACTGCGAACCTAACTGGAGGAGTATACCCATCTCAACCAGATATTGACGAGCATTCAAAACATCCTTTGTCTTGCCTTTAATGTTCATAAGAATGCCGATTACACTGT
Source organism: Spatholobus suberectus (assembly GCA_004329165.1). NCBI lineage: Eukaryota > Viridiplantae > Streptophyta > Magnoliopsida > Fabales > Fabaceae > Spatholobus > Spatholobus suberectus. The sequence goes on from CM014729.1 coordinate 64,872,359, forward strand.
CACATACATTTTTCTCAACATGAATGATATCTAGACAATGTTTAATATCTAGATTGCACCAGTATGAAAGATTAAAGAATATCAACCTCTTCTTCTACAAGTTTTTCTCAGTAGCTTTCTTTTGGGTCTTTCCAAATTCGACGTTGATGTCCTTCACCCGTTCATAAACCTGCTCACCAATTGAGACAGGTGGCGCAATACCATCCTCCTAACATCCATTAAAAGCTTTTTTAAGTCTACGATATGGGTGATTAGGCCCGAGAAATTTTCGATCCCAATGTAAACTATTTTCTTTTCATGTTTAAGTTGTACGTAGCATGTGTCTTCTTCATAGATAGGGCAAGCATTATGTCCCTTAACACTATATCCGCTCAAGTTTCCATATGCTAGAAAGTCATTGATGGTATGGAATAACATCGCATACAACATGAAATTTTCACAACGATACCCGTCATACACATTAACACCTTCATCCCACAGCATTCTCAAATCTTCAATCAAGGGACATAAGTAGACCTCTATGTCATTTTCTGGTTGTCTTGGGCCTACGATCATCATAGATAACATAACATTTTCGCTTCATGCACAACCAAGGAGGCAGATTATAAATAACTAGGAGAACAAGCCATGAACTGTGCTTACTGGATAACTTACCATAATGATTCATTCCATTCGTAGCAAGTCCAAGCCTAAGGTTTCTTGCCTTAGTCCCAAAGGTTGGAAACAAACGATCAATTTTCTTCCATTGCAAAAAATCAGTAGGATGGCGAAGTTGTCCATCACATTTTCTCCCATCTGCATGCCACGTAAGGTTTTTCGTGTCGTCTACAGTAGCAAATAATCGCTTAAACCTTGCAATTGTTGGAAGATACCATAACACCTTTGTAGGGGGACCTTCCTTTGTGCTCTCATCAATATTACAATCATCACCCTTCACTTTATACCGTGATACCCCACACCTGGGACACTTATGCAACTTTTCAAACTTTTCTCTGTACAATATGCAATTAGTAGGACATGCATGTATTTTCTGTATTCCAATCCCATCAGACACAACACCTTCTTTGCCTCATAGTTACGTCTCAATAATGTGTTACCTTCTGAAAGCATTTCGTTCAATAACTCAAGCAATTCGGTGAAACTTTTATCACTCCACCCATTTATTGTCTTCACATTCACCAATCTTAGCATCGCTAACAACCGTGTAAATTTAGTGCACCCCGGATATAGAGGCTTATTTTCATCACTGCACAAAGTGTCATACACATGAGCTCACTAAAAAGACTTCGGTCCAATATCACGGATCATGTCCTCTAGTTGATCGTCCATAAATACATCAACTTGCTCTGTTTGAGACACACTTAGCATGTCTAACAATTCACCATGCCATGTCCAAGTTGTATAACTTTTGAAAAACCCATCACAACGAAGATGCTCCTGTATTTGCTCAAGTTGTAGTCATCTCTCATTCAAACAATTAACACAAGGACAATAAAAAAATCCACCACTATCAAGAAGATTTCTTTCAGGAAATTGGATAAACTATTCCACTCCATTCTTATACCCATCAATTGTGCATTTAGAATTAATCCAACTATGATCCATAACTTCTTTCTGTGATTCACAAACCATATCTTAATGCATGTAAATCTCACTTTTTTATACAAGGTGTGACCCTATCCCATTCAAAAAGCAATTTTTTTAAACTTGATTAATACATATAGGTTTAGTCTCATATGTTAAATTTAACAAAATTTTAGCAACATTTCGCATTGGTCTCCAAGTACACGAAATGAAAATGGTGACATCAAGTTCACCACAATCAAGTATGCACCCAGAGACACAACACAAAATGCATTAAATCGAAATTTAAGCAAATTTAAGATGAGACTTAACTACTAGATATTAATCAAGTATAAAAAAATTAATCTTTCAAAATTGTTCAACTAGACAATTCAAGATTCAATACAACAATTAGTACTTTAATCATTATATTGAATCTCAAACAGGAAACTAAGGTTCACTCGTAATGCGTAAATTGAATGATAAACAACATAAACACACAAGTTAAAGCATACAATTCTTACAAAAATTTTGGCAGAGTTTCCTCTGTATTCTGGTATTTTCCCATATACCTGTTTACATCATTTTCAATCATAATACCAAAGCTTAATTAACCTATCAAACAATTCAATCCACAACAAATTTCAAATTTTCATTCATTTAGCACATTAACATTAGCATTTCTAAACAATCTAAGGTGCGTATCATTGAGCACATTAACATAAATAATTCAGCAAGCACAATCCAATCCATAACAACCTGTTTAGCAACCATAAATAGATAAATACTGAGACCCATTTCTTAGAAATTCAAGTAAACTAACATTCAGTAAGCACACAGACTACATATTCACAAACAATACTTAAAATGAGCAAAGCAAAACATACTTAATGTGATCCTATGTTAGCTTTATAACAACCGTAACACCCAACTCCTTAAACACGATTAAAGGACAACCTGCCAAAAAAAAAAGTCAGTTAGGTTAGCATAGTAAAAATAGTTAATTGACTATGTCATTATCTCAACCTAGACATTCATACTTAAGGGTTACAATTCTCATAAAAATCTAGCAAAATTTCCTCTATTTTCGGGCACTTTCCATCATGATATGCAATCAACCAATGATATTATACTTGAACACTACTCTTTTAGAGACAACACTTAAATATAAGTTCCAAAATACAATTTAGTAGGTAAGGCTCAAACACATTTTTAATGAGATAATGAAATATGACATTAATTCTTACTATGTATAAATTCAAACAAGGCTCAAATACACTTTTAATCCCTATGTATATATACTTAATTCTTACTCCTTATAAAAATTAAATAGCACAACTTGCCCAAATTATTAGTAATTGTTTTGTTATCTAATCTAATTCTAAACCTTAAGAGTGGAGACTTAAAAAAAATTGACAAGAATTCTAAATAGAATGAAATCAAAGGCAATAAAATGGAGACATGACTCTCAACAAAAATGGAAATAGGCCAAAGCAAAGGCAATGTATAATTGCCTTTAGAATTTTATTTAATTATAATAGTTCTACAAAAATGGAGACATTACACTCAACAAAAATGTACAAACTTTCCACTCCAAAATTTGCATAACACACTCCAAAATCAAAAGTCCCAAATGACATGCAAAATCCATGGAAAATAAGCTTGGTTCATGAATAGAGCAGTCACAATAATGGCAGCCTCTACAAGCTTCTGAGATCCAACAATGGCAGTCAACGTGCACTCACGAGCTTCCAAGCTCCAACAATGGCAGTCTACGCGTCTTTCACGAGCCTCCACCAACGCATGCAATAGAACAACGAGCTTTGAGCAACCAACACATACCTTCCAAGTTACCAATGGAGCAAAGAGCTTGAGCTTGAGCAACACAATGGAGCAACCAACAAGCTTGAGCTTGAGCTTTCACAAGCTTCGAGCTACCTAATGCGTTCAAAAACATGAACTTCAATAACACAAAAGAGCTTCGGAGCTTTGAAGAAGATGCAAGATGGAGATTGGAGGAAGGGAAATGGCTTAAGGAGGAGTTGTGACCATTGAAAATGACACAATAGAGGAGCTTTTTAGAGAGGAAAGGTGCGAAGCTATGAACAACACGAAATGAGTTCGCATAAGTGAGCAGGAAAGCGGAAAAGAAGACACTTTTTAAACTGGTTATGATTGAATCGATTTAAAAAGCCACTCTTTTTAAATCGGTTCTTCTAGAATTGATTAAAAAAGTACTTAAAAAATTCGCGCCTTCCATTTTAAATAGTTTATTGGAGAACTGATTTAAAAAGTGAATAATTTTTTTAAAAATTAACTTTTTAGCTCTGTTATGAGTGAACCGGTTTAAAAAAGTTCATTAAAATTGCAAAACTGTCACCACATCTTGGTTTTAACTTGGTTTATTAACAATCGCGCCAAAAATCCTACTTTAAAAAGCCTTTTTTGTAGTAGTGTAAGGATTCTCAAGCAATTTTTAATGCATTTTCATTCATCAAGAGCCAAGCACAAGGATTCAAACCATAATTCAACAATTACATCACTAATCATCAAGAATCCAATCTCAAGAACACAAAAAGGGGAGAACTCAAGAACCATTCAATTATGCAGTCCAATCACTGAATTAAAGCCTAAAAATAAAGATTAGGGAAAATTGCTTTCCTTCCACAAACAATCATACAATTACAAACAATTTGTGGTTTAGGGCTAACCCCTCTACCCATGATCAAAGTCATACCCATAAGCGAGATAGTCTCATTTCCCCTTACCTCGAAAGAAGTGATCTTCAGCAAAAGGATGCAAGTGATGCAACAACATTTCCTTTATTTCTTACTCCATAGCTTTGACGACTCTAATGACACAATTTCCAAAAGAGGCAAAAAGAGAGAGAAAGAGGAAAAAGGATTAAGTTTTAGGAAACTTAAAGATAACTTGGGCCTACAAAGATAAGGCCCAACACAAGGGTCTGTGAAGCTTAAAAACATTTTAATTGCAAAACCCCATTCTAAGGCCCAATATCTTATTTTCCAAAATATCATTTTATTAAAACAAAGCAAAACAAAATATAATAATAATAATAATAATAATAATAATAATAATAATAATAATAATAACAATAAATGGAAAGAAAACATTGGGGTGTTACACTTTCCTTCTTCTTATTTTCGTTTAATGTAATAAAAATTCAATTCCTTCTTCCAAGGTAACTTCTCTTCCCCCTGTACTACAAGAATTATGTCATACACCTACGGATACTTTTAGGAACAGTAATTAAAATCGTGGATATAAATATCATATACCTACATATATATGATAAACCATAGGTATAGGTAGCATATAGCTACATATGTTTGAATTTGTCATTACTTGTTTTAGTGATGAATTTGAAATCATGGGTACAAATGACATATACTTATAGATTTTTTGATTTATCACTATGTGTTTTAATGGTAAGTCTAAAAATCATGGGTATAGATTACATTTACCTATAGATGTAACATTTTATCACTATATCATTTAGTGATAGATTCATAATTGTAGGTATAAATTTTATATAACTACAAATGTTTGCTTCCATCACTATATGTTGAAGAAATAGGTTTTGAAACAGTGGGTATATATTACATATACCATAAATGCATGGCTTTGTGTAATTATACCACATTGAAATGAAAAGAATAATTTCTCTTAAATATTGCTAAGTGATTTATATACTTATTTATATTTATATAAATAAAGTCTAAATTAATCCTAAAATTTAAGGATTATGATCGAGCTAGAGAAAGATTCATCATTATTTTAGGATTTTGTATATATTATATTATTTATTTATAGAATATAGATGTATAAATATGTATATAAATATGTAATATATAAATATATATTTATATTACATGTATATATATATATATATATATATATATATATGTATATATATAATATTTAATTTATTTAATTATTTATGAAATATAGATCTATAATATGTAAATATTGATTATTATTATTATTTTGTTCTTAAGTTGGTTCAATTAATTAATTATTGTCATTATTATTTTAAGATTTCATCAGATTTTAGAAAAACTTTCATTTATATCTAATTTTGATTTAAGGCTAATCCAATGGTATATGGTTTTAAGGCATTTAGATCTAAGGTATAAAGAGCCCAAAATTCTTTTTCTTTTATGCTTTGCATAGGAATCATATTTTATAAGAATTTCAAAAATTCTTCCTTTTATATTTGTTTCCAACCCTCTCTCATTAGTTCCCACTACCACAACCTTTTTTCTTTCACTTAAATTGAATCTCTCTTCCTTTTTTTCCCATCTATCAAAGCTAAATAGCAAGCTTTGTCTCCTTGCCTTCTAAGAATGCCACCACATTGTGCTTCACCAAATTTATAAAGGAGGATGTGTCATCCTTTTTGGCTATCGCTAGCCAGAAATTGAAGAAGCCTTATTGATTAGATGACTTGTTAGAATATTTGTCTTAAAGCCTTTTAGTTCGAATCACAAGGTATTCTTGTGTCCTCTCTTGAATTTTCCATCAAAGTCTTCTTCCCTTAAGTAGTATTTAATCTCTAATTTTCTTTCTCTTTATTTCTCCATGTCTGTCAAGGAAATAGGTTTGGCCTGTGGAAAAGACCTATTATGATGAAGATCCAAGGAAGACTTAAGACAAGGAACAAATAAAAACTAGGGTGGGGAAGGAGCCATGGATTTAAAAGGCAAAATGCTTAACTTTTGTATTTTGGACAATAGGTGAAACCCCAACCTGTATAGATATTTTTATGAATTTGAGGGGATTCCACACCAGTTATTATCTATGTTATATATATTTTAGTTTTCTTAATGCATTGTATTTGTTGCTAGATGCTAGTCCACTTATGCAAATGTATTGAATTTGTAACTTTAAAATATTATTAGTAATATGAGATTTTGTAACTTATTAATTTTATTATCAATTGGTATTATACTCATATATTCATCTAAATCGATTTTGTTCTAAATTCATGTAATAAATAAAAAAATAAATTAGTGTTTTTAATATGTGAAAAATTCACCCAAAAAATATCATAAATCTGAATCTATTTGAGTCTGAAATATATGTCAAATCTATCTAAATTTTTTTAAAATATAATTTGGGACAAAATGTTTTAATTTGCAACAAGACTTTTTTTTGGTAGAATATATTTTGTCCAAAATTCATTTCCCATTTGAAATCTGGGGGGAAGATTTTCTTTAAAATATTTGAAATTTATTGGAAAATCTCTCTGAACATACATTTTACTAGTAGTGAATAAAATAGGAAAACAAGGAATCCAGAGAATAAAATCAGGATAACATTAAAATAATATCTAACATATCGTCACTAAAATCTATAACAACGGGGTCATAGTGGTAGGTATAAAATTATTATTTGTTATTACAACCTATACTAATAAAAGATAAATCGTAGGTACATGTCCAAGAGTTTTTCTGACAACCTTAGGTACCATCAATAAAATCTATAGTAACAGAGGTAAAATCGTGGGTATAGTGAATTATAGACGATGGAAATAAATGCTTGTTGGAATAGGTTTGTAGGGTTATACCTACTGTTTTTTGTCCTATAGCCACGATTTTTTTGCTGTCACTAAATGTCTTATTCCTTTTATCTTTTGTTCCACATCTTTATTATCATAAGCCTCACATTCAAATTATATTCATTAATTCTTGTTAAAAGGAACAATATCGTTTATTTTAAGTGCTGAAAGCCAGGACATATGAAATATGATTATCCAAAGCTAAAGAAAAGATGGTTTTCAAGAAGAAGAAGAAAAGGTTAGATGGCTACATGAGAATATCTTGATAATATCAACTCAAAAACAGATGATGCAGCCAAAGAAGTTAACATCTATCTCATGGTTAATGCAGACAAAGAATTGTCCAAGGTAAAACATATATGTTATTTTTTTCTGTGGTAGTGTTTCATTTATGTAACACCCTCATGTGAGACAAAGCACAAGCTCAACCATGGAGTTAGCCATATCCAAAGGGCATTCATCCTTTAAACTTGGATCTATTCAACCTTGATATTTATCCCTAACATTCTATTCTTCAAGCACTTGATTTACATTTACTGACAACATTTGCTCCTTATATCCATTCTTGTCCCCATTAATGGCTTCTTTTCCCAAAAGGATAGAAAAATATATGGTCTAAAAAGGTAAACATGACAAGAAGGTTGGGAAGAAGAGAAACATCTCATGTCGTAAGAAAAAGGGATGAAGTTTATATGTCATTATTTAAGCTTCCTTTTTCCACTAAAGAACCCCAACCTTTCTTCCGGTGAAGAACTCCACATTTTTTGTCTTCATTAAGTTTCTTATGTCTTTCTTTTTCACTTTCCCCTACCCTAATGATATTATAAGACATTATTATCATTGTTCAACGGCAATACCCCTTCCTAAATTGCATCTCACCCACGTAATTATATGGTTAGCTACATCTTAGTTTGATGGGTGGCTTATGCCATGTATATGGCCTGTTAGTGCTCCTGATTTTGGTATAGTGGGGATTGGTGTTGTGTATGAATTGTGGCCAATTTGGTTAGGGCAATGGCACAAGTTCATCAAGTCATGGTGCAAGGTTTGGGGGTTATGGTTACTGTTTGGCAAAAAGGATTACCGTAGCAGGAGAGGTTCCATATGAATAGTAATTTTAGTGAGCTTGAATTTTTTGGGTTGTTGCATATAATTAATAGATATGATTAAGGCTAGAGAAAGTTTAAGCTGGAGAGGATCTATTTTTGAGACGTTGCCTTTGCTTAATTTTTATTTTATTTTCAATTTTGAAAACACATCTACATCACACAGTGCTAAATAAGACACATCATAGTGTCACATCATCATCTCTATTACTTATTTAACTGACAGTTAATGGTTGACCCACATTTGCACAATTAAAAAATGGGAGAGGGAACCAAATTCAAAAAATGACGATAATATAGGAACCAAAAGTGAAATTAAGTCAATTTGTTAAAACCATAATACCATGTAAATGCCAAATCATAACGCCACATAAGCATATGAATCACGTCATAGTCCATGTTTATGTGCCACATCATTACACCATTATCAATTTGACATGGAGCTAACTATTGACACAAATTTACAAAATTAAATTAATAGGGGAACCAAATTCACAAAAAAAAAGTGAAAAATGAAATTCGTGAAATTGAGAGAGAAGAGGAAAAAAAGTGCATTTGAGCTGAATAATATTGTATGATATGAAAAAAAAATGGACAAAAGCATATATTAATCTATTTCCATGATTTTTATCAAATAGGTGAATTTTTTTTTTGGACATTTAAATAACCAAAAAATTAAACACATACACATGTATTTATGTAAAATATGTACTATTTTTTCTCTTTAAATAGTAGAATTCTTGTTAAAAAAACTCTAATATCTAAATTAGTAAAGAAATTTATAGGTGTAAAAATGAATGATCTGTTATAAGAAAGTAAAAAGTAACATGTAATTTTATCCTTGTCAAAAAAAAAAAAAAACGTGTAATTTTATCCTTTAAGAGCGGATAGTTTTTTTACCTTAACATGTTTTAAAACTTTTTCAAATTTTAGTCCAAGAAATTAATGCTCGTATGAAACCCCCAAAGCAACATTGAATTAAGTCTAACAGTTGGATTATATTATGTACATTAACTTGATGATATCAGGGGATTTTTTTTTTTATTACAAGCTGGTATCTGAACAAGGAGCAAATTTTTTATACTTCTGTAATATTTACCTCATTAATTAAGAACTATATCACTTTTAATTTAGTACTTTTTATTTTATTTTGAAAATTAAAATTATAAAAAATAATTATTCATGTCACGTACGTTTACAATTTTAAGGGAGGGGTCCGAGGGGAAATACTGAAAAATACTTTTATCCAGAACATAATTTGCGAATTGACTCCTAATAATATAATTTAAAGTAAATTACACTAACATTTTTTGTGATTTTGTTAAATTTTATTTGATATTTTTTTTATTTCCATACTAACTTTTCCTAATTATTTAAAAAATATTATACTAATATTTCTTAATTATTTAAAATATTATATCGTCTTTTCCTTTAGAAGAAGTTGTTGCAAAGTTATGTATAATTTCACAAAAAACTTTAAAAAATATCAGTATAATTTACTTTATAATTTATCCTTCGGATCCGTTGCAGGAACTCATTGTTTGTTTTCAACCATCGCATTAAACACCGCCTCACCGGCTCACCATCAGCATGAAGAGTGAAGACATGCTTGCTTGCACAAGCTCAAGAGGCCAACCTCAGCCTCAGCTCAGCTTCAACTGTTATTACAAGCTCCAACTTTCCTGAATTCCTGTGATGCCTCTTGCTTTCCTAGGACGACAACATGTACGATAAGATCACATGGCCAAGGACGAGGGAATAGAGTACTCCTTAATTAAATCCCAAGGTTGATTCAAATGGCGTACGTGACAAGTCCCGACTTATGGTACTACTGGATGATGTTGATGTGTCGGGGCTTATTGGTGGAAACTAAGCAAAGAAAACCACAAAAATTTTATCGTCATGCATCAAGAATTATATGGCTTAAAATTAAGGTAAGGACGAAGAAAGGAAAAAAATTCCTTTTTTTTTTTAACAAAAATGGGTAATACGTTTTTAAAATAATGAAATTAGTGTAAATTTTGAAAAATATATTAATATAAGATAAAATTATACTCATGGAGTAAGAGTTATTATTTTCCATGCAAGTAATTTATAGTAATTTGTAATAGTATTTTTGAAGCTTTTAGATCATTACAAATTTCTTTGATGGTCGTAAACTTTATAAATTCTTGGCGTAAAAAAAGTAGAAGGAAGTCATAATCTATGAGTATTGGTACAACTTGCTCTAGTTTTTTTTTTTTTATAAAAAAAACTACACTAGTTTAATAATTTTAAAAGAAGTTAGCCTGTTTTAAAAGTTGAGGAGAGCCAATTCCTAACGACAAAAATAGGTTGAAGTCTATTTATTTTATATACTTTAAGAATTGATTTTTCACATGATATACAAGATGTTCGTGATTTTGTTTGAATCTGGTTTAAGGTAACAATCTTATTTGAATAAAAAACCTTGCAATTTAGTGTGGATTAATTTGAAAATAATATCACTTCACCAAATTATTTTTTTTGAAAATAATATCAAATTTGAATCAATCTAATCCATTTTTTTCGGTTTGAATTAGAATGGTTATTTTAATTTTTATCCTTTTTAAAAAATAATTTAGAGACAACACTTTATTTTTATAGAATGAAATCACTTGTCTCACCTTCCTGGCCCACAAATTAAAACATGATATGTCAATTAAAATTTACGCATAGATTGGGATGTCTTCTCCCCTCTTTTACACCATTAGGTTAAAAATTACATGCGCCTCTGTTTGGGTCTCCATTGCCTGTGTACTTCCTCCGCACAACACCAAAGACCAAAATGAAATCACCTTTCCTGTTGAGAATTTTGAAATTTGGAATGTCTCTGTGTTTGCATTTACATACATTAAAAAATTATATCATGTGATTTAATTGTTTGTAGTAGATGGTGGCACTAACATAGGAGTAGGTGTGTTTATAAATTTACAATGACATATGCACGTCAAAAAGCTAGAAGCGGAGGCCTATTTAATTGTAAAGTAACATGCCCATTTCACAATGGAGAAGTAATTAATTTGCCCTCTTTCCTATGGGACTTACGTTTGTCCAACCTTCATTTTCTTGTATCTTATTTTGCATCCAATGAATAGTTTGCAGTCACGTATTTTTATACTAAAATTGTCAAAATCAGGGAGCTTTCAATGTTATGTGTTATGACTTATGAGGTAAACTAATTGAAATTAGGAAACTTTTAGATAGCTTTCAAAATTAGGGAGCTTTCAAGGCTTGTTTGAGAAGAGTTAAACTACTTGAATTTTCTAAATCAATTATCCCTCTTTTGTCATTCATCTTCTCTCTTAGGTTATATTTATTGTTACAGACCAATTACGTGAATCCAATTTGTATTCACTATTGTAAAAGTTTAAAAGTGTTCTTCGACTCCCAAGGTTAAGGGTTGCAGAGACATTGGTGCAAAGGTTATTTCATTTTGGTTGGTGTGATACAGAAGGAGTACGTAGGCGGTGGACACCCAAACAGAGATGCATGTAATATTTGACATAACTATGAGGGGAGAAGGCATCCCAATATACATATAAATTTTAATTGATGTGTCATGTTTTAATTCGTGGGCTAGGAAGTGAGATAAGAAAGATGAGATAGGTGATTTTGTTCTTATTTTTACCAACACGTACATGAATTCTTTTAATGGTTAATTTTTCATTTAATTAGGGATAGCATTTATTAAATAAAAAGAATCAAATATACACAATAAAGATATATTAAAATGTTGTTCAAAGCATTAAATTTCAATCATAAATCACAAGTCAAAATAATTTTAAGTTTATTTGAACATAGAGTAAGAAAATTAATATAAGTTTAATAAATTTATGATTTAGTATAGTTTTAACTTGTGATTGGACAATCGAATCAAACTACATATAAATGTAATTTTTTTGAGAGTCATGATTTTGGTGAAAACAGTTTGTGAAACATCAGCAAACAGACATGTCTTTGTCTTTGCCTTCTTGATTTTTCTTTCTTTGTGGATTTTTATCTGCGCCATGGTGGGATTATCTGACAGTACAGGAACATCGTAATCTTCTTCCACGACTTTCTAGAGATCGAAAGCCTCTAGGTCTAACTCCATTCTCACTGTCTAAAGATCATAGCTTTCTCCATCAAAGATAGGAGGTGTCAACTTGTGAAAAGCTTGCTTCGACTTCCATCTTCATAGGTCTATAGGAAGATAACTCTAATACCAATTGTTGGTTTTTTTTGTAGAAAAATATTTTTTAAGAGAAGAGGAGATATGTTATATGAAGGAGCTGTTTAAACTTTTATTCATGGATTCTATATATAGAGCTTACAATATAACACAAAATTTAAATATTAACATTATCCTAATCTAAAAATCAAATTGATAATCCAAATTTAAATAATAAAGATAAACATCCTTATCTTTATCTAAACATCATTCTAAAATTTAAAACATAACAAAATTTTTAAAAACTAAATTATCTTTTTTCAAATGACAAATATTTTGGCATATATTTTCAACTCGATAATATGGTGATAATATTGACCACATAAAATTGGTAGTTTCGTACATAAAAAGATTCCAGCACAAGGACTTGGCATGATGCAGACTTAAGACACTAGTTGCGTCTCTTGCACTCCTCTCAATTTATCAAATGGCTCTGCTCCAATGGCTGAACGAATGCATTAGACCATTCTTGCTTTTTGTATCCATTTTCATAGTTCTATTGATGAAATTTCTCTTAATAGAAAAATCAAGAAAGAAAAGGTCCACTCTCCCTCTAAGTCCTCCTACCATACCCATCATTGGCATTCTCCACCAGCTTTCTGGCACTACGCCCCACCTAGCTCTTCAGACACTCGCAGACAAGTATGGCCCCATACTTTTCCTACAACTTGGTCAAATCCCAACGGTGGTTGTTTCCTCAGCAAGACTAGCAAAGGAAGTGTTGAAAACCCATGATCTTGCACTTTCAAGCTGTCCACAGCTCTTCTCAGCCAAATACCTCTTCTGCAACTGCACAGACATTGGCTTTTCTCCTTACGGTGCTTCCTGGAGGCATGTCAGGAAAGTTTGCATACTTGAGCTTCTGAGTACCAGAAGGGTACACTCATACAGTTGTGCTAGAGGAGAAGAAGTTGCTCGTCTAGTTCATAGGGTTGAAGGGTCTTATCCAGGAACCACCGATTTGTCTGAGATGCTGCGGCTTTACTCAAATAATGTCCTTTGCCGAGTGGCATTTGGAAGGGACTTTGCGGAAGGAAAAGACTCCCAACGACAAGGGTTCCAAAAGGTGCTTGATGAGCATCAGCAACTCCTAGGAGGATTCAGTGTCGGTGACTTCTTTCCTTCGTTGAAGTTCGTACACAGCTTGATGGGTTTGAAGTCAAGACTCCAATACACTCCTCGAAGATGGGATCCATTCATTGAACAGATACTGAATGAACATCTGGCTTCCAATAAAGTAGAGGAGCATAAGGACCTTGCAGATGTTTTACTCGAGGTGCAGAAGAATGGCTCGGCCGAGATGCCTCTCACCACTGATGGTGTCAAGGCAATCATATTGGTCAGTAAAGCCTTTATAATCATGTGTTGGTTTAGAACAAGCTCTCATTAATGATATGTTTGGCCTTTTCTTTTTTACTTAAAAAGCCAGTAAAAAAGTTAATTAAAGTTTAAAATAAGAATTTTCATACTCAGGTCAGCTTGATGGTAAGGGCTCTCACCCCTTAAGCAAGAGATTAATGATTCCATTCTCAACTCTTGTAAATAAAGTAAACTAAGTTGGGAAGGGTCTACTGTTTGCCTTTAGTAACTGGGAGAAGATTAGATCCTACATTGTGTGGGAAAAATTATTAGGTAATTCAAGACTATCAAGTGTTTATGATTTAAACCAATGTTTATATATTCAAATTTATAATTTATGAAAAAAATTAATAATATCTGATTGTATATTATGTAAAATTAATAAAGACTGTGATAGTCTAGAACCACCTAATGTATCTAGTGAGGACCTATGAAAGAAAAAAAAAACTAGTTTTAAAAAGAGAATAAAGTTGTTTGATAGTTCTAGCTTAAAAACTCTTTTTACAGTACTTATGAGAACGAAGGAATGAAAAGCTAAAAAAAATACAGGATGAGAGAAGGAAATGGACGTTAGAGTATGCAACTTTTTTCTAAAAGTAACTTCGGTTATTTTTTTTTAAGTTATTTTTCTTTTTTTTAATAAAAACTAAGGTCCTTAAACTTATAAATTTTTTCTCTAAATATATTTAATCCAACTTCTCTTTTTAAGGAGAAGAAAAACTATAAAAAAAAAGGTTAGGTTAAATATTACCTTAATCCCTTAAGGTTTAGTCACTTTTTAATTTTTAACTTTATAAAAATCTTATTATAATACCTAATTTTGCAAAATAGTATTTACTTTAGTTTTCAATGTCAATGGAAAATTTAGAAGAAAATAATTAAAGAGAACAGTGTTAGTTTTAGAAAAAATATGTGTAAAGGTACTGAATGATATAAAAGTAGTTGATAGTGAATGACAGTAAGGCTTTATTTGATATGTGGAAGTGTTTACATCAAATGATGATACAATTGCTTATTTATAGGCATGCAAGGATAGTTCTAGAAATATCTAGACTTTATCATTCTAGAATTTTCTAACTTTTCTCTTAGCCTTTCTACTTTTTCCTAAAGTTACATTTTTATAAGTTTCTAGATTTTTCTAAATACATTGTAAATATTTTATAAGAGTATTCTAGAATAATCTTTACTTTTTCATATACATATATTAGTAGTACACTCTTCTAGAAATTTATAACAATTTCATCACTCCTCCTTGATACAAATTTCATAAATTCCAAGCATAATTCGCAATTGCTCAAATCTTGCTCTTAACAATGCCTTTGTAAAAATGTCTACAATTTGATCTTTTGTCTTACAGTACTTGAGTTGTATTTGTCTAGTTGTCTATGTTTCTTTGATGATTCTTCATAGCACTTATGCTCAAGCATGACTATATTGCAAGTTTCATATATGTCTATCAAAGATCTTACTCTTCTCAGAGTAGATTCTGGTGAAGAATCTTCTTGTTGTGGAGGTGGAGGAAGCATACCTAGATTCCCTGCTACTTCTTCAACTTCTTCTTGAGATTGTTGCTTTAGAACTAGAATATTGCTTCTTACAACCTTTTCTTCTTCCCAATTCCAAGTAGCATTTTCATCTATCTCAACATCTCAACTGATGGTGAGCTTCTTTGTTTGCAGGTTGTAAACTCGGTAGCCTTTTAATTATGTGCTATATCCCAAGAAGATCCTTCATATAGTCTTGTCTTCTAACTTATGTCTTTTCTCATCTGGAATATGTATGTAGCAAATAGATCCAAATACTCGTAGGTGTTTGGCTGATAGCTTTTGCCCATTCCATACTTCAATAGGAGTCTTGTCTTGAACTATCTTAGTCAGACATCTGTTGAGTATGTAGACTGTAGTGTAAACTGCTTCTACCCAAAAAGTGTTAGGCAAATCTTTCTTCTTTAGCATCGATCTTGCCATCTCCATGACTGTGCAATTCTTCTTTTCAGACACGCCATTTTGTTGCGAAGAATATGCGACAGTAAGTTGGCGCTCAATGCCTTCATCTTCACAAAACTTATCAAACTTATGTGAGTTGTACTATTTGCCTCGATCACTTCTAAGTACCTTTATATGTTTCCCACTTTGCTTCTCGAAGAGAGTTTTAAACTTCTTGAATATTCAAAGACTTCTGATTTTTCTTTAATAAAGTATACCTAGGTCATTCTAGAAAAGTTCTCAATGAAGAGGATGAAGTACTTGTTGTTGTTGAGTGACAATGTCCTCATTGGTCCACAAATGTCAGTGTGGATCAACTCCAACACATCTTTGGCTCTCCATGCTTTGTCAGTTGAAAATGGTAGTTTGTGTTGCTTTTCGAGAAGACATCCTTCACAAGCTTCGTTATTTTCTTTCAAACATGGTAGGTCTTTTATCATATTCTTTTGGTATAATAGCTTCAAGGCATAGGTGTTGAAGTGGCCAAATCTTCGATGCCATAGCCATGAATCATCAAATTGGGCTTTCATGGCAATGTTGGTACTATATTTGAAACTTATCGGAAAACTTCTATTTCTTTTTTTCATTTTAACTTAGGCTATCGCCTGCCTTTTGTTATAGTTATCATAGATTGTGCATGTATGTCTTTCAAAGTGTAGAGCATAGCCCTTCTCCATCATTTGGCCAATGCTCAAGAGATTTTCTCTAAGATTGGGAACAAGTAAGACATCTTTGATGAGTCTCGTACCTTTCTTTGTCTCCACCATGACAGTGCCTTTACCTTTGGTCTCTACCATGGTGTCATTTCCTAGTCGAACTTTTACTTTAATGGAGTTATCAATTTCCTTGAAGATGCTCCTATCTTTGGTTATATGATTGCTGCAACCGCTATCCAAGTACCTAGCTTCCACCTGCTTCATCACTAGAATCTCGGGTAGCATAGAAAAGATGCTACTCACTATCATGCTCTTCAACAAAATTTGCTTGATGCTTGTTTTTGTTGCGGCAGTTCTTCTCCACGTGACCAAAATTCTTGCAGTGTTGACATTGTGGCTTTCCACGATGCCAAAAGTCTTTCTCCAAGTGACTTGTCTTCTTGCATATGCCACATGGAGGATATTTATCTTGATTGGTCTTAGAGAAACTTCTAAAATTTCCTTTCTCCACTATTTTTCATTCCTCTATATTCTTTATTTTGAAACCGTAATTTGAGCTTTGATTGAAAGACATTTTCAACAGAATCTACATCATGCCTACTCAATATTTGCTTATATGCTTCAAGAGAGCCCATTAGTTTTGTCACCGACATGGTAGACAGATCTTTGGTTTACTCAATTGTAATCACAATCGCATCATACTTATGTAGAATAGAAATTCGAATTTTCTCAACAATTCTTTTGTCAAGAATATTTTCTCCATATGCTCTCATTTGACTAACTATTTCTTTTATCCTAGAATAGTAATCTTTTACGATCTCAGACTCCTTCATTTTTATTAATTCAAACTCATGTCTTAGAGTTTGAAGTTTAACGGCACGTACCTTGGCACTTCATTGAAACTCCTCCTGTAGTGTACTCCATGCTTCTTTAGCACTTGTAACACCCATTATTCTTGAAAAAATTGTGTCAACTACTGCTTGTTGCAAGATAATAATGCCTTTGAATCTTTTTGCTTATTTTCCTTTAACTTCTTCTTTTGAGATGTAGTCAAAGTAGAAATGTCTATAGGAACAGTGAATCCATCTTCAATAATATCCTATAAATCTTGGGAGCAAAAAAATGTCTTTATTTTAATGTTCCAAAAATCATAATTTTCTCCAGTAAAAATAGGGACAGGAATAGATGAGGATTGAATAGTATTGGCCATTGGTTAAAGAAAAATTATGGGATTGGTAGAGAATATAGTAGACTTTTTTGGAAGTAGTTGGATAATATCTCTATGTCTAGCAAATGACCGAACGTAGCTCTGGTACCATTGTTAGATTTTAGAATAAATGTGTGTAAAGGTACTAAATGATATAGAAGTAATTGATAGTGAATGATGATAAGGCTTTATTTGATATGTAGGAAGTGCTTACATCAAATGATGATACAATTGCCTATTTATAAGCATGCAAGGATAATTCTAGAAATGTTTAGACTTTATTGTTTGAGTTTTCTAACTTTTCTCTTAACTTTTTTACTTTTTCCTAAAGCTACATTTCTATAAGTTTCTAGATTTTTCTAAATACATTATGAATATTTTACAAAAGTATTCTAAAATAATCTTTACTTTTTTATGTACATATAGTAGTACTACACTCTTCTAGAAATTTATAGCAATTTCATTAGAATGGTATCAGGAAGTAAAGTGAAAGGTTTTATAAAATTAGTAATTAAAAAAGTAACTAACTCTTAGAATTTCAAGCCTAAAGCGGGGTACACTCGTTGGTTTATATCTCATTGCGTTGAAGACGGACGAGATTTTCACCTTGCTTAATCAACAAATGACAACCCTTTGTGTTATTGCAGGACATGTTTACTGCAGGAACTGATACGACCTTCATAACTCTTGATTGGGCAATGACGGAGCTGCTAATCAATCCACAGGTTATGGAAAAAGCACAAAAGGAAGTTCGGAGCATCTTACGAGAGAGAAGAGTTGTTGCAGAGAGTGATCTGCATCAACTGGAGTACATGAGAGCTGTTATCAAAGAGATATTTCGATTGCATCCTGCAGTGCCAATATTACTCCCAAGAGAATCCATGGAAGGTGTTGTAATAGAGGGGTATAGAATTCTAGCTAAAACAAGATTTTTCAAATTTTCAAATTCCACTTATAGGAATACATATTTGATTAACAATGTTACACTAGTAATCTTAAATATAGAATCCCACATAAACGGTCTGTTGGTTGAGCATTGATTTAGCTGAGATTATAATTCTTGCGTGGCAAAATGACAAACTTCACCCAATTATATGTTCGTAAGAGAAAATCAAAGCACATTGACGTAGGTGCAGTCTGGCATATGTTCAACATGTAATAGAATTAATATGGAAGAGAGAAAAGGAAAAGTATGTGGAGGGTTCTAAACAGTGTTATTAAACTTGAATCGGACTAGCCAGTCCAATCGATTTAACCGGAAACTAAACTTGTCATTGATCTGGTCAGTGTTTCAGCCTTCAGATCTTAACCTGATGTTAACATCATCAACTTGGCTATGAACCAGTCAGAACTAACAACTCGACCAGTTGGTTAGAGCTTTTAACCAGTCTCTATGTATACTCCTTTCTTCGAAGTCTGCACACGCTGGCACATCGTATGACCACTAAGATGCTAAAATATGTATGATCACTAAACCAATGTATGTAATTAATATATGTGTGACAAATGTAATATATATACAAATACAAATATCTTACATGTACAATTTACATATTTAATAATATCAATTCATGCGATTCAATCATAACCCATTAGTTAAACTAGTAACCTATTAACTCAGTACCTTGACCGGATTAATAACCAATTTGACTCTGATAACACTAGTTCTAAATATAACCATTCTAACAGTTTCCCGCATTCATTCTCCCCCAAAGTTGGTCTAGCTAGACATCATTTGAGTCATCTTCTTCCTCAGCTATTTGCGCAACATCATTCTAGTTTTTGCCAAATTTCCTTTATTGGCAAATCTCCCTGTAGGATCTGGGATTTGTTGGTCTCAGAGTTAAGTCGGACCTTTCCCCTATCTAATCATACTTTCAAACCCTCATGTAGGGAATCCATGTTGTGGTAGATGGTGGACGTGTCTCATGTGATAATGGACGCATTTTTCTCAAAATCTTCTAACCATTCACTTTGAAATTGATGCGAGGTGGATGGTCGGAATGCGCTCTAAGGCGCATAGGTATTTGTTGATGTTATATCATTCACCATATAGAATTTAGCTACAGGATATATCAATAACAAAGGGGTTCTTGATTGGCACAAAAATATAATTTTGAAACTCCAGCCCTTTCACATAGCAAAGTAGTTAAAGGATAAGATGTTGAGCTGTTAAATCAGATTATGATATGATCAAGAATTCAGTTAGATGCAACTGACTGTTATTTAGTTTTGATTTAAATTTGTAAATAGTTTGTTATTGTGTTAGTTGATAGAATAACATATTTGTAGGAGATAGTTTCAGGAATCTTATCTACAATTGTATATTTAAACTGTGTACATCTTCTGCAGTAGGTGAATAACAGACTGAGTTCTCATTCCAGTTTATGTTTTAAATTTCTAACTTGGTATCAGAGCTCTTAAGCTCTGAAGGCATAAATTTGATCCAATGGAACTGGTTGCAAATTCAACACAGAAAAATTATCTCACCTCTATGTGTTCTATCAGGTTGGACAGGCACAACTTTTCGCTATGGAAGTCATTGGTGCTGCCATTATTCAAAGGTAGCAGGCTGGATGGGTACATTCTTGGTACAAAGGAGTGCCCAGAACAATTTATTATCGAGGGATCCAACAAGAAGGTGAATCCTGCATATGAAGAATGGACGACAACAAATCAACAAATCTTGGTTTGGTTGTTTAACTCCATGACAGAAGATGTTGCAACACAATTGCTACACTATGAGATATTTAAGGAACTTTGGGAGGCAGCTCAAAGCTTGGCTGGTGCACACACAAGATCTCGTGTCATTCAATTGAAATATAAATTCCATAGCACAAGAAAGGGTTCAATGAAGATGGAAGACTACCTCATCAAGATGAAGACACTTGTTGATAATCTCAAGCCCGCAGGAAGTGCAATTTCAACATCTGATTTAATTACTCAAACTCTTACCGGCCTAGATGCAGACTATAGTGCAATAGTGGTTCAATTATCTAACAAATTAGATCTAACCTGGGTTGATTTGCAAGAACAACTCATATCTTTTGTAATCAGATTAGAACAACTAAATAGCGTCTCGAGTCTTTCTTTAAATCCCTCAGCAAATGTGGTTGCAAAAACTGATTTTAGAGGAGGAAGAGCCTATAATCGCAGAGGCTAGAGAGGCTCAAATCAAAGAGGTGCAAGAGGAGGAAGAGGAAGAAGCGGAAGGTCCAGAGATAAACTAATCTGTCAAGTCTGCGGGAAGGTTGGACACACAGCAATACATTGCTTCTACCGTTTTGACAAATCCTATATGGGGCATTCTGATGAGAAGTCAGAAAAGCAAATCGCCTTCATTGCTTCACCTAATTCAGTCCAGGATCCAGACTGGTACTTTGATAGTGATGCTTCAAATCGTGTCACCCATGATTCTGATTGACTTCAAGAGTATGTTGAGCATGATGGTAAGCATAGTCTGGTAGTTGGTAACGGTGAAAAACTAGACATTTTAAATTCTGGTACTGCTACTCTAAATACTGGTCAGAAAAAATTAAATTTGCATGACACTCTCTGTGCGCCTAAAATTACAAAGAATCTGTTAAGTGTTTCTAGGCTTACGGTTGATAATAATATCCTTGTTGAGTTTAATACTGCTCAATGCTTTGTGAAGGACAAATTAACAGGGAGAGTTCTACTAGAAGGGAGGATTAAGAATGGCTTGTATCAACTCTCAGGAGGTTCATTTCAACATTCAGATCCAAGTGCTTTTATTTCTATCAATTAGAGTTGGCATAGGAAGCTTGGTCACCCAGCAGTATAGTTTTGGACGAAGTACTGAAGGCCTGTAGAATCACAATTCCAGCAAATGATCAGTTCAAGTTCTGTGAAGCTTGTCAATTTGGAAAGTCACATTTTTTACCTTTAAGAAATTGAGTAAATTATACTAACACCCTCTAAGGCTTTTTCATATTACACATAATCCTCCTGCTTTTTTAACGTTTACAACCACCCTCATAGATATACGATGTAATGTTTTTCAAACAATTAGGGAGTTAGTATAATGTATAAGAGATGTCAATGTAATGCTTTTCAAACAATTAAGGGAGTTTGTATAGGGATAAAAAAAGGAGAGATATTGTGTGCAATTTAAAAAACCTCAGGGGATATCAGTGTAATCTACTCTTAAAAATTATGTATCTCATGCTGAAGAACCCCTTGAATTGATACAACAGATGTGTGGGGTTTAGCACCAATAATTTCAACTTCTGGTTTTAAGTTTTATATACATTTTCTTGATGATTTTAGTATATATACTTGGATCTTTTGTTTAAGACAAAAATCTGATGTGCTGCAAGCCTTTGTTCAAGTTTAAAACTATGACTAAAAATCAGTTTAATAAAAGAATTAAAATTATCCAATGTGATGGTGGGGGAGAGTATAAAGGTGTCCAAAATTTGACACAAGAATTTGGTATTCAATTCAGAATGTCATGTCCCTATACTTCACAACAAAATGGTAGGGCAGAGAGAAAACATAGGCACATAGAGGAACTTGGATTAACATTGTTCACTATGTTGAAAATAAGATGAAGGCATAATTGTTTCTGTCTTTTTTCAATGAGATAGTACATTAAATATATAATGTGATACAAAAAGTAAAAAAGGAAATAGAATCAATCCTAAAAGGAAACATAATCAAACCTAATAAAAAGAAATAAAAAGTGCCCAATTACTTTTTAAATAAATCCCCTAATTTAAGAGTTTTTAGATTGACTCTCCTAATAATATATTTACATATTTACAATTCGACACTCCCCCTCAAGCTAAGGAATAGGTGTCTTCTATTTCCAACTTGATGATAAGATCATGGAAACTTGAACTGTTCAGCCTTTTTGTAAGAACGTCAGGCAGTTGTTGTTGTGATGGAACATAGGACATACACACTATGCTTGGTCCTATCATGTAACATAGGATTATAGGTAGTATTGATTACTGACTTGTTGTCACAATATAGCTTTATCGGATCCTTCAATTCAATTCTTAAATCATCTAGAATAATTTTCAGGTATAGTAGTTCACATAGTCCTTGAGCAATTGCTCTAAATTCAAGTTCTGCTGATCACCTTGCTACTACGTTCTGTTTTTTGCTCCTCCATGTTACTAAACTCTCTCTAAGGAAAGTACAATAACTAGAGGTTGATCTTTTGTCCACCAAGGATCTGCATAGCCAGCATCCATGTAATCTTCTAAGGCTAAGGTACTATACCTTTTGAATAGAATTCCTTTCACAAGGTTGTTGTTTAAATAATATAGTATCCTATATGTAGCCCAAAGATGAGATTCTTTTGAATTATCCATAAATTGACTAATAACACCCAATGAATGTGTTATATTTGGTCTTGTGTGAGCAAGATATATAAATTTCCCCACCAACCCTTGATACATTTGCTTGTCAACAATTGGTTCCTCTTGAGTATTTGGGTCCATTAGGGTTGTAACCAGTTTGCATCAAAGCTTTCCTATTTCTGCTAATAATTCTATTACATATTTTTGTTGGGATATAAAGATCGCTTGATTTGAATAAGCAACTTCAATACTAAGAAAATATTTAAGCTTTCCCAGCTCCTTTATCTCAATTTCTCATATTAGTTTTTGCTTTAAATCACCTTTCTCTTTCTTATCATTTCTTGTTATAATGATGTCGTCAACATAGACTACGACTGTAGTCACTCCCCCTATAGCTTTGTGTTTAATAAAGAGGGTGTTGCCACCTTGGCTTTGCTTATACCTAAACTCCTTTATAGCTTTTGTGAATCTATCAAACCATGCTCTAGGGGACTGTTTTAGTCCATAAAGAGCCTTTTGAAGCTCATACACTTTGCGGCCTTTGTCACCTTCAAATCTAGGTAGAATATTCATATAGATTTCCTCATATATATCACCATGAAGGAATGGATTCTTCACATCATATTGCAACTAGCTGCCAATTGAAATGGGCAGCTAATGTAAGCAAAATTCTGACAGTATTCATCTTTGTGACCGAGGCAAAAGTCTCTTGGTAGTCTACTCCATAAGTTTAAGTGTATCCCTTAGTGACTAACCTTGCTTTATGCCTCCTAAGGGAGGTAATAGCCTTGTATTTCATAGTGAATATCCACTTGTAATCAACAATGTTTTTTTCTTTCGGCTTGTCAACCACCTCCCATGTGTTATTCTTCTTTAATGCATTCATGTCTTCTTTCATAGCCTACCTTCATTCACCTTTGACAATGCTTCAAAAGCAATATTAGGGATAGCAATGGTATTTAAACTCATGATAAAATTTCTATGAGAAGGAGACAATTGTTAAGAAAGATATACTAAGATAATGGATAAAGAGACCTTTTTGTGCACTGCCTTGTACCTTTCCTTATAGCACTAGGACAGTATAATTCATTTGCTAAAAAACTTTTAGGTTCTAGTGGTACATCATCTAGCAATATTAATTTAGGTTCAATACTACCCTCCTTTATATTTCCAAAATTTGAGTTGCACTCCTGAACTTGTGTTTGTTTAGGAATAATTTTCCTCCTTGAGTAAATGTTAGGGGACTCAATGGTGCTTAATATATATATATATATATATATATATATATATAATAATCAATTTTCCTATTTCAGCAAGCGCACTGGTTGAACAAGTAGTAAACCTAGTGAGTAGGGTATCGTCTCCACAAGGATTGTTGTTCAATATCAACTACTACCAATAACGATACTATTTGGATGAGCAAAATTGATTTGAAAGTGTAAAGATAACGTGCAATAAATTGAAATAAAGTAAAATGTAGAGGAGAAAAATTAGATACAAATGCAAAACACTAATTAACTACTGTTTATGGGTTTTTAGTTTTTAGTGTGAAGAGTAAAAAATAAAGGTGGTTAGGGTTTGAATCCCTCCATGGGTATCTGATGCGTCTAGAACACGCTTAAGGGCAAGCACACCCTATCACAGTACTAATAATGGACTTGAGTCCAGATATCATACCCTAAGGAACTAATATAGAATACATTTCGAAGAAATTCTTATGTTGTCTAAGTTGTTCAAATTAAGAGGGTTTTGAATACAAAGAATTAAAAATAGATTACTTAAGGGAAAATTGGATTCAATGAGATAAAAATCCTAGGATTATGATTTCACCAATGCCTTTGACTCTCTTTTGCCACTAATTATATTGTAATCTTACTCCCTAATTCAATTGTTAATTTCCTTCAATCAAATTTATTCATAGCTTTTGTTAATGAGTTGTAAACACTTTTTTCTTGTAGTAAATTCCTAGTTGGTCATATAGTGGTTTACTAATTGCCCTAAAGGTTTACTAATTAATTATGGTTCAATCGCTTGTTAACTAACTGATTTAGACATGCAAAGAGTGATCAATTCATAACAATAAGAAATTAAAGAATACTAAGGCAATTCAATTGAAAGAAAAAGGGAAATAAAATTAACAAGTACGAAAAAAGGTTTCAAGTCATCTCAAGCATGACTATACCATAATCCTAGCCTAAGGATTAGTTCTCCATTACAAAAGAGGAACAACCCATTACAATGTGATCCATAGAAATCAAAGATAAACCTTAAGAACAAGGAAAGTCTTTAATTTCTATTTGTTTAGGTCCAAGGGGAGTCCTTCAAGGCTCTGAAAAGTTCTTCTCTCACCAAAAGTCCAGGGTGTAGAAAATATGAGAAAAGGTGTCTACCTATTTTTTAGGCCTCCTATTTATAATGCTTGTGGCGTCCATGGGCCTATTGGAAGCATGGTTGTACATAGTGAAGCACAATCGTGCATGACTTCCAAAGCATGGCCATGCTTAGATCATGCTTTTTCTCACAAGCAGAGTTTTATCAACCAAGCACGATCAGTGCACAATGAAGCACAGTCGTGCATTTTCTTGTAAGCATAACTCTTAAATTATAGCATAATCATGCAAAATGAAGCACGACCATGCATCTTCAGCAATAGCAATTCTCTAGTCCAATCTTAGCCATTTCTTCCGAAATAGTGCTCTTTTCTACACTACACAAAAATAGAGGAAAACAGGTCAAAAATGTCCATGAAAGTAAGCTAACTGCAGCAAATAAATACTCAAATTTCTTGTGCTAATCATAATAATTAAGGGTTTATCAATATCCTTCAATAATCTCACCCACATCCAACACATGTTCATTCACAAACATTGAAGCTCAAATTTCATAATAGTAGATTGAACCAATTCCTTGGCGAAGGTCTCTATGAATCAATCTCAATACCCTGCTTTCGTAGATCTATCAAAAATTGAATCAACCTTTAAATCGAACCCAATTCCTTAGCATCGAAACACTTTGAATCAACCCTAATATTCTACTTCTGTAGCTCCATTAGAATCAAATCAAGCATTAAGTGTGAAATTCACAAGAATACATGTCTTATGAAGGGCTATTCCTAGACTCAACGTAAGACATGGTAATCAAGCATCAATTTAGAACATATACATATGATTCCTCATCATGCATACATTCACACCATTGTCATCAGTGGGTTACTGTGAAAAAGCATTAAAAATAGAGTTAATTACTTAATCTCTTGAAATAAACTTGCATTAGATGAAAAAGGGTTCAATTACAAAGTAGACCCGTGGGATTCATCTATCCTTAACCTAGGAAATTTTAAAAATAGAGCAAAAGAGAAAATGGTAAAGATAATAGATGACAGCTACATTGAAGCTCAAAAAATCCTTTTCCAAGGCTTAAAATTTTCAATGGAGATGGAGAGAGGTAAAGATTAGGATCGGCTCTCTCGAGGACATAACCCTAATGCCTTATTTTGCTTTGTTTCGCACTTTAAATAGCTGAGAACATCATTTTCAGTGTCTCCCACGCTGTCCCAGTGTCCAACATTGTTATCTTTAGCGCTTCTACTAATTTTTTTTTCTAGTAGTCTAGCGTTTCCCATGCTGACCGACATTCAAGATGCTAGGGCACTCACAGCATACAATAATTTTCACAAATTTTTGGGGGTTCTAGCATCCAAGACGCTTCCAAACATTCGAGATGTTGTCAACATTTTTTAGCATCTTATGCTAGAATAGCAATTTTTAGCATCTTATACTGGCACAGTGTTTTCTAGCATTTTTAGTGTTTTTTTTAGCATTCTAGACTCCAAAATCTTGTTTTCCTACATGATTAAAGTTCAAAACATGATTAGAAAAACTTGATTCCAAAATGAAAACAATTTATTGTTGTTTATGACAAAAATACTTAAAATTTAATATTTACAAAGATCTAGGTGCAAAGCTCAAATTATACTAATTTTTATCTATTTCTAAGGTTTCAATGTTTATTTTGTCTTTTCTCTTATTTTTCTATTCAAAATCATGCATATAAGTTCACAAAATATGAATTTATCAATAAACCTGAGAAAATCTTGTGAAATTTTGAGACACACTTACTAGGACTGCACCAAAATCAATATTTGGAGGATTAGAATTTAAATTTAAATCAATATCAGAATCTTCTATAGCAAAATTGGGAGCTTCTTCAAAATTATGGACTTCAAGAATAGTACACATAGGGGCTGGAAATTCTGGAAGTTCAAAGGACTCATAAGAACTGTCTTCTGTCATTGAAATCTCCCCTTGAAGAGAGGACTTACAGAAGAAAGGTTTGTGTTCTAAGAATGTTACGTTTGCAGATATATCCACTTCTTTGATGATGGATTGTAGCATTTATATCCCTTTTGAGTGGGTGAATAGCCAAGGAACACACACCTTACAACTTGTGGATCAACTTTGTCTCTATGTTGTTTGTGAACATGGACAAAGGCTGTGCACCCACATATCCTAAGTATTAGATCATTAGAGGTCCTAAAATAGGGATAAAATTTGTTAAAGACTTTAATGAGACTTCTTATTGTCAAGAATTCGTGTTGGTAGTCGGTTTATCATATGTGAGGCAGTAAGGACAGCTTCTCCCTAGTAGGATTTGGGCATATCTCCTTGAAATAATAAAGCTTGAGTGGTATTGAGTAAGTGGCCATTCTTCCTCTCAGCTACCCTATTTTGTTAGGGTGTATTAACACATAATGAATCATGGATGATGACTTGTGAAGTGAAGTATGTAGACAACAAATGATTAAAGTAATCTCTAGCATTGTCAATTCTGAATTTTTTAATTTTGGCCCCAAATTGAGTTTGAACCATTGAGTAGAAGCTTGGGAATTATGATGCTTACATCAGATTTTTGTTTGAGAACAAAAAATCCATGTAACGCAAGTGCAATCATTAATTAATGATAAAAACAAATAAGACCCGTAAATATTAGGTACAGCAGAAGGTCCCTAAACATCACTCTGTACTAAATTGAAAGGATGAGAACTTCTTTTATTGTTGGAAGGAAAAGTTACACGTGTATGCTTAGCCAACTCATATACATCACAATGAAATTTAATGACATCTAATCCTTGAAACAATTAAGGAAACATCAATTTTAAGACATTCAACGATGGATGTCCTAAATAGAGATGCTGTAGCCAAACAACATCCTTATTTGAAGAACTAAGAAAAGACAAAGGTAGATTTTTCTTTTTGAAGTCTTAGGCTTCAAGGTGGTAAAGGCCATTTCTCTTCTTAACAAGTCCAATCTTATTCCCCGATCCCTAATCTTAGAGAACACAATAGGAAGGAAAGAATGTAGCATAACAATTGAGATCATTAATAAGCTTCTTAATAGAAACAAGATTGGCTGATAATTTTAGCACATGGAGAACATCTTTCAAAATAAGTGTAGGAATAATGTATATGTCTCCATCACCTACAACAGTAGCAACGACCCAGTTGCTACAACAATTTTCCTATTACTTGAACAAGGATTATAGGAATGGAAAAATTGTGATGTAAGAGTCATATGATCTAGTGCACCTGAGTCAATTACCCAAGAGGTGACACAAGATGAGACATTCACGTAAAGAAGAGTACTAAAAATGCCAAAGAGCAAGATCCAACAAGTGAATCAGTAGGCTTCTCAAGTGTTCCTAGCAAAGTTTTTAGCTTATGAATTTTTGCATCATTGAAACCTCCTCTCTAAATGGCTCTAGGGATTTTTCCACACATGTGCTTGAGGCCTTTGTTGCCTTCCACAATGTCCTCACTCCTTGCTTGGTGGTTTTCCATTTAGCTTCCAACATTTTTCTCTCATATGCCTTGGTTTATTACAGTAAGTGCACCATAGATTGTCTTTATTGTCCTTCCCTTGGCCTTGATAATTAAAGGTTTATTTGGCAGCTCACTTTTCTCCTTTTACAACAACTCTTGTTTGGTTACCAATGTTTAACCTTCTATGTTTTAAGGCCCAAGCATACCTTCTTTTGCCTAAACCATAGAGATTGCTTCTTCTAAGGAAGATGTGTCCTTACAAAGAATCTAAATCCTGACTTGGTCAAATTTAGGGTTCAGTCCAGCTAGAAAATCATATACACTATCTTGTACAATGAACTTCTTCAAAAGTAATGCATCTTCAGTGCACTCCATATCAACACATGGTAATGATCCAACTTTTACCATAGATTTTGTAAGGTGTTGGCATACTTTGTTACTGACTTGTTCCCTTGATTAGTTGCTGCAGTTTTCACTTTTATCTCGTACACTTAGGCAACATCATTGGCCTTTGAATATGTACAACTGATGAAATCCTAAATGTCTTTTGTTGTCTTCAAGAACATGTAACTATTACTGATTGTGGGTTCCATAGAATCCTATAACCAGGACACATCATAAAGTCCTCTTCATCCTATGAGTCGAATTTTGGGTCCTTCTTGTCTGGACCAAAACTCAAAAGATGAGAAAGATGTCCTCTACCCTTAAGACAGGTCTTGACAAAATGGGATCACTTGAGAGATTTCTTCCCATTGAGGTGATAAAACGCTCAAATACACTATAATTCACTAGTTTTCTAAATCGAGTTGGACTTGTTAAAGGGAGGATTAAGGTTGCTGGTCATTGTGGTTTCTATTTTTGCTTTTGACATGGTGATAAGGAAAACACCTAGAAATCAATAAACACGCAACAACAAAAAGGTAGTGCATATTTGCTTTCTATAGAGATGGGATTATGTAGGAATTAA
Source organism: Spatholobus suberectus (assembly GCA_004329165.1). Classification (NCBI taxonomy): domain Eukaryota; kingdom Viridiplantae; phylum Streptophyta; class Magnoliopsida; order Fabales; family Fabaceae; genus Spatholobus; species Spatholobus suberectus. The sequence continues at coordinate 64,902,163 of CM014729.1, forward strand.
GGTTGCCTTCAGGTAGATCAGGGGCACAGCAATAAGGCTATTTAATGAAAGGACACAGAAGTAGCAATTAAGGCTGCCCTAGCTTACAAAAGAGAGAGTTACAGCAATAAAGGTTGCGCAAGTGAGAATAGGAGCCAGAGACTCCATTGATAAACCCTGGGCTCTTGATACCATGTAAAGAAAATAAGATGAAGGAAAAATTGTTTCTATCTTTTTCCAATGAGATAGTACATCAAATCTATAATGTGATACAATAAAGCAAAAAAAGAAATAGAATTAATCCTAATAAAAAGAATAAAAAAGTGCCTAATTACTTGTTAAATAAATCCCCTAATTTAAAGGATTTTAGATTAACTCCCCTAATAATATATTTACATACTTATAGCTCGACACTCACTCAAGCCAAAATGTCATTATACTACTGGTGGGAAGCCTTTTCAACAATAGTATATTTAATAAATAGATTACAAACACCTACCATTAAAAAACAGAATCCTTACTCCCTTCTCTTTTCGAAAAAACCAGACTACAACACACTCAAGCCCTTTGGGTGTTCATGTTACCCATGTCTCAAGCTATATAACAGGCATAAGTTGTAGTTCCATACCACTAAATGTGTATTTCTTGGCTATAGTGGTTCGTATAAGGGATATAAGTGTATGAACTCAAGTGGAAGGATGTTTGTCTCAAGACATGTAGCTTTTAATGAAGACTACTTCCCATTTCACAATGGACTCATCAATACTAAGGATCCTACTAAAACAAACTAAACTAACATCTTTCTCTTATCCTTTTCCTTTCTTTCTGCATGTGTCAATGATAGTCAAAGGGTACATGCTTGTCAAGAAACAAACTTTAGAAATTTCAACAGGAGCTCATAATAGAATGTCAATCAAGAAGAAGACAGCATACAAGGTTCATCAATCAGTCTAGCAAGTACTCAAAACCAGTCATATGAGGAGGAGAGATCTGATAATACACTCAGAACAGTGGTAGAAGAAAACAACTACAACAATAATGATGTAGTTGTGGATTCAAGAGATGCAGTAATACAAAGTGAGTTGCAACCACGCAATATACACATGATGCATACAAGAAGAATATCTGGCGTTTACAAACCAAAACATCCTTATGTAGGATCTGTTGAGAAAGAGGTAGAAGAAAGGGAACCAGAATCTATTAAGGAAGCGATGCAACGATTAGAATGGAGAGTAGCTATAAACTCTGAATTGAAGGCACTTGTCCCAAATGATTCCTGGACTCTAGTGTCATACCAAGGGCAAAAGAATGTTATCGAGTCAAAGTGGGTTTTTAAAACAAAATACAAAGTAGATGGCACCATTAAAAGGAGGAAAGCAAGTTTAGTTGTAAAAGGATTTAAGCAAACAATGAGAATTGATTATGAGGAGGCTTTCAACCCTGTTGTAAAGGCTAGGCACTGTGAGAATCATCTTAGCCGTAGTTGTACACTTTAATTGGGATATAAGGCAAATGTAGGGGTGAGCAAAGGACGGGTTATAATGGGTTTATCTCTGTCCTTACCTAAACCAAAATTTTGATCGGGTCATTTATGTGAACTCGAACCAGACCCGATCAAGACTCAAAATATATGGGACGAGACTGAATCAACCAAACTTTTTAATGTAATATATCAATCTTATTATTATGTATATTTAAATATAAAATAAAAAAGTATAAAACTTAAACTAAGGTATATTTTACAATATATATTTTAAAATAAATAATATCATTATAAATATAATATCATGTTATACATAGTATGATCCATTAAATTAAAAAGTTTTATTATTAATACATAATTGTTTCAAAAAACTTATACTTTTAAGATAATATAGGACATCAAACTGGGTTGGGATAACCCGAAGCATAACCTGAACCCATTCTTAAAATACATTGGGTCTAATTTCAAAAAATAAACCCATCAAAATTACCCTCAGGCCAGGCCGGGTCAGTGGGACGGGTTGAGTCTTGTTCACCTCTAAGCAGATGGCCATAAATAATGCATTCCTAAATGGACATCTTAAAGAAACAGTCTACATGTATCAACGTGAAGGATTTGTAGATCCAGTAAGGCCACAACACATTTGTCAACTCATTAAAGCAATCTATGGATTAAAGCAAGCACCATTAGACTCAAAGGTTCTTTACTTGAGTAAGGGTTCCAAAACACAGAGTGATTCATCTCTCTTTGTTCTCAAGGGCAAAGGTCACATAACCTTCTTGTTAATTTATGTAGATGATATTATTGTGACGAAAAGTAGTTCAAGATTCTCAAAAGCATTCATCTAACAACTAAACTTGATCTTTGCATTAAAGAACCTAGGACAACTACATTACTTTCTTGGAATAGAGGTGAAAAGAGATGTAGAGAGATGTATCTAAAGTAGACAAAGTATATTTTAGATTTGCTAAGAAAATTCAAGCTAGAGAATGCTTCTTCATGCCCTACTCCTATGGTAACAAGCAGAACATTTAACACTAATGTAGAACCCCTAAAAAAATCCTATAGTGTATAGGTAAGTTATTGGTGCCCTTCAATATTTAACAAATACTAAACCTAACATTTCATACTCTATGAATAAATTTAGTCAATTCATGAGTGCTCCAATTGTTGAGCATTGGAAGTGTCTAAAAATAATCTTAAGATATCTTCGAGGAACCATGGACCACTGTTTACACATTAAAGCTTCAAAATATTTGGATCAATCAGGATTCTCTAATGCAGATTGGGCCACTAGTACAAATGATAGGAAATCAATAGGTGGTTATTGTGTTTTTCTTGGTGAAACACTAGTTGCTTGGTCATCTAGGAAGTAATGGGTTGCAACACATTCCAACATAGAAGCAAAATATAGAGCTCTAGTAGATTTGGCAGCTCAAATAACTTGGATCAAGTCTTTGCTGCAAGAAGTAAAGCTACCATTATCTAGAAAGCCAATTCTTTGGTGTGATAATGTGAATGTAAAGTCATTAGGCCTCAAATCCAGTATTGCACACTAGAACGAAACATATTGAAATCGACATACATTATGTGCGAGATCAAGTGCTTCAAGGTCAAATCATTATAGCATATGTGCCTTCTACAAACCAAACAATAGACTACTTGACAAAAGCTCTCTCTCACTCACATTTCACTTTGCTTAGGGACAAACTCAGTGTGATACAATCACCCACTCGTTTGAAAAGAGCAGTTAAAGGATAAGATGTTGAGTTGTTACATCATATTATGATATGATCAAGAGTCAATCTAGGTGCAACTGATTGTTATTCAATTTTGATTTAATTTTGTAATAGTTTGTTATTGTGTTAGCTAACAAAAAAGCATATTTGTAGAAGTTAGTTTTGGGAATCTTATCTACAATTGTATATTTAAACCATGTACATCTTTTGCAATAAGTGAATAATAAACTGAGTTCTCATTCCAATTTACGTTTTAAATTTCTAACTTAAGTGACCAAGCAAGGGTAAGCCAAAGTAACTAAATAGGAGTTAGCAGTTGATTTGGTAACTGAAATGACCCGTGAAGCTGCCAAATTTGTTTTTTAATTTCCCTAATTTTTAGGCAATAAAGAGTCAAATATCTGTTAGTATCAGAATATTTGATTCTTCTTTTTTTGGGCATCCATTATGCAAATGAATAGCATATTTTATGCATTTTCAATTTCCTTATTATTGTATAAATACACATTCTACAATTCAATAAAGAATGCCTTCTACAATTCATATTATACTCTCGTTCCTTCTTTCCGCAGCCCTCTATATTTTTTTAAATAACCAACAAATTGGTATCAGAGCAGACTTCTTACGGGACCTGTGTCATGGATGCTGAGGCAAGTTTTTCACAGGCTGCTCTTCTTATATTTGACGGAGAAAATTATGACCTTTGGACAGTGAGAATGGAGACTTACTTGGAGGCTTTAGATCTCTAGGAAGCTATAGAAGAGGATTATGATGTTCCTCCACTACTAGACAATCCTACAATGGCCTAAATAAAAATGCACAAGGAGAAAAAAACCAAAAAGGCAAAGGCGTGTTTGTTTGCTGGAGTTTCAAAAACAATTTTCACAAGAATCATGACTCTTAAAACTGCAACAGCAATCTAGAATTATCTGAAGGAAGAGTACATAAGAGATTATCGGATACGAAATATGCAAGTTCTGAATTTAATAAGAGAATTTGAATTACAAAGGATGAAGGAGTCTGAGATAATCAAAGAGTACTCAGACAGACTGCTTGGTATTGCTAACCAGGTGAGGTTACTAGGCACAGAATTTGCAGACTCAAGAATTGTACAAAAAATTCTTGTGACGGTGCTTGAAAAGTATGAAGCCTCTATAACAACTTTGGAGAACACTAAGGATCTATCTAAGATCACTTTGGCAGAAGTTTTGCATGCTTTAAAGGCACAAAAACAAAGAAGGCTTATGAGACAAGAAGGATCTATGGAGGGTGCCTTTCAAGTCAAGTTACAAATCAACAATAATAGCAAAAGCAACAATCAAAACAATAACACTCAGGTACATCCACCCTGCCCTCATTGTAAAAAAACTAATCACCCATAAAAAAGGTGCTGGTGGAGGCCAAACTCAAGGTGTCACAGGTGTCGTCAGTTGGGGCACATGGAAAGGATATGCAAATTTCAACAACAAGAAGAAGAAGTCAAGGTTGTTGAGGATCAATCAAAGGAGGAGCAGTTGTTTGTTGTATCATGCTTTGCTGCTAGTAGCTCTAAAGAAAGTTGGCTTATTGATAGTGGTTGTACAAACCACATGACCTATGATCATGAACTTTTCAGAGAGCTTGATGAAGCTGTTTTCTCTAAAGTCAAGATTGGAAATGGTACATATATTGAAGTAAAAGGCAAAGGAACTGTGGCAATTAAAGGTTGTAGAGGTTTGAAACTAATTTCTAATGTTTTATATGTCCTTGAAATCAATCAAAACCTTTTAAGTGTTCCTCAGTTGCTGGAAAAAGGTTATAAGGTGTTGTTTGAAGACAAAAATTGCATGATCAAAGATTTAAAAGGCAAATAGGTGTTCAATGTTCGAATGGAAGGCAAAAGCTTTGCCTTGGATTTCATGAACAAGGAGCAGGTTGCAATGCACAAAGAGGTTAGCAGTACGGTACTTTGGCACAAGAAATTGAGCTATTTCCATCACAATGCTCTAATGTTTATGAAGAATAACAATCTTGCAAAAAATTCCCTTTAATTAGAAGACAAACTTCTTGCTTGTGCTATCTACCAATATGGAAAGCAAACAAGGCTCCCTTTTCCACAAAATATGACTTGGAGGGCTATAGAATGGTTGCAATTAATACACACAGATGTTGGAGAGCCCATAAGCACACCATCACTAAATGGGAGTAAGTATTACATTGTTTTCATTGATGACAACACAAAAATGTGCTAGATTTACTTTATGAAGTTTAAATCTGAAGCTACTCACATCTTTTGGAAGTTCAAAGCTTGGGTGGAAACTCAAAACAAGTGCAAGCTACAAGTAATCAAATCTGACAATGGAACTAAATATACCTCTAAAAAATTTAATAAGTTTTGTTAAGATGCGGGCATAAAACACCAGTTGACAGCACCTTATTCACCTCAACAAAATGGCACTGCAAAAGGAAGAACAGGACAATTATGGAGATGGCTAGATGCTTGCTTCATGAAAAAGAATTGCCAAAGAAATTCTGGGCAAAAGCTGTAAATATTGCAGTATTTTTGCTAAACAGACTACCAACAAAAGCTTTGCAAAAAAGGACACCATTTGAAGCATAGGATGTGAAATTCTTGGAGTTAGATAGCTGGAGCTGGGAACATGACAAGAAGATTGAATTTCAGGAAGAGAATGAAGATGTAGATGAAGATCTTGTTAGAAGAACAAGATCACTTTCTGACATCTATCAAATGTGTAACGTTGCCATCATGGAACCTGCTAGATATGAAGAAGCTGTAACTAATAAAAAATGGATAGAGGCAATGAAGGAGGAGCTCAAAATGATTGAAAAAAATCAGACATGGGAGTTGGTGGACAGACCTAATCATAAGAAAGCCATTGGAATCAAGTGGGTTTATAGGACCAAGCTAAATTCTGATGGTTTTGTAAACAAGTATAAGGCAAGGCTTATTGTTAAAGGATATGCCCAAATCTTCGATGTAGATTTTTCTGAAACCTTTACTCCAGTTGCTAGGTTGGATACTATAAGGTTGTTATTCGTACTTGCTACACAAAATGGTTGGGTTTCAAAAGAAGTCCTCAAGAAGTTCAACATGGAAGAATGCAAACCAGCTGCAACTCCAATGAATCAAAAGCAGAAGTTTTGCCAAGAAGATGACGCTGAAAAGGTTGATGAGAGGTTGTATAGGAGCTTAATAGGGTGCTTGATGTTTTCAACAGCAACTAGACCGGATATTATGTATGCTGTTAGTTTACTATTAAGGTACATGCATTGTGCTAGTGAAATTCACTCTCAAGCAGCAAAAAGAATTCTTAGATATGTTAGAGGCACAATTGATAATGGAATAAGGTTTAGTCAAGTCAAAAGTTTCAGTCCTCTTGGTTATTCTGATAGTGATTGGGCAGGATGTGTTGATGATATGAGAAGCACCTCAGGTTATTGCTTCATGTAACATTCCGGGCGCTGACGAGGGCGGGGAGTGATTGCCGGTGCAAAAGAGATGAGGCACGGACAATGAGCGGCTCCTGGCAGGCTTCCAGCGAGAGGGATACATGAATGAATCGAATACACACCCAAACGAGAGGGATCCAGAGGCTGTGCGGGTATGGGACTGTACAGTTGAGGATAGCTTAAAGGAATTAATAAGTGTGCTACCTATACCATCAAAATGCATCTACTTTTCGGTAGCCCATCACTTAAGAACTCCATAGTTAAGCGTGCTTAACTTGGAGCGATTTAGGGATGGGTGACCTACTGGGAAGTTTCCCAGGAAGCGTGTGAGTGAGGACAAAGCACGCTGAAAAGTCTTGTGTTGGTTTGTGGGGACAGTCACTCATCCTGAAAGCGGCCGGGCGTTACAAAGTGGTATCAGAGCAGGGCCTCTCTCCCAGTACGGTGTGGTTCGAGGACGAACCTAGCGGAAGCTGGTGGGCATGTAACATTCCGAGCGCTGACGAGGGCGGGGAGTGATCGCCGGTGCAAAAGAGATGAGGCACAGACAATGAGCGGCTCCTAGCAGGCTTCCAGCGGGAGGGGTACATGAATGAATCGAATACACACCCGAACGAGAGGGATCCAGAGGCTGTGCGGGTATGGGACTATACAGTTGAGGATAGCTTAAAGGAATTAATAAGTGTGCTACCTATACCATCAAGATGCATCTACTTTTCGGTAGCCCATCACTTAAGAACTCCATAGTTAAGCGTGCTTAACTTGGAGCGATTTAGGGATGGGTGACCTACTGGAAAGTTTCCCAGGAAGCGTGTGAGTGAGGACAAAGCACGCTGAAAAGTCTTGTGTTGGTTTGTGGGAACAGTCACTCATCCTGAAAGCGGCCGGGCGTTACACTTCACTCTTGGTTCTGGTGTGTTTTCATGGTGTTTTAAAAAACAAGAAGTTATAGCTCGATCAACAGTAGAGGTAGAGTATAGCTGCTGCTACTGCTATGAACCAAGCTCTTTGGATTAAAAAGCTCATGACAGACTTGCACATGAAACGAAGAGAAAGCACACATATATTTGTGGACAACCAAGCTACAATTTCAATTGGTAATGATCCAGTGTTCCATGGTAGAACAAAACACTTCAAGATCAAGTTTTTCTTTCTACGAGAAGTTCAGAAGGATGGAGAAGTGCAGCTTGTTTATTGTAGAACAGAACATCAAAATGCTGACATCCTAACAAAGGCACTTCCTAAAGGCAGATTTGAGTTCTTAAGGAAAAGTCTTGGAATATACAGCTCTAGTGTCAAGGAGAAGTGTTAACTGAAATGACCAGTGAAGCTGCCAAATTTGTTTTTTAATTTCCCTAATTTTTAGGCGATAAAGAGTCAAATATCTGTTAGCATCAAAATATTTGATTCTCCTTTTTTTAGGCATTCATTATGCAGATCAATAACAGATTTTATGTATTTTTAGTTTCCTTACTACTGTATAAATACACATTTTGCAATTCAATAAACAATGCCTTCTACAATTCAGATTATACTCTCGTTCCTTCTTTCCACAGCCCTCTATATTTTTTTAAATAACCAACATGATTGAATGTTGGCTGAAATAATGTCATCGATATTGATACTCCTCCTAGTCATGATTATTGCCCAAGTCGTTTTAACTTAATCAAATATCACATCTGCTTATTAGCTCAAGGTAGAATATTAGTGACCAAGAACGATGCCCAAATCTTTAGGATTATTTTTTGATCATTGGAGGAGACCTTCTTCAATTAAGGTATTCTACCTTTTGTATTTATATAACCCATTAAGCTGCAGACCGACCTATTAGCCAAAGCATATCTTTTGGGTCATGTGGGTTGCGTCGGAGATCCTACCATCCACCATTTCCAATTGATGTTACAAAGAGCATAGTGACAAGGGTTACAAAGAAGAGATAAATAGGGATGGGTTAGCGAAAGGGCTTAGAGAAAAGGGTAGAGTGAAATGGAGAAGAAAATTGTGCATTCATATGATTGAAGATTAGTATTGGTAAAGTTGGCACTAATATTAAATTGAAGGTAAAGTTGGCTAGACTGAAACTAAGTGCACCTAAGAAACTCATTTATGGCTATCACTTGAACTTCTAAGCTTTCACTTGAACTTCTAGTCAACACTATACTAACAAGAATAGCATTATTGTAATGACATTAAATTTTGCTTATATTTTATTATTTTCTTTGTACCGAATCATTTGAATATAAATTAGATAAATAGTACAACCATCTTTCAAGAAACACTTAAATTATGTTATTTTTATTTTAAAATATATTATTTTTCTTGAGAGACTAATATATATACCTCCTTTTATTGTATTTTAACATAAATATAATGGTAATGAATAATTATCAACAACTCTTAAGCATGTCCACATTCGAGATAAAAGAAAGAAACCACTAAGGAAGTTTGTGATTCCTATAGTTTTTTGTAACAAGACAATGTTTTGAAGTGAAACTTGGACTATATATACATCTTTGTCTAGCTTGTACTAAAATGGACCACGAAGTCATCAATAGGATGAAAAAAAATATATTTGTCTTGCATTAGGTTAATTAACCAAAGGTAAAAATATGATTATGATCAAGTTTAGATAAAATTTGTCAATAAATACTTACATATAAATATAGAGATAAAATAAATCTTTTTTTTATAAATTAAGATCAAGTTATACACTTAAATTTTTTAAGAAACTCCATTAGGAACCGCCTCACCGTCGACGTGAAGAGTGAAGACATGGTTGTGCCAACTGTGAAGGCAACCTCAGGTCAAGTGTTCTTACAAGTGCCACAACTTCATGACGTGTTGCCTAAAAAATATATCACCCCACCGTCCCTTCTCAATCGCCGGCAACGTACGTCAAAAACTAAGGAGCGTGATTTGTTACCTATTTAAAATTTTGGCTTAATTAACTTTTGCCCTCAAAGTTTTACAATTTCACGAATTTTGTTTCTCATTTTTTTTTTTTGCGAACTTTGCTCTTTGGTAGAAAATTTGCCACAATTAAAGAAAAAAAACTCTACAAAATTGTCTTAATTGAGATAGTTTAATGGAAAAATTATTATAATTTTTTTAATTGTGACAGCTTTTTATATTAGTACAAAATTTGTGATATTTTGTAAATTAGAGAGTAAAATCTGCAAAAATAAATAAAATTAAGAGGACAAAATTTATGAAATTATAAAATTTTGGGAGTAAAAAGTACAATTAAACTTAAAATTTTTAAAGAAACAAACATCTCTAAAATTTTCTATAAGAAACAATTTTCTTAAAATGATAATTTTTGTTCAACACATAATTTGGATCTAGAAAGGCAAAGTGGCGGAACGTGAATTTGGCCATACTCCAATTCCCCTGCTTTCAGGGATGCGGGATGACAAGATCGAGCTAAGATCACGTGACCAAGCACGTGGCATTACTGAATACTAAATCCCGAGGGAGATTCCAATGGCGTACGAGACTAGTTCTGACGTATGATACTGGATGATGGTGATGTGTTGTTAGTGCTTGTCACTGCCAAGAGTCTTTGAGTGGAAACAAAAGAGAAAGAACCACAAAAATTGAGAGAGTATTGAAAATGGTGTAATTCTCGTTGAAGATTATGGAATGAGTGTTATCTTTGAAAATTGGAATTTTACTTCCACAATACGTTATTACTATTTCACTAGAGACGGTTTAGTGATGAAAATGTTTAAATAATGTGTATAGAGTTTTAAGTTTTAATTTTGTTGTTTTTATTATACACCAAAAAACACTTATGTTAATAATTAATGTAAATCTTTATTATCTAAAAAAAGTGTATTGGATTGAGATTTTAAAGAATTTTAAAAGATTTTTTTGTGATCAAAAAGTCTTGTAATGTTCAATTAAGACTTTTTAATAATATAAATAAGTCTTGTAGTATTTAATTAAGACTATCAGGATTTTTTAAGAAAGTAACAAAATCTGGTAGTATTCAATTGAGATTTTTTATGACTTACAAAAAGTTTTTGATATTCACAAACATGCAAACTTCGGTGGATTATTTAATAAGGTAAATTTTGTGTGACTTTTTAGTAGGATGTATAAATATCACACCCTTCTAACAATCCAATACAAATCCTTAAGACTTTTCTCCTCTATCATTCCTTCTTTTTTTACCATTGTCAGACTTTTCTTTCTCTCATCACACATAATTCCTTCTCTCTTCAGTCGAAGGTGATATGGACATTAATATTGTACTTAGTCTTCTCTTTTTTTCAATCCTACACACTTTCTATGTAATTAGGTAAAAGACCTTTCTATTTGTCTTTATTAACTTGTTTAGATGAATGTATTGTATACATCACTAAAAAGATAATGTCAAAAACGCATAAAAAAACACGTGCATTACCAATATCAATCACATACTTGCACACCAATCCCAACATAAATTATAGGACTTCGTTTAGCTTCAAATAAAATAATGTGCTCTGCAACATGGGTTATGTAGATTTCATGTTCCTTAATATTATTAGAAATTTTTGTCCCATAAAATTATTAAGAAGTTCAAACTTTTTTTTTCCTTGACACTCCTTATTGTTTAGACAACAATGACATGTGCTTATAGACCGACAGTTCTTCAATACTAAGCAAATACTATGAACTATGACTTGTTATGTGATTGAGTTATTAAAAGGAACTTCAGGCGGTATTGAAATGGTTAGGTGATAAGTAATAATTCATCATATGTATTAGAAAACAAATATTTTTATTTTGACAAAATTAGTAGGATATGAACTATTAAAAGATTAGAAAAATTGTATTGATTTTATTTTTTTTATCAAAATTTTATCATTTTTTATTATGTTTTTATTGATTATCGTAACTTTGAATGTTTTCTAAAAATTTCATGAGATCTTTTTAAATTTTATAAATCTATAAAGTCTTTTCAAATCTTATAAATTCTTATAATATAAATATATTAAAATCTAAATTATAAAATCTTGATTATAAAAGTTTTTTAAAAAAATCTTATACGTCATTATATTTTTACATAATAATTTAATAATTTTTTAAAATATAGAAGACTTTTTTACGTTAAAATAATCTTATAAAATTTCCATCCAATGTAGGCTATAATCTATTGATAATGCTGACCAAGTGATAATTGATGATGAAAAGATTGCCGCAGAAAGATATGATAGACCTTAAAAACACTGGTTGCATCTCTTCCACTGCGCTCGATTTATCGAAATGGCTCTGCTCCAGCTGCTGAGCGAAGGTTTTAGACCATTCTTGCTCTTTGTATCCATTTTCATAGTACTATTGATGAAATTCCTCTTTATAGACAAGCCAAGAAAGAGAAGGTCCAATCTCCCTCCAAGTCCTCCCGTCATACCCATCATTGGCAATCTTCACCATCTTGGCACCTCGCCCCACCTAGCTCTTCAAAGACTCACAGACAAGTATGGTCCCATAATTTTCCTACAACTTGGTCAAATCCCAACGGTGGTTGTTTCCTCAGCAAGACTAGCAAAGGAAGTGTTGAAAACCCATGATCTTCCACTTTCAAGCCGTCCACAACTCTTCTCAGCCAAATACCTCTTCTACAACTGCACAAATATTGTTTTTTCTCCTTACGGTGCTTACTGGAGGTATATCAGGAAAATTTGCATACTTGAGCTTCTGAGTGCCAGAAGGGTTAACTCATACAGTTGTGTTAGAGAAGAAGAAGTTGCTCGTCTAGTTCGTAGGGTTGAAGGGTCTTATCCTGGAACTACCGATTTGTCCAAGATGCTGGGGCTGTATGCAAATGATGTCCTTTGCCGAGTAGCATTTGGAAGGGACTTTTCAGAAGAAGGAGACTATCATCGACATGGGTTCCAAAAGATGCTTGATGAGTATCAGGAACTCCTTGGAGGATTCAGTGTTGGTGACTTCTTTCCTTCCTTGGAGTTCATACACAGCTTGACGGGTATGAAGTCAAGACTCCAAGACACTTCTCGAAGATTTGATCAACTCTTTGATCGGATACTGAATGAACACATGGGTTCCAATAAAGTAGAGGAGCACAAGGACCTTGTAGATGTTTTGCTCGAGGTGCAGAAGAATGACTCGGATGAGATGCCTCTCACCACTGATAATATCAAGGCAATCATCTTGGTTAGTGAAGCCTTTATAACCATGTGTTTGTTTAGAATAAATTCTCAGTCTAGTCTAAGTATTTATCACTTTAATTTTTTAACTTTTTATAAAAACCTCATTTTATTACCTGATACTTTCATCTTGCTTAATTGACAAATAACAACCCTCTGTGTTACTGCAGGACATGTTTGCTGCAGGAACTGATACAACCTTCATAACTCTTGATTGGGCAATGACAGAGCTGCTAATGAATCCACAGGTGATGGAAAAGGCACAAAAAGAAGTACGGAGCATCTTGGGAGAAAGAAGAGTTGTTGCAGAGAGTGATCTGCATCAATTGGAGTACATGAGAGCTGTTATCAAAGAGACATTTCGATTGCATCCTGCAGTTCCAGTATTAGTCCCAAGAGAATCGATGGAAGATGTTGTGATAGATGGGTATAGAATTCCAGCTAAAACAAGAATTTTTGTTAATGCTTGGGCAATAGGTAGGAACCCAGAAAGTTGGGAAGATCCCAATGCATTTAAACCAGAGAGGTTTTTAGGGAGTGATATTGACTACAAAGGGCAGGATTTTGAGCTATTACCGTTCGGGGCAGGTAGAAGAGGTTGTCCAGGTATTACTTTTGCTATTGCAGTTGTTGAGCTTGCTCTAGCTCAACTCCTCTACAGTTTTGATTGGGAGCTTCCTCCTGGTATTACACCCAAAGACTTGGATCTCACTGAAGTCTTTGGTATCTCAATGCACAGGAGAGAACATCTTCATGTGGTTGCTAAACCATACTTTCCGTGAAGACTCGGGATACAGCAAGCAAGCGTAGAAAGAAGGGCATGTGAATTGGACTTAAATAGTAGTTAGGTATAAGTTAATGTTAAGCAGTAAGTAAGTTAGCTATTGTGTAAATAAAAGTAAGACAACTAAATGAATCATTAGGGAGTTGTATGATAGGAAGAACTTGGTTCTTTTGGAAGTTTACACTATCAATTCAGCTATTTTGAGTTGCTTGATGAATAAATGGAAACATCTTCAGAAGGTCACGTTCATATACCCTGGGCCTCCATAAAAGAAGAAACTTGAAACCAAAATTTTTGGACAAACTATTGCAAGAAATTTATAGCAGAAAGAGACATTTGTTAAAAATTCAAAAATAAAAAATATAACTTTTTAAGTTCCTAATGCATAGAGCACTACTTTTTAGTAAATGCTTTTCATTTCTTGTTTTCTAGTGTGTTTAAAGCATTTATTAGTAAAACCCCTAACAAAAATTGTTTTCTTTAGACCGTGATGCCTGCAATCAATGCTGTGCAATAGTTTCCAAAAATTGTTTATGATGCACCAATCACCTACATTAAGAGACAGACAATAAGGAACTGACAAGCATCTGCAATTCATCATTTATAACTTTCGCAGTACTGGCAAACTAAAATCACATCGAATTTTCAAAGACCCAGCTTATATCAAATATAGATCCATAAGTTTGCTTTACTCTACTTGATTTTACAATTTTGGGAAGGCAATGGAAATTACTAAAATGAAAAGCAAGAGTACATCCTGTGGTGCTTAGAGAATCTTACTTCACTACTACTTAAGTCTTAATATCTACCTCTGTTACACAATACCTTCTTTTCAGAATTAATCATCAATTTTAAAGACAACATAATTTCAAAAGGGAGGAAATGACGGAAAGCAAAATGGATGCAAATGCACACAATCACAATACATTAAACAATCACAGCCACGAGAGGGCTTCTGCAACAACATAAACAGCGTTCAGAATTAATCTAGTAACATACACGGTCAGTTAGAATACAGACAAATGGAATCAAAACAGTAACATTGATGGAACAGTACTATGACAAAATTGATTTTTTTCATTTTTGTTATGGAAATTTCTAGAAGAAAAATACAAGCATTTGGCCAAAAAAGGTATTAGTACATAGCCATATGGAAGAAACCTACAATAAAATGGCTGCCCAACTATTTGCATTAATAACCCAGAAGTGAAAATAAGATGGGGAGATTATGACAGAATCTCAGAAAGCATCTGCAGGCATATCATCTTAACTAAAGGATGAGCAGTGAGCCTCTGCCAAGTGTCAGCATCCAAAATTCAGTTCCTTAGCCTGATGTCTCATATGTGCTCATCACAAGGGACATTATCTCCATGAGGATTAATCAAAAACTTCAAGCAACCATACTACCTCAATGGGTCTTGATATCCTGAAGATAGCGCCCAATTTGCTGAGCACCAATATATAGTGCATCAGCAACAAGAAATACTCCAATCTATGCCACAAATGTCAAACTTGTGACTGTCAAGATTAAGAAATAAGATTTAGTTATTTACAACTAAAGGTCTGCAACAGAAAAATTACCAGGCGTGCAGAAAACACTAATCTATATCCCCAACCTTCCTTGGCTGCAGCTGCTCTTTGTTGATCAGTCCAACTGGAAATAATTATGAACTCAGAAATTTGCAACCATATATAAAGGATATCCTAAATTTTTAGAATATATAAAATCTCATTTGGAGACTGCAAATTGTAATCATGTTATTATGCCCATGTAATTGATTGTGTCCAACAAGCAATGAACACTCCGCCACATAAAAGAAAGTTGTCATCAACTAGAGAATAGATCATAACTCAAATCTGTATAATATTCTTTTGTTGTTAAACTTTTTAGTATGTGATGCAACTAGGAAATTAGGCTATACAAGTTTCTGTTACCATTGCCAGCAAACATTGACAGAGTCGGTTGTCATGAATTCTTGACAATCTGGAAATACGAAACACATCTATATTGTCTCTTAATGAAATATTGCAGAAATCTTTTTCTTTGCAACAACAATTGTAGCTTAGTTACTTGCATGCATATAATGACACCCAATTTGCTAAGTGAACAGTAAATTAGTAGGTAATTTTATCTTTTGGCGTGAATCTGTGATAATATATAAATTATAAACCACTGCCTATGGACTCAATCAATCTAAAACAAAATAAATCAATTCTGAAAATGATAGTTATTAATATGTAAATAACATAAAATTTTTCTTTTGTCATTCAAATTAAAAAACAAAACAAAACAAGACCATGGATCTTCAATATGCATCACCTATAATAATGTAATTTTGTCCAAGTCATACAGCAAACTATGATAGGGTATTTTGAACAAAAATTTTGTACTAGTGTTTCCAACCAATCATAACTGTGTAAAAAGTATAACATTCTAATGTGGCATGAATTCATAGTAAAAACATTGCAAACAGTATAGATTATAAACTAACTTATCCAATAGAGATAGCTTCAAATTGACATGGCCAAATAGACTTCATCAACAATATTAAATAGCATGCATTAGAAGGACAAAAAAAGGTGAGATTAGATAGTCACCCAAGGAATTCTGAAACGCCACCAATTCCAGCAAACTTGAGAGGCACTGGGCCCTCTACAATGAGATCCTGCTCCACGGTAAATAAGGACCAAAAAGGAATGAGCTCATCAGAAATGCCAATTTTCTTTTCCCACATTTGATCAAAGTAAATCAGAATAGAAATTCCAGAAAAATGAAATTGGAAAACATGCCTCTTCTTCAGCAGCTTCAAATCCTCCTTGAACCCAAAACAGATTTGTATAGCCAGCATTACACAGTAGTTCACAAGCAGCAAGTGATCTAACCAAAAATGAGGTTCAAAAAACTACACAAGAACTACATTGTTTATTTGACAATAGTGAAATGATCAGATGATTTATTTCGTCCACCAGAATTTGATGAACCAATTATTGAAAAACTGAAATAGGATTTAAAATGGCAGAGGTAGTATCAAATACATTTTAAGTAAACAGAAAATTAGAATTAGAAACAACTCAATTGAGTGTGCAATCAATCAATTGAATGCATAAATCTCACCTCAGTCCCTTCTGGCATGCAACAATTAATTCAGAATCTTTGGGGAACTTCTCCTCAACTTTGGCTAAGAACTGACTGTTGAAGAGAGGAAAGAAATGAGTTATAAAATTCATGTACAGAGAGAACAAATCAGAAGAGCAAATGATAGTTTATGATACCTGTCATAAGACAGTGTAGGCATGCCACTCCACCAACCTCCTGTTCAACACAACATCAAGTCATATGTAGTAGATTTCTAATGAAACGTACCAATTTATTTTATAAATTTAGAAAGTATACCAAAATAATTAATAATGAAAGAGTCAGCATGGATTTTTTAATACCCATAACAAAATTTGTGACTTTTCTGGGAATGGTTCCAAAATCTAGTTTATTATCAACATCAAATATTGGAATCCAGGTTGAAGCTCTCACCCATGCCTTCAAAACACACAAAAAGAGCAAGCAAAGATCACAACAATGAAGTGAAAGTAAAGGCAAAAGAGTTAGATTACTTATTTGCAATAAGAAAGGAATTAGATTTACAGAAATTGAACAAAATTAAATTCATAGGGAAATGCATCTAATGCTTTCTTTACAGCTACCAAGATCAGTTACCATCATGATATCCTCCTACTACAGGGTAGCAAACTAAATTATGTGTACAATGTATTGGCTAAAAGGTAAACAAAAGCAACAGCTGCATCGAAAGAGAAACCTTTTTGCGTTCATTTGAGGGACGGACATCAAGAAGGGGCTTGTTTGAAAGTTGAACAGCGTACCCAGCTTCCCTTGGGGTAAGAACTTTAACTTTTCCATCTCTGATCTACAAAAAATAAGCAAGCAAACCACATGAAAACCCTTAGGTCCACATGTGAATCAACATTATGGTGCAAAGGAGGGTTAATCATACAAAAAGAGAACATCTTCCAATAACACGGACTTGATCATACTGTTGTTATGTTACTAGTTAAAAATCCCAAACAACAAATACCACTAATAAATAGCTCAATTCACTAGAAGAAGGAAACAAGATTATGAAAATTCAATTCGACACTAAACTCCTCACTAGTCATTAGGCATTTAGCTTATATCGTACACGAGCACCAAAGGTCCAGTTTGGATAAACTTCTTCATAAACACTGAGAAGAAAATGAAAAGATAAAATATATTGAGCTTATCCTTAAGATAAAATTAACTTATGCACTTCAGTATTTGGAGAAATTAAACGAGAGAACTTTTATAAAAGTTAAGTGCATAAGTTAATTTAAGCTTACGAGAGAAACTCAATTTATTTTACTTTCTTATTTTTTTGAATAAACTATCATCAATTTAGTCCCTAAAGTATCACCTTCTCTTCTAAATAGTCTTTAAACTAATGAAATTATATAAATAATTCTTAAAGTATTGAATATCTATCAATTTAGTTCCTGATAAGGGATTAATTTGAAGAATTTTTCAATACTTGAGAGATTATGTAACATAATTTTTAATATTTTCGAGACTACTTATATAATTTCATTGGTTTAAGGACTATTTAGGAAAGAAAGTAATACTTCAAGAATCAAATTGATTATTTATTCTGTTTTTTTTCCTATAAGTGTTTAGCAAGAAGTTGCAAAAGTCAAGAATGTTCCTAACATAACAAAACAAAACAAAATGGAAGAAATTGAAATACCAGAGCTTCCCATCTCTTTCTGGCAGCAGCCATGTCCCTCATTTGCTTCAATTCGTAATCCTCACTCTCGGTTTTGACTCGAACGACGCTCTTCCTCTGCAAAAGAAACGTAATTATCATCTTTCCTTTTACTTAAACGTAGGACCCAGATAAGAAAGAAGGCACAAAACAAACCCATTAATAAGGGAAAGAATGAATGAATACCAAAGTGAGGGGTCTGGCTGTGAAAGAAGGATTGAGTTGTAAGGAAGAGAGTGAGGCATAATTAGACGT
Organism: Spatholobus suberectus; assembly: GCA_004329165.1. Lineage (NCBI taxonomy): Eukaryota > Viridiplantae > Streptophyta > Magnoliopsida > Fabales > Fabaceae > Spatholobus > Spatholobus suberectus. The sequence goes on from CM014729.1 coordinate 64,920,795, forward strand.
AGCACTCAGAGAAATGTGGTTGGGAGTGGGATTGATAAGAGAGTTTATGGGAAGGGATAGTGCTTCCATTAGAGCAGAGGCAAAGCTCAGAACGACGAAACAAGCCCGGATTCTTCTAATTCCCTATCCTCTGCAGTCTGCACCCTACCCTACCTTCTCGTTACTCACCTCATCATCCTAATTCCAAACTGTGAAAATCCTAAGCAATTGAACCATGTTAGCTCTGACTTTGTTCAACAGTAATTTCTTCTTCTTCTTTTTTAATTTATTGCACGTCTTTAACACTTTCATAAAATTTAATTTAAGACTTTGCTTAAAAATATGAAGTTTTTCTTTATTATTACTAGCGGAAACACGTGTCTTTGTGTCCTCATTTTTAATATTCTAACGCATTTTTATTGTACTAAATTTGATATAATTAACAAGTATAGTAATTTAAATATAATTTTTTTTAATACATGTTTACCTACATGCATTTATTTGCTTATATCTCACTATTTATGTTAATACAATAACTCTTTTTTTTTGCATTACACGGAATTGTATTATGCCTAATACTGCATCTTACTTCGTTGGCATAGATTTCTTGAAAAATAATGTTATACAAATTAGCAACCAATGACTAATTAAAAATTAAAATAAAAAAGCTTCATAAGTGACCTTTTAAATTTTAATTTACCACTAATTCAAAAATAATAAGAAAAATAAGAATGAAAAGAAAATGAGAAAAAGACATTAGAATTTTTTATGTGACCGAAAAAAGTTGATTTCAAATTAAAAATTAAAACAAAAGTGAGAGTAAATTAAGGAATTTCCAATTGAAAAACAAATATGATTGTTATGATTTAGTAATATATTAAAAAACAACATTGATTAATATGAAGAAGAGGATCCAAAAAATTGATAAGATATAAAAAGGTTTAATTACTCAATTGGTTCTTCTAGTGACAAAAAAAATTCCTTTAGTCCCTATACTTAAAAATATTTCCTTTTAATCCATACACATACCATTTTATCTTTTTAGGGCTTGTTTGGTAGCCAGGATATGATAAGATAGGATATGATAACTATCCTATCCTGTTCTAATCCATTGTGTATTGCGTCAACAATATATGATAATGTTATCCTACCATTTATCTTATCCTGTTGGTCCAATGTATTCTTATCTTCAGAAGGAGTTGGGTTAGAAAGCAACTTGATAGAATAAGTTTATATATATATATATAATAACAAATATATAATATATAGTAATATTATATAAATTAATATATATTACTATATATTATATTTATTATCTATATATTTTTATTTTATATTTATATATTTAAATAATAATTATAATTTAAAAATCTAATATATATTTTTTATAATTTTAAGAAAAGTAACTACATAAATAAAAAAATAATATTGTATACTTTAGTTAAAATTATTATTTTTTTGTAAAAATTAAAGAATTAAATTAAAAGTTACTTTTTAGAAAATTATATGTAATTTTAGCAAAATAGTAATTTTGTTATTTGAACATGTTTTATATTTTACCTTATTATTATCTGGTTTGTTACTTAGTGTACACCAAACATTAGATAAAATTATAGCATATTCTGTCCTTGTCTTATCATGTTCTTATCCTGTTGTCATATCCTATTCTATCTTGACCACCAAACAGATCCTTAGTTCCTATACATATCATTTTAATCTCTTTCAGTCCCTATAGCGAGGACTAAAAGGGATTAAAAATGGTATGTATAGGTACTAAAAGGGGATTTTCTAAATATAGGGACTAAAAGGGAAAATTTGTGTAATTAAAGGGACTAAATGAGTAATTAAACCTAAAAAAAATAGATGAAGAAAAAGATAAGAAATATAACAACAAATGACGAAGAAGATAAAGATAACAAAACAGATGAAGAAGAAAAAAACACATTAAAAGAACTACAAAAAAGACCTTTTAAATTTTAATTTACCGCTAATTTAAAAATAATAAGAAAAATAAGAAAAAGACAGCAACATTTTTCATGTGACTAAAAAAAGTTAATTTCAAATTGAAAATTTAAAAAAAAAGCAAGACTAAATTAAGGCATTTCAAATTGAAAAACAAATGTACTTGTCATTATTTAGTAATAAATTAAAAAAAAACATTGATTAATATGACGTAGAGAAACCAGAAAGTTGATAAGATAAAAAAAAAGATGAAAAAAAAGATAAGAAATATTCTCTATATACAAATTAGAATAACTATCTTGAATGAGAGCATTTATAGGAGTTATTCTTCAATGAGAGCATTTTTAACTTATTTTCTTTAACGATAGCGTTTTTAAGAATTTTTTTAATCTCTTATCTCTTTTAATCTATCTTATTTATTTATATTTCTAAATTGATTTTAATTTTTTTAAAGAAATTATCAATAGTTAAAAATAAATTTGTATTACAACATAAATTGTTTATCATAACTCTTAAATATTCCTCTTCATATATAAATTTGAATGACTATCTTGAACAATAGCGTTTATAGAGACTATTTTTCAACGAGAGCATTTTTAGCTTTTTTTTAACGAAAGCATTTTTAGAGGTTTTTTAACCTCTTATCTCTTTCAATCTATCTTATTTATTTATATTTCTAAATCGAATTTCAATTTTGTTAAAAGAAATTATCAATAGTTAAAAATAACTTTCTATCACAATATAAATTGTTTACTACAAATCTTAAATATATATGTTTAAAAATATTTATTTATTATGAATCTAATTATAATATAATTTATATATTTAAAAGTATTTATTTATTATAAATTATAGTTATATAAAATAAAGATTTATCTTGTGCAATGCACAAGCTAAAATACTAGCATAACAATAAATGATGATGAAGAAGAAAAATAACAAAATAGATGAAAAAGAAAAAAAAACACATTTTAAATTTTAATTTAATACTAATTCAAAAATAATAAGAAAAATAAGAATGAAAAGAAAAGTAAGAAAAACATCAAAACTTTTTATGTGTCCAAAAAATGTTGATTTCAAATTGAAAATTAAAATACAAGTGAGAATAAATTTAAGAGATTTCAAATTGAAAAACAAATTTGATTGTTATCATTTAATAATATATTAAAAAACAACATTGATTAATATGAAGAAGAGAAACTTGAAAGTTGATAAGATAAAATAAATAAATTAAATGAAGAAAAAGATAAGAAATATAACAATAGACGATGAAGACGAAAAAGATAACAAAATAGATGAAGAAGAAAAAACACATAAAAAGAATTGCATAAAAGACCTTTTGAATTTTAATTTACCACTAATTTAAAAATAATAAGAAAAATAAGAAAAAAAATCAGATTTTTTATGTAATAAAAAATTGATTTCAAATTAAAATTTAAAAAAAGTGAGAGTAAATTAAGGGATTTCAAATTAAAAAACAAATCTAATTGTTAAGATTTAGTAATATATATATATATATATATATATATATGAAGAAAAGGAAACATAAAGTTGATAAGATAAAAAAATGATGAAAAAGATAACAAAATAAATGATGAAGGAAAAACACGTAGAGTAGGTAAAGATATTTGCCTAGACGATTGGTTAACGGCATAATAATGATTGCAATACTGCAAAAAAAAAAAAAAGGCCTTTATTTAAAAGATAAGGGTGGTTACTCAATTTGAAATCCTCTTTCCCAATTCAAATATATATCTGCACACACAAAACAAAATAATTATGCTTTTGTGAGGTACATAAGATGCACATTCACATAAAGAAAATTCACCAAGTAAGAGTGGGCAACAAGATGATGAAATTCATGGAGAGAGGAGGGAAAAGATGATGAAATTCTAGAAGAGAGGAGGACGAATGCGAGAAACTAACTTGAAGTAAGTAGTGGGATAGTTTTACTTGAATAATAGTTGAGATATACGTAATAGTTAAAGAATAATAATCTGAAACAAAAAAAAAAAAAAAAACCGTACAAATAGATGAGTTTGTTTATGAACATAAGTTTTCAAGGGCCAAATAGTCTCAATAAAAGTGAAGACCAAAAGTAGTTACTAAAGAAGTATTTTCTTTATATAATGGTATAGATATAGATTACTTGGGGCTTGATAATGACTTTAGTTAGTCTTTTTTTTTTTGTTGTTAAATCAACTTTAGTGTTTGTTTAAAATTACAATACAATAATCATATTTATACGGCCGCTTAGGGGAACTGATGGTAACTTTAACCTATTACTGTTATAAACAATAGTTATCACTAGTTTTTATAAATTTTACATTTTATTTTCTGTTAATTTATAATTTTACAATCAATTCTCTGCTAAAATCAATAATTAATTTATTAATTCAACAATTCTCAATTTTCTGTTGACAGGCGGTTCTTTCATTTGTTTTGTTTTAATCTTAATATATCCGATCTGAAAAATAACGAAAAAATAAAATAAGAATTTAATTAAAACTAGCGTTTTAACTCATGCATTACACGGTCAAATCTATTATGTAAATTTTATAATTATAATTAATTATCATAAAAGATTTAATAGTAATTAAATTAATTAAAATTAGATATATTTTAACATTATATAATAAATTAAACAATAAATTATAAAAAATAAAATCAGATAAAAATATAATAAAATAGTCATATTAAAAATCTTGTATGGTAAAAAAGTTTATGATATGATATAGAATAACAATTGCACTCAATCTTTTTATTGTAAAAAATAATTTTACTTAACAGTCTTGTTAAACAAATGAAGCATTTGAAATGAAATAATTGTTAGCAAAAGATATAAAACATTTGTAAAGACAAATAAACAATAATTTAGAAATTGAAAACAAAAAAAAAATAAACATACTCAATTTTATTTTTATCTTTGTCTTTTTATTTTTATTTTTGTGAAAAAAAGACACCATTGGTAGAAAATCCAACCCTTACACGTTGGTGTAACTAAAATATTAAAATTAAAATATTAAGTCACAACATAAAACCTTATTCATAAATAAAATAAGGAAAATTTGAAAGAAAGCATACAACTCTTTGCTACATAACCAATGTGTTGTATTTCAATAACCAATAGCATAATACCTTTGTGCGATTACATGGATAACATTGATTTTCACACACATTTCTCTAATTAATCTTTCATTGAGTACAGTATACATAGTAATTCCAAGGACCAAATAATAATCATAATTACACTATATTTTCTACGAAAACTTGTCAATTTAAAACATTAAACTTCATACTAATAATAATAATTATCTTAAAAGTTTGCATGTCATCCACAAGTTACATTTTAAGATAATAAGGGGTTGTTTTGGGGTGATCATGAATTCATCCAAGCTTTCCCACTCTTTATAGAAAAATTGAGTGTCTTTTAGCTAATTTTATAGTGGTCAATACTAGTAAGGCCTATGCTTCCTTATTTTGGCTTACCCTGAGCTACAACAATAGTTTTTAAGCTACTCAATATATACTACATCGTAGCATAACTAAAAATATTAGAAATACAAAAAAAGTAACACAAACAATTATAAAGAATACAAAAACAAAGAAAAAATAGTGAAAAAAATCAAGCATAAATTATTTTATTCAAGTTCATATGCTAGTATATGGTCCATTTAGAATTTGTATTTATAATGGAATCTTTAAAAAAAATCAAGGATAAACAAAAAAATTATAGATTTGATTAGGAGGAATATAGGGAGTAATAAATAAACAAAAATCACCTAAATTTCAAATGAAGAGATTGCAAACCAAAAGAAGTAATATCAGGATTTATGGAAAGAAACTATTTGATAATTTTATCTCAATCTCATATCTAATATTGCAAACCAAAAAAATACAATCAACCACAATAGAAATTGCATCAACTTATATAAATCATGCTCATGAAGCAAATTCTAAGAGAAGTCATGTTTGGAGAGTAGCAAATTCTAAGGAAGTTTTGTTCTCATCAATAATTTCCCCCAACTGCCTAAACTTTCTAGAATTAAATTAGAGACACACTCCCTTCATCGATTCTGCTCCGTGCTTCTGGATACATCACTCAACAAACTAACATGTACATCTTCTCTCTTTCTATGATACTTTTATGCTAAATATATTTTAGCCTTTTTTTTATCACATAAGTAAAAATTGGTTCATTAGAATAATTTTTAAAATAATAAAAATTTATAATTTAAGAAATTTCTCAATAAACTTTAATTTTTCTATCATTTTAGTTTTTAAAAAAGTTAATCCTAATATTTTATTTTTGAATTTTATTAATTAATTCTTATATAAAGTATAGGATTTTATTGTTTGTTTTTTCTTGAGCAACTATTTTAAGTTATTGTATTTATCTTGAATATATAAAAAATACAATTCATAACTCTTGTAGTATAAGTATTAACTAAATTCAAATTTTATTGGGATTTTTTTTTTAAATATGGTAACTTTTATGATGAAGAAGTTAAGTTTTTGTTCATTAGTGCACAAAACATCTTGTTTTTTAGTATTTTTTGGCTGTACAATAGCAACAATAAGATTAGAACATAAGACCTTGTGCAAACTATTCTTCATTGTTAGGCTAACTCTAATTGATTTATAGTGTAATTAGTATTTTAACTTGTGTATTGCACAGAATAAATATTTATTTCATATAACATAAATTTAAATAAATAAATAATTCTAAATATATAATATAAATTATATTACAATTAAAAATTCGTAATAAATAAATATTTTTAAATATATAAATTGTATTTTAGAAAAGGATGAATACCAAACTGCCTATCTTTCTCAAGTCAATGACATGACGTATGAAATGGATGAGCTCCTTAACTTAATTAGCAAGCAAAGCTTAGCGCATTTGAACTCAGAACCAGAGAATCCAGTGCTTGGAGCAGTAGCACAGTAAGATGAATACCAAACTACCCAAATTAAAGAACAAGCACACCAACAAGTTGTCCAAGCATTTTGTGACACGCTCACTCACAATAGGCACCATTACAACTCCTTCAATCACTTACCAGATCCACACCTTTAGTCCCCCCGACAACAATCTTAGGGAGATTTTGCATTCCCATTCTCTCAATAGCTGTAAAAACCTACTATTGCTACATTAGACTAATTAACAAAATCATGGATTAATTCAATTTTAATAAAGCTTCCATTAATTTGTTTATGAAAACAAGGGTAATTTTTTGCGTCTCACAAACTTTAGTAACAGACATTGGAAATTCATATTATAAAATAAACTACTAGGCAGAATAAATACTTAATAACATAAACCATGCATACAAATAATAGTGTAATTAGTGTAACATCCCGGGCGCTGACGAGGGTGGGGAGTGATCGCCGGTGCAATATAGATAAGACACGAACAAGGAACGGCTCCTGGCAGGCTTCTAGTAGGAGGGGATACATGAATAAATCAAATACACACCGAAATGAGAGGGATCCAGAAGCTGTGCAGGTATGGGACTGTACAGTTGAGGATAGTTTAAAGGAATTAATAAGTGCTACCTATACCAACAAGATGCATCTACTTTTTGGTAGCCTGTCACTTAAGAACTCCATAGTTAAGCGTGCTTGACTTAGAGCAATTCTAGGATAGATGACCTCCTGGGAAGTTTCCCAGGAAGCGTGTGAGTGAGGACAAAACATGCTGAAAAGTCTTGTGTTGGTTTGTGGGGACAGTTGTTGATCCTGAAAGTGACTAGGCATTACAATTAGAGCTGGTAAAATTGGCCTGGCCCGGCCTGACAACTCGAAGGGCCAGGGCAGACTGGGCCATAAAAAATTTGGCCTAAAAAAAAGGCCAAAATGGCCTAGCTTGATGGGCCCGTCAGGCCAGACTCAAGAAATTTGGCCCACAAGGTATTGGGCCCATTTGGCCCAATGCTATATATTTTTATATTTTTTTCTTTGTAAAATATATAAGAAATTAAGAAAAAAGAGTCATAGGGCCATTTTGGCCTCACCTGATGGGACTGTCAAGCTAGAAAAACCACAGTCCAATACACCTTTGGGTTGAGTTGGCCTATATGACACCTCTAAGTGTAATGTACCTTATGGCACTATAGACCATAAGTTGAAAATATCAAGTATCAAGCGTATCTCAAAATATAATAGTACATGCTAGTGAAATAAAAGACATCCACTATGAATACATCTAAAAATAAGGGGAAACTAAGACTAAACACATTCCCTAGCTGACCAACATTGATACACTTTCCTAAACAATCACTACTCCAATCCCTAAAAAATGAGTGGGATCTGTAAATCATATAGGTCCTAAGGGAAACTTTGCATGATGAGGCCTAAACCCTTCAAAGTTTGGATCCAAAAGGCAGTAGTACTCCATGAACTGTTCTTAAGAGATCATAATTTCATAGGCCGCTACCGTCACAACTTCTTCAGATGGAGAAAATGTATATCTGCAAATATGATATGTACAAATTCAAGAATTCCATCCAGCCATGAGCCTATCATCAGTCTTCCATCAAAATTTATGCATCTAGTCAGGTAGTTCAATCATCGTCCCATCTCAAAGAATCCTCCATTCAAGACTAGTTTGAGTGCGATTATAACTAAAGAGAGGCATTAGAGCTATAGGTGGCAAGCAAAATTAGCCTAGCCTAATAGGCCTGATGAACCGGGTTGGGCCCATAAAAATTAGGCCAAAAACCAGGTCTATTTGGTCTGGTGTTATATTTTTTTAATTTTTTTTCTTTGGAAAAAAGTAACCCCATAATGAATTTGGGCTAGCCTAGGTTGGCCGGTCGGGCCAAGCCAGGCTAAATGATCGTGTTGACAACTCTAATCAAAGCAAACAAAAGGAAATAATCTGCTCTAAAAGCGAACACGAACACCACAATCATAGCAACACACATAAGAAAACACACAATAAAGGTAAGCTTACTTAAATAATCATAGAGATATGTGCAAAGTGAACATATTTCGAAGCAACATGCAACACAAACATAATATATTTATTCATAACAACATATTTCATAAAGGAGGACACATTCACATCACGAAGTCTCAAATAAATGCAAGCACATAAAATGATGCAAATGTGATGATGGTGAAGCATACAACAGACTTGACTCCATAAAGATTTCCTAAACATTGAGAACCAGCTAGATGTGTCCTTTAAAATTGTACAATATAAACACCAACTTGTAAGTCAAGAAGGCTGCACATGCCATAAACCATTTGGCCAACACCGATATTGATTATGGAGAAATTGTGGCTTTGTCATAATACTAACATTCTTACCCATGCTATGCACGTCTGTAAATTATTAAATTATATAAAAATAATTGTAAAGAATAGTTTGTTATAAAAAAATTATTAATATTATGTTAAATATAATTATTAACGATTATATTTAAACACCGTATAACATAAAATTGGAGTTGAAATGAACGTCTTCTTATACCAAAATTAACTTAAATACCGCACATTAACATAAAATTGGAAGAATAGAAATGGATGAGGATAAATAGCTAATAACATAGAGATAAGGATTGAGCTTCTTCATATAAACTTTCATAAAGAAGTATTGTGACATGATGATTTCTTATATATTTCTTAATAACATAAGTAGTTTATATAAATTAATTAAAATTAAAATTAAAATTAAATTAATTTAAATATACTTTTGATTGTGTAATGGATGACGATTGCTAAACTTGTTTTGTTGCTTTCCTAGATCTGTGAAATGATAATCTAGCAAATCAATCTCCAGGAAAGAAGCTAATGTCTTTTATGGATGCCATCATTGGACATGCCAACTCCATTGCTTTCACAATTTCTTAACTCTGATAAGTCATGAAGCAGGCATCACCATGTTGGTTGATTGGGATAAGTGCACATTTATAAGGGCTCGTGTTAAACCTTTGGTCACCATGCAATTTCCTAATTCTAGGATCCATGAAAATTTGTCCATGATCACTAATTTGGATCACTTTATTCAACTCTATTGTAGAGGAGGTATAATCCAACTTCAACCGATGATGCTAACCCTATTGAACACTATCAATTGTTACTAAGGTGTCTTAGGACTCTTCCTTTTTATTGTCAAAATATTGAACATCATTGCTTAAAGCTTTTAATGTGTTTTATGATGATAATAGATCGCTACTTATATCAAAATCACCAAATTCTTCTTTGTACATTTCTTCAACCATTGGCTTACAAAGATGTACCCTTGCATTAATGAACCAATTTGCCCCTAACATGAATCAAAGAAAGATTAGCAAACATGGCACAAGACTAAAACTTTAAGTGGTCACTTATTTTTATCGTTGGATCCTAGTCAGGAACAAATTTTCAGAATGTATACATTTAATATGTTTGATTTAACCTTATTTTGAAGAAATAATTGTTTTTTGATCAACTTCGTAAGAAAGTTTATGAAAAAAGGATTGTTTCCCATTGTAGGACCAAAGTAGTGATCTTAGAACCTTGTAGGACTTTTGAAAATTTGTTTTTGTGCAGGTTAAAGGAAAATCATAAAATAGGACCATAGAACCTTTTTTTGCTTCATAGCAACTTATATCATCAAACCTTGCAACTCCAAGAATGGCATCTAAATTAGATGGAGTACCCAAATAAGTGGGACTGTCCCTAAACTCACCTTTATGTGGCTTCCTACTTTCATTTCTCTAACTCAATTTCAACCATTTAGATGAACATTTTCTCTATTTCTATCTTGGCAACCTAAATGGAAGTATAAACCAACATTAAGGCTTAGTCAAATTGCATTATAGGGTATAATTAACACAGCAAGCAAAACAATATAACATCGTTAAGCACCTAAACATTTACATGCAGATCTTTTTCAAGATTAATTGTTCTTGAGTTGCTTGGGGTAGAAATTCAAATAGTTTTAACAACTGATTAGTGAGTTTCTTCATCCATAAACACGAAAAATATATATACACATCATTTAGCCAAATCCATGCTAATTATATAGGAATTTCTATATTGCAAGTAAATTTCAAAATTTCAACATAAAAGACAAAACAAAATACAGAATCAACTATTTTAGTAACTATTTATGTTTAGTCTTACATCTATATCAAGAAAGAAAGCAAGCATGTAAAGTAGCTAACTATTATTATAGTCCAAGGCTTGCTATAAACTCATAAAATTATAGATATACACAATAATTTAGATGGTGAGGCTTATATAGTAAGACATGCACACAAGTACGGTACAAAGTAAAGAGTATGATCATAAACCAGGTAGCAATCATTGTTAATGAGAAGTATGAGATAATTGCTAAAAAATTCATGTCAATTGATAAGAAAAGTTAGGATAGTAGCTTGCAAGGTCAGACCACTATAACACCTAAACCCAATCTAGAAGTATACCAAACATTAAAGCAAGGCAATTAAAATATAAGAACAAAACTGAAAGGTCATCTACATATCCAATGGTTGTGTATATTGAAAACGAAAGTGACAATCCAACTTTTTCAAAGAGGAATCCTATCTTGTAGACTAAACTACCTAAAGCAAAAGGCATGGGATCCAAATCACCTAATTATGTGTTTCCTCTATATCCTCAACAAAAAAAATAAAATGTCACATAAGAAAGGGAATAATTAGGAAGGAAAATATTTTTTAATTACGTATTATTTTTCTATTGAGAAACTAGAGAAGGGAACAGAAAGTGGGACACTTAATTTCTATCCAAGTCTATTAGCTTACATAAGCAGGGTATAAAATGGTATATGTCAACAAAGTAGAAATTATTACCTCCTACTTCCAAAATTGCTTAACAAAGTGAATAAATACGACAATCATAATGTTGGTATATGCACTTGATATTTAATATTGAGGCCCATTATAAAGAGAACTTATAGGGTCGCACACTTAAGACAAGCCCACTAGGAATAAAAGGTTGGACCAGAATTATTTTAATGGGCCAATTCGTTGGAATTGAGCCCATTATGAGTGACGCTCCTTAACCCTAATTACCTCTTATTAATACATGTTATAGGAGGTATGGCCGTTTTACAAAATATGGAGACAAAAATTAGGGTTAGCCGTCACCCCCCGCTCTGATTGCCGCTAGCACAGCAAACTGAGAAGAACCCTAGTGCGGGCGTGGAGATGCATGCTTGTCTGTGTGCACACTTGTAGAGACGTTGCTTACATCATTCAGTGAAGAATAGGTAATTATTTTTCTTCTATATTATAGTAGCCTTAATTCGTGTCGTTCATTTGAATAATAAGGGAACAAACAATTTTAGTTCCACTGCGTTGTCCCATGTCTCGATCCAATACATAAAACTCTAATGGGTGAAATATTTCCTTTACATTCTGAGGTCAAATTCAAAAAATGGTGGGTGATATCATTGTTTCAAAAAGTAGATTACTTGGTAATGAACAATTTTGTGTATCCCTCTCAATTCTTAGTCTATATCAAGATTGCAAAGAGAACTAAGTAATTAATGAATGATCCTTACAACTTTATAAACATGATTGCAACATAAGCAAGAAAGTTTCATCAACCATTATCTTTTATCAAAACTCAAAAGCCATGATGTCAACAAGTACAAAACCAAAAGTCAATACCACATAAGAATTTTTTGCTGATGTTGCTTATGTGGCATCGTTGACGTGTCATTTGTGTTGATGTATCACATGATATCATTACAATGATGTAATTTACTAAAGTATCACGTGCTGACATCAACAATTTAACATTTTTGTAATAGAGTTGGACAACAGAGACTAAAAGTGAAGAAGTACTAAAGTACAAGAATGATTTAAAAAAAAATTACAAAAACAAAAAATAAAAAAGGCTAAAATACAGAAACAAAAATCATATTTAAACCAAAAACTAAATATACGTATAGGTCTAGGATATAGCATTGGTGCCCTTACTCCTAGGGCAACAATATGCCAATGGATGAGCTGTTCGTGAACAGAATTACAGAAGAACCGTGCACTCGGTGTCACCGACCTCAGTGGCCCAATCATAGTACCCACGATAGACGACAAATAAAAAACAATCAATTTTGCCCATGGTATGCAGCCACCCCATAAAAAAATGAATACCTTTCTCGGATAGTCAACTAATTTTGCATTGCAATAAAGTCACATAATCTCTTAAATTTTTTTCTTCAGTTTATTTTTAAAAAATACATTTTTTTTTTTACTTTTAAGGGAATTTTAAAAATTAACCATTTATAAAAAGTAGTTCCAAAACGTGCACGAAGCTAATACAATAATCCATCGCATATAGCGTGTCTTAGGAAAGGCTGATTCTTTTCTGGGTACTGTTACAGTGGAAAGCAAATAACATCATTAACACGAGATATAACGTAAAGCAAATGACTTACTGAGTGCTTATATTTAGGATAATATTTTGTGAATAGTAAAATGGGATAATAATTTTTTTCTTTAATTTTGTGGCATATTTTAAAACACGAGTGTATAATAAATAAATAAAAAATAATTATATACAATGCTGTATATAATGTTAATTTTTTAATTTTTAAATAATAAAATTAGTGATTCGAGAAAATGTTTTTCATTTACATTTTTTATTTTTACTTTATTTTCTATTTTTTGAAATTTATATAAGCAAAAGTAAAAACAAAAAAAAAAAAAATTCACTATCTACTCCCATATTATAAATCTGAATCTTTATCTTGAAGGAGAATATTTATAAGGGTTATTATTTAATGAGAGTGTTTTTAGGAGATGTTATCATTCTCATTAAGTCGTGTGTTTTAACCTAATTTCATATATTGAATATTTAATTGAGTGAATCACCAATTTAGTCCTTAAAATTGTAATGGTTAGTTAAATTAATTCCTAAAATTAATAAAATGGAAAAATGGTCCCTGAAATGTAAATTATCAATTAATTTAGTTCCTAAAATTGTAATGAACGGTCAAATTAGTTCTTGAAATTATAATAATTGGTCAAATTGGTTCTTAAAATTAAAAAAGCTTAATTGCACTTTTTGTCTCTTACTTTCAAATTTTTACAAATTATACCCCCAAAGTGCAATTAAACATTTAGAAAATGATAAAAATGTATAGAATTTGAACCTTGACCCCTTGTTTCTTCACTACCACCAAAACCACTAAGTTATTTAGCTTGTTTAGTTTTTATGTAAAACATATATTATATATATCATTACTATATTTGTTAATTGCACTTTTGATCCCTAAGTATATATTTATATTTGATAAAAAAAATATTAAAAGTTAAGATAATAATTTATTTATTAAATATTTTTATTTTAATTCTAACTATACAAATTTATAAATTATACAAACTTATTTATTCAGTTATATAATATTATTTATTATTTATACATCTTCCACTCTTTTATTTGTAGAACAGTTATTTAGAAATAAAAATATTTAATAAATAAATTTATAAGATATTGTATAATTTAACTAATAAATAATTTTATATAATTTAACAAATAAGTTTGTATAATTTATAAATTTATATAATTAAAATAAAAATATTTAATAAATAAGTTTATCATCTTAAGTTTTAATATTTTTTCATACTTTAAATTTAAATGTACACTTGAGGAACCAAAAGTGTAATTAACAAATGCGAAAATGGTATATATAATATATTTTTTATAAACAAGCTAAATGACTAAGTGGTTATGGTGATTGAAAAGAACAAAGGGGTTAAGGGTTCAAATCCTATATCTAACACTTTTACCATTTTCTAAAGTTTTAATTGTGCTTAAGGGGCAAAATGTGTGAATTTTTGAATGACAAAATTTGCAAAATTATATAAGTTTAGGGTTAAAATACACAAAAAAAAAACTTTTAAGGGAAAAATTTACAAAATTTTAAAAGTTAAAAAGCAAAAAGCGTCTATTATAATTTTAGGAACTAAATTAATTGATAATTTACAATTTTAAGAATCATTTTGTCATTTTATTTATTTCAAGGACTAATTTGACTATCAATTACAATTTTAGGGACTAAATTAATTGACAATGTACAATTTCAGGGACTATTTTAGCATTTTATTAATTTTAGGAACCAATTTGACTGATCATTAAATTTTAGGGACTAAATTGATTATTCACTCCATTTAATTTCATTTTTTAATTTTTTATTTCTTTCAAATATATTTCTTAGGTAGTATTTTAACCAGTGCATTACACAGAATAACTATTTATTTTATATAACTTAAATTTATAATAAACAAATACTTCTAAATGTAGAAATTATATTATAATTAAAATTGTAATAAATAAATGTTTTTGAACTTATAGATTATATTTTAAATTTATAATAAAAATTATTGTAATACAATGTTAATTATTAATTATTGATAATATTTTTAAAAAATATTGAAATTCAGTTTAGAACTAAAGATATTGAAAATGATAGATTAAAAGAGATAAGAGGTTAAAAAATTTCTAAAACATTCTCATTGAAGAATGATAACTAAAAACACTCTTATTCAAAATAATTGTTCTCAGTTATTTTAATTTCAAATTTAATTTGATTTCATAACTAATTTAAAATTTTTCTTTTTCGACTATCTCAAACTAGCTCTCCTTTTATTTTTATTTGTATATTGGATTTTTTTGGTCACTTGTCTCTTTCAATCTATTTTTTTATCTAATTTAAATTAAATTTTACTATTTTAAAAAAATTATCAATATGTAAAAATAATCTTATAGTACAATATAAATTATTTATCATAAATTCAAAATATAATTTATATATTTAAAAATATTTATTTATTATATAAAAATAAATAATTATCATGTACATTGCACATACTAAAATATTAGTTTTATGCACAAATTATTAAAAACCGAAAGCAAAATTAAAATAACAAATATTTTCTCTCACCAAATATTCTCTAAATCTATCAATATATCGTCAAGTAGGGGTGAGCATGACTCAACCCAACCCGCGAACCCGGTCCCTGCCCAAAGTTAATTTTGACAGGTTTAGGTTTTGAAATTAGATCCGATGTATATTAAGGACGGGTTCGGGTTATGCTTCGAGTCGTCCCAACCCGGTTTGGTATCCTATATTTTCTCAGAACGTATAAGTTTTTTGAACAATTATGTATTAATAATAAAACTTTTTAATTTAATAGATAATATTTTGTATAAGATGATATCATATTTATAATGATATTGTTTATTTTAAAATAGATATTATAAAATGTACCTTAATTTAAGTTTATATTTATTTTATTTTACAATTTAACTATACATAATGTTAAGATTAATATAGTGTTAGAGAGTCGAGTTGATCCGATCTTGTCCCATGTCTTTCGGATCTTGATCAGACCAGGTTCAGATTTAAAAAAATGACCCATTCAAAATTTTGGGTCGAATAAAGACAAATATAACCCGCCCCTTGCTCACCCGTACCGTCAAGCAATGAGGGCTTGTGATCTTATTATTTAAATCTAACACGAGATAAAGTCTTCCAGCAAATGATTCGCGAGTATCTGTGATCTTATTTAAATCTAGCACCAGATAAAGTAATTGTTCTTTTAGAAGAATGGGGTAACAGTTTTTTTTTTTTTTTTTGAGAAATAGGATAACAAAGTTATTTGCTTTTAAAAAGTTCATATTATTATTATTATGTTATACATTTCAAAATTTAATTTTAAGCAACTTATGCTTATAAGTAAACTTTTCAATAATATGGTTATTAATTAATGATAACTTAATTAAAATTAAACTGATAAACATATCACCAACCACGCATTAAGCAACGTCATTTGTCAGTTCCGGGGTAAGAGCACCGAGCACCAAACAGTTTATAGTGGGTGAAGTGACAAAGAAAAAGAGAGAGAGAAACTTCGAGGAAACAACCTTCACCGTTCATCATCATCAATCCAACATATCCATTCGTATCATTTCTCAATCACTACCACCGATACTGACACGCCCGCCTTCCACCTTCCACCTTCCACCTTAATGCTCTTCAACTCTCACTGCCTCACTCTCTCTCAGCCCCTCCTGCTCCTTCAAGGTATCATTTTTTTCTTTTCACATTTTCCTTTCAATTTCTGATGTGGAATGTTGTTAACTTTCCAAAGTAGGGTTATTTCTTGAAGATTAGCATGAGTTGAAGAATATTAAAACAAAGAAAGAATAATGGGTAAAGTAGGAGCGTTGAGACCAATGTGAGTGGATTAAAATGCAGATTAGAGGAGTAAATTAACTTTTATTGTCAACAAGATTTTCTTTCCCTTTCCCGGCAAGAATGTGACTTTAACTTGAAAAAGTGAAGTTCTGAGAGATTTGATTTGAATGCTTTAATGGGGTTGCTGGGTTTCTTTAGGATAAAGAATTTATGGGTGGATCAATTTCAAAATGGAAGAGTTCTAGGCAACGTTCGTCCTCAAGTTTTTTTCCTCAGTATCAATCACCTTATTTGCCACAACAAAGCCAAGATCATGGGTCTGTGGGGCATTACGGGTACTCATCTCAAAGCTATGGTGGTGATCGTGCTCCAGAACAAGGAAGGAGCTCAGATAGGAAGTATTCAAGGATAGGTGATAATTATAAGAGCTTGGACCAGGTAACTTTTTTATATTCCCTCATTCTCAATATATGAATTGGCTTAGATGGAGAATAACTTGGGTCTTGGGGTGTGCATGGTCTATTTAGAGTCTGTTCCAGGGTTTATACTGAATGCAACTGTCCTTGCATTTTGAGTTTTTAAGCTCTGAGGTTTGAGAAACAAGAGCCTATTTCAGTTCAGGTCTTGAATTGTTTCGATCAAGCTGATAAAACATTTTCCTTTTTTGATCTTGTTATCTTGACATTGTCATTATAAAGATGGTAATGAATTTGGTTGCTAAAAGAATTGATTTCCCTTTTTTTTTTTTTTGTCTATTTGCTGCTAGTTTTATACGGGTCTTTTGATTCATGGATGGATCATCATTTTTAGCTAATTTTCAAGTGTCTAGCTATTAGTTTTATGTCATTTCTCTATCTGGAGGATGTAAATGTTAGATTACTATGCTAACTTTTGGTACTACATCAGTAATCATTTTAAATTCTTGTGTTTATATGACATTCTGAAGTAATTTTCCATGTTGGAAGGTAACTGACGCTCTGGCAAGTGCTGGCCTGGAGTCTTCCAATCTCATTGTTGGTATTGATTTTACGAAGAGCAATGAGTGGACAGGTTTTGCTTTGTCTGACTAATCACCTTCATTTTCTCTCCTTTGTAATTGTGTTAACAAGCATAACTTGACTCTGTATTAGGTGGAAGGTCATTTCAAAGGAGATGCCTGCATCACATTGGTCATGAACAAAATCCATATGAACAAGCTATATCTATCATTGGGAAAACATTATCTTCCTTTGATGAGGATAACTTAATTCCCTGTTTTGGTTTTGGAGATGGTAATTTGAGAAACATTGTTATGGATTACATTCATCAATCTAATTTAATGCCCTGATGAGTTATATTGTGTGTGGGTTTTCATATTGGCAGCATCAACACATGACCAGGAAGTTTTTAGTTTCTATCCTGATGAGAGGTTTTGTCATGGATTTGAAGAAGTGTTGGAGCGGTACAGGGAATTGGTCCCTCAATTAAAGCTTGCAGGTATTGGAACATTGGTCAAACTTCCTTTCTGTTTCTTTTTTCCTGTGTTTCTTATCAGCTCTTTGCTTATGCTATTTTTGCCCCTAACTGATGGCAGGACCAACATCATTTGCCCCAGTCATTGAGATGGCAATCACCATAGTTGAGCAAAGTGGAGGCCAATACCATGTCTTATTGATTATAGCCGATGGGCAGGTAGAGCATTATTTGAATTGAAATAGAAAATTATTTTTACTATTATTTAATGAGTGTATATTGATATAAAATAATCAAATTTGACACCAAATAGTATGCACACTTGCACAGGAATTTTTTATATTGATGTTTTTCATTTTTATGGAGGGCTAGGCCATAGGGGATTGTGGTTGTCGGTGCTGAAAATCAAGACCTTCCTTAAATACTACAATACCTTGACACTTGTTCATATTTAAGTAACCAAGTGAATGCAACACTTGTTGTAGTCAATGGTGGAGCTAGAGAATTTTATTTTAGGGGGCTAAATAGAAACAATAATTTGTTAAGGGAACCAAGCTTTGTTATAAAAAAGGAATACATGTAAGTTTGTTGTTTCCCCTCCCCTCAGCATATAGTACCCTCTACCCCTGGTGGTAATAACCCAAAAAGCAATATATATTTCAGAACAAGGTTAGTTTATGGGCTAATCGAATGCTTTTATCTCTTAATTTTGATTTAAAATTGAATTTTTTTACAGGGAAAGCACTGTTTTATATTAACTCTTCAAGGTCTATGGTTTATTTGTCAAATTTGGTTGCTAATTGCTAAATGAAATTGAAATCAAAGTAAGAATCAGCTGTAGTTTTCATATGGAACTATCAAGAATCTTAGAGATGATATTTAGCTTAGCAACATACTGGCATGGTGTGATCATGCTTGCCATTGGCTATCAACTAGCAGTAGGAGACTAGGTACGATAAATGAATTGATGTTGAATATTGTCAACTTGTCACAGGTGACGAGAAGTGTTGACACCAAGTGTGGGCAGTTGAGTGCACAAGAAAAGAAAACTGTAGAAGCTATTGTGAAAGCTAGGTGATTATCTGTCTGTGTTGCTTTATTCCTTGTCTTGGTTATCAAATTTCTAACTTGTGTTTATTGTCATCGTAAAAAAAATGTGTTTTTTACCAGTGACTATCCCTTGTCAATCGTATTAGTTGGAGTTGGAGATGGGCCATGGGATATGATGAAGGAATTTGATGATAACATCCCTGCCCGAACTTTTGATAATTTTCAGGCATGTATCTTCTGTTCAAAAGTTGTCAGTTCTGCTGTTTCTATCAAGCATGGTTTGTTTACCCTCTCAATAATGTTAAACTTGATTTTTCTATTATTTTTTTTTGTCTTCTGTAGTTTGTGAATTTCACAGAAATAATGTCAAAGAACATGGATCGGTCCAGAAAGGAAGCAGAGTTTGCACTCTCTGCCTTGATGGAAATGCCCTCCCAGTACAAGGCAACACTAGAGCTTAATATATTGGGGTAATGAATGTTGAATTCTTTTCTTCAGCTTTGCTGCATTGGATATGGTAACTGTTTATGAAGTTGTTTAAGGTGTAATCCTTTTCAAACAGTGCTTGTAGAGGGAAAGATATAGACCGGATTCCTCTACCACCGCCTCTATATGGTGCTGCTGCATCTTTCAACTCCCCCAAAACATCCAGTCAAAACAGTTTTCGTCCCAGTGCACCATCTCGCAGACATGATGTTAGCACGAACCCTCCTGCTAGTTCTGCTTCTGATAATCTGGTACTTCTACTCTTTCCAATGCTTCTTCTTGCTATTGGTTTATTCCTTCTTTAGTTTGCGGTCACTGTTGTAGCATGTTTACATTTCCTAGTCATTACCCTCATTCCTCATGTTGGAAGTCTATTTTGTGGTTCACGGTGGCACTCAAAAGTAAATTTTCATATACATGATTTAATGCAAATTCAAACACTCCAAAGTATAAACTATTCTATTATGTAATCCTTGCAGGTTTGTCCCATTTGCCTCACCAATCCTAAGGATATGGCCTTTGGTTGCGGGCATCAGGTAAGGAATCCTGGCAGTTCACTTGTTTTCTCACATACATTATAGATGATTGAATGCCTATTAGTTATTATATGAACCATTTTTATTAATTTGCAGACATGCAGTGAGTGCGGACCAGATCTTGAGTTATGCCCCATTTGCAGGAGTACCATTGATGCTAGAATAAAACTTTATTAGATGATATCTCTTAAAACTTGTCCAGGACTTTATATGTTGAGGCAGTATGAAACCGGGTTTTCTGCAAATTTCTCGGTGATGAGGGAGGAGGATGGGCCGGATGGGTCGAAATAATTTGCTTAGTAGCTTCGCATTGTACATATTTTTGGTATTTATTTATTCAAGTCTATGCTTTGAGCGCATTTTATACTCGAGTTGGATTTGCATTATTATTATATTAATTTTGTGGCAATTCATCAATATAATGTTCCATGCTTCTAGATTTTGTGGCTTGTTTCATGTATCTCGTTTTTCACATGGGTTCAAAATTAGCACTAGTATGACCTTCGTTGTCATAGGTAGGACTTGGAGTTAATTTCTCACCATTGTGAAATAACATGGTAGTGTGAATTAGGGGTGTTCATGGGACGGGTTAGGACGGGTTATATATGTTTCTAATCCGTTCCTAAATTTTAATCGGGCCAATTTTGTAGACCCAAACCCTATTCTTAACCCGAAAAAATCCGATAATACATGGGTTTAATGAAGACCGGGTCCAAGTAAGACAACATCGGGTTGACCTGAAGTATAAGCTAAAAGTTTATACAGTGCTCATTAACTATGGTGAGAAGTTCAAGACATAAACTTAATACACATTACACATTATTAGAAAATTATATTTCATAGTCAAGGAGTGGAAGGAAGAGGAAGACACATTACATTATTAGAAATTCACACTGCACGTGATAAATTTTTTTCTTTGCGTAGATTATATTATTCTGTATACAAAAATGTATAAACTCCAAAGAAAATAAAATTACAGTCATGTTTTGCTTTATAAAAAATTCAGTTCATAAAGAGTGAGAGTATTAGACATTCTGGAGAGGAAATATCTTGTAGATTTTTTTTTAGGAGGGGTGTTAAGGGGTTATCTCTTATAGATTTTTTTTTTAACATTGTATATCACATTTTTTTTGTTTTTTCAAACCTACTAACTTTTTGTGTACCTTGGGCTATTAAGGGAAAGTCGTAGAGTGTAACATTCTTTTAATTTTAAATATAATTCATATTAATTTAATTATTACTTTAAGTTGATGAAAATGTGAGTAAAGTTTTTCTTTTTTTTTCGATAACAGAATTTAGAAACAGAAGTGAAAGGATAAAAAAACTGTTTATGTATATATATATATTCAACTGTACATCATGGTTTGAGTAATAGATAATAGTTAAAGAGAAAACAAAAGTACATCAAAAGACATATACTATCTTATCCAATATATATATCAAAAAGATCTTATACAGAGTAGTATTTATTTACTCTATCCTGTAAGAAAATATTATAAATTAGGTCTACAATCTGGAGGAGTATCTCCTGGCTCATCCTCAACATCATTAGGCATTGCTATCATCTTTAATAATCACGATTGAACATGCATAGCAAAAATAATGGAGTGAGGTGATTTGTTCTAAATCACTTTCACATGTATGGTAGGAATTTAAATACAATTAATGAAGGGAACCTAGGGTTTATTTTAAGTTATACTACACTACCCTTGACTTGGTATGGATCCATATTTCCCATCAGTGAATAATAGTTATCAACAGAACCTGAGAAGTGATTGGGAGTACATATGCTTCATCAATATCATCACATGATATAGTCCTCATCATTAATGAGGAACAAATATTAGTCAGGATGTCCATTTATAGAGGTATACTCTCAAATCAATCCCGAAATGCTGAGCAGTTGTCGGGGTTATCGAGCTTGGTCAGGTGAATATCCCAGCTCACGGGCACTACCCTGGCTATTAGGACTTTCACCACTCGATGCCTACTCTCGAGACCTCCCCAAATGGGTCCCTGCCTTTCATTCCTCAACGTACCAAACAGTAGCTTCCCTAACAGGGTGTCATGCCATTGCATGTCCCTTGTTTTACATTACTCACTAATCTATTAATTTCTAAAGGTTCACTCTGGTCTCAAAAATTTGAGCACTAGTATAATTTTTACTAATATCTCTGTCTTATATTATAGAGATTTGATCCATACATATCATTTACATAATTCATAATTCAAATTAAAGCACATAAGCAATAATTCAATAAAAATAAAGATATACAAATTAAAATAAAGACTGATAATTAAGAAATAAATCATAGAATGGTCAAAAAATTTCATAAAAATAATTTTTAAACTTACAAAAATAATTAGAATTTTATCATAAATTTTTAGAATTTTTTCGAGAATTTTTGAAATTTAGTATTTCTAAGAAAAATGTGTCCACAAACACTTATAGAGCATAATTAGAAGTACTAAATAAACTTTAAAATTTATGATATTTTTACAGATGGTCTATTAGTGTGTCTAGACCTTACCTGAACGATAAAAACTTAAACTGAAATTTCTACAGTAGTTTTCTAGAAATAAATTCATAAATAGCTCATAAAATAATTTTTGTATCCAATCTCATATTATGAGATTTATAGTTTATTTCTTCTACTAATTTTACTAAACTAATTGAGTATTACTAAAATTTGACAATATAACAATTTAATTATATATTATAACAGCTAAAAATATTTTATTTAAATTTGGATAGCATAACAACTTAATAATTGTACTATAGTTGTTCGAATTTGAGCAGTATAGCAATTTAATAATTATACTATAGTTGTCTAAAATTGAGCAGCATAACTACTTAATAAGAGTATTTTAATTATCTAAAATTGAGCAGAGTAACATCTTAGCAAATGCATTTTAATTTTCTAAAAGTGAGCAGAGTAACAGCTTAGCAAGTGCATTTTAATTTTCTAAAATTGAGCAGAGTAACAGCTTGGTATAATTTAATAATTTGAATTTGAGCAAAATAACAACTTAGCAAAAATTAAAGTTTAACATCAAACAATATAACAATAATATTAATAATAAAACAAAAGCCTAAACGGGTTTAGGGGAAAATCCTTCCTACCAACATGCAAAGTAATTGAAATTTAGAACCAATCCTACTTCCCTCATTACCTTAAAGAGTTGGTGAAGTTGTTGGTGCAGAGCTCCTAAGAAGAGGATTTTTACTAGTTATTGGAAAACTAGTAGAATTTTAGCATACAACAAAGTAAAAGAAATTTTTTCTAAAGGGGGAGGAATTCTCTATGAAGACTCACGGTGATTTTAGGAGAAGAAGAATGAGAATTTTAGTTCAAGGTCATAGCTATTTATAGGAAAAAAATGGGTTTAGGTGTCCACCTTGACTACATCATTTATTATGTAATAATTCAAATTTTATTTTTCTTTTTAATCCATTTAGGGACACATGCACAAAAGTAGAGTAGTGAATCAGTCCACTAGAGTTAAACGTGTAACACCAGCTGTCCCAAAAATTTCCAATGTAAATTTTACCTGTAATTAGGTTAGCTGGTACTGATAAAATCGCCTAAACTTGAAAAAAAAAACTTTTAATATCAAAATAATTAAGTTAGATATAAATTTGAACAAATGTAATATTTTTCATCGAAAATAATTTCTAAAAATATTTTTTTTTTCGAATTATAAATATATATATTATATATTTTAAGCTTAGAAAATTCATATTAAATTCATTTTAATTCAATAAATGCTCAAATTTTTATGAAAAATTATAAAATTGCATATTTTACCTAGAAATGTGCTAAAAATATCATTTTCATCATTTTTGGATGTCAAACCAATACTGAGTTGGTTATTTGACAACTAGAGGTATTTTGGTCATTTATACAGGAATTTCAGAAAATTCCTAGAAAATTTTCAAAATTATATTTTAATACCTATGACATGATTTTAAATTCAATTTGACATTTTAATATCAATTGAATCTTTTTCTCATGTCAGCCCTTAATATTGACAAATAAGGACAAAATCGTCATTTTCTAATTTCTCCGAGCTTCAACTTGGAAAAATAATTGAAAATCGCGATAAGATAGTTTTTGCTATTCTGAGTTTAATCGTGGGGATCAGAATTTTTAGATTCCTTCCTGATTTTTCAGAATTAAATATAGAATAAATAAATAAATAAATAAAACAATTAATTAAGTAAAAGTGAGGGTGTTACATAGAGGC
Source organism: Spatholobus suberectus (assembly GCA_004329165.1). Classification (NCBI taxonomy): domain Eukaryota; kingdom Viridiplantae; phylum Streptophyta; class Magnoliopsida; order Fabales; family Fabaceae; genus Spatholobus; species Spatholobus suberectus. Next base: position 64,945,674 of record CM014729.1, read on the forward strand.
AATTCTAAAATCTAGGAAAGCAAATCATCCATTCTGAGCTTAACTTTAGTGAGTTGCGATAGCAATATTAAACTTTAAGTAAGCAAATAATCCATTTTTGTTTCTACTACGCCAAAGTAATGGAAATGTTGCCAATAGTAAGTGAATTATATTATTCTAAATTATCTCCTTGTAAATCTTGGAAAATTGATAGCAAAAAGATGAAGTATTTATCAAAATGTAATGATAATAATAATAATAATAAATTAATAATAATAATCGGGTCGAACCAGGTGACCCGAGGTTTAACTTGAACCTGTCCCAACCCGAAGCCAGGTTCTAGACTGTCTTGCCTTTCTTGTCCTTTTTTCCTTTTGGAGACCGGGTCAAACCCGACCCGAAGCCTTCGGTCCAAGACGGGTTATCAGGCCGGGCTGGGTCTTGTACACCCCTAGTGTGAATGATGTGAATGGCCTGGTTCAGGTCTTTCGCAGCATGATTTGGTGAATTCCTAGCAATCCTTAACATTCACTTGTGAATGACGTGTCACGTGAAATTTTCATGTGTAATTGTTGTTGAGAATATGTATAAAAATTTTTAGTTTAAAAATGAGGAGTTTAGTTTTTTTATTTTATTTTAAGAATTTGTTATTTATGTTTCAAATTTTTAGGATGTTTAAACGTGATATTGCATAGGCCCGCAAGCAAGTGGGCTTGATCACGAAATAAATGGGGCAAGAAAATTGTTGGTCTGCATTGGCTTGCAATTGGTTTGCCGATTAGGGTTCTTTTAATGGTTTCAGTACTTGCGGGATTATTAACATTATCCAAAAAGGGCACTGTTAATAATTCCACAAGTACTGAAACCATTAAAAGAATGCCCAATAGGGTATTGTTAATAATCCCACAGGTACCGCAGCCATTAAAAGAACACCCAATAATTTATTGGGGGTTCTTTTAATGGTTTTAGTACTTGCGGGATTATTAACAGTACTTTTTTTGGAAAATGTTAAGAAAATATGAAAAATATTAAAAAAACTGAAATGTTATGTATTTATAATTGAAATTTATTAATAATTATTAATTACTAGTAAATATTTTTGAAATGTCACATTACATGTAATTTTTTTATATTAGCACAATAATTTGACATCTATATATATATGTATGTATATAATTTCATGTTTAAAAGATAAATAATATACCTAACCCTAACAGTGATATTGGAGGGGAGATTGATAGTTATCACTTTTTTTATAGGACATGTGAATATAAATGATGATTTAAATAAATAAATAAATAAATTGTGATTTTATTTCTCAATTTTTAGTAAATAAATACTTACTCATTTTAAAAAAAAAATTAAGTGGGTTAAATGAGTTGGTTCCCATATCCTCAAATCAAACTTGTGTAACTTGTAGGTTAAATGGGTTAACCTGTATAGGCTTGTATTTATATGGACTGATGAAAATCGGGCTTAGGCCCATGTAGGCTGTGGGCTAAATGGATCAATCTGCAAACCGCAGTCCATATACCCAATTCTAATTAGGATGTTAGTTTTTGAATTTTGTCTTACATTTTAACTCTATATATAGAGTTAAGAAATAAAAATTTAATAAACTATTTTTGCATAATATATTTTCTCTTCTTTTAAAAAATATTTTTCTAAACAAAAAAAAACCTCCGGACGTGTTGGACAAGCTGGTAGTCTTTTGGCATGTCTTTGTCCCTCTTCACTTTCTGCACATTTGGTAAATAAAAAAGTGCCCTTGCTTTTGGGTCCGATTATGTAAATAACAAAGTTCCCTTGCTTTGGGGGCTGGCTAATTAAATAAGTTCCTAATGGGCTGATTAGGTTTCAACTTTCAACAAATTTAGTTCCGTTTCAATTAACCAACTAATCACATCTTTCTTCAAGTATACTGCTGTGGTCATGTGCAATGATAGAGTGATACAACTATATATATATATATATATATAAAGAGTTATTTCAAGAGTAACTCTTGAAAAAGTTATTTCACTCAATAACTTTTCGTATTATTAAATTTCAACAATTTAACTGTTGAATTAAAAGATTTTATAGAATAGATCAAGTCTACAAATTTTTATAAAATTTGAAAACTATTTGATATTGCATTAAATAAATTCAAATTAACATATAATACTTTTTCAAAATTATAAGTAAATATCGACTATAAAATTAACTAGTTATAAATATTTGATTTATCTAAAATTTGGTATGCATGATCATTGACATAATATCAAAATATTCAACGCTTGGATTGTTGAAATTTAATATATATCAAGAATTATTAAGTGAAGTAACTTTAGCAAAAATTACTTTTAGAGCAACTTGATTCCCTTATACTCTACATTGTTTATTTTGAAAGTGAAACAAAAAATGTCAATCTTATTATGGCGATGTTATTATGTAAAACAGAACGTTAGTTGTAACATCCATTCTAAAAAAATAAAAAAAAATAAAAAATTATTTGTATAACAATTCATATAATAATTTGTATAACAATACTTTTTTGTGTTTATCTTTTTTTTGTATGTTATTTATTACATCTCATAATAATGAAAAGAGATAAACACAAAAAATATTGTACAATTGTATGATTTATTGTATGTGTATCATAGCTCCAAAAAATATAACTTCGAAGCTACCCTTTCTTAAGTATATTCTTTATACTAAAAGAACAATTACCATATTCTCTCTCCCTCTCAAAAAAAGAAGAAGATCACATTAAAAGATTGTGATGTGGAACAAAAGAAATAGAGAACTTGTACTGTTATAAACTGAATACAATCTTGCATGAGTCCGAGACAATTGGATCTCACACAACACTGAAATGTCATTATATGATCCACTGAACTTTAGCCAAACTGATTGCACCGTTTCAAGTGCATGAGTGCTAGTAAGTCGGCTCCAAGCAAAACGTGCAGCTACAAAAGGACTCTCCCTTTGAACCTAATAACCATCACCTTCTTGGCGTCGCACGGCATATGAAACATGTTCTTCCCGTCTTGCAGTAAAATCATGATCAGTATCCTATTTTTCTTGGTTTGTTTTGGATTCAGCGATGGTGCCAATGTGGGATCCTCTGAAGGGAGGAAAGGGCAGTGGCAACTGCTCCTTAACAGCACTGGCGTGGTTGGCATGCACATGGCTTTAACCTACAGAAACACAGTCATAATGTTTGATCAAACCGGGGCTGGCCAATCTAGTTACCAACTTCGCCGACGCTCCAATGGAAGCAGGTGCACCAGAAGCAACCATGATTTGATGGACTCATCATGCTATGCTCATTCTGTGGAGTATGACATTAGTGCCAACAAAGTGAGGCCTTTGAGGCTTGACACTGATCCTTGGTGCTCCTCTGCTTCATTCCTAAGCAATGGCACACTTTTACAAACAGGTGGAAATGGAAACGGTGCCAAAAGGGTCAGACTCTATAGGCCATGTGGGAATCACCAATGTGACTGGATACAGTCAAAGAAATCACTATCTGATGAGAGGTGGTATGCTTCTAGTCAGATACTACCAGAACATGATAGGGTGGTGGTTGTTGGTGGAAGAAGAGTTTTCACATATGAATTTGTACCAAAAATTAGCCCTGGAGAAAAATCCTTTGACCTTCCATTCTTGCACCAAACCAATGACAGGAATGCAGGAGGGAACAACCTCTATCCCTTCCTTCACCTTTCATCAGATGGAAACTTGTTCGTTTTCGCCAACCGGGATTCCATCCTACTCAACTGGAGAAGAAACAAAGTGGTCAAGTCCTTCCCTCGGATTCCGGGAAAAGGGTCAAGAAACTACCCAAGCTCTGGCTCATCTGCGTTGCTCCCATTAGACCATAGAGATAACTTCCAAAAGGTGGAAGTTATGGTGTGTGGGGGTTCCTCCACTGGAGCACTTAAAGCTGCTCGTAAGGGAAGATTCTTGGAAGGTTTAAGATCATGTGGAAGAATGGTGATCACAGGGAACAATCACAAGTGGGATATGGAGTACAGGCCCAAACCACGTCTCCTACATGACATGCTGATTCTTCCCAATGGTAATATCCTGATTATAAATGGGGCCAAAAAAGGCTGTGCAGGATATGACAATGCTAGAAACGCTTCTCTTGAACCTTATCTTTATAGCCCAAACAGAAGACTAGGGAAAAGGTTCACAGTCCTTAAGTCTACCAAGATAGCCAGAATGTATCACTCGTCAGCAACTCTTCTTCCTGATGGAAGGGTCTTGGTTGCGGGTGGTAACCCTCATGGGAGGTACACTTTTCACAATGTGGCATACCCAACTGAACTGAGACTTCAAGCATTTGTTCCACACTATATGGAAAGGAGGTACCATAACTTGAGGCCAAGTAACTTGACCATAGAATATGGTGGTGGCAGCCATGCAATTGGGTATGGCACAGAGTTTAGAGTTAGGTTCTTGCTGGGGAAGAGGCCTAGCAGTGAGGTGGGGTTCAGTGCCTATGCACCACCATTTACAACACATTCCTTTGCCATGAATCAGAGGATGCTGACGCTGAGGTGCAAGAGCTTGGTGAGAAGTGGTGGTGGGTGGGTGGTTGCAGTCTTAGAAGCCCCACCATCATCCCATGTTGCACCTTCTGGTTATTACTTGTTCACGGTTGTGAATGGCGGAATTCCAAGCATGTCTCAGTGGGTTCAGTTTGCACACGCCTAGGCTTGTCTTTGTTCAATAGTTCAGTGTTCAAGAGTACTAATTGACGAAGAAATTTTCTTATAGGGAGAAACCTGACAGGAATGCTAATTTATATAACGGGAAAAAGCTATAGTTAATTCTGCATGGATTAGAAGCTCGTAGATCACAATTGTATGCCAACAAAATAATTTGAAGAGGAGTATACACAGTGGGGTTTGTCGTCATAGACTCGTATTTTCTTTTTTAACACATTATATTTGATAAGGTTATACCAGAGATTTCTACTTGAATGAAACTCATTTAAAATGAAAGTTTTCTTTTCGTCTATAACTCAAAATTTCTTACTAAATGCGATCACAAATTCGCAGACCATGTACATTATTAATGCCAATAGAAGTTGCGAAATACCTTAGACTAGAGGGGCCCTATAATTTTTAAGCACTCGCATTATTGCAACGTTTTTGTTCAATACTAACGATGTAAGAAAGAAATAAGGATAATAATGGGTAGGGTTTGAGTAAGGTACTATTAATACCTGTTTCCATACTCTCGTTTAAAAAAAATATTCGTACCCGTTTCTATACTTGCACAGGTAGTAACTTTAATTCTCATTCTCATATCTACCCGGTATCTGTATACTCATACCTGCACATACTACCCGCACTTTATTTATGTTTAAAGTCAATAAATCAATAAAAAATTAATTAAAAAATTGTTACAACTAAATTGAAAATTCACTTTTAAATAATCTAACACATAACATGAAAACCATCCATTATAATTGGTTTATAATTTGTACCAAGTGATTTTGCATGGTAAAGAAGGATGTGCAAATTCTCTTTTTGATACTCGAAATTATAGGTATTTGGTGTTTTAATTCTTAACTTTTATAAAATGTGATTCATTTAATTTTTTAATGCAAAATTATAGTAGATAAAAAGTAAGATAGATAAAATTATATGGTTTTTATATAATTAGAAGAAAAAATGTAAAATTAAAATTAAAGTGGTTGAGATTTATAACTTTATTAATTAAATTAATAATTTATAATATATATAATTATATACAAATAAAATATTTTATTTAATTAATTATATATATAGAGACGCAGATCTAGGGCGGGGCGGATACTATAGTACCCGTACCTGCACCCATCCCCATTGAATTTTGTGGGTAAATCTCCGCTCCCGTCCCCATTCTCATTATGCAGGTTTTTACTCTTCCTATTGAGGATATTTTTGGTGGATATCCATAGGATTTGAGTACAATTGTCATCCCTATAAAGAACACATTTTTCAAATCTTTGCTGAATAACGGACTTGTGCGTCATCGACATCGTTTGAAAGGATCCAAAGGTTAATTTTCTGCTTCCATGTTTTGTTAATGTTCAATTTAGCGTTGTTTAGCTATAAAACCACATAAAAGGTTCGAAAAAGATTGATAGATATCTCTTGGGCATAGACACCCGTGATTAACATGTTTGGAACAACATTGATAATGACATAATGTAGTGAGATTAGTTTTTCTGTAAAAAAAAGAAAAAAGTAATAAAAGCTACTCTCATAGCTTTAATTTTGACGTGTGTCTAATGATGAGGATGAGAAATTAAACACACTTATATGATTGATTATGTAATGTGACAAAAAGAGTTAGATAAGAAAAAAAAAAGATTGAATTAACCAATATGTCCTTGAATTATTTAAAATTTTTAAATTAGGTTTCTAAACTAAAAAAAAGTATAATTGAGTCTTTAATTTTGTAAAATTTTTGTAACTAGGTTCTTGGGGTTAGTTTATGGCGGCTTGAAATCGTCAGAAAATAATAATTTGTAACAGTTTTAAAAATTTTAAGGATTCAATTATAAAATTTTTACAAAATCAAGGATTCAATTATAATTTTTTTAATTTAGAAACCTATTAAAAGTTTTTAAATAATTCAAAGACTTATTAATTAATTTAAAAAAATAAAAAATGTGTAACAAATGTAACTACTGATTGAATAGTGAGAGAATCATAATTCTAGAAAGTTAGGGCTCATCGGGGTTTTATTATTTCTGGCTCAAAAAAATATATCCTACATCTATTAAAAGTCTTAATTATTGTCTTCCCATAAAAAGCTGACAAAATTTTGATTCAATCGATGAAAAATTTTCATCTACATATGTAAGTCACATAATTCAAAAAACTTTCGGCCATCCATTCCTATCTTTTGTGAGAATCCTGTTCAGTTTTTTTTTTTTTTAATTCAGGATATGAGGATATTCCCTAATCGACTTTTATGGTCCGTTTGATATAGTGAAAAGAAAGTAAAAGAGAAAAGAAAATTTTGAAATTTGAATTGAAAGAAAAGTGAAAGGAAAGAAAATTTTAAAATTTTAATTTTAGAAATCAACTTTTTTTTCTTTTCTTTTCACTTTCTCTTCAACTAAACAAAAAAAAAAAATATCATTATTCATGTTTTCTTTCCTCTCTATTTTTCTTTTTCCCTACTAAACATATCATTAGAGACTAATCTTTTGAAGGGGTAGTCTAACTTACTTCAAGTAAAAATGAGGTTAAACAACCCCATCAAAGATGATTGGTGCAATTTTCTATCATAAAAAATTACACCAATAATCTTTGATGGGGTTGTTTAATCTCATTTTTACTTGGGGTATGTTAGACAATTCCTCTTTTGAAATATTGAAATTTATTTTAGAAGTTAATATCTTCTGGCAAATATTCTTTCACACATGAATCCTCCTGAGTCCTGATCACATATTTAAGACACATGATTATCTATCAGCCATATTACACAAATACACCATCTTGGTTCCTATTCAGTTAGTTTATAATGATAATATATGAAATTATCATTTTCCTAAAACATTTGTTAAAAAATTTAGCAACGTGGGTCTCATATTAATTAAGAAAAAAACATTTCATTTCAACTTCACCTAAACATATATAGAGGCTTGGTAATGAATGTGTAAGTTATGAGTATCCCTAAACAGTAAAATAAGATAGAATTTCAAGGATCAAATAATATTGGAATTGAACAGTAAAAGAGAGAGAGAGAGAGAGCAAATTTTAACAACCGGGAGAAGGGTAGAGAGAAGCACTAAAGCACATGGAAGTACTAATGATATGTGGGATGGAATAGACTAGGGCAATGTTTGGATTACTGATTGGGTCCTTTAAATTTATTTTTATTCTATTAAATTTAGTTTGTTATTATGTTTGTATGTCTCTTAGCCTGTGTTTGGATAGAGAATTTTAAAATTTTAAAAAAATTTAAATTCTAAGAATTTCAATTGCTTCAATTGAAATTCCTTCATTTTCACATTTTCTTGTTTGGATAAAGAAATTAAATTTCTTTATTTTTAAAGTATTGTGTTTGGATGAAACAATTAAATTTCTTCATTTCTAAAATTTTTTATTTTGATAAAATAATCACATTTCTTTCATTTATAACCAAATTTGGCAAGATAAATTTTGAACGAAAATTAGTAACATAACAAAGTAAATTGACATTGTTGTTTTATTTATACTTTGATGTTTATTATTTAATTACGCTTCTTATATATCTATTTATGAATTTATTATTGTTTCTTGACTTTGTAATTTTAATATTATATACGTTCTTATTACACTTCTTATTACTTTATGACTTTATAAACATTTAATTACACTTCTTATTAAGATTATTATATTACTTATGCACATTCTTATCCTCTTCTCCCCAGCTAACTACCATAATAATAATACCATTAAAATATTAACCATGTTCTTCTGATTCTCTTCTTTTCTTTCTGAGCAATATTGTCATTTATATTTTCTTCTCCAATTATATTTTCTTTTCCAAACAAAAGGTTAATCACTTTCATATATATCATGGAAAAACAAAGGGCCATTTTTTGATAAGCACATAGTATCATGGAAAAACAAAGCATATGTATCATGCAAAAACAAAGGGTCATTACTAATCTCAATGAACTAGTGTTTGCTTAATGAGAAAAAAAAAAAACATCACAGATCCTACAGTAATCATGTAAAAACCCATAACTCTTTCATAATCCTATAGTGAACTATAGATAAGTCCAAGGGTGTTATACAAATCAAGCAAATTTGGTGCCAGCCTAACAACTTCAAGCAATATAGCTTTAGCCTACAAAAAGCCAACAGAGCAAAGCAATGCATAACTAATCTGCAAAAGCTAAAACAATGGAAAAACCTATAATATATATCAAGCTTAAATAAATGCAACAAGCATTCAGAAGCAGAAAACTTAAGCACCCGGCTAATATGCCATCTAGCATAGTTGAGACAATTAGAAATTGGTAATGTTAAAATTTGTTGGTGATTTTCTCTTTCTTTTTTATGCTTCTAATTAGTCCTTTATTTGTGTGATTGTGAAATTGGATTAGGTTGATTTGCGGGGAAATATCTTTGGCCTATTGGCTGCACACCCATTAACTCCCTTGTTGTCCCTACATCACCCATATTACACTGATTCTATCTTTCCTAACATGACAACTACAAAATCTCTGCAATATTTATTTGAGGCAATTAATGTTGATTTTGAGAGGATCCTACAACAAACAGTTTGTTATGAAAGGCAGTTTTCATGGACAATTTCTGTGTCATGGGGTTATGCTGTTCGAGTTTTCCAGAACAATATGCTTTTGCCAGATGTTCTGAGAGTGCAAAAAACAATATGCTAGTATTAATATTACTTATAAATTATTCTTAACATGAAGAACTAATTTACATGCACTGACAGAACAAGTATATATTAAATATCCTTCAATATAGCAGGCATCCTTGAAGAACATTGCTAGTGTATAAAGAAGGCAATAAACGGTGTAAGGAAATTTCCACTCTAGAATTTGATTTTTCATATATGCTAATAGAGTAATTTACTGAAGCTGTAAGAATGATTTAGTCGATTCAACTCAACCTGAACTTGGAAAGAAAATGGAAAAACACATGAGCATTTCCATCTAAGAAAAAGCATGCAAATAAATGATATTTTACAGGGTATATTTTACAGATTCAGATTCAGTTTCAAAATTTACCTTCAATTTGACATCAAGACATAAAGGCCTCAGTCTTACAAATAAGCACCTTTTCTTTTTGTTATTAATTAACCAAAATTAAACTTCCTAGTAGGAACAATATACATAACCAAAATCAATAAAGAAAAATAACAGGAAATTTTGTACTATTCTGTTAATAAGAAGATGAAATTTCCATTCCAAATTATTGTTCCCATATGAAATAGAAACAGAGAATATCAATTGTAAAATGGTGCAGTAATAATGAACTTTGAGCTCTTCTCTAGAGTGTATGTACAGAATCAAAAACACTTCTCAGTGTGTGTGATTTTGAAATTTGATGAACAATTAAAATAATAAATCCACGAAAATGGAAAAGTGTGTATGGATCAAACAATTCAAAACATCAATTAGATTCACCAAAAGGAAGCTAAAAAACTTGGGTAAAAGAGGCTAGAAAGAGGGAAGTACATAAGAGAATCTGAATCAACAAACACTAGGACCAAATTTGAATCAACAAACCCTAACAAGAAATGGAAAGATGAAAGAGTGATTGAGACAAATAGAGAGAGAGAAAGCTTGAGGTCTACGAGTGAAAATCGAGCTACGAGACGTGCTGTGTCAAGAACGAGAGCGAACAAGCGAGAGCGAATGACTGAGCTTCGACTTCCGTAGTGAGAATTTAGAATTCTCACTTTTTAGAAGGAATTTGCAATTCCTGATTTTTCATTCACTAAATTTCTTTTTTAAAATTCTGAAATTTTAAAATTCTTTAAATAGAATACCCAAATAGGATATTTTAATAGAAAAAATTTTAAATCCCCTAAATAATTACTTTCCCCATTTAAAATACCTTATCCAAACACATTCTTAGAGTAATTTTGAAAATTCAGTTTTGTCACTAAACTGAGTTTGAGTTGGAAGAAACATAAAGGTGAGTTTGGTAGAGAAAAAGAAAATAGAGGGAGAGGAAGGGGGGAGGTGAGAAAAGAAAAGAAGAGAAATATGTGAGAAATAGAGCGGAAGTTAAAGTTGTTTGGTTGAAAAGAAATATAAGAGAAATATAGTGGAAGTTAACTTATTCAAATTATTATTATTATTATTTATTTTATTAATAATATTATTTTTATTTATTATTATTATTATTATGATTATGATTATTATTATTATTATTATTATTATTATTATTATTATATTGTGAAACATAGCGGAAGCCAAATCGATTTTGGGGAAAATGAGGGGCGCCTAAATTGATTTACTCATGCAAATAGGGGACAGGGAGCTACCAACTAAATCGATTTGGTAGAGGCGGGTTATTTTCACGCAAATCTTTGCCTTCTTGGACAAAAATATTTTTGGGTGGGTCCCACCTTTTTTGTAAACAGTTCCTTACACTCTCACTCTACATTCTTCCACTTTCACTTTCCCTCTTCCCCTCCCCCTCTATTTCATGTCTACCAAACAAAGCATAAGATTTGCTTTTGAAAGCTTATTTTCCGTTAGTAATGTTTATGCAAGTGTAACATCAAATAAAAGTACTTTTGATTAATATTATCCAAACAAATTTTACTTTGTCAATGTACTTTTGAACCAAAAATATCTAAATATAAATCATTTTATAGTAAACTCATTTTTTTTATCAGACATGAGTTTACAACATATTTTTGATTCAAACCTATGTTTGTAAACTTTAACCCAAACATGTATTAGGGTGGCAAAAGAGATTCTCGGCAAATCAAGAAGCTGTGTCTTACAATATCTACGACTGGATCTTTAAAAAAAAAGAAGCTGTGGATAAGAGAAAAGAATCTCTGTGGTTGAACAAAAATATGCATGATAAAGTTAAGGTTAAAAAAGAATGTTATAAAGCAGGATCCTTATGTAAGAATTAATGTTGAAAAGTAGAATATATATAATAGAAAAATGCTAGCAACACACTCTTTATTTATAAATATAAAGAAGATAAAATAAATATTTATTATTTGCATGCTAAAATACTAGTGATTAATTAAACATCTAACCTATCATTAAATGAGTGCTACCAAGAAATTCCGCACGCATGGTTCAATTAATTGCACCGATCATCATGCACGTTATTAATTTACCTCACATATAATTTTTTTTTTAAATTTCAAAAATAAATTAACTGTTCCTCAAAAATAAATTTAATTAACTGAAATGTGTACGCTATGTCAAATAAACAAACTTGCATGACAGACAAATTAAAACGAGACGAAACTTAATGTACAAATTTTATTTATCTAAAGAAACATTAAAAAATAATAAAAAATAGAACATTTGGGGTTAAAAAAATGAAACATGTTAATTTCACTAAATTAATAAAACCAAGGAAAACAAAGAGTTTAACTTCAATGCATCGTTAGTGTAAAAATGAGTGCATTCTAATTAAATTCTGAAAACAAAATGAATCATTTACATTTTGTAGACGCAAAAAAAAACTTGTCATCTTAGTGTACAAAGAAGACCCATATCCCATGAGTTTAAGAAAAGAAAGAAGGAAGAGAAAAAAGTATGGCATGCTGGTAGGAGAAGGGCGTAAGGTTCACAATCCTGGTTTGTGAAGAGAAGACTTCTTGAAAAAAGAACCAAATTTCTGACTAAGTATAGAGTGTCTTCGCGTAAGGCTTTGAACAAGTTGAAGAATGGACAGAGTCACATGAATGACCTTTTTGGACCCAATTTTATTTATCCCTACTGCCTTTTGGATGCGACCATGCGAGAAACCTTCTATGGGTTATGCGGATTACCAGAAGGAAGGTGTTATGCAGGGTCGCTTAAGAAATTTTGTGCAAATCCTATCTATGGTAAATTAACAACTAGACATTTCTTGTGTATTTTATTTGCCTTTTTAAATTTTGCAATAGAAGCAAAATTGCTCATAAATTAAAACACGTGAACTAAAGCGTAATTAATACTATACTAATACCTATATCAAAATTTGATTAAGAATGAATTAAAATTGCAAAATAAAAAGATAAATAATAAAAATTATTTATTGTTATCATAGAGTGATAAAACAAATTTAAATGATATATATACATTTTTTACTTTATTACATAATTTACATAAAACTTGTGTATAAAGTACACACACATATAATTATAAGAGTTTAAGATGACAGTGTAAAACTACTTTACACTGTCAGTGCATGACCATTATACTCTAATTATAATTATAATAAAGAAATAGAATAAGATTTATTTATAAATTATTAAATCTTAAATGAATTTCTTATTAAATCTTTTCTATTTGTTGAGATAGAAGAAATGATTATTTTCATGTTGATATTCACAAGTCTATGTCCATTGTTTATAAACAGGTAAGTAAAAAAAGAAATAATAAATCCTAATTACTCTTATAACTAGGGTACTTAAAAAACCTAAATTATTGTTCTAATTACAGCAACTAAGAAAACCTTAATCAATGTCCTAATTATAACAATTAGAAAAGTCTAAATTACTATCCTAATTACAGTAATTAGGAAAGCTAAAGATTACAACGAATCATGCAAACAAATCATTTTTGCTCATTTCTAATTATAGAAATTAGGAAAACTAATGATTACAACAAATCACGGAAACAAATCAATTTTCTTCATTATTGTCATATAAAATAAAGATTTTTAGTAAATTTTAATTTTTTTGAAATAAAAAAGAAAGTTAATTGAAATATATCATACTTAGGTTGTACATGTTTGAATAAATTTCTCCATAAACACTTATAGAAAAAGAAAATAAAAACAAAAATGAAATAAACTTTTCCTACAAGCTAAATACTCCTAATATGCCAATAAACCCCTAATATGTCAATTAACCCTAAACTAATACAATAACCAGTGCCATGCACATGTGTTGAATTTATAATATACAATTTTTTATAGGGTTAAATATGTTTCTAATCCTCTAAAAATTGACCTATTTTGATTTTAGTCCTCAGAAATTTTTTCCTTGAATAAAATCTCTCAAATATTAAAAATACCCTAATTAGATCTTTGTGCTAAACTCTGCTAAACTTTTCTGTTAAATGATGGCCATATCAGCTTTTAAATAAAGTATTTTATTACCTGAAATGCCCGGTGATAATTTTTAATAAAAACCCAAGTAATTACTTTTGCTTTAGGGTTAAAAAAATCTGTGATTTAGGGCTAATCATGTAATAATTTTATTCAAAAAGTATGTTACTAATCTGAACTAGATATAACAATTAACATGGACGACCACATCAGCAAATTAATGGTGACTGTGATGCTGATATTGCCATCATTTAACAGAAAAGTTAAACATAGTTTAGTATAGGGATCTAATTAGGGTATTTTAATATTTGAGGAACTTTATTCAATATTTTTTTTTGAAGACTAAAACCAAAACGGGTCAATTTTTGGAGGACCAAAAATATATTTAACCCTTTTTTATATTATTATGATTTTTTAATATATTTCTTAATCATTTTTAAATTTTATATAAGTATATATTAGTGGATATATATATATATATATATATATTAAATAATTTTATATTCATATGTCTTATATAATTTTAATTTATATAAATGTTTGTTTTAAAAATATTATCTTTATAGATATATTTGCATTTATATATAACTTAGATGTATACATAATTTTAATAAGAAATATTAATAATAAAAAATAATTTCTATTACGTTTTTTAATTATTAGTTTTTTTTTAAAATGTGTTCCATCATAAAGGGAAAAAATGACTAACATTAAATATAGAAAAGGAACCCACCAGGATTGGCCTAGTAGTGAGGGGGTTGGGATAGTATGCATGAGGTCATAGATTCAAACCTCAATGCGATCATTGCACACATAAAAAATTATATAAAAGGATTTGTGAAGATTAGATTACAATAAAAATTAATGATGAATACAAAAAAAAAAAGATAATTATTATGCAATAATATTGTTGATATTATTTTATTTTGACTAATAACTAAAAGACTCGTAATTTTTTCGATTGTGATTTCAAGTTGGTTTAGTTCATTTCTAATTTTGCTTTAACCCACTAGGGTAAGCCTAGTGATGGGGGTTGATATAACTTGTATAAGATCATAGGGTCTAATATCAGTATTATCATTGTACATACAAATAAAATTCTAATTCTACTTTTTCTACTTTCACCTAATATTTTAATTCTTATGCATAGAAAATAATTAAGTCTTTTAATCTTGACCATCAATTCATTTCAAAATAAAAAAGAGTACTTATAACTTGATATCTCTCTCTCACACACACACGCATACATACACACACCAAAAAAAATAAAATGGTTGTGCAATGTGCATGCACTGTAATGAATACATATTGCTCTCTAAATTTATTTTGTGTTAGAATATAACTTAAATCTTCAAAATCTTTCAAAGAAAAAGAGAAAACAAATAATCTTTCTAATTGAAGAAGAGATCAAAGAATTGAGTGAGATTTTGTACATATTTAGAGATTAAGTGATATTTTGTCGATTTTTAAGTTAATTTAAACTCAAATTAAATTTGAATTAATTACGTTAGTAAAAATATTTATTATGAAATACATGACTGGTAATAATAACAACAATAATGTAACTAATAAATGTCAAAATTTGATGTAATGATTACAAAATGTTAAATTTAAACAATGACAAAATTGAAATAAAAAAATTATTTTACATGAAAAAGTTTCTAATTTCAAATTAGAATGTAACATAATTCATATTGGTATATTTATATTTGATTGACACTAATAAATATTTATTATAAATATTTAAATAATTTAAGTATGATTTATTTATTATTTTAAATCATGTGATCACATCTCAATTTCATTCTTTAATAGGTAGAAAGATAGTATATATATGTGTGTGTGTATCATATGAAAATAACTTTCTTAACTGCGAATAAGAATGACAAATTTTAACCGTTAAATTAAAAATGGAAGACCTAAATTAAAAAACTTACTTAATAATTCATTAAAATCTCGCGTGGACTATCAATTTTTTAAAAGATCTCAATTATTACGTTGTAAAATCTTCTTTTATTATATATTTATATATTATATAACAATAATAATAATTGATATATCTTACCAAATTAATGAAATCCTCTTTATATATATATATATATACGCCCTCGTACAATGAAAAAGAGAAAAGAACAGAATATCCTACGTACAGATCCACCCACAATGAGAAAAAGACTGAAGGCAGCGTGGAACTTTTGGACCGAGTATTGGGGGGAACTCATACCTATCGTGATTTCCTGCAAATCAACTTCCAATGCTGCTAGTGATACAAAACCTACCGTGATCTTCGACAAATCAACTTCCAAGTACATGGTGTCCTACGATGGACTAACCATTGAAACAACAATCACGGACAAAGCCAGCATGGTAGAGGAATGGATTAAATTCGTTTCATCGACATACACCGGAAACCCAAGGGTAGTTGGGTTGGACACTGAATGGACCCGTGGCCAAAACAAGAAGATGAAAGTTGCAATTTTGCAACTGTGCATTGATGGACAAGTGCCTAATCATTCAATTGTTCCGCATGAACAATATTCCCCGGTCCCTAAGGAGCTTTTTGATGGACTCCGACTTCGAATTTGTTGGGGTTGCGGTGATGAACGATATTAAGATGCTTAAGAACGATTATGGGTTGGAGTGCAATAAGGGCATAGATGTGTCTCACTTGGCAAAGGAAAAATGGCCCGATCGGATTTCTCGTGGAGGGCTAAAATATTTGGCAAAGGAGCTGGTGGGTCTTGATATGGAGAAGTCAAAGGATGTGTGTACCAGCGAATGGAAATCCAAGAAGCTGACCCTAGCTCAAATTCAATATGCGTGCATTGATGCCTATGCCTCTTTTAAGATTGGTAAGATGATCCTTAGTGAAGAAGTAGTAGCCCCTGTCCTATGTGGTTGAACCTTTTCTTTCTGCTTTGTTCGCTTAGTTATACTGTATATTAGGATTCATCTACCCTTGGGCATATGCAGCTGCCTTTATTGCTATTTGCCTTAGGATTTTAATAAATTTCAAGCTGGATATCCAAACTGATTTTGTGAAATTTGTTTAATTCTTATGGGTATACCGTATATGAACAAATGTGTCCTCATGTACCTGTTTTAGCTCCGGATATGGACAAATGTGTCCTCATGTATCCAAACTGATTTTGATGAATCCAAAAAAAAAAAAAAACTGATTTGTGAATTTGTTTAATCGTTACATCGAAACCCGCCCCAGGGCTTGTACTGGTTTTTAGCTGCGGATAGAGGGATGTGTCGTTATGCTTTTCTTTCTTAATGCATGTTTGCAAAACCGTGGAAGCAAAAAACGTGAATGGAAGTTTAGCTAATAACACCTCAATATTACTTCTACGTTTATTGTATTAGAAAGTGGAATTGTTCGTTTGAGGTACCTTAAACGACAATCCAAACGCACCTTAATTTTGTTTTGCTTGGCCAATAGGCCTCCCTATCAACTGAAAAAATAGCTTTCTTTCATTAATCCCATTTAAGATTGAAAGCGTTAAAGAGCGGGATGTCAAATGTAATAAGAAAATTTTGAAAATAATTAATATTTGATAATTAAAATTCATAACAAATCAATATTTTTCAATATATAAATTATATTATAATTAAAATTCATAATAAATAAAAATTTTAAATATATAAATTATATTTTAAATTTACAATAAATAATTTAAATTGTGATATAAAGTTATTTTTAAATACTAATAATTTTTAAAAATTATTAAAAATTTAATTTTGTATATACATAAATTAGAATTAAATAAAGTTTTTTAAAATTTTTATATTTTAAAAAAGAATATTCAAATTTATAATATAAAAATTGATTATACATAATTAAGAATAAAATTAATTTAACAATTTTTTTATTCTGTTGTAAGACTTTTTTATACCTGATGAGACATGAAAAAAATAAAATTAAAGAGGTATAAGAGAGTTTAAAGATTATAATGAGCCATTATAATATTTACACTCTCTTTTTGCCTCTTTAATTTTTTTTTTCACCTCATCAATCATTTTACATTTATTATTTTTTCATTCTTTCTTTAACTCTATTTGTGTGGAAAATATTTTTTTAATGAATAATTAGTATGGTATCTGTGTGATTGCATGGGTCATATAAATTTTCATGACAAATTTTTAATTGATCTTTATATATTTGAATAGAATAAAACAGTCTCGTTATATATATATATATATATATATTCTCAAATATAATGTAACTGAATTCTTGTTATTTTTATCATACAAGACTCACTTTAATAAATATTTTAAAATTACATAAAAAATGTTATTTCTAAAATATACAATTGTAAAAAATATAATTTATATTTTGTAAACATAAAATTTGTTAGAAAAATATAAATCATGTTTATTGAAACTTATATTCTTAAATGAATTTTAAAGTTTAAATAAAGAAGTAAAAAGTTTAAGTGCGACTAAGTCTTAGCTGAAGGATTAGTCTCATAGCCAACCTAAAAGACTGAAGTCGTTAGGAATACCTTCATTACCTTGAGATCTCGTTGGAGAGCCAAAGTTCCTAAATATGATGTTACCAAAAAAAATATTTCTTTTGGGACTTCAATTTCTCGCTATGCACTTTATATTCTTCCTCAATACTTACTCTATCTCTTTTTACCCGTCTCTCTCTCTCTCTCTCTCTCTTCTTTTTAATTTTTTTTTCCAAAACTTTTATCTTTCCTATTGCTTAATTTTTTGTTGTCCTTTACATCATTATGTTTACACTTTTAGTATGCACAATGTACATGATGAATGTTTATTTTTATGTAAATAAAATTTATAATAAATAAATATTTAAATTATATTATAATTAAAATTTATTATAAATAAATATTTTTAAACATATAAATTATATTTTAGATTTATGATAAATAATTTATATTTTGATAGAAGACTATTTTTAACTAATGATACTTTTATTAAAAAAATATTAAAATTCAATTTAAAAATAAAAATAAAAATGATAGATTGAAAAAAATAAGCGATTAAGAAAATTAGATGTACAGATAAGATAAAAGAAGAGTGCTTTTGAATAATCGAGAAAGAATTTTTTTTTAGCTAGCTGTAAAATCAAGTTGTTGGAACCAAAGACGTTGAAGTGTCTAGTCTCTCAAAGTTTCGAAGATAATAAACTTATTAAAGTTTAACTTTCTGTTTGATAATAACGATATTACAATGACCAAAACCATGGCGTCCAATGTGCTAGTCTCAACGAGTGTCCAACATTCATATATGATGACCGTCTAAGAGTAAGTCTCATTCATGGTCTATGTGTTTTAAGCATTAGACACTTATACTAGACGCGCCTAGACATAAGTTCTTAAACGGCTAAGTATATTTTTAAATACCAGTCCTATCTATATGTCTTTCATATATATCTCGAGACTAATGCCTTACCATTTTAAGATCTAACGTTCAAATATTTCAAGCATTAAATGGTAGACAAAAACACTTCAATGCATAAGCGCAGCTGTTCAGAAAAAGAAAGTCAACTTATCAAGTTGCCAAGCCAAATGAAGAATGTTCAGAAAAGCAGACTGTCATCTCAGTCCTACACTTTCCATTTCGGTGCAAGATCAAAAGTCGCTTTTCAAACCTATCTAAAAGCTCCATACATGCGCTTCTTCTTGAAGTTTGAAGCTGAATCATCTTCAACGGCACTTTTCTAAAAACTATATATTTATCAAGAAAGAAGAATAGAAAAAGATGCGAAGAAACCAAGTGACACAACAAGAGAAACTCAAAAACAATCAAATTGCCTTCTTGCATCCACTGGATGATCTTTGAATTCTCTCTAAAATATTTTGTATTGTGCTTAATCTTTTATATCCTCACTTTGTGAGTTGAATTTTGTTGTACACAATTGTATCTGTTGTGAAAGCCTGGAGAGGCTTAGTGAAAAAGAATAATTGGGTTGTTAAGCAATCTGGGGTGATTGCGTTGTAAAGCCTGAAGAGGCTGTGAAAAATACTTGTGTAACCTAAGGTTGGTTAGTGAATACGTTCTGGGTAAAGGGATTAGACGTAGCTCAAGGATTGAGTGAACCAATATAAAATCTTTGTGTTTTTGTTCTTCCTTATCCTTTTCGCTTAAAACATTTTCGAACTTGTTTTTAAAAAAGAAAAGGTTTGAAATCACACAATTCAACCTCCCCTTCTTGTGTGATCTCTTGCTCTTTCAAAATCCACCCTATATATTAAATGAGAATGACTATCTTGAATGAGAGCGTTTTTAGTTGTTATTCTTCAACGAGAGCATTTTTAGCTGTCATTCTTTAATAAAAGCGTTTTTAAGAATTTTTTAACCTCTTGTCTCTTTTAATTTGTTGTTTTCAATATATTTAATTCTAAATTAAATTTTAATATTTTTTAAAAGAAATTATCAATAATTAAAAATTAATATTATATTACAATAATTATTTATTATAAATTTAAAATATAATTTATGTTCAAAAAAATTTATTTATTACAAATTTTAATTATAATATAATTTATATATTCAGAAATATTTATTTATTATAAATTTAAGTTATAAAAAATAAATATTTATTCTGTGCAATGTACAGGTTAAAATACTAGTTAAACTTAAAATTAAAATTAAGAAGTATTTGAAAGAAATAAAAATTAAAAAATAAAATTAAATATTCATGATATGAGATTAGGATAAGATATGTGTCTCAGTGAGAGTGATAACAATTCCTAAAAATGGTATTATTTAAGAAAAAAAATCATAAAAATGTTGTGTTGAAGAATAGTTCATAAAAATGCTTTCATTTAAGATAACAACTAAAATTTATAATATAAAAGTAGATGCATGAATGTGTGTCTATATATTGTTCATTTTTGCATGTAATTAGTTACACAATTTTCTATCTTAATACATGTTTGGACGGAGAATTTTGAAAGAAAATTTTAATTTTCAAGCAAATTTAAAATTTAATATATTAAAATGACTTGTTTTGATATTAAATTTAAAGAATATTTAAAATGATGAGAATTTTATAGATTTTTTTTTCAAGCAAAATGAAAAAATTTCGAATAACATCTAAAATGAAAGAATTTCAAACACAAAATGATATTTATATGTGATGGAAATTAAATAATTTTATCTAAAATAAAAAATTTGAAACACAAGAAATTTGAATTGCTTTATACAAACAAAGTATTTTAAAAAATGAAAAAAATAATAATTGAACTAATTAAATTCTCATACATTTTAAATCCTTAACATTTTGAAATCTCTTATCCAATTATCGCTTATCCAAAACTACTTAAAATTTTAAATGTATAAGATAAGGAATTTAAAAATATTTTTTTTAATACAAGAAATAATTTTTAATCGCTGATATAATAATTTTCTTAACATTTATTTTATTTTAATTCATTAACTTATATATTTAGTACATATGATAGGAAAATCATTAATTGAAATAATTTTGAAATTATTGTGAAGATGGGAGAGATAAAAACGAAGAAAATATGAAGCAATTTCATTCAATTGCAGCTACTTAACTAGTTGAAAAAAGATGAAAATTTATACTAAATTTTTAACCACTTGTGCTAACCTGCATTTAGATTCTTGTTAAGACTGTATTTATTTTATTCTATTATTTTATCTCCATTCTTTTTATTTTCACATTCACTCACTCTCCATTCACGCACCTCACACCCCACGCACAATTTTTTACCCTCACAACACACAGGCACACGCGATAAATGCCACTCTTCTCTCACAATATTCGGGCATACAGACTCTAGCCATCTTTCTCTCAAGCTCATTTGAAATCCATAACTTACACACTCACTGATATCAGCCCCTAACCATATACACGTTCATCATCATTTACCATCACCAGCTCATAGTCACACAAAGGGAAACCACAAGAGTATCCAGGATCAAATGACGGGTATATTTCTCAATCCTCCATGCCACATTTGTCTATCTTTACTCTCTGTAAATTCTTACTTTGGGTTCACAAGCTTTCTGCTATTTTTAATCATGTAATCAAATACAAATAAAAAATATATATAAAAAAATGAACAAAATCCTGATTGATTCAGGATGGCGAAGAAGAGAAAGTCCACCGCCATTTCGAGTCCGGAGATATTTAACAAGTTTATACACTGAATTAATTATAATCTGAGCATTTATGGGAATTAAGTCTTTATTAAAGAGCATCTTGAAATTTTTAAAAATCATGATATGCACAAACTGGTTATATATATATGTGTGTGTGTGTGTGTGTACAATTCAACTCCGTTGTAGTAGTTTTGGACTAATAGGGTAAATTAAATCCCAAACTTCCATAGTAGTTAGTATTTATATTGAAACGAATTCTGTGCAATCTACGTACGACAGGCATTATAACATATATCAAGTTTTCATATGAAGGTCACACATGCATATAACTGTTGGTAAACTATAATTGATTGAGATAATAAAAAAAATGCCCTGTATTAGTTATAATAAGAAGTGAGGAATATGAAACCTCAAAAAAAAAGAAAAGTGAGGAACGAAATTAAGAACTTTTTGTTTTAAAAAAAACAGAATTGGGTATCATTTTTGTTTTAAAAGGGGTATTTTTAATTTTACTTAAATATGTTTTTAGTTCATCAAATTTACAGTAAGTTTGTTTTTAGTCCTCCAAATTTAAAATTGATCTTTTTAGTTCTTATAATTTGAAAAAATTCTGTTTTAGTCCTATAACCAAACATCTTCCCAAATGTCGTCAGAATGAATAATTTGAATGGAAACACACGTGATAGGATGTTCAATAATAGGAATGCAAAATCAAGGCAAGTTGTTGCCTAAGCAACTTGTAATTCGTTAGTCACATAAGTAAGATCTCTAACAGTGTTTAGACAAAGGGACTAAAATAAGTTTCTTTTGAATTACATGGACTAAAAAGATTAATTTTAAATTTGAAAAATCAAAAACAAATTTGCATTAAATTTAAAGAACTAAAAATATATTTAAGCCTTTTAATTTTTTGTAGCTTCGGTTCATTTTGAACTGTTAATTAAATTAGGAACGGTAAAATGGTTTCATCTATTAGGCTAGCTTGTTTAGTCCATTAAATGGATTGGGTTGGAATTTCCAATTTATTCAAAACAAGTTTAACTCAACTCATGTTTTTTGTTGTGTTGGGATGGTTGAGTTGGGTTGACTCATTGGATTGACTTTTTTTTTTTCTTTTTTGTATTTATTGTAACCTATCAAAATTTATTTGTGATTGTAGATTTATTAGTTAATGAACTAAAGTATTAATATTTCTAGGTCATTAGTGGATGAATTTGATATTTCAAGTATTTGGATAATTTAATGGATTAATTAATATTTATTATGATTATGTATGGGTGATTTATGTTTTTTACTTTTTATTTATTTGATAGGTCAACTAAGGTCACTTTTTATAACTAATTTTATTTTTTTTTATTTTAAAAAAAGTATGGCCAATCAATCGAACCCAATTCGCAACTTACCTAAAATTTGATTTGGTTAAGATTCTCAACCCACTTTAAAAATAAGCTGAATCCAACTTAATCTATTTTTTAGCTGATTAAAATTATGTTGAATTAGATTCATCCGTTTAGACACTCCAGCAGCATGTATGAATAAAAAAAAATGAATGGGAAAAACCACAGCAGCATGAGGGTTACGGTAGTCTTCTCCTAAGAATTCTTTATATAGGATTGGGGTTGCTTATTATTATACTCTCACTCTGTGGGTTAAAATTGGATACCATTGTATTTGCTTATGACCGTGCGAAACTAGAATTTTAAATTTGTAAAGTACTAGTTATTCCCATTGGATGTGTTAGGAAATAGGGACTAATTTTTTTTTTATTTCCTTCAGAGACTTATTCTATATTTATATCAATCTAAATTTGCAGATATTTGGGTTTATTATATTTGTAGTCTTTATATTTTAATTTCTGTATAATTTTCATCTTATTAAATTAATTATTCATATATAATCTTTATAGTTTTATAATTATTAATTGTTAAAATTAAATCCTTTATCTCAAATTTTGTCTAATAATTAATAAGAATATGACAAAAGTGTAACATGACATTAATTTATATAAATTGATAAAAAATATATAAAATATTTAAATGAAAATAAAAATTGTGTCATTAATATTCCTTTCTCTTTTATCACTCCAATGAAACCATTTTTTGTTTTTATTTTATTTTTTAAAATATTTTATATATTTATTTTATTAATCTATATAAATTGATGTCACGTCAAATCTTACATTCTCATTAATGATTGGGTGGAATTTAGGGTAAAAAATTTAATTTTAACAATTAAGAAACTATTAGGATTAAGTGTGTGCAATCAAAACTAGAGCTTACAGGAACCAAATTAAAAGTGCATACAAATTGAAATATGTGAACTAATTAAAAGAGTAATTATTCTTATATATTTAGAGAAAATAAGTTATGCATTTACAGTATAAAACAGTTTTACACTGTTATTCAATCACAAACTACTATATATGATAAGTTTAATTTATTGACTTTTATAATAACAACATTAAAAGTCATACCAACAATAATTTGTAATTAATTGACAAAGTAAAAAAATTTATACTGACAATGCAAAGCCATTAAACTTATATATTTATACTAATATTTTAGTCTATGCAATGCATAGAATAAAAGATTATTTTTATATAACTAAAATTGATAAAAATAAATAAATATTTTTAAATATATAAATTATACTAGTATTTTAGCTTGTGTAATGTACATAATAAATGTTTATTTTATATAACTAAAATTTATAATAAATAAATACTTTTGAATAAATTAATTACATTATAATTAAAATTCGTATTAAATAAATATTTTTGAATATATGAATTATATTTTAGATTTGTGATAAACAAAATATATTGTAATACAAGATTATTTTCAATTATTGATAATTTTTTTAAAAAAATATTGAAATTTAATGTAGAAATAAAGATGAAATGGACAAATTGAAAGAGATACAAGATTAAGAAAAACTTCTAGAAATACCCTCGTTAAAAAAACACTCATAACAACAAATAATAGCTCCTAAAATGTTTTCATTTAAGATAGCTATTCTAATTTTTATATATAGAGGATTATAATTAAGAATCATAATGAATAAATATTTTTGAACATATAAATTATATTTTAGATTTACGATAAATAATTTATATTGTGACATAGGATTATTTTTAATTATTGACAATTTTATAAAATACTATTGAAATCCTCTCTCTATATAAAGTAGAATAGCTATTTTGAGCGAGAGAACATTTTAGCTACATTCTTTCATGAGAGCATTTTTAGTTGTCATTCTTCAACGAGAGTATTTTTAAGAATTTTTTTAACCTCTTATCACTTTCAATATATTATTTTCAATATTTTTAATTCTAAATTGAATTTCAGTTTTTTAAAAGAAATTATCAATTACTAAAAATTAATATTGTATTACAATAATTGTTTATTATAAATTTAAAATATAATCTATATGTTTAAAAATACTTATTTATTGCTAATTTTAATTATAATATAATTTATATATTCAAAAGTATTTATTTATTATAAATTTAAGTTATATAAAATAAATATTTATTATATGCAATGCACAGGTTAAAATACTAGTTAAATTTACAAATAATGATGAAAATAATATATTGAAAGAGATAAACAGTTAAAAAATCAAGAATAAAAATAAAATATAAAATAAGACTGGTTTGATGGTCAAGAAAATAATTCTTTAAGCTAGTTATTAAATTAAATTAAATTAAATTAAATTTAAAATTAAAATTAAGAAGTATATTTGAAAAGAATAAAAAAAACTAAAAAATAAAAGTAAATGCTCAACATATGAGATTAAGATAAGACATAAAACTCGATAAGAATGCTAATAACTCCTAAAAACTAGGGGTGTAAATGGTCCGGGTTGGGTCGGGTTCAGGCATGTTTAAGACCCAACCCAATTAAAAATAGTGTTGTTAGGGTGCGTTGGGTTTGTGTTTTTTTGTGAAGCAATCCAACCCAACCCAACTCGACCTTAAATCGGGTTGAGTCGGGTCATTGGGTTGCTAATTAAAATTTTAATATAATTTTAATATTTGAAAAAATTCAAAAAAATAAAAAAAATGAAATATTAATTAATTCAACTCATTCAATGTATGTTCACTTTAAAATACAAGTCTAACTATACAAATTCAACATGCGAGAAAAATACAAACATATATGAATATTATAATTTTTTTTTTATTAAAAAATAATAGAATAGGTTGGGTCGAGTTGAGAATGCATCAACCTGTGACCTAACACAATCTTGATTGGGTCAACAAAAAAAAGACTTGACCCAACCCAATGACCTGACCCAACCCGCTAAAATGTAGTTGGGGTTGGTCGGGTTTGCAGGTTGACCGCAACCCACTTACACCCCTACTAAAAATGACCTCTTTTAAAAATAACTCCTAAAAATGTTTTTATTTAATGCTAGGATTCAGATTTATAAATAGACTAATATTTTAAGATGTGCAATGTACAAGATAAACATTTATTTTATATAACTAAAATTTATAATACATAAATATGTTGAATATATAAATTATATTATAATTAAAATTTATAATAAATAAATATTTTTGAAGATAAAAATTATATTTTAGATTTAAGATAAACAATTTATATTGTGAAATATGGTTATTTTTAACTATTAATAATTTTTTTAAAAATATGGAAATTCAATTTAAAAATAAAGATGAAAAGGATAGTTTGAAAGAGACAAGTAGTTAAGAAAATTTTCTAAAAGTGCTAAAAAAACTCCTAAAAATGTTCTTATTAAGAATAACTTCTAAAAGCATTATTATTTAAAATAGTTATTCTAATTTATATATAGAAATGATATATCAAATTTCAATTGAGAATAAACTAAAATTGCAAAATAATAAGATAAGTAATAAAAATTATTTTATTTTTTATTATTTATCTTTTTATTTTGCAATTTTAATTCGTCCTTAAATTTAAATAAATTTAAGTGATACTTTTTGTTTTTGTTTTTTTACTCTATTTACATAATGTACATACAAGTATAAAAATTTGTGTATAAAGTACACACATTATTGTAATTTTGAAATATTAACTTATAAATTATTAAATATTAAAATGAATTTCTTATTGTATCTTTTCTGTCTTATAAAATAAAAGATTTATAAGTCGTAGATTGTTACTTACACGACGAATATTGTCCCATGATAAATCATTTAATATCCTTTTTCGTTGGCTTTACAATGGTAAGAAAAGATATAAATTAATAACCTTTTTTGGCTCGTGCCTGCAAAATAAGGTTCACCGTAATCACTCTATCCATATTCCCTAAACCAAATTATCTTGTGTATTTCTTGACAAAGGTTTCAATTGAGAGATGGCCGCTGCGAGTAATAACAATCCCATTGTGATCTTCGACCCATCAACTTCTAAGTACATGTTGTGCTATGATGGACTAACCATTGAAACAATAATTACTTACAAAGCCAGCACAGTAGAGGAATGGATTCAACTTGTTTCATCATCATATGCTGGAAAACAAAGGGTAGTTGGATTGGACACTGAATGGATGCCTGCCCAAAATCCCAAGACGAAAGTTGCAATTTTACAACTGTGTATTGAGAACAAGTGCCTAATCATTCAATTGTTCCACATGGAAAATATTCCCCAGTCCCTAAGGAGCTTTTTGATGGACTCTGACTTCAAATTTGTTGGGGTTGGAGTGATGAATGATCTTCAGATGCTTAAGAGGGATTATGGGTTGGAGTCCAATAAGGGCATAGATGTGTTTCGCTTGGCAAAGGAAAAATGGCCCAATCGGATTTCTTCCGGAAAACTGAAAGATTTGGCAAAGGAGCTGGTGGGTCTTGACATGGAGAAGTCAAAGGATGTGTGTACCAGTGAATGGAAATCAAAGGAGTTGACCCAAGCTCAAGTTGAATATGCGTGCATTGATGCCTATGCTTCTTATAAGATTGGGAAAATGATCCTTAGTGAAGATAAGTAGTTACCTCTATCCTATCTGGTTGAATTTTTTTCTTTCTGCTTTGTTTGCTTAGTTGTTGGATCCATCTACCGGTTCTTGGGCATATATGTTGCTGCCTTTGTTGCTTTTAGCCCTAGCATTTTGATAACTTTCAAGCTGGATATCTGAACTGATCTTATGAATTTTGTTTAATTGTTATCGCATTTGTATTTGTTTTCTGTTATCTTCTTCTGGTGCTAGTTGGCACACTGGAAATATCAGAATATCCTCGCATACGGTTTTAGCCAAGTCATTGGCTGTTCAGCATTTGACGAGTTGGTTTGTTATTTTATTCAAAGTGTTTTATACTATTCAATTTTTGCCCTCGGTCAAAGCACGGCCACAAATACTAACAGTTATTTATTTATTTTGATTCATTAGTTAATTTGATTTCAACAAGTGTTCGTATTGATAATTGATAAAGACTAAAAATAGCTTTTTCATTAATCCCATTTAAGAATGAAAGCGTTAAATAACTGGATGTCACATTTAATAAGAAAATTTTGAAAATAATTAATACATAAAGTATAATAAAAAATATTTTTATAATTTAAAAATAAAATTCAAATTTATAGTATAAAAATAGATATACAAAGTTAAGAATAAAAATAATTTCACATTTATTATTTTCTTGTTCTTTCTTAAACTATTGGTGTGGAAAACATTTTTTAATGAAAGATGCACGTAGTGGTAGGCGGAAGTGCTGCAAGGAAGGCGCGCAATTGGAATTTGGAGCCAAACCAAGTCATGGCCACGTCACGTTACATCTCCATCCAGTTCAAAACTGGGACGGATTTAATCACCCCCCTCGCCACCTCCTGTTTCCCCCAACTTTTTTTTTTATTAAAAAAATTTAATGGGTATGATATCTAAATATTAATATTATTATTTGTATTTGGGATAGTTGCAGAGATAATAATATTTAAGTGTTACTTTTTTTATATTTTGATAAAATATTTTCTTTTTTATAGTATTTATTATAAAGATAATAATTTTTTTTCTCTTTTTTTAACAAATATTTTATCTCTTTTTTTATAGTTTTATTGTGAAAATAATTGCATTTTTTTCTTTTTAAAAAAATATTTGAGTATTATTTGTTTTTTCTTTTTGATAGTCTTTTTTTATAATTTATCATTAGTATTTTAAAGGTTATAAATGACTCTATTTCTAAAAGACTATATTAATATTCTCTGTAATTGCCATCTCTTCACATTAATATATTTGAAAATAGCCATAGACAACTTCTCCATACAGAGAACAAACAAAGGAGATAAGGGATTTCCTTGATTGAGTCCTTAGATGAGAGAGAAAATAGGCAAAGGATATGGAGAAAGGAAAGAGGAAGTAACATTGTGCATAATTAAATTTATTATCATGGTAAGAAAGCCAAAATCCGTAAGACAATCTTTAAGAAAGTTCTCATCCACATAATCATATGTCTTCTCTAGATCAGTTTTATAGGCCACATCCCTTTCCCGCCTTTTTGATTTGTGCATGCTATAAATAATTTCCTATAGAATTATGGCTTTATCAGAAGTACTCCTTGGAGAAGCTACTTGAACATGGGCCTATAATATCATGAAGTATAGGACAAAGGTGATTCACCAAACACCTTAATAATTATTTTGTAAACTATGTTATAGAGGCTAGTTGGGCATAATTCTTTAAAATTAGATGGATTATCAACTTTCAAGATGAGCGCAATCAAGGTTTTAAAAATTGACGAATGGAAGGATCTAAACTATAATGCTTCTTTGACAAGCTTCCAAATATTATCTCCTACCACATGCCAAAATTGCTTGAAAAAAAAAATACATTGAAACCCATTTGGTCCAAGCACTTTGTATGGTTTCATGGAATTCAAAGTAAGAGACATAGTTTCTTTGCTTATTAGCTTCATTAGTGTAAAGCATAAAGATAATACAAGAAGGGGGGAGGGGGGGGTTGAATTGTGTTATAGTAAATTTTTCGCAAAACCTTTGTTAATGAACTATCGTCTGAAAGATATGATCAAAGAGTTTTTCAAAAACGTTTTATATGAAAGACGAAAGCTTAAAGACACACTGGAAATCACACAAAATTTATACTGGTTTATCTCACCCCAGAGACTACATTCAGTTCTTGGCAACAACCAAGTTCCACTAACTTTTTCAAGTTATAAGTATTCTTTCCACAAGCCTCTTCATGCTCAACCCAAGTAGTCTTTCACTTGCCTCTCCAAGCAAAAACCCAAGTATTCTTTGAATCAAAGCCTTTTTAGGCTTCCACCAATCTCGTTAAGAAAAAGGTTTACGCGTGAGTTACCTCACTAGGTTTAACGTCTTAACAGACAAATATACAATGAAGCACAAAAAGGAATTTCACAATTAGAGTATATAAGAGCTTTTTCTTTTCTTTAAAGATGTTATGATTTTTCAGAAACAGTAGTCACTATGACAACAACAACAATTCAAAAGAGGTCTATTCTTCTATTTATAGGCTTCTCCAAAAATATCTGTTGAGTGCTTTGCAGAAGAAGGCCTTCGTATGATGAAGAGAGTCGTTGGAGTATTAAATGCAGCATTTAATGCCTTTTACCAACTTGTCATATGATAAGATAAAGCACTCTACTTATCTTTTCTATTTTTGTACTCAATCTTGTAGTAGTTGTCATGTCTACTTTCTCGTTCTGACATTTGCACACATATTCCTCCTTTTTCGCTGACTTTCCTCGAGAGCAGGTATATAGGTTTTATGAGTTTCAAGGTAATTTACGCTCTAAATGATGTGTAGATTATTTTTAAAACGTTATCATCGTCTTGTAAGATTTGTTACGGATTTAATCAAAGGATAAAAACGATTTATATACATATGTATACATATGTATATATATGTACATATATATACATATGTATATATATATTAAAGATATCAGATGGTTGCTTATAAACCTATTACGGATTACTAGACGATTGCGTAAAAACATATATTTTAACTATTTGTTATTATCAAAATATTTAAGGGTTATAAATTTGTCATTTGTCCTAACAATTAGCAATGATTTACCCTCATCATCTGGACTTGGCATATTCCTTACCTAAAAATTAGATTCGTGCTCGTAACTTTTTGAGCAAAATAAGGACTGGAATTAATTTTGGGCTTCATGTTGGAGTATATTCTCATCAAAACTCTAGATGCCATTGGGGAGTATCAAGCCATGAATCTTGTTGTGCTTTCTCTGAAGATTGTTTAAGGTTGGAAAAAATAGTCATTTTTATCTCCAAGTTTAGCCCATTGTTTCCTAGATTTTTGGTACCAGTAAAGTTCCTCTTGGAAAACCACCTTGCTTTAATAGTTTTTTTTCTCTTGAAAATGTTATATAAAACTTCATGATTAAATTTAATAGATTCATATCTTACCTTATATAAAGCATCCACCAGCTTTCCTCATTTTTCCTCTCAATCGTCTACCACTAATTTCCTATATTAATCATGCATGATCCAAGCTACTTCAAAATGGAAAGGCCTTAGTCCTTTTTCTTAGGGCTTACCACCAAGCTTGAGAAGGAAGGGGTTGTGATCAGAATGAAAATGGCCTAAAACTTCCACGAAGGCTTCAAGAGAGTTCATTCTTCACCATAGATTGGCTATGCTTTTATCAAGCTTTTTGACCTTTATGTGGTTGCCTCTACATGTTATATGCCAAGTAAAGTGACCACCAACACTATTCAACTCCACCAGCCCATAATGATCTAGCACCTTTATGAAAGATTCTGCTATGGATATGGAGAAAAGACCACCTTATTGATCCCTTAAAATAATAGTTGCATTAAAATCTCCAATAAAGATCTATGGTCCATCAATAGTAGTTCCAATATTAGTGAGATAATTCTAGAACAAATATTAAATTGTAGGAATAGAAGTAGCACAAACAACTGTGCATGCCTACCTATTTTGTCCCTTAACAACCTCAAATGTAATAGAATAACGATCTTAGATGGATAATCCAAAGTTTCTTCCTTATAGAGCCAAGATACATAGACCTCTTAAATGTCTATAAGCATCTTCAGTAGCCATTGTATTGTATCTTGTTTGCTACCGAAAGCCCTTTGTTTTCTCAAATGGAATCTGTTTCCATTAAGATGAAGAAATCAGGCTTGAACAATCGTATAACCTCCTTAACATGTTGCTTAGCTTTGACATTACTTGCCCCCCGAATATTCCAGGAGAGAATAAAAAACTCTTTAAATTCATGCATACTATCCATAAGAAATTTAAAGAAGAGAAATAAACTTATACATGCCCTAGATCATTGTGACCTAATAACCTTCATCTCTACTTTATATGCCTATGTCACAGGAATGCTAGTCTTAAGCAACTCAGCCACTACTTGACTGATCATCCGGAGGGAAAAGTCCATCTAGAAATATAAACTTGTTAGGCCTTACCTATACAATGCCCATGATGGTTTGAAATTTGTGATCTGGGAAGGTTGTCCTTGGTTAGACTTCTACACCCTCGCTCTTCTTCAAAAGGGTTTATGAGGTATCGTCTTTAGTTTGCGTGTGTATGATAGTGGAACCATGAAATTGGAAGTGGAGGGTTTATTAGCAATATTTTTTGAAATAATGGCTTTTCCCAAAATGAAAATGATTTCCTGATCATGACGTCTTCGTTTTTGCTTCAACCACACTTTTGTAGCTTTCCCTTCACATGTGGGCCAACCTCAGTCAATAGTTGGTCCTTTTTAGGTTAAAAAAACCTTTCCTTTTTTTTTTTTAATTATGCCTTTCCTTAATTAACTTATTAATGACACCATCAAATCTATTGCATTATGGCATATTATTCCTTTTTTTTTCAACTCTTTTATGTTTTTTTCTACTAATAATCATTCAATCACTATAGATATCCTTTTCTACATTTTTCTTACATGCCGTTTTCAAACTTTTTTTTTCCTAATTTTTCTCCAAATTAACTATATCATTTCTTGAATTAGCATCACTTACCTGAGTGGGCACTAGTTACTACTCTATTTGTGACGTTGGAGGGTAGGTATGGCAGTTTTCTAGCCAAATAACCATAGAAACCACACGATGCATATATGATATGCAAAGCCTTCTACTTCACCCTATATCAATGCTCGTTCAACCACTCTTTCCCAACAACTGGTTGATTAAGATTGATTTCAACACATATCCTTGTAAATCTCCCTCGTTTCTGTAATACCCCTACTTTTATATATTAAATTATTCTATATTTATTTCTAGAAAACCAAATGGAGATCTCAAAAGATTGATCCCTATGGTTATGTTCATATTAGAAAGTAGTATTTAGTTTAGATTTTTAATAATTTTTGGGAAACAAAGTTCAAAAATTTATAAAATGGCCATTTTGTCCTTAAAATACTAAATAACAGAATTAATAAACAAAGATAGTTGGAAGTGTTTAAAAATTTGTTTTTAAGTCATCAATTTACTTAGAATAATTAATAATAATTTTATAAATTTTTCGTAAATTTATTGAAACAATTTTTCAAAAATGACCAAAATACCCCTAGTTGACTACAGGAACCAACCAGAGACTTTTTGACCTTAAAATATTTTAAAAATTTTATATTAAGTATATTTCGTTATAAAAATTTTATATTGAAAGAAAAATTGTGAAAAATATAACAACCCTATTTTAATTTTTTCAACCGTTTTTCTAATATTTGACAATGTAATTTTGAAAAATCAGGAAGGAATTTCAACATTCTAATCTCCACCATTATGCTTAGAATTTCAAGATCTATTTAATCGTGATTTTTAATAATTTTTTTGTGCTGGAGCTTGGAGAAATTAGAAAATAATAGTTTTGTCCTTATTTTCAATATTAAGGGCTGGCATGAGAAAAAAATTCAATTGATATTAAAATGTATATTTGAGCTTGGAATCATGTCATATATATTAAAATAAAATTTTAGAAAATTTCTGGAAATTTTATAGAATTCTGTGTAAAATGACCAAAATATCCCTAGGTGTCTATTAAGCCTAGCTAGTATTGGTTTGACATTCAAAAATGGTGAAAATGGTAATTTTAGTTTATTTATGAGTAAAATATTTAATTTTATAATTTTCATAAAAAATCTGGCTATTTATTGAATTAAAATGGATTTTTTATGAATTTTCTAGCTTAAAAATACAAAATAAATACATAGAATTTGAAATAAATTAAAAAAATTAAAATTTATTATGAGAAATTTATTTTTGATTAAAAATAATTTATTTGTACATTTTTTCATTAAAATGCATTATTTTGATATTAAAAGCTAATTTTTCAAGTTTAGGCATTTTTATCGGTATCGGTTAATTCACCTACAAATAAAAATTGGCACATGGGAGCTTGGGACAACTGGTGGAGCACGTCCCCAACTCTAAAATAGGTGATTCACCACCTATTTGGGTCATGTGTCCCTAAAACTAATTAAAAAGAAAAATAAAAAGGAAATATGACATAATGGATGATGTCATCAAGTGGACACCTAACCCACCCTTCTCCTCTATAAATACCCATGCTTCTTGGTCATTTTTCACACATCCTCCTCTCTCTCAAGCTAGCCAAATTCTTAGAGAGCTTCTTTCTCTAGAATTTTTTTTAATTTACTTTGTTTTTATGCTAAAATTTTACTAGTTTTCAACAATTAGTAAAGTTCTCTTCCTAAGAGCTTTGCATCAATAATTCCATCATCTTCATCAACTATCTTAGAGGTAATAGGGGCAATGGGATTGGTTCTAAATTATTGTCACTTTGCATGTTAGTAGGAAGGGTTTTCCCTAAACTCGTTTAGGCATAGTTTAAGTTATTATTATCATTATATTATGTTTGATGTTAAACTTTAATTTTTACTAAGTTGTTATTCTGTTCAATTTTTGAAAATTAAAATGCACTTGCTAAGCTGTTACTCTGCTCAAATTTTGAAAATTAAAATGTATTTATTTAGTTGTTATTATGCCAAAATTTTAGTAATTAAATTATAATTACTATATCGTTATTCTAATAAAGATTTTATATAATTACTACATTATTATTCTGTTAAAATTTTGGTATTGTGTTTGCAAAATAAGGCAGAAATATTGATTGTACTAGTGCTCAAATTAATTGAGACCATAGAAACCTCTGCTTGAGAAGTTAGGAATTGATAGTTTAGTGAGTAATGTAAAGCAAGTGACATGTAGTGACATGGCACCCTGCTAGGGAAGCTACAGTTTGGTACGCTGAGAATGAAAGGCAAGGACCCACTTGAGGAGGTCTTAGGGAGTAGGCATCGAGTGGTGAAGGTCCCAATGGCCAGGGTAGCCCCCTTGATCTGAGATATTCGCCTGATCAAGCTCGATAACCTCGACAACTGCTCAGCATTCCAGGATTGGTTTGAGAGTATACCTCTATAAATGGATATCCTAACTGTTATTTTCCTCAATAATGATGAGGACTGTACCATGTGATGATGTTAATGAGGTATATGTACTCCCAGTCACTTCCAGATTTTGTTGAGAACTATTATCCACTAATGGGAAGTATGGATCCATACCTAGTCAAGGGTAGTCTGATACAACTTAAAATGAATCTTAGGATCCCTTTTGTTGTTAGCTGTGTTTTATCTTTGTTTTATGCTAGATTTCCTACTACACATATGTAAAGTGATTTTAGAACAAAACACCTCACTCTATTATTTTCTTCTATGTATGATTGATCGTGATTATTGAAGACGACATTAACGCCCCGTGATGTTGAGTACGAGTTAGAGGACATCTCAACAGGAGAGGACCTGAAGACCTATAGTATTTTTCTTTTTGTATGAAGGATAGGGTAGATGAACACTGCTCTGTATAAGACCTTTTTTATGTATATATTGGGTTAGATAGTGTCTATCTTTTGATGTATTTTTTTTAGTTTTCTATATTATCAAACCATGATGTACAGTTTGATATATATATATATATATATATATATATATATATATATATATATAGACATAAGCAGTTTTTATCATTTCATTTCTATTTCCAAATTCTGTTAAATTTAGAATTTTTCTATTATTGATTAAAAAAAATTGCTCACATTTTCATCAACTTAAATTAATAATTAAATTAATATAAATTATATTTAAAATTAAAGAGTGTTACAGTTTCACCTTAAGAGTATTCTTATCACCTTTAGTTTGCATGTGCATGATAATGGAACCATGCAAATTGGACGTGGAGGGTTTGTTAGCAACATTTTTTGAAATAATGGCTTTTCCCGAAACGACAATGCTTTCCTAATCATGATGTCTTCGTTTTTGCTTTAATCACACTTTTGTACCTTTCTCTTCAACATGTGGGCCAACCTTAGTCAACAGTTGGTCCTCTTTAGGTTAAAAAACCTTTTTTTTTTCATCTTGCATTTTTGTGATTGACTCATTAATGAGACCATCAAATCTATTTGATTGTGGCATATTATTCTTTCCTTTTTTCAACTCCTTTATTGTTAATTATGGATCTTTTTTCTACTAACAATCACTCACTGTGGATATCCTTCTCTACATTTTTCACACATGCCTTTTTCAAACTCTTTTCCTAATTTTGCTCCAAATTAACTATGTCATTCCTTGAATTAGAATCACTTGCTTGAGTGGGCACTAGTTACTACTTTGTTTGAGGCGCTAAAGGGTAGGTATGGCAATTTCTAGCCAAATGACCATAGAAACCATACAATGCACATATGATATGGAAACCCTCATACTCCACCTTATATCAATGCTCTTTCAACCACACCTTCCCAACAACTAGTTGATTAAGATTGTTTCAACACATGTCCTTATAAATATCCCTCGTTCCACCTTAAAAGCATTCTTATCTATTTTAATTGGCTTCCCAATTGTTGAAGCCATGGCCAAAAGGAAACTTTCATCATAATATACTAAATTAAGCCCCAGAAGACAAATCTAGACCAATGCTTGTTCCACCTTTGCTCTCGGGAAAACAAAGTTTGAGCTCTAGTTTGTATCCTCCAAGTAATGATCAAACATCATCCATGGATCATAAGAGACACTTTTTCTTTATATTCTAGCAAATCAAACTTCACCCTAAAAAAACCATTATCCACTTCCATAATGTCAAAGCTACAATTGGGTTATCATATTTTCTGCAGCCTTTCCTTCATAATGTTGCAACCCACATTTTCCCTAGCAGTTTTACATCAAAGGCATCCTGCCATGGACTACAAAACTCCTTCAAAACACTTTCATCAATGTAGACTTTAGGAACAAGTTATTTTACCATTCTTGTCTTCCACCCACACAAGGTTCTGTGCTATCAAGTCCATTTTTTCTCTCACAAGATGAGCCTATTTGTTGTCTAATACTTTATCTCGAAAGGATATGGTTTCCTGTCTTGTATTGTGGCCTGAAGTAGTCCTTCTGTCTGATGGTTTTATCTGGCATTGGTTGCGTTGGTAATTTCCTAGCAGAGAAAGGAAAACCTTTCATTTACTATTAAAGATCCTTTAATGATGATTGTTAATTTGACATGTTTAGATGCATATCATATTATCACCATTAAGGTGATAGAAACTATTTTAAAAGAAATTTAAGTTTATGAAGACTAAAAGTACAAAAATAAAAAACTAAAACTAAATTTAATCATATTTATAATTATTATTTTTTAAATTAAGCTGACTCATCCTTGACAAGGTACCGCGTAGGTAAAGGCTGAGTTGTAAAGGAGCTGGCAGTTGCATCTTCTCGTAATTTTGTTTTCTTCCACGTTTAAGCAAAGAAAACCCACGTGCTGGGTCCACCACTTGCGAAATCCAACAAAACTTTGAGTCAAACTCCAGCAGAGGGAAAAAAAAATAGAGACAATTCATAAGCAGATCTTGTATGTTCCTATCCGCGTAACAGAAGATGTCTGGAATGGATAAAATTTCGTCGCCCTCCCTATTAATTAAACACCACTGCACAACATATCCTCTTTTAACATTCACCAACCTACTATAAATTGTTGCCAAACCTCGCTACTTGAAATTCCAACCTGATTCAATCCTCTCCCTTATCCTATCACACACTCTCAAACTTCATTATTGCTCCGTTTCACATACGTTCTGTTACTTCAGCTATCTTATCCATTCCCTCTTCAACTCCACTTTAACCTTCAGCTGCGAATATGACAATCACGGCGGCGCCGACGGTGAAGGACGGGTGCCTTACGGCGAGGGGCAAGGTGGTTTTGACCCATGTCCCCGGAAACATTGCGGTTTCTCCGGTTGGAACAGGGTCCGCATTTCTTGGGTGCAACTTCAACCATTTCAAGTTCGCGTCATGTGTTCAATCTTGGCATTCTCCAGTGAGTCTCTCATGTCATTCTCCTTTCTCTTTCGCTCTGCTTTTCACGCTGACCAGAAGCTTCCAGATTCATGTGAAACGTCTTTGAATATGTTGCAGTGTTTTGTCACCTTGTTGAGTGTTAACAAATTTTGTGATTTTATAAACATTGAATAAGTAAAGTTTATATTTATCAAATGTTCATGTATCAAATTTAATTTTTCTTTCATTTATTTATGGTTTAATTGATATTTTGATCCCAACACTTGTATCCACTTTACAACTTTTTCCTATATGAAAAAAACTGTAAGTTTTAGTCCCTACACACGTATATAAGTTTTGGTTCCGTCGTTAACATAGTCGACGGTGCTGCGGTTAACTACAAAATTTTTTTGGACAGTGTAAAATCATTACAAAATTTTCTAGTGGGTTTAAAACCGCTACATATTTCTTTCACAACAAAAATTTTGTAGCGGTTTTAAACTACTAGAAAATTTTGTAGCGATTTTATATCACCTGACAAACTTTGTAGTGGTTTTAATAGCAGGACCATCAGCCACGTTAGTAATGGTATAGAGAAAAATTTGTACAGTGGAGACAATGGTGGAGATCAAAACATCAATTAAACCTTTATTTATTTATTTTTGCTAATGCATAGTATTGATTCTGATTGTATATTAATTAATTCTGATTGATTCTGGTTGTGTATTAATTAATTCTGATTGTATCTTTATTTATTTTGCTTTATCAACTAGCGACATAAAACATCTGCATCGAACTCAATGAGAATTGTTCACAGAAACTTGCTTTGGTAAACAAAAATGCAGGGGATATAAGTTGCTATCTTTGTTCAGAGTCAAAATCTGGTGGATGATACCGCGTGTAGGGAGATCTGCAAGTGATGTTCCAATGGAAACTCAATTGCTGCTCCTGGAAGCAAGAGAAGAGACTGCGCTTGAGGATGAGGTTTCTTCTGACTCTGATGAGTCAACTACAGAAAACACCTGCTACATTCTCTTCTTGCC
The DNA here is from genome assembly GCA_004329165.1 of Spatholobus suberectus. Classification (NCBI taxonomy): domain Eukaryota; kingdom Viridiplantae; phylum Streptophyta; class Magnoliopsida; order Fabales; family Fabaceae; genus Spatholobus; species Spatholobus suberectus. The sequence goes on from CM014729.1 coordinate 64,984,843, forward strand.
TGTTTTGGATGGACAGTTTCGCGCAACTTTGCAGGGAACTCAATCAAATGAGCTCCAGTTCTGCATTGAAAGTGGTTAGTTAGTTCACTCTTTCACTTTTAAATTTGCTTCATGTGCAAAGAAAGAAAACAAAAAAGGAAAAAAAAAAAAGATTACTCATTATTATCATCCTCAGCTCAGCTGTTTGATAGTAATATGAGTATGACTTTAGATTTTTTAATGCTCCAGGAGATGCCCGTGTTCAAACTTCCCAATCACTAGAAGCAGTATTTGTAAATTCAGGGGACAATCCATTTGAGTTAATCAAGAATTCTATCAAGTATGTTTCTTGTTCTGGAATGTCCTTATTCTTTAACTGCTTCCATGCTAGAAGTCAGGACACATTATATTTTCAATTTATAATGACATAGGATATTGGAGAAACACAAAGGAACTTTCTGCCATCTTGAAAACAAGAGAATCCCTGCACATCTTGACTGGTTTGGATGGTGCACTTGGGATGCTTTTTACACTGAAGTGAGTCCACAAGGAATAAGAGAGGGCCTTCAAAGGTACCTACATACATATTTCTTTGTAACTAATTTCCCCTATGTGATAGATAGCCTGCAAATTTTGAAGATGTCAATGACAATGACGATTTTGCCTTTTATTAAACAGTTTCTCAAATGGGGGTTGTTTGCCAAAGTTTATCATCATTGATGATGGATGGCAAGAGACGATCAATACATTTCACAAAGAAGGTGAACCAGTGATTGAGGGAACCCAGTAAGTCTCTCTTTTCAATTGAGGCCACATTTTTTCCTCCATTTCTTAGTCATCATGCTCACATCTTTCTTGAACTGTTAGGTTTGCAACCAGACTGGTAGACATTAAAGAAAACAAAAAGTTCACCAATGCAGGCTCTGACAATTCTTGTAACAATTTCCATGATTTTGTTGACTCTATCAAACAGAATATGAATGTAAAGTAAGCTATCTGATCTCAATCAGAATTATGAATTTGTTCCTCATTACCTACACCATTTGCCCATAAAGCTACCACACCGTGATTCATAGAAACTTAAGAACTGACAACGAGTATAATTCTGCACTCTGCAGATACGTTTACATGTGGCATGCTTTAGCTGGTTATTGGGGAGGTGTACTCCCATCATCAGATGCAATGAAGAAATATAACCCAAAGCTTGTATACCCAATTCAGTCACCTGGTACCACAGGAACCTTAGAGATATAGCCATGGACAGCTTGGAAAAATATGGAGTGGGAATCATTGACCCACAAAATCTATATGACTTTTACAATGACTATCACAGTTACCTTGTCAGCTGTGGTGTGGATGGAGTCAAGGTAGATGTCCAAAATTTGATAGAAACGTTGGGTTCTGGGTACGGTGGATGTGTTTCATTGACCAAACAGTATCAAGAAGCACTAGAGAAATCTGTAACAAAGAACTTTAAGGACAACAACCTCATTTGCTGCATGTCTCACAGCTCTGATTCAATTTACAGGTTTGCAATCTATCTAATTAGAGGCAAGAACAATCTAAAATTTTGTTTGGATCCCTTTTCTAACTAGTTGTTTCATTTACATTCTCAATTTTCAGTTCAAAGAAGAGTGCAGTAGCAAGAGCATCTGAGGATTTCATGCCAAGAGAACCAACATTTCAAACCTTGCACATTGCTTCTGTCGCGTTTAACAGTTTTCTTCTGGGAGAGATATTTGTGCCAGACTGGGACATGTTCCATGTAATATTCCTTTCTCATTACTTGTCCAAATGTTTCACATATGAACATGTTAATGAGTTGCTTGATATGATTCGTAAATGATTCTATTTCAGAGCAAGCACGAGACAGCCGAGTTCCATGCTGCAGCAAGAGCAATAGGTGGTTGTGCAGTATATGTTAGGTAAGGCACCAAAGCAGATGGAAGTCTTGGTCTCGCTACTTTCCCTTTGAAAAACTTTCTTAACCATATAAAAATTGAAAAAATAATACTTATCAAATTTGATACATTACAGTGACAAGCCTGGCAATCATGATTTTAAAATCCTCAAGAAGTTAGTGCTGCCTGATGGATCAGTCTTGAGAGCAAGAAATGCTGGCCGCCCTACTCGAGATTGTTTATTTGAAGACCCCGTAATGGATGGTAAAAGGTAAGTTAAAATGTTACTATCAGTCCCTACTCTCTGAGAATGGCCAGAATTTTATGAATAGTTTTCATTCTTTACTGAAAAGCCATACTATTATTGATTATTTTGCAGTCTGCTGAAAATTTGGAATTTGAATGTTCTGACTGGGGTGGTAGGCGTCTTCAATTGCCAAGGAGTAGGAAGCTGGCCACTGAAATCATTGGAAGCCACACCTTTGCGCACAACCATTTCAGGGAAAGTGAGGCCCCTTGATGTAGAATTTCTTGAAGAGGTTGCAGGTGAAAATTGGAATGGAGATTGCGCAGTATATGCCTTCAATGCAGGTTCGAATTCTACTGCATCAATGCATCACATTTTATTTCCATGCTTTCCTTTTAGAACCTAAAACACATCCATTTAGAATTACCAAAACTGACTACTGTACAATCCTGAAGGCTTCCTTTCCAAGGTGTCGAGTAGAGGAAAACTAGACGTGTCCCTGGAAACTCTCCAGTGTGAAATATATACAGTATCTCCAATAAGGGTCAGTATGCTAACATTGCAATCTACATTTTGTGAAAAACCATCTTTACCAAGTCTCTAATGTGAAAATATGCTAATGTATGTCTGAGCAGGTGTTTGGTCATGATGTGCAATTTGCACCAATAGGATTGCTTGACATGTACAATTCGGGAGGAGCAGTAGAAGCCCTGGACTGCACCATGGATGTTGCACAGTGCATAATAAAAATCAAAGGCAGAGGATGTGGCCGTTTTGGAGCCTACTCCAACGTTAGACCGAAACGTTGTATAGTGGAAATGAAGGAGGAGGAGTTCTCCTACAACCCTGAAGATGGATTATTGACTATTAAACTTGGTGAAGGCAATTCAAGGGACATAGAATTTGTATACTGAGGTGGTTCTGTTAAGTCAAAGTGAACGTATTTCGATTCTTCTTCAGTGTAATTTTGTTTTTACCTATCCGGCTAACCCCTGAAGTAAGCATGTATAGATTTTTCTTATTCTTGTTGTGACCAAAGAAAAAAGAGTAGTTTAATTTTGAATACAGTACTGTAAATATTTTTGTACCATATTAATTAGTGATGCCACAGTGAGAAAGAAGTAAAAAGAAGGGATTGTCATGGTTTAAGTTTCACCATTGAAGATGCTTTAATGTACAAGTTTTACACCGAATTATCTAATATCTTAAAATAAAAAATGAACCAAAAAAGTCAAGATTAAGATTTTCATATTATTTTTTATTAAGTTCTTTCAAAAAATGACAAGGGATTCCAAAATGACGCATATTTTTACAAAAATTATTCTTGCGGTTTTTTTCGAAACTACTTCACTCAAATCTCAATAAGGGGCAGGTGATGGGGACCATTGATGAGGAATAATAAAGGAAAAAATTAAATTGTAGCAATAATTGTAGCAATGAGAATTATTTGTGAGGTTGGTTACATGTGGAAATAACAAAGGGGGTGGCGAGAATTCCACTTTAGTTCATAAGTCTGCACACAAGATTTAATAAGAAAAAATGCTATTCAGCTCAATTTAACAACTCAAAAGTGGGGACGCTTTCAACTTGGACAAGTCATAATTATGAGAGTTGAATTGAGCCCAAGTATTTTGAAAATAGATTCGTCATACCTATAATTCCTACCGATCTTCTTCGGTGGGAAAAAAACTTCACCATGTCAAGTGTTACAATTTCACTGTTTATGAGTGTGTGTTTTTATGTACAATGATGACAATAAAATTAGAACTTAAAATTTTGTGTATACTATTCAAACTTTTCATTACTAGGTCGATTCTAATAAGTTTCACTACTTATTATTTTAAATCTTAATCTATTTACTATTTAATTGAATAATGTCCTTATTTGGACATGCGTCACATTCACATCCTCCTGCATTTCTAAGTTTTTTTCCCGCCTAGTTTTCACACTTTCTCGTTCCTATATTTCTTTTCCCACATCCGCTGTCAATCTCATGCTTTTCCCAACTCTTTTTTCCCTGTTGTGTCTCTTTTTTTTTTCTTCTTCTTTTATGTCATGTGTTTTTTGTTAGAACACACACACTGAATACACACTTACAAAAGTAGAGAAGAAAAAATTTTATTTTCTCACTGCTGTCCACATATACAGCATTACTATTTATAGTACACAGTAAAAATAGTTAGTTAACAACCCACTAACTACCTAACTATCATAACCACTAACTGAATTATTTACAACACTCCCCCTTATTTTAGATTAGCAATAGACTGCACCCCTATCATGTCTCTAATCAGCTTGAATCAGTTAGCCTTAAAAGGCTTTGTTAAAATATCAGCCACTTGTTCATCTGTACTGCAGTATTTCAACTCTAGCTTCCCTTTACTGACTTGATCTCTTAGGAAGTGGAATCTTGTCTCAACATGCTTACTCCTTCCATGAGCAACAAGGTGTTTAGCCAAGCTTATAGCTAACTTATTGTCTATTAGCATCTTCATAGGCTCTTCTCTTCTGATCTTCATTTCTGACATCAAGTTTTCAAGCCACAAGGCTTGACAAGCTCCCATTGAGGCTGCAATGTATTCAGCCTCACATGAGGACAATGCCATCACTGACTCCTTCTTAGAACACCATGAAATAGGTGCTCCACACATCATAAACCCATACCCTGCTATACTCTTTCTGTCATTTTTTTCACCACACTAATCTGAGTCACAATAGCCAAATACTTCATAAAAAACATTTCTGCCATGATTTGGGAATAGCAACCCATAGTCCAAAGTGCCCTTCACATATCTCAATATCCTTTTGGCTGCAAGTAAGTGAAAAAGTCTTGGATGATCCATAAATCTACTAATTAGCCCCACTCCATAAGCTATGTCAAGCTTGCTACTACACAAAAATCTCAATGAGCCAACAATCTGTTTATACAAGGTTGAATCAACTGACTTATCACTTCCTTCCTTCTCCAACTTTGTGCCATAATCAATCGGTGTTTGGACAAAATTACAATTTAGCATGTGAAATCTTTTCAATATGTCAGTTGCATACCTCTTTTGATGCATGAAAATTCCATCACTTGTAGTGACAAATTCCATCCCCAAAAAATAGGATAACAATCCCAGATTTGTCATCTCAAACTCCAACATTATTCTCCTTTTTAAATCATCAATTTCTGCTGCATTGCTCCCAGTAACCAGTAGGTCATCTACATATAGGTAGGCAATCATTAAATGGCCTATAGTAGCTCTCACATATACTCCATATTCTGCTGTACACTTGCTAAAACCCAGCTGCAAAAGGAAGCAATCTATTATTCTATTCCAAGCCCGAGGGGCTTACTTTAGCCCATATAAGGCTTTTTCAATTTATACACCTTGTTTTCATGTCTTGTCACTTCAAAACTAGGACGTTGACACACATAAACCTCTTCCTCTAGCGGCCCATTTAGAAAGGTCGACTTTACATCAAGTTGATGTAATGACCATCCTCTAAAAGTGGCTGTAGTAACCACTAGTCTTATGGTTTCAATTCTGGCCACAAGTGCAAATACTTCATTGTAATCCAAACCAGCCTTTTGCAAGAACCCCTTTGCAACCAACTTAGCCTTATATTTTGCAACTTCTCCAGTTGGTTTTACCTTCACTTTATAGACCCATTTCACTCCAATAGGCCTTTTGTTGTGAGGTAATGTGACCAACTCCCAAGTGTGGTTTTTCTTTATAGCCCTCAACTCTTGCTCCATAGCTACCTTCCATTCAGGTTCCTTGATTGCTTGCTCAAGAGACACTGGTTCTGTTTTAGCCAGTAGAGCCAAATGCAACATGTCCCCTTCTTCAGCCACTGCAAAGTTAGGAATAGATGTATAATCTCCAAACCTTTGGGTGGCTATCTAGTTCTTTGAGGTCTATGTGACTGAATTTGAACTGTTTCAGCACAATTTTCAGATTGCACATCAAGCAGAATAGGTACAGTCACTTTATCACCTTCAACTGTAACTCCCAACTCCAACCTTTACTCTCATCAACAGCAACATCTCTACTCAACACTATCTTTTTACTAATAGGACTGTATAGTTTGTATGCACCAGTTGAATGATACCCAAGAAACACCATTGGCTCTCTCTTGTCATCCAACTTCTTTCTTCTTTCATTTGATACATGTCTGATATGATCCAGATTCGGAGTCATACTGTTTTTACGGATCGTCCTTGAGTTGGTTATCTTGTAGCAAGAATTATAGGAATAAAAGAAAATGAAGAAAGATAGAAGATAAGACTAGTGCAAACAAATAAGAGAATTAAGTAAATGGCGCATAACAAGTAAGCAAGAGAATTAAAATGACAAAATAGAAAAGACAAGAAAATTGAAGAAGATAGTAAAATAGAATAATGTGGAATAGAAAAGAAATGGAAAAGAAGGCGCCACACTCTAAGAAAGAGTGATAAGCCAAGTGAGGATTCGCCACAAAAGTATGGAAGCCTTTGATAAGAATCAAAAGGTTCTAATCTAAGAACCAAAAAGAGGAGCCAATGCTCTACTCACACTCACAAATGAGTAAACCTCAATATTATTCAACTCTTCCCAAATGAGAGGGATTACATCTCTATTTATAGAGTTTATTCTAAGGTGCTACTCACACAAGGAGGCTAACCCTAATTAAGAAGCAAAGAGGCTAATCCTTAAGCCCAAAGAATAGGCCCAATTACAAAAATAAGTGAAACAGAAAACTAAAGGTCCAATTATATAGTGATAGGTAATCAAAGTCTTCCCCACATTGGGCTCTTCATCAATTTGGACTACTCGAATCAACTAAGTGCTTCTCCTTCTAAATTTAACTTGACTGAGAATAAGTTGTTCAATTTTTTTGTTTGATCCAAAGTAGCTTTCTTAGCCTTCTTATTTCTTAATCTTGTCATAGTTCCCCAAGTCCTTGTAGTTCTTCTTTAAACTTTGCTCTACTTTGGGTCTCTTTTTGGGCCTCTAAGGTCTCAATCAACTTGGGCCTCCTAGGTTTCCATCAATGTCTAAAACAAAGAGAACCAAATACCTAAAGATGACTTACTCTAGGTTTTCTTCTTGACCATGCTTCCTCAGGAGTCACATCATGTAGGCTCTTAGTTGGACTTCTATTTAGAATGTAGGCTGCTGTGGATACAGCTTCTCTCCAAAATTGCTTTGGCATATTCTTGCCTTTAAGCATACATCTAGCCATGTTCATCAAAGTTCTATTCCTCCTTTTAGCTTTTCCATTATGTTGAGGGGGTATATGGAGCAGTAACTTCATGAACTATTCCTTCCTTATCACAATAGGAATGAAAATCATTTGAGGTGCATTCACCACCCCTATCTGTTCTAAGGGTTTTGATGGATCGCCCACATTGCTTCTCCACCATCGCCTTGAACCTTTTAAACACCTCAAATGCCTCTCTTTTTCTTTTAATCAAATAAACCCACAACTTCCTTGTAAAGTCATCAACAAAGGAAATGAAATATTGATTACCTCCAAGTGAAATTGACTCCATTTGACCACATACATCTGAATAGACAACTTCCAGTGGTGCCTTTGCTATTGGAATGTTGGTCTTGAAAGAATTTTTGGTTTGTTTGCTTATGATACACCCTTCACATAACTCCTTTGGTTTCTCTATAGAGGGCAAACCATGCACCATTCCTTTCTTTTTCAGTAAACTCAAACTCCTAAAATTCATATGCCCAAATCTTAGATGCCAAAGCCAATTTTGATTTTCCATAGCAGCTACAAGACAACATCTTTCACCAATCTGAATTCCAATTTTAAAGGTTTTGTTCTTTGATAATGGAGCCTTCAAAATCAGCCTTTTCTTGCTGTCATACACTTTCATCATATTATGCTCCATATTCATGAAATAGCCCTTCTCCAATAACTGGCCAAGGCTTAACAGATTGCTCTTCATTTGTGGCACATAAAGAACATCTGTTATAAATGATTGCTTTCCATCTTTTCTTTGAATCAAAACCTTGCCCATCCCTTCAGCTGTTACAGTGCTATTATCAGCAAACTTCACCATTCTTTTGACTTTTTCATCAAGATTAACAAACCACCCTTTATTCCCAGTCATGTGGTTTGAACACCTAGTGTCCAAATACCAGTAATCAGATTTGGTACAATATGATGTTGTCACCATTAAAAGGACATGATCTGAATCAGAATCATCACTATCCCCTTGAGCCATTTGAGCTTCATCCTCCTTTACTTGCTTCCTTTTATTGCTGGAGCACTTATCTGCAAAGTGTCCCCATCCTTGACAAGCATAATATTGTATATATCTTTTGTCAAATTTTCTCCGCCCTCCTCTGTTTTGATCACCTCTTTTCTTGCTGAATTTTCCACGTCCTCCATTCTTCTTGTGGTTGTCACCACCAAAGTTCTTACTTTAGCCTTCACTAGAATCTTTCACTTTGTTCTTCCATTTTCCCTTCTTGTTTTTGCTGCCACCACCATTGTTTCTTCGAGAGGCTTGTGCTTGCAAAGCCTGAATAGTAACTCTCTCACCACTTCTCTCAAGAAGCCTTTGTTCATGTGCTTCAAGAGAATTCTGCAGCTCCTCCACCTTCATCTTTTCAAGATCCTTTGATTCCTCAATTGCCACCATAATGTGGTCAAATCAGGGAGTCAAAGTTCTCAAAACCTTGTCCACTATTTGCTGATCTGAAAACCTCTCACTACAAGCCTTCATTGAGTTGACCAGCACTTGAATTCTGTTGAAGTAATCCCCTACTGATTCTTGATCAGTCATTAACAGCAACTCATATTGTCTACGAAGGGATTGAAGCTTCACTTTCTTGATTTTATCAGCACCTCCATATTACTTGTTAAGAATATCCCAGGCCTCCTTAGCTGAATTTGCTGAAGCTATCTTCTCAAAGTTGGCAGAATCCACACATTGATGAATCAAGAAGAGAACTTTGTAGTCTTTTTTCTTGGATTCCTTGTAAACTGCCCTCTGCACCTCTATAGCACCTTCCTCCACTTCTTGAATGCCATTCTTTACAATTTCCAGCACTTCTTGGAAACCAAAGATAACACCCATCTTGATACACCATTGCTCAAAGTTCTTGCCATCAAGAACAGGCAACTTGGCAGGGAAAGACCCATTAGAACCAGCCATGATTCACACTTTGAATCCTTAAAAAAAAAAGCCACACCAGAAAGATGCACACACAGATAGAAAACCCACACAAGAAAGGGTTTCTCACACAGCAAAAAGCCTCACTAGTTGGTGGGTTTCACACACACAAGTCCACGATCGAGATAGCTCTAGATACCAGTTGTTAGAACACACACACTGAATACACACTTGGAAAAGTAGAGAAGAAAAAATTTTATTTTCTCACTGCTGTCCACATATACAGCATTACTATTTATAGTACATAGTAAAAGTAGTTAGTTAACAACCCACTAACTACCTAACTATCATGGCTACTAACTAAATTATTTACAACATTTTCTAGTTTAATATGAGATAGACAAACTGAAAAGTAGTCATTATAATATTTGTATAAAAAGTATTAATTATAATATTATTAAATCTCCAATGTAATTAATAATTAAACAAATTGAAAAATTGGCTATAGTTACAACAATAAACGTGAAATAATTTATCCAAACTAATAAATGATATAAAAACTGAGTATTATATTACTATTTTTATTAATTGTTTATTTTTACTTCTTTTGACATAATATTTTAAATTTAATTGAACTTGACTTATTTTTCAAATTAAATTTATTCATGTTCCCTTCTCTAATAGCACATATATTTTAGATGTAACTAGCTATGTACGTAATTTCTTTCTTTATTTTCATGTGTTAAAATCATTATTTATTTTGTCTTAAAACAAAATTTGATGACTATTTTTATTTACATTTGACGATCATTTTAATAAGAATAGATACCAACGTGACCCAAGTAGTTACACAGGTCAACGTACAAGTTTTAAAATACAAATATATTATGTTGATGAAATTTATTAAAAGGCTTAGAATCTCATGTAGTGGTAATGTCATTGTAGAAAATATTTGCTTACCACACTTTTTACAATAAAAAGAGAAATACGAAAACAAGATGGAGAAGCGTAAGGTAAAAAAAATGGTTAAATATTTTTTTGATACTTGTAAAATGAACAAATTTTGCTTTTGGTCTATGTAAAAAATTTTCTTTGGTTTTCATTTTTCAAACATCTTAAATCATTGCTTTTGATCCTTATTGCCATATGATACCTATTAACCACTTACGTGTTTAATAGAATGTTATTTTATTTTTTTGAAGGTATGTTTAACGAAATGTTAAGTTACCACTCAAGTGGCACCTACTAGCTGTTTGTGATACCATGTCAACATATGATACCTCTACAAAAAATTTTCTAGATTCATAAAATAAATGTTATTTATCTATCTTAAAATAAACATTAGAGACAAAAAAACAATTATTTCATATTTTAGAGAGATGAAAACTAAAGAATTTTTTATTGAGACCAAAATCAAAATTCGCTCATTTTATAAAGACTAAAAAGAGTGATTTCAGATTTTTGAAAAATGGAAACAAAAAAAAATTATAGAGACTAAAATCAAAACTCATTCATTTTGTGGGAACTATATATATATATATATCTAAAACAATTGATATGATAAAGAATAAATAAATTATGCAAAAGTGTTGTAAGAATAACATTGTTGTTCTTATTCGTTCAAATCTCTAAGAAAGGTGGCTAGCCACACACACACATTTGGTTTTTCACAGGTATCCTCTTTTAAAGGCAATCTTATTTGAGGCACAGTCAGGCATTAAATGTGGGCATCTCTCTTGGCAAAGATTCGAACCTTGGTTTAGCAGGTTGTGGGAGACTAGCCCCTTGTGCCAGACTCAACTCTCATTAGTGGTTGGCCAAATATGTAACACCCCTACTTTTATATATTAAATTATTATGTATGTTTAAAAATTGTTTTTAAGTCATCAATGTATTTAGAACAATTAATAATAATTTTAGAAAATTTTCTAGAATTTATTGAGATAATTTTTGTAAAATGACAAAAATACCCCTAGTTGACTGTGGGAACCAACCAGAGACTTTTTAACTCAAAATATTTTGAAAATTTTATATTAAGTATCTCTCACAATAAAAAATTTATTTTGAGAGAAAAGTAGTGAAAAATATAATAATCCTATTTCAATTCTTCCACTGTTTTTTTTATAATATTTGGCAATACAATTCTGAAAAATCAGAAAGGAATTTTGAAATTCTGACTCCCACCATTTTGCTCAAAATTTTAAGAGTTATTTAATCATGATTTTTAATAATTTTTCCGAACTGGAGCCCGGAGAAACTAGGAAATGACAATTTTGTCCCTATTTCTCAACATTAAGAACTGACATGAGGAAAAGATTCAATTGACATTAAAATGTCAATTTGAGCTTAGAATTATGTCATATATATTAAAATATAATTTTGGGAATTTTTGGAAATTTTCCAGAATTTCTGTGTAAAATGACCAAAATGCCCCTACGTGTCTAATAAGCCAGCCAGTACTGGTTTGACATTCAAAAAGGGTGAAAATGGTAATTTTAGTTTAATTATGGGTAAGATATTTAATTTTAGAATTTTGATAAAAATTTTGGTATTTATTGAATTAAAATGGATTTTCTATGAATTTTCTAGCTTAAAAATACAAAATAAATACATATAGTTTGAAATAAATTAATAAAAATTAAAATTTATTATTAGAAATTTATTTTTGATGAAAAATAATGTATTTGTCCATTTTTTTCATCAACACGCATTATTTTGATATTAAAAGCTAATTTTTCAAGTTTAGGCGTTTTTATTGATTTAATTCACCTATAGATAAAATTTGACACATGGAGGTTGGGACAGCTGGTGGAGCACGTCCCCAACCCTAAAATAGGTGATTCACCACCTATTTGGGGTATGTGTCCCTAAAATTAATTAAAAAGAAATTAAAAATAAGTTTTATTGCATCATTGCTTACATCATCCAAGGGACACCTAACCCCCTTCTTCCCCTTTATAAATACCCATGGTCTTGGACCATTTTCAGCACCTCTCTCTCTCTCAAACTACCAAATTCTTAGAGAGCTTCTCTCTCTAGAAAAAATTTTCTTTTATTTTGTTTTTATGTTAAAATTTTATTAGTTTTCCAATAACTAGTAAAGTTCTCTTTCTAGGAGCTCTGCATCAACAATTTCATCCTCTCCATCAATTATCTTAGAGGCAATGGGGGGAGTGGGGTTGGTTCTAAATTACTGTCACTTTGCATGTTGGTAGGAAGGGCTTTCCCCTAAACCCATTTAAATTTTAGTATTGTTATTATTGTTTAAAGTTAAACTTTAATTTTTACTAAGTTGTTACTCTGCCCAAATTTAAATTATTAAATCATGATTATTAAATTGTTACTCTGCTCAAATTTAAATTATTAAATTTTACTTGCTAAGCTGTTACTCTATTCAATTTTAGAAAATAAAAATACATTTACTAAGCTGTTACTCTACTCAAATTTAGCAAATCAAAATGCATTTATTTAGTTGTTATTCTGCCAAAATTTTAGTAATTATACTATAATTGTTATATCGTTATTCTGTTAAAATTTTGGTATAGCGTAATTTCTGCAAAATAAAGCAGAAATGTTGATTATACTGGTGCTCAAATTAAATGAAACTAGGGAAACCTCTGTTTGAGAAATTAGGAAGTGATAAATTAGTGAGTAATGTAAAGCAAGTGACATGTAGTGGCATGACACCCTGCTAGGGAAGCCACAGTTTATTACGCTGAGGAATGAAAGGCAAGGACCCACTTGCAGAGGTCTTGGGGGTAGGCATCGAGTGGTGAAAGTCCCAATGGCCAGGGTAGTGCCCTTCAGTCGGGATATTCGCCTAACCAAACTCGATAACCCCGACAACTACTCAGCATTCCAGAATTGGTTTGAAAGTATACCTCTATAAATGGATATCCCAAATTGTTATTTTGTTCCTTAATGATGACGAGGACTGTACCATGTGATGGTGTTGAGAGAGGTATATGTACTCCCAGTCACTTCCCAGGTTCTGTTGAGAACTATTACCCACTAATAGGAAGTATGGATCCATACCTAGTTAAAGGTAGTCGGATACAACTTAGAACGAACCTTAGGATCCCTTGTGTTGTCAGTTGTGTTTCATCTTTGTTTTATGGTAGATTTCCTACCGTACATGTAAAAGTGATTTTAGAACAAAACACCTCACTCAATTATTTTCTTCTATGTATGATTGATTGTGATTATTGAAGACGATATGAACGCTCAGTGATGCTGAGTACAAGATAGAGAACATCTCAACGGGGGAGGACCTGAAGACCTATAGTATTTTCTTTTTGTATAAGGGATAGGGTAGATAAATACTGCTCTGTATAACATCTTTTTTATGTATATAGTGCTAGGTAGTATATGTATTTCGATGTACTTTTGTTTTCTAACTATTATGTATTACTCAAACCATGATGTACAGTTTTATGATATATATGTATATATCTTTCATCTTTTACTACAATTTCCAAATTCAGTTAAGTTTGGAATTTCTTTTAAAACTAGAAAAATTTTACACACATTTTTATTTACTTAAACTTAATAACTAAATTAATATGAATTGTATTTAAAACTAAAAGAGTGTTACAAAATATACTCTAATATTACCATTCATCATTAGTACTTGTGTCAATACACTCACCCTTGTTTTATTTCCGCTTGTATTTTGTTATTGTTTATGATTATCACGTTTGGGGAGCAGATGGCATGTCGAGGGTTGCACATGGGAATGCTACGAGTTGTGTTCGTAGAGGACATTAGGGGAGAGGGTGAGGCTTGGCCATTTGACTTTGAGAGTCGATATGTTCATTACAGGGTGATGTCATATTTGTATACTTCCCTTTTGACCAACTTGTATTCTCATTCTTGATACAAATGTCTATGGGGTTGAGTTTGCCCATTAAGCGATGTGGAAGGCCTCACACTATACTCCAAGGGATAGGTCCATCACTTCTACTAGAGGTCCATGTAGTCGATATACGATGAACATATTGAGTTTTGAGGATGATCCTTCTGAGGCCTCCCATTGCTAGCATTAGAGAATAGTAAGTCAACTTAGGGAGTGTAGGATTTTGCTTTGGGGTTTATATCTTGATGTATTTTTAGATGGACCATTGTTGCTAATTATGCATTTTGTTATCTCCTTTACTAGCTCATCAACTTTTAGGATTCATGTTTATTTGTTTCGAATTATGGTCTATAGCACCCACAAGTGCATAACAATTATATTTTTATGTTTAACATATGATGACTAATTCAATATTTACTAATTATTCTCATGTAAGTTTTATTTTTAAATTGAAAAGAAAAAAAAGTTACTCACATTTTTATTAATCATTTAAATTATTTTTTTTAGAAAAGCAAAAAATATATTAATTGATAATAGTCTATACTAGAGCACAAGGTGTGCCATAGCAAGACATTAATCATTTAAATTATATTTTCATAAAATAAACAAATTCTATAATTATAGTTAGTTAATTCAATGTGACTTCATGAAAGACGTTACAGTTCTCACATAGAATCGCTAAGAAAATGTGACTTTTATTAAAAAAAAAATTGCCATTTCTTAGTGGTGCTTTTCTATAACTGCTAAGAAAGATTTGTGTTGACGGTTTTTGCTTTAATCTTTAAAAAAAATGCGCTAAGAAAGGTCATTTCTTTTATAGTGATAGAAATTATACCCTACTTTTTTAGTAACAAGTTTTTGAGCTTTTATACCATCTCTCATCCTTTATTTTGTTTTGTACTAAGAATATTGTGAATCAAACATAAAACAAAATTTTTATCCTATCCAATTTCTTACTTTTTAGTAAATCAAAACACACCTTTAGGAGACATTTGGTAGGGAAAAAGTTTTTTCATACATTAAAATTATGATTCTTGAAAATCATGAATTCTAAGTATTATGATACTTGAAAATGGTTAAAATTTCTTTGATTAATCATAAATATTCTTAGGGATATTAATACATGTTTCTTGAGAATAAAAGATTTTTATGTTTAGTTTCAATAGAATTTTTTCAACTATATAAGTGTCTCTTTTCAAAAATACTTTTATGATGGAATAACTTCATTAGATACATTTTTTTAAACTTTATTATTTAAATTTTAATATATTTTATTTATCATATGAGAATTTATATTATTTAAAATAATTTTATTATTTTAAAATAAAGAAAAATTTATGAAAATATGTTTTTAACTAGACAAGAAAACCCCCAATGCTCATACATATCATGGGGTTTAATGAAAAAAATCAAAGTTACATATTTCTTTAAAACCTTTTTGTGGATTGATTAATTTTAAAGAAAATATTATTTTTATGAAAATACAAAACAAAATTATTGATTTTGTTTTGAAAAAATAGAAATTGCTAAGTTGTTATGACTCAAACATTCCCTAAAACTGAAGATTTTTATAATAATCAAATAAGAATTGGATCTAAAATGATTCTTACAAATAATCCATGTTGAACAATATTTAATTTTTATATGATTAAAATTAAATTACTTTATAAGAATTAAATGTATGTAATTTTTATTTTTATTTCTTATGTAAATTGTTTTGCATTTTCTTTATGTAAATTATTTAAATTTTGTTATTGTTAGTTCAATGTAAATGATTTTCATAGAAAATATGTAAAAAAAAAGAAGATTTATACATATAATAACACTTATAAATAATTTATTGTAACATTTTCTTCTATATAATAAGATAAATTTTAAAAATTAATTTAATAATATTATAAATTTGGATAAGTTTAAATGTAAAGATATTTTCATAAAATTTAAAATTCTAAAATATGTTGTGTGATTATTAATATTTTTTTATTTAACTTTAACATTACGAAATTTGTCATTCTGTCTATTTTGGATTCTTTTACGGTTTCTATTAAATATTTTTTAATTGTTGTGATAATAATATTCTTAAACAAGTTATTAATCAATGCCACAACAAATTTTAAAGAATTAAAAATAAAAAGTACTTAAAAAGTATAATATTTAACATATTGAAAAAATTAAAGCTATATATTTTGCAATTTTTTTTAAATTATAATAAGTGTACTAAGAATATTATCAATATTTCTTATTCTTAGATTTAATCATTTATCATATTTAATAAGAAAATGTTTGGAAACTTGATGGCTAAGTTTGGCAAAACTAGTTGAAAAGCTAGTTAAAAGCTAAAAAACTAGTTGAAAGCTAAAAAGCTAGTAACTGGTAGCTGAAAGTTGTTAAGCTAGCTTATTGAATTATAAATGTTTGGTAAAATTATCTATTAAAATAGCTGATAAATGTAAAATAATAGAAATAGACATTTTTATATGATATTTTTATATAAATTTTAATTTTATTTTATTGCTAAAATTATGATTTTTTTTTTGTATTATGCATTCTACTACTAGTTTTATATTATATCTTAAAATATTCGCAACTATGTTTAAAATAAAATAAATTAGCATACACTAAAGTATATGTCATACTTTCATTATGTTGATTAGTGTAATAGTTAAAATATCTTAAAGTATAATGTTAAAATAATATAATAAATAATGCAACATGTAATGGTTAAAATAAACGGTGTAAGAAGAGAAACAAAAAAAAAATATCTTAACTTATGTGAGAAAGGGTAATATATAAGGAAATTTAATAAATATTTTAAGGATAAAAAGGAAAAAATATATATATAAACCAGAAGCTAGTGTTTTAAATGCTACTTGAAGTAGTGTGTCAAAAAATGTTATAAACTACTAAAAAAACTTGTTTACTAAACACTATTAATATGGTCAAATAAGCTTTTCAACTATTAAAAAAGCTAGAAGCTAGCTAAAATGACTTGTCAAACATAGCCTATATATGCGTATTGGGTGAGCTAATAAAGGTATTGTGGTCATTTGACAACACTAAAACTTTTTGCTCAACTTAGGAAAGTTGGATTCTCACCTCTTTCCATGGGAACAATTTTGTAGAAAACGCTTTCTTAAGAAGCAATGTTTCCTGAAAATGTTTCTTTCATATAAAATGTATACTATTAAGATCACAACAAATGTAGAGGTCATATAAGTAATAAAGTGAAAGTATGAGTTATCTTCTCCATAAGGATTGTGATTTAACACCAACATAATCAAGTAATTGTGTTGCACTGTTTTATTGACTCTAAGCTCTCCCAAGGTTGGATTTTTCATGTTCTTCAATTTTATATGTATTGTGATGTTACAAATGATAATAAGTAGCTAAATCCTTCTTTGTTGGGGTTAGATGTAACCAAACTCACCTCTCTTGCACTTATTTCAAGTAATCTATATGTATCTTTGTTCTTTAAATATTAGTGTTTTACTTCTTTGCTTAATGCTTGTTGTGGGCTGATCATCCATAGCTTGTTTGTTTGCTTGAATGTTATTGGAAAATACTTTTAAAGCTATGAACTGAAGTAGAATGCTCAACAATCTCCTATCTAAGAATAGTTCTTGACTTATTGATCATCTTTATGTCACAAATCTAAAAGGAAGTTACTTTATTAAGTGTTCAAGGGATTGACATCTATAAAAGAACTTAGGCTCTTTCATTTAAGGGATTAAAGATAGAGTAATACTTGTTGGCTGATGTTAATATTGAAGTACATGTTTGTTTGTATTAATGATAAAAAGAGAGTGTGTTTAGTGTAGTCTAATCCCAACAATCTTTTTACTGCATTAAATACCAAAACTTTTAGCAAAAGAGTTCTTTAGTTAGTTTTAGTTTTTATCTAGTGCTAGTTTTCTAAAAAATGGTGCTTTTGTTAATACATCTCATTAATCGTTACCAATTTCAGTTCTAGATGGTATAAATTTTTGAAATATTGCTAAGCATTGTGCAAATCCTCGAGGGAATTATACTCTACTAATCATTTGACTACTTGCACGATTTAGTATGCTTGCTAAAGATCCAACAATTCTTTTATAATTTGAGTTTTGGTTTGTGTTTCTTATCTTGTTAAAAAAGCAAACACTTTAGGTTTATTATCATATGTCCATTATATGTTGATATGTCGCATTGAGTTAAAATTTCGTTTAACATTAGAACAAAAAACTAACAATTAAGGGAGTGATATTTTCTAATCATAAGTCAAATTTTAATTTGAATAAAAGGAGATATGAAACGAGATAATAATTTCAATCTATTTATAAAAACAACATAAAATAATATGGAAAAAAATTGCTACACACCTATATAAACATTTGACTTTTGCTATTTACACCTCCTAATTTACTAAGTACACCCCTTTCTACCTTTTTCTTGTATCTAAATTTACTTAAACGTCTTTCTATTTTATTCATTCTTTTAAATAATCCTTTGTTTCATTGAACCCCTTTTGTTCTTGCTTCCAGAAACACTTTATTCCTCCACACCTTCTATTCCTTCACATCATCTTTTCCAAAAACATTATTCCTTTGCATTCCTTAGTTCCTCTTATAAGCATTGCTTCCTCTCATAAGCATTTTTCTTCTTATGTGTTCCTTCTTTGCGAAGACAGGTATGTGACTTGAAGACGACAAAGGCAAGTAGCCTTCGGTAAGTGAATTAACCATAGTTTCGATGGTGAATGTTGCTTCATTTGCAATTCATTGTAGTTGTTTTTTAGTTTAAAATTTCTTTCTTTTAATGTTATAAGCCATGTACCCATGCTAGATTAAACATTAATGCTAATGAAGAAGAAAGGAAGAAAAATAAAGTTGTAATCAAATTAAAAAAATAAAAAGTACCAAAAATTACTTTACAAAAAGATATATCTGTTGCAGAAAGTAATTTTCAGAACTATGTTTTGCTATATAGTTCCAAAAATTACTTTCCAAAATAGGTATATGTTTTCCAAAAGTAATTTTTGATAGTATTAAAAGATGATACACCCACTATTGATGAAAAGGCAAGGCAATGTCGTATGAATAAAGTAATTGTTGTAATGACTTATTGACAAAAAATGCTACGCACAGTATCTTCCAACATACGATATTATATATAGAATTGATGGAATACGCATAACATCACATCGATGGAAAACACACGGTATTAATATCGAGTTAGATGGAAAATGTTGTATTTAATGTGGGGAATGAAATTATGATAAAATTCTATTATTTTTTATAAAGAAGAGAGGGGAGAAAATAGATGTAAAAGGTTTAAAGAATAATAAAGATGAAGTTCAAAATCAAGTTTTAAAGAATAATGAAGATGGGCATACAAAATTAGGGTTCAAAAAATAATGAAGATGAAAGGTGTAAAAATAAGGTTTAAAGAATAATGAAGATGGATATAAAAATAGAGTTTAATTATTTTATGCAAAGGATAATTTTGGTAATAAAAAATAAAAATAAAAAGAGAAAGGGTATACTTAATAAATTGGGAGGTGTAAATAGTAAAAACTTTCACATTTTTAATTTTTTGGACCCCTTTTAGCCTTGGGCCATCACCCTTTGGGCTTAGGCTCAGGATCGGCCCTGCCCTCACTGAAAAACAATAAGTGAAGATTGAGTTGAGTGGTTTGTACTCCTTCATAGGTTGGTTCACTCAAAACCCAAACAAATATTTGTTTTGGTTTTGACATAAGTCTCTCAATTGATATCCTAAATCAATCTTTTCATTTAAGTTGATAAAAAATATATGTGGATTGAGTGGATGGTTGTTCAGACACAAAGTAGAGTCATATTAGCATGAGCCAACATGCTTAATTGTCTTATTTGTAGTATTAACACAATATTAGTATATATCAATACGTAAAAGCACGCTTTGTCACAAATCACAATGCAACTCAAATTCTGTCACTTAATTCATTGTCTTCTTTATATATATATATATATATATATATATTTGGGAATGGTTATGGTGGAGTGGTTAATTGATTGCAATTACAACAAATTAAAAGTGGAGTACGAGAGCGAAAGCGGTGGGTCATAATCCTCAAGGGAGCAAAATGGTTCAAACTCCCAATAAAAGAGGAAGTGTTATCATCATCATACTGCTATCCAAATTCAGAGGAAGTCTTGAACTATGAGAGTTAGAACCTTTATGGCCTGCAAAGGAGGAGGTTTCACCACTTGGGAAGTGGTCTTACAACAAGGAATGTCTAAAGCAATAAATTTGCATCCATCACAGCCTGAAGGACCTTACCTTTTTTATGGCAAGGATCACTAGTTGAGGGGGGACATTTAACATTGGTTGAAACAAACATTCTACATTGATTAGAACTGATGTAGAACCTGTCGATATAGAATGTGAAACCTTTTTACATCGGTTGTATGAAAATCGATCTAGAAACTCAAGAGAAATAAAAAAAAAGTGCTCACCCCGCAAGACCTCGTCGCGTGTTCCCAATATCATCCTCACCCTACTGGTGTCGTGCACCACCGTGCCCTTCACCACTACGATCTACACCGTTGGCATTAACTCTACTGCTGCCTTCAATGTCGGTAAGTTCTCCATCCTCCTGAAGCCATTGATATAAAAAACCCAACATTGAGAACACAAACTTCAATTTTCAAACAACATCAAAGTTTCAAAGTAAACAGCAAAACCACACTAACATGAGTGTGCATGTGGTAGAAAGCACGGTTACACGATGGTTTTGGTTTGCATGGTGTTGGTGCGATGATGAATCTTGTCCACAAAAGGTGTGGTGGTGATGCAAGAAGGCGGCACCGCAAATCGAAAAGGGTGAGGGGTTCTTTGTACCAACGCTTGTGTGGGTAGAAAGGGGTTAGTTTAAGATGGCTTGTGAACGTGCGTGGTGACTCAAGTGTGGGCAATGATTGCTTGCAACGAGATGGAAGTGCGGAAGATTGGAAGAAGTGGGGGAGAGGGAGAGGAAGAGAAAAAGAAGGAAGGAGTGGTCATATGTCATATGTCATTTGTTACATTGGCTATAAGTTTGATCGATGTAAAAACTACTTTTTATATCGGTTAAAATTTGAACCGATGTACTTTTTATATTGGTTAAATTTATAATCGATGTAAAAAATTGCATTTATCTAACAACTGATTTAAATTCCTGTTATAAAATCAATATTTTGCTCTAGTGGATTTTCCTTTGACAAGGTATTCAATCACTTCATTTGCAACATCACATGTGGGCTTTTGAGAAGATACCAAAGTGTAGGAGGGAGAAACATTCTTGTCTTGAACCAAAGGCTGGTTAAGATAAGCCAAGTGTGGGACTCAACAACAACGTTCATGTTCAAGAACTTTGGGGAAGAAACTACCTTGAGAACGAAATCCACAAGAGGATGGAATGTGTGAGGGACTATTAGATTATGTGATGCTCAAGTTTGCTTTGGTTAGTGCAGGAATCATCACAAAAAGCTTTGGTTGGTACGTGAGAGTGGGTCACAAAATTGGCTTCTAAAAATTAGTTTCTAGAAGTGTTAAAATTTTAACACTTTTAGAAATTACATTTAAAATGCATTATTACTCAAATAAATTCCAGAACTTAGTTTCCAAAAAAACGGTATTTTTAGAAAAAAAAAATTACAAAAAACACAAAAAGAAGAGTATTAATAAAAAAGGGGAGTGTAAATAGTAATTGCCTCCTTATTTTGGATAAGAGGTCCTTAATAATTGAAAGAGTGTACGAAAGCCTATATAAAAAGCCCACATTTGTACCATATTCATTTTTGGTTTAAGATATTTGGTAGCAAAACCCTTCCCCTTGGCCTTCTCCTTTCCTTGTTCATATTATTCTTCTTCTTCAACCTTGTTTTAAACCCTTCACTCACTTATTCTTTGATTTGTACATGTCTATCACTGCCATTGCCTTCAAGTTCCTTACAATGGCCAAATCATGCCTTATCTCTTCTCCCTCTTTACTTTTTTACAACAAACCAAACCTCTTCTCACCTTCCTCCAAACCCCTCACACTCACTTTCTTTCTCCGTCGCTGCCAGAACTCATCGTTCTCCTGTCCTTACACTTGTGGCCCAAACTTCAAATTAGACCAATAAGAACACAACACTACCACCTTCCAAGACAAAGAAAAAGGTCCCAGTGAAACCAAATCATCTATTTTTTATTGGGAGCCTAACATCGAAATTGTAGAAGAAGAGGGTTTCGTGAATCATTAAAAAAAAAAAAAAACTTCATTGGGGCCTTGCCTTACAATGTTGATAGCTAGAAATTGACCATATTTTTTGAACAAGCTAGAATCGTTGAAATTGCCAATGATTTCACAATATAATTTATATATAATTTTTTAATTCATGTTATTATTAAAATCACACACATATATGATTACTAATATATTCATACCTTCTTTTTAGTTGGAGTGCATTAATAATCTACGCAAAAAATTTTAGACAAAAAATCCAATTAGTTCTTTTGTTTTAGTAAAATAATTTTAAGGATATTTAATATTTATTTTCTAAAAATAAAAAATCATTTCTCTCTCCTCTCTCATCTTTACATACCATTTTTTGGGTCTTACCTAAAATTTTCAAACTTCTCTTTTCTTACGTATTCATCTTCTTCCACACAAAAATTGCCATCTTTCACATCTGACATAGCATTTTCAGAGTGACTATTTTTCTTCCTATTTAATACTTTCTTCTATCTCACTATCAATTTGATGGTGGTGGTTGGCTAGCAACACCTTTGCCCAAGCCAGGTTGTGCGAGGAAGCTCCTAAGTGAAAGTGGTATCATACTTGATGATCTGACAATTGTTATGTCGTCATTGCTTTCTAATTAAATTCATAGTTTAATTTAATTTTAATCATATGTGAAACTTAATATTCCGTCTACTTTCAGGGTGTGTTCGATAGAGAGAAAAGAAATAAAGGGAAAGGAAAGGAAGAGAAAAGAAGAGAAGAGAAGGAAAATAGTTGAGAAATAAAGTGAAAGTTAAGGTTGTTTGGTTGAAGAGAAATAAAGTGAAAATAAATGTGTATGGTTGTTTGGTTTGAAAGAAAAGAAAAGAAAGAAAATTAGATTATTACCATTATACCCTTATGTGTCTAAACACATGTTTTCTCAAAACATTTTTTTTCGATTAAATCAATTTGAGATCATGGAAATCGATTTTCACCACATTAAAATCTGTTTTGAAAAGCCAATACATATCTACATGTACACAAAATCGATTTTGCTGATGAGAAAACAGATTTTGTGGCTTGTTTTGACTCATGCAAATCGATTTGCACTAGCACAAAATCGATTTTTGAAGGGGCTCTTTTTGGAAAAGAATAGCAAGGTGTACGATTTCTTCGCTAATTTACCCAGTTTTGCATGGAAGGTTTAAGCTGTGGGTCCCACAGTTTTTTTCAAAAATTTCTTCGACTTTTCGTTCTACCAAACAAAAAGAAATTACACTCTTCCCTTCTCTTCTATCCTCTTCTCTCCTATTTGAATGCTACCAAACGGAACCAATGAGAATTCTGATTCATATAGATTATAGAAAAAATAGGCCATGCCATGAGCACCTTTTTGGACAAGAGGTCCTTGATAGTAGAAATAGTGTCTGGAAGCCCATATCCAAAGCCCACGTCTGTAATATTTATTTTTGGTTTATGATATTTTTTGACAGCAAAACCCTTTTCGTTGGCCTTCTCTTCTCCTTATCCATACTCTTCATCTTCCTCAACCTAGTTCTAAACCCTTCACTTCAGTCACACACTCTTCGCACACACATGTCTATCACTTCCACTGCCTTCAAGTCCCTCACCATGGCCGAATCGTGCCTCCTCTCTTCTCCCTCCTCACTCTTCTACAACAAAACCAAGCCCCTTGTTTACTCGCCTCCCTCCAAACCCCTCACGCTCCAATTCTCGTTTCTCAACTCCTCGCCCTCGCTCTCTCTCTCCCTCGCCGCCCGAACCCACCGTTCCCCAGTGCTCACTCTCGTGGCCCAAACGTCCGATTGGGCCCAGCAAGAGGAAGACGACACCGCCACCTTCCAAGACGAAGAACAGGGCCTCGGCGAAACCGAAGCGGGCCTGTCCGATTGGGAGCCCAACGGCGAAGTCGCGGGAGAAGAAGAGGGTTTCGTGGAACCGCCAGAAGAGGCGAAACTCTTCGTTGGGAACTTGCCCTACGACGTTGATAGCCAGAAATTGGCCATGCTCTTCGAGCAAGCTGGAACCGTTGAAATCGCCGAGGTGAGAGAGGCTTTCTGCACTCTCGAGTTTTAATCTCAATTGGTGTTGGTAGTTACTGCGCTAGGGTTGGAATGAACGTTTACCGGTTCTTTCTTTGTGGTTTTAGGTTATTTATAATAGGGAAACTGACCAGAGTCGCGGATTTGGGTTTGTTACGATGAGTACCATTGAAGAAGCTGAGAAAGCTGCGGAGAAATTCAACCGCTATGTAAGTTTATATCACTTGTTTTTGTATTCTGATGTTATGAGTTAGCGTGGGATTTTGTTCTATATGTAATTGTGAATTAACCAGTGAGGATAGGAACTAGCTATGTGGTGATGAGTGAATCCTTGTCTTGTGTTTAACTCTGTTGTGACTGTTGAGAAGGGCTGAAAGTGCGTTGAAATGTTGCACTAGTAAACGTGTCTCGGAAGAATGGAGAAAAGGAGAATGATTATTGTTAGTTGTCAATTGTGCGAATACAACACAGGACAAGGATTCGGCTAGGACACACAACATGTGAAATTCATGAATTATTAACATCATAACATAAATCCCATATTAAGACGGAGAAATCAATGTTCCAAAAGCCAGCACAGTGAAAAAACCCAGACCCGGTGCATGAGGCTTACACCTACATAGGGTTTGGGGAGGATGTTGCAACCTTACCTCAGTAAGCGAAGAGGCTGTTCCGAGGATTTGAACCTATGCACATTATATTATTTGTCCGATGATTATTGTAGCATTAGTATATTGGTGAAGAACTAACATGGTAATAAATAAATAAAAGTAAACAATGTAAGATATAAGATAGGGGCATATGAGTATCCAAGAAGTATTTAACATGGATAGATATGGAATTTTGAAGTGTCTGTGCTTCCTCTTCTGCATCTCTGGACCTGCAAGACTTCTTCTGTGTGTCTCAGCTCAATTTATCCCACTAAGAAGGATGAATGCCACTTCAGTTAATATGTGAGCAGCTCTGGCTGCATAACTGATACTATAAAAACGAGGTGGTTTGAGTCTATGACCTTTTAAATACCTTCTATAGTTACATCTTAAAATTGGGAGTACCGACCCGTACAACTATCTGTAATATTTTTGTTTGTAAGCCACTGACTTGAAGTTTCACTGAATGAAATCCAACAGAACAACCATTATAAGTTTTCTCTTTCTTGTTACTATGGAAGCTTTTTTGCATATGCAAAGGAGTTTTGAGCATGAACCTTTTTCTTCCATTAATATGAAGTCAAATGCATCTTACATGTCATTCACTTGCAAAAGCATGTGTGTATTGTCATTGATATTTCTTACTAATTGCTCGTATTTTGTTCTTCCTTTTGTTCTTTTGCATCTTATTCATATTTTCTATGACAGGATTATGATGGAAGACTGTTGACTGTTAATAAGGCTTCTCCAAGAGGAACTCGGCCTGAACGGCCACCTCGTACCTTTGAGCCTGCCTTGTCAGTCTATGTTGGCAATTTGCCATGGGATGTTGATAATACCAGGTTGGAGCAAATCTTCAGTGAACATGGTAAGGTTGTGAATGCTCGAGTAGTCTATGACAGGGAGACTGGTCGATCACGTGGCTTTGGCTTTGTCACAATGTCTGATGAGTCGGCAATGAATGATGCCGTTGCTGCTCTTGATGGTCAGGTATTACTTAAGTTCTCTGTTAAATCATCAATGATTACATGCACTGATAATTAAATATGCTGAAAGGGAGCAGGATTGTTATGGGCTCATGTTCATAAGGAAAATGGTTTGAGCTTGAAAAGTACAGCTTTTGAAATTGCCTCTAGTGTGTGTGCTTTGAGGGCAGGATGAAACAATACATCAAATTGACTACTTTTACAGTTTATTTTTGGATGATTTTCTGATATGGTGGTTTTGCTATTTCAGAATTTGGACGGAAGGGCAATTAGGGTGAGTGTTGCTGAGGACAGGCCAAGGCGTAGCTCCTTTTGAGCGGTACCTCAAATAGTCCCCCATGTCAGCTGCTGGAGTTCTCTTGCATTTTTTTTTAATAGCTGAGGATATAGTGTCAATTTTTGTTTAAAGGAAATTCCTTTCTTGGGGCGCCATATTCAGATTAGATTTACGTATTTTGCAGTTATTAATTTAATGTCCAGATGAAAAGTAAGTTGTAATTCTGACTCCTGAGATTTTGAGGAAAGATTACTTTGTTGCCTTTTTCTTCTGGGCTATTTGTTATTATTTATGAAATGAAAAAAGGTGGAGGAGTTCTGTCGCGACTATTGTATTGTAGAACTGGTTTGTTCGATTGTACTTAAAATTCAACTGAATAAACAGCATATTATTTTCATAGTCACCAGGCAGGTGAAAGTCAGTTTTGCGATTGATCGTTTTTTAGTCACTATAGTGTTTGACGATTTACAAAGAGAAACACCACTTTTTTTAGTTTAGTCCACGAGAAATCCTATAAGACTAATTTATTGAGCGGGAAAATGTTTACAGCTTCTGTACCACATTAGTGGTTTAATGTTAGATTAAGTCAATTTTTTTATTTAGATTTGTCTTCTCTAAAATATGACGCATTAAGTGAAAAAATAAAGATATATATATATATATATATATATATTATTAATTTAAAGTAATTTAGGTTTAAAAAAAATACTTAAATCAAATCAACAATGTATTTTTACTTTTTTACTCTATTCGTCTCTATATTTTAGAAAAATCAAATCATACTCATTACGCTTACCTATTGAAAAGTATTCTTCTCACGGTTCAAAAACAATTTAAATTTAATCTTACTTTATTTCTAATGTAAATTTAACAATTTTAAAATTTAAGAAAAATAGAATTAAAAAAAAAAGAATTGAAATCAAATGACGGCATATTTGCAAAAATTAAAAAATTATTTGAACTTTTATTAAATTATAATCAGGGTATAGCTTACAAAGAATTGTTTAAAATGTATGAATAGGATCCATATATAAAATTTTTAAAAAATTGTTTTAGTTAGAAAAAAGAGAGTTAATTACCTTCTACTTTCCCAAGAAATGTTTATATTACACTCTCCTTAATTGACTCTTCTTATTTTAAAATATACACTCCCTTCCTTAAAAGACAAATATGTTACATTTAAATTCATCTTAATATAAATGAATATTTTAGAATTTTTTTTCTTGTGATTCTCGACATAATTAATAACTAATTTTAAATATCTACTATTAATTTTATTACTTTGAAAAATAAAATAAATGTTATATACAATTTTAAAACCTATAATAAAGATGTTTAAAACTTTTAGTAGTTCTACCTGACTTGAACATGATTATCTCTAGCAGAGAATATTTGTAGTCTATGCAAAATAAAAGATGTTTAAAACTTTATTATACCCTTAAAAATATTGAAATTCACAATAAAGTACTCAAAATTAGTTGTTTTTTAAGGAAAAAAACTAGTTGTAAAAAAGCACTAAAAGACATGTTAATAACACTAAAAAAATTAGTTGTTAATAATAAAAATGGAAAAATGGGTCGAGCTAGCTAGGTTGGCCTAAACCTGCCCGATAAAATATAAGGCTTGGGTTCTAAATTTTGAATCCAAATTAAATGTTGGCCTTTTTAACCTAATCTAATAAAGTACGTGTTATAATCGAGTTCGAGTCGAGTTTGGGCTATTATTTCTTTTTAAATTTGTTGAGAGAGAATGAGAGTAAGAGAAGCTTAGGAAACTAAAAATAGTCACTAATTCATTGTCTCAAACTTTTATTTGTTTGACTTGAGCTTTGATATTTGATATTTGATTTTGACAAAGGCTACTTATGAAGTTATAGTACATGATTCCAAATTGTATTTTATCCTTTTTGAGCTACATGTATTTAAGATGCTAAGAGACCTTTGAAACTTTAAAATTTGTTTGACATAGGCTACTTACAGAGTTACGACAAATGTTAATCATTTTGTATTTTTTGAGTTAAGTATATTTACAATGGTACAAGACCTTTGAATGTTTACAAACTCATGCATAAACCATTAAATATATAACTACTCTTATTGTAATTTTTATAAAATGATAGATGAGATTACCTTATATTATATAAGTGTTTTTTATATTAAAAATAATTGCAATGATTGTCATAATATCTCTTTTCAATCTTTTTATAAATGTAATATAATAAAATAATTATCTATCTTTTATTATTACAATAAAGTAAATATGTCAATAAAAACAATTATTACAATATATTTCAATCTTGAATTTTGAGTAAATGTAAAAAAAAAAAGCAATCAACAAAAGAAAAAAAAGAAGGGTCGACCCAAAAAACTTACAACCCTCATAAGGTTAAACTTGGGTATCAAATTAGAAGACCAAATAAAATTTAGGCCTTCTTGGCCTGACCCATTATAGCTCATGACTTGCGTCAAACCAGTCCCAATGGGCTGAGATAACCCGTTTTGCCACCTCTAGTTAATAACATTAAAAATTGTAAAAAAATATATATATTATTAAAAGACATGCTCATGACTACCATTTCTATAACTTAACTTCCCTACCTCCTATCCACTTAGTCTCCTTTTTAGACATCATGAGCATTGAGTAAAGATAGGCATGAAAGCCAGAAGATCTATAACATGTTTGATTTCCCATCTTAAACAATTTTTCACATTTACTGCATTTGAAAACATAGGTTTTGCCCAAAAACACAAAAGCTATATATGTTAGCTTCAAAGGGAACATGAAAAATCATGTCACTAACTTGTAACCAAACATGCTATTAGAAATTAATAGTTATAACTGTTAGAACACAAACTGAATCCACACTCAGAAAAGCAAAGAAGAAAAGGAAGAGAGTACAAGATAAAGATATGGGTACTAAACAACAAATTTTATTTCTCACTGTAGTCCACATATACAACATCATTATTTATAATACACAGTAACAAATAGTTAGTTAACAACTCACTAAGTACCTAACTAACATAACCATTAACTAAATTATCTACAACACTCCCCCTTAATTTAGATCAGTAATAAACTACACCCCTATCATGTCTCTAATCAGCTTGAATTGGTCAACCTTAAGAGGCTTTGTTAAAATATCAGCCACTTGTTCATTTGTATTACAGTGTTTCAATTCTAGCTTTCCCTTATTGACTTGATCTCTTAGGAAGTGGAATCTTGTCTCAATATGCTTACTCCTTCCATGAGCAATAGGGTGTTTAGCCAAGCTTATAGCTAACTTATTGTCTATTAGCATCTTCATAGGCTCTTCTCTTCTAATCTTCATTTATGACATCAAGTTTTCAAGCCACAAAGCTTGACAAGCTCCCATTGAGGCTGTAATGTATTTAGCCTCACATGAGGATAGTGCCACCACTGACTCCTTCTTAGAACACCATGAAATAGGTGCTTCACACATCATAAACACATACCCTGTTTTATTTTTTCTACCATTTTTATCACCACACCAATCTGAGTCATAATAGTTAAATACTTCATCAGAAACATTTCTACCATGGTTTGAGATCAGCAACCCATAGTCCAAAGTGCCCTTCACATATCTCAAGATCCTCATGGCTGCAAGCAAGTGAGAAAGTCTTGGATGATTCATAAATCTACTAATTAGCCCCACTCCATAAGCTGTGTCAGGCCTGCTACTACACAAAAATCTCAATAAGCCAATAATATGTCTGTACAAGGTTGAATCAACTGACTTGTCACTTTCTTCCTTCTCCAACTTTTTGCCACAATCAACTGGAATTTAGGCAAATTACAATTCAGCATGTGAAATCTTTTCAATATGTCAATTGCATACCTTTTCTGATGCATGAAAATTCCATCCCCAAAAAATAGGGTAACAATCCCAGATTTGGCATCTTAAACTCCAACATTATTCTCCTTTTAAAATCATCAATTTCTGCTACATTGCTCCCAGTAACTAATAGGTTATCTACATACAGAAAGATAATCATTAAATCACTTGCAATAGCTGTCACATATACTTCATATTCTACTGTACACTTGTTGAAACCCAGCTGCAAAAGGAAGCAATCTATTCTTCTATTCCAAGACCGAGGGGCTTGCTTTAGCCCATATAAAGCCTTCTTCAATTTATACACCTTGTTTTCGTGTCTTGTCACTTCAAAACCAAAAGGTTTACACACATAAACCTCCTCCTCTAGCGGCCTATTTATAAAGGATGGCTTACATTAAGTTGATGTAATGACCATCCTCTAAAAGTGGCTGTAGCAACCACTAGTCTAATGGTTTCAATTCCGGCCACAGGTGCAAACACTTCGTTATAATCCAAACCAACCTTTTGTAAGAACCCTTTTGCAACCAGCCTTGCTTTGTATTTTGCAACTTCTCCACTTGGTTTTACCTTCACTTTATAGACCCATTTCACTCCAATAGGCCTTTTGTTATGAGGTAACGTGACCAACTCCCATGTGTGGTTCTTCTCTATAGTCCTCAACTCTTCCTCCATTTCTACCTTCCATTCAAGTTCCTTAATTGCTTGCTCAAAAGACATCGATTTTGTTTTAGCCAATAGAGTTAAATGCAGTATGTCCCTTTCTTCAGTCATTACAAAGTCAGGAATAGATGTATAATCTCCAAACCTTTGAGGTGGCTGTCTAGTTCTCTGAGGTCTATGTGACTGAATCTGAAATGTTTTAGCACAATTTTTAGATTGCATATCAAGTTGAATCACTTTATCACTTTCATTGTAGCCTTCCAACTCCAACCTTTACTCTCATCAACAGCAACATATCTGCTTAACACTATCTTTTTATTAATAGGGGCTATATAGTTCGTATGCACCAGTTGAATGGTACCCAAGAAACACCATTGGCTCTCCCTTGTCATCCAACTTCTTTCTTCTTTTACCCAGCACATGTCGAAAACAAAAAAGAACCAAATACCTGAAGATGACTTGCTCTAAGTTTTCTTCCTGACCATGCTTCCTCAAGAGTCACATCATGTAGGCTCTTAGTTAGACTTCTATTGAGAATGTAGGCTGCTATGGATACTGCTTCTCCCTAAAACTGCTTTGGCATATTCTTACTTTTAAGTATACATCTAGCCATGTTCATTAGCGTTCTATTCCTCTTTTCAGTCTTTCCATTATGTTGAGGGCTATATGGAGTAGTAACTTCATGAATTATTCATTCCTTATCATAATAGGAATGAAAATCATTTGAGGTGTATTCACCATCCCATCTATTTTGAGGACTTTGATGGATCGCCCATATTGTATCTCCACCATTGCCTTAAACCTTTTAAACATCTCAAATGCCTCTCTTTTTCTTTTAATCAAATAAACCCACAACTTCCTTGTAAAGTCATCAACAAAGGAAATGAAATAGTAATTACCTCCAAGTAAAACAAACTCCATTGGACCACACACATCTAAATAGACAACTTCCAGTGGTGCTTTTGCTACTGGAATGTTGGACTTGAGGGAATTTTTGGTTTGTTTGCTTGTGAGACACCCTTCACATAACTCCTTTGGTTGCTCTATAGAGGGCAAACCATGCACCATCCTTTTCTTTTTTAGTAAACCCAGGCTCCTAAAATTCATATGCCCTTAATCTTGGATGCCAAAGCCAATTTTGATCTTCCACAATAGCTACAAGATAATGACTTCCACCAATTTGAATTCCAATTTTAAAGTTTCTGTCCTTTGATAATGGAGCCTTCAAAATCGGCCTTTTTTTTTTCGCTATCATACCCGATCATATTATGCTCTATATTCATGAAATAGCTTTTCTCTAATAGCTAGCCAAAGCTTAACAAATTGCTCTTCATTTATGGCACATAAAGAACATCTGTTATGAATGACTACTTTCCATCTCTTCTTTGAATCAAAACCTTGCCTATCCCTTAAGCTATTAAAGTGCTATTATTAGTAAACTTTGCCATTCTTTTGACTTTTTCATCAGGATTAACATACCACCTTTTATTCCCAGTCATGTTGTTTGAACACCCAATGTCCAAATACCAGTAACCAAATTTGGTGCAATCTGATGTTGTCACCATTAGAAGGACATGATCTGAATCAGAATCATCCCTATCCCCTTGAGTCATTTGAGCTTTATCCTCCTTCACTTACTTTCCTTTATTGCTGGAGCACTTATCTACAAAGTGACCCTATCCTTGACAAGCATAACACTATATTTCTCTTAGCAAATTTTCTCTGCCCTCCACTATTTTGATCACCTCCTTTCTTGCTGAATTTTCCACGTCCTCCATTCTTCTTGTGGTTATCACAACTAGAGTTCTTACTTTGGCCTTCACTAGAATCTTTCAATTTGTTTTTTCATTTTTCCTTCTTGTTTTTGTTGTCACCACCATCATTTCTTAGAAAGGCTTGTGCCTACAAAGCTTGAACAACAACTCTATCACCACTTCTCTCAAGAAGCATTTGTTCATGTGCTTCAAGAGAATTCTATAGCTCCTTCACCATTATCTTTTCAAGATCCTTTGATTCTTCAATTGCCACCATAATGTGGTCAAACCAGGGAGTCAAAGTTCTCAAAACCTTGTCCATTATTTGGTAATCTAAAAACTTCTCATCGCAAGTCTTCATTGAGTTGACTAGCACTTGAATTCTATTGAAGTAATCCCTTATTGATTCTTGAGCAGTCATTGACAGCAACTCATATTGTCTACGAAGGGATTGAAGCTTCATTTTCTTGATTTTATCAACACTTCCATATGACTTGTTCAGAATATCCCAAGCCTTCTTAGCTAAATTTGCTGAAGCTATCTTCTCAAAGTTGGTAGAATCCACACATTTATGAATCAAGAAGAGAGTTTTGCAATCTTTCTTCTTGGACTCCTTATAAACTGCCCTCTACGCTTCTGTAGCACCTTCTTCCACTTCTTAAATGCCATTCTTTACAATTTTCAGCACTTCTTGGAAACCAAAGATGACACCCATCTTAATACACCATTGCTCAAAGTTCTTATCATCAAGAACAGGCAAGTTGGTAGGGAAAAACCATTAGAACCAGCCATGATTCACCCTTTGAATCCTTCAAAAAACCCACACTAGAAAGATTTGCACACAAATAGAAAACCAATGTAAAAAAGGGTTTCTCACACAACAAAAAGCCACGCAAGCTAGTGGATTTCACACACACAGGTCCATGATAGAGATAACTCTAAATACCACTTGTTAGAACACACTAAATGCACACTCAGAAAAACAGAAAAGAAAAGAAAGGGAGAACAAGATAAAAATATGGGTACTAAACAGAAAATTTTATTTCTCACTATAGTCCACGTATGCATTCACTATTTATAGTACACAGTAATAAGTAGTTAATTAACAATTCACTAACTACCTAACATAACCACTAATTGTATTATCTACAACAATAACTTCCACGTCCCAAAAGTAATTTCTTATATTTGTCAATAGATTTCTACACACAGCTACTCATTCAAAGGAAAACGCACAGCTAATGGAATGGACTCTTTCCTCATGCCTGCGGGAGAAAAAAAATGTCCGCTTAGAAATTTATTAATTCATTCATCTCTCAAGAAAAAAAGAATGTATATTTTAAAATAAGAGAGAAAGAAAATATAATTTAAATATTTTGGCAAAAGTAATTTACTCAAAATTTTAACATCCTGATTTTTTTTTTTTAAAAAAAAAAAGTTATAAGCTAAAATCAGAAGACAGTCACAAATATTTGATATCAAAATTATTATTAATGCACATGATGAACATGAATTTATCCACTAAACAGAACATGAACTTTATACTATACAAATTCTACCAGCATATGGGTACATTCATGCTCCAACGACTGATATCTGTAACTGTAAAGCGTTAATCTTACAAAACTCAGGAAACTTAAACTATACAAACTCTAGCGGCATGTGTACATCCAAGATCCAAACACTGACATCTGAAGCATTAGCCTTCCAAAACTCAGGATTTGGCTCCATTTTAGTAACCTCGCAGTTGAGCTTCTCGACTAGTGAGGGGCACATAGCGAACGGATGTCTCAGTGCGGACACTGATAGAACCATCAGAATTCTTATCCACTATCTTTAAATCTTGAAATATGTTTCCAACAGGAATCACCATTCTACCTCCAGGCTTCAACTGGTCAATAAGTGGTTGGGGAATTTCTGGTGCTGCTGCTCCAACGTGAATGGCATCATAAGGGGCAAACTCTGGCCAACCTTGCCTTCCATCTGTCAACACAATTATCAATCTACCAATCCAAAGTTCCAACTAGACATTTATTTAACCGGTCAAGAAAAAATAATATAATCATGCAGCTATAATAGAACCATTAGATTCAATTGTCATGTATACAATATTACACATATATCAGATAACCATGACAAGAACAATACTTTTGGATCAACTCTACTTTCAGTTTTAGTGGGCTCAATCACCTCAAAACAAATTGCAAATCTTGACCATCAGGTTAAGTTTTCACCGTTTGACAGAATTAAAAGTACTCAACCTTTTGCATTATGTCTTTATCCCCTATGCCTCAAACAAGGACTACATTCAACTATCGTGCTAAAATGAAAAGCTTCAATCTTTGAGATTCAATTCAACAGAAATTTAAGAAACCATACCTCCAGCATGAACAGAAAGGGAACCATCCTTCAGTAGTGTAGCTGCAGCACTTTTCTGAATATTCTCTATTGAAAAAGAAACCAATTCAGGAATATGCTCCACACCAACAGCACGGCCTTGGGGTCCAACCATCAAGGCAAAGCATGCAGTCAAGTACCCCGTTCCTGCACATAGGCCCAAATGTGGAAATTGTTTACACCAACTAAAGATAACAATGTGAAAAGCCAAAAAACTGTGGTGAAACGGAATGCAAGTTGGGCCATATAGCAGCACATCTTAGAACCTTCAAAATATCCACCTCGAATTGGGATTATGTAAATCAACAGGAGGAACCTATTTCTAATTGCCTTTCAACAAACACAGTCACGGTTCTACATCTTCACACCATCTTGCTACACCTATATAACTCCTCCAAGGAAGGAGGGTGTGGTAGAACTTAGAACTACTCTTCATCCACATTTTATGCAATCCATCCATTGCTCAAGCAATACTATCCAGTCATTTCAATTCACCCTTATTATTACATCTTACCATCTATCTTAATAATCAGCCTCATTAACACAGGACAGTAAGTTCATCATTTTACCAAGGGAAGTTTATGCCTCATCAACAAATCAAATACACACAAATAGTAACGGAATACCTAGAAAAACTTCATTCACTAACTAGCAAGCAACTATTTCTCTTGAATGTGTTCGAATAAAATTAGACAAACAATAATTTTCTAATTTAATTACTATAGGTTCATGGACCATATACCGGAGCCAACGTCCAACGCATGCATCCCAGGCCGCAAATTCTCCTCCAGCAACTGAAGACACATGGCATGCATATGCGGTGCAGATATAGTGGCATTGTACCCTATGGCCATGGGGCTATCATCATAAGGTGCAGCTCCATCAGGTACAAACAAGGCTCTATCAACTGTCACCATTACTTCAGCCACCTTACTTGATGTGATTATTCCATACCGCTGCAACCTCTCCACCATTGCTTTGTTCTTACTCATGCCACTCACAGAGCAGAATCGCTGCATTAAAACAAAATTTATTTTCGATGCAATAATTTTTTGACATTAAAAAAATAGAGGACACGATTAAGGAACACAATTAACAATACTGATTGGTTTTCTTCCATTTCTCTTTTCTTTCTCCTCTTGGTAAGAGTGCACTAAGACAAGACAAAGGCTAAATTAATAACGAGAAACCTAGAAAAACAAAAATAATATGATGTTGATGCAATCACCACATTTGAATTTGAACAATTATATTTCTGTGATTTATTGCTTAATTGAACGAATATTCGGTGTGCCTTCGATAAAAAAAGACAGAAACTTAAAATTTCGAAAACCTAAAAGAAAAATGAAATATGTTGCATGTTTTAATTAAATTAGATAACCTGCATCCTAAGGAAGAGAGTGTTCCCCGTGAGGAAATTAGGGTTTTGGAAGAAGAAGAGATTGGTGATGATGGAGAAGGTGGAAGAGTGAGGCGGTGACAGAGGAACGCGACGGTGCTTCGAGAAGGTTAGAGAGAGTGAGGGAGTGGGTTTTGTCGCATTTGCATAGCAGTAGCGGCAACCATACGCCAACGCAGGGAAAGGGTAGTACTGGTACCGCACGCTCATGTCTCCTTTTCTCGCTCTTTCTTTTACTTCACACGCTCAGATGCTCTCGTCATATATTACCCACACGTGTCAGCCCATTCTCCAGGCCCGGGCCATACGTGGCTCGAGGTTGGGCTTCGTTGCATTTGGGTCACGAGGCCATCGGTGCATTAATAAATAATAACCATAGAAGTCTATATTATTATTAGGTCCTTGCAAAACAATGTTTGCTATAGGTTCTGGGTTCATTGCCGTTCTGTGATTTGTTCACAGGGACATGGCATTTCATTTATTTTATAAAGAGGAGAATATACTTTACCTGCCATAAGTAGCACCACTATGTAACAAATAAATAAAATTAGTTCTTTATCTTATTATCGTGACAATTGATAGGTTGCTTCCCTTCTTCGAACATGGGATCTTGCATGAATTTGGTTTGGGGTTTGACTCAATGTTACTTCATTAAACTTGCTTCTTTTTGCCTAAATGGATCAATGGGTGATGAGTGTCTATATCAATATTCCATAGGTTGCATCCCCCCCTCCTTTTATTTCAAATTAGAGTTATGAATCCTTAGCTTTTCGTGTTGTTATAATAGAGATTTTGACTTGCAATGTAAATTTTTTTAATTTTGATATGCAATGAATTGCTTCTGACACTATATCAGATTTCGCTTAGACAGAAGTTTGGCCTACCAGAAATTGAAAAATTTGCATACAGTGGAGCAAATAAATTGACTCAGTGTAGTAAGTACTTTTTTTCCGCTAAAGTTTGCAATGTTGATTGATATTCCCTATTTTCATTGATGGCATCTTAAACCATTTATTTAAGACGTAATCTTTTATCTGCTAAGATATTTAACTTCACAACAGCTGCAATGGTCCCTCCTTGGAGTATAATGAATTTTTTATAGATTACTATAGTGATTTGAGAATAAATTGTGATGGAGGATGTGAATTTAGATAGTTAAAATTCTGTTTTGATTAGTCGTTTTTCTGTTGCATTCGGTTATGACAGTTACTGTAGCGGGCTTCTCACTAAAGGTAGTATCGACCCATGTATATAAACCTTTCACTATTGAGCAATAAGATCAGATCACACTTTTACCAATTCAACTAACAAATTGTTCCGGTTTATGGTGAATATACGAAGCCAAAAAAGAAGAGGATTACCAAAAATAGTAAAGGAATAGAAACATAAGAATGAGTTTGGAAAGGAATAAATATAATAATGCTGGTGCTTATTTTATTAGCTGCTTTGTATTTTGTAATTAATTAAGAAATATTATCTGTTTACACTCACCGTTTTAAGTTGATGTTTTGCATGCTTTGAAATTAAATAGGTTTTCAAAAAGGCCATTAACTAAAGTTGGGGCCACTACCAAGATCTCCTCCTACAACCCAATTTAGTGGTTTAAATTTAAATTGGTTTAAATCCTCAATTGATTTCAAATTAACTTAGGAGAAATCATTCAACTCCATTCTCTTAGACACTTTCTTTTCTAACAAAAATGCTTGAACTTCTAACAAGACATTTTTTTCGAACTAAAATGCTTGAAATTCTAAACCTATTTAGTAATATTTCACAGAGGATCCTGGGACTATCAAAATTAGATTAACTGCGAAGTTAAATGGAGTTGCACAAGAATTTTGTTTACTTCTTGCTCAAATATGCTCATTTAACAAGTTTGTGATCATACTTTGTTGTACAATTTGGTTTGGCTTGTGTGATAATCACTATATGACTCACGGATGTTGTACTAGGCAATCAAATTTGGTTTGCTTGTGTGATAATCATGCTATTAACATCTTTTATTAGTTTCTCAGGTCTCCAACAAACAAGAAATTAACACATCCAGCAAACAAGAAATTCACTCATCTGCCTGTAGCTGAGTTTCTTTCTTTGTCTTTAGGAGCATCATCCTCCTCTGCCTGTAGTTGAATCAGGTACCCTTTATCAGTTTATCTCTTTTTTAATTTTTGCTGATGCTATATTTGATAAAATTCCTGTAGAATTTCTTTTTGCTGTTTGATAAACAGAATTTTATATCTCTTGTTTGATATAATTTCTTTTTGCTGGTGTAATTTTTATTCTGTGAATATCTTGCACTAATGTTAACAGAATTTGATGTGGCTTCTGATTTAGGTTGTTTGTTGAGTCCATGTATCCTGCACTAATGTTCTGATATCTCTTGTTGAGTCCCATATATCCTGCAGTAGTTATATATTTATTGAGATATACTTAATTAGTTATTCTTCTTTTGTTTCTCCCTTTGAAATACACTTATTTAGTTTATATACCTTGGCATAGGCTCATAGCCTTTCTAGTTATTGCTAGTACTTGCTTAGATTGAATTGGTTTCAAATAATTCAACATCTTGGTGGTTATTTTATTTAAAATATTCACAAGGTTACCGACAAAGCAATTGTCATGTTTGCTGACCAAATCCACTTGATTTCTGTAACAGATATTGTATTTGCTTGGGAGAATTTTAGTTGAAGGAAGAGCTGCTACAAATTCCTTATTGCGCATGTGTTTCATATAAATTACATATGTAACCGGGTGCAATCAAGTCCTTAATCCAGTACCACCTAGTGTACATTGCAGTTGATTATCGCAATGAGACTACAAGTCCTTTTCATTTTTTATTTTTTTTTATTGTAATGAGACTAGTTGACATTTTGGTTCTATGATATTCTGAGTTCATATTGAAGCTAAGTTCTACATGTTATGATTTATTGTTTTTTTCTTTTTTATGGCTTATTCAATTTAAGGGTAAACATAATTAGGGGGCAGGGACAGGGGTAAGGCAGGAAAACGCGACGCAGAACGGGAGCAGAGGTGGGGTATCAATTTTCAGCCTTGTTAAAAATCAGGATTGGGGTCGGGGGCAATGTTGGGGAGTCGGGACAAGGGCGAGGAAGGAAAAATCTGCCCTGTTGCCCTATCTATATATATTGTTCATATAAAAGTTCTTTATTGGAACAACTTTATATATCACATGAAAAAAAAAAATTTTAAAGTTCTTTGTCTATGAGGAACATTTTTATGTAGTCCTTAAAGGTGTATTTGATACGCACTAAGGCACAACATAAGGATAATAACACAGGACAAACACTTAAGTTACAAGACAAATTTTTATCTAGTACATTGTTTAGTAGACAATGGACATTACAAATAAAATAGTGTGAAATTTATTGCAATACCCAATTTTAATATTAATTATCTTAATACAATTCATATTAATAATTTTTATATGATGACAGTGATGGTGACGGTAGGAGTGGTAGCTACGAGGGGGGGGCGGTAGTGGTGGTGGCAGCGACGGAGGTGGTGATGACAGCGGTGGGGATGATGAAGGTGACAGCAATGACGACAATGGTGATGGGTGCGATGATAATGGTGGTGATGGTAGTGATGACAACAATGGTAGTGGCGGTGGTAACGATGACAAAAGTTGTGGTGGTGGTGGTGGTGAAGGTAACAACAGTAGTGACGATAGGGACAATGGTAGTGGTGATGGTGTCAACGACTGTAGTGGCAACATTAGCGATAGTAGTGGCAGAGACAGCAACGATGGTTGGGTATTTTTGTCTTTTGAATATTTTGTACTTGGAACAAAAAGTTGTTTCATAATTTGTTAAATAACAAAAAATTGAGTTTTTGTCTTTTTATCATCACTTAAGTTGTGTTATCCTATGATCCTTTTTCAAATCAAACGTGGAACAATTATTTTTGTGTTATCTAATACCATACTTACTTTTTAACAGATCAAACGTACCTTAAAAAAAAAAAGTTTAACCAACACGATATAAACTTTAGAATGGAAATAAAAACCGGTGTCCCAAAGATAACTAATCATAATGCGAATTTACACAAGAAAGTTATTGTTATTAAACATAATTCTAATTTAGAAAGTATATGAACTTTTTTTAGTAATTTGCACATAAAAATTATAGTAAATAGTTCACACACTCACAATGTAAAGAAATTTAATATTGTCATTCAATCACAAGTCATTGCATATTATAAGTTTGTTTGTTTTTTTTTTTATAATAATTATCTTAAAAGTCATATTCATCATAATTTCTTATTGATTAACGGTATAAATTTATATTTTTTACTGACAATACATGTAAATTAATCTCTAAAAATTATAATATCACAAGACACTCTTTAATACATGTAAATTAAACTCTAAAAATTATAATACCACGAGACACTCTTTAAAGCAAAAATAGGAATATTCATTCTTACCATATTCCTTTCTTACTATCTCTTGAAAATCAAACCATCCAATCAGACCCAAAAAAAATTCGAAACTTGCCCGTTTGATTATATTTTTCAAATCAAAAGTTTGGAAACAAGCAAAACAGGGAACGTTACTGGTCGACCCATTCGAATGGACCACAGCTTTTGCGGTTTGAACATTTTACCTAGAAATATCAGTACCATAATTTTTTTTTGTCACTTTTTAAATATTTTCATTATTAAATAAAATTTTGTTTTTACTAATACAACAGAAACACTAAATTAATTGATAAGACGTACAAGAAACTTCGCTAAATAATAAAATAAATGTTATAGAAGAAAATTTAAAAGGATAATTAAAAATTCAGTCCCTACATACTACATTATTTCCATTTAGCCCAAACATTGTGAAAAGGGCAAATATTATAAGAGAAATGTTAGCAACTCTCTAACACACTATTTTAAATACATTTTTTATTATTGATTAAAATTTATTAGAAATAACAAAATTTTGTGAGTTCTACTTCTTATTTAATGAATTTCATTCATGATTTTGTAGATTTTAATAAATTTTAGCAATTAATAGAGAGTGTATTATCTACAAGCTAAGAGTGTGTCGCTAGCACTTTTCATACTTTAATGATTTTGAATATTGGTGTTATATTTTTAGACTGTAAATATTGTTTTTTTTTTTTCCTCTATAGTTGATAGGAAATCAAAGTAGCTAGAAATTTTCATTTGTATATGTGACAAATTGAGTTTAGTTGAAAGACTACACTATCGTATATACTTTTGTGTCAGACATGTGATGCTTAAGACTATTATGTTTTCAAAATTTGACCTTGATTCTTTTACCTATAATTTTGTCGGATCATAGAAGAATGTCCAACGATCTTAAGACAGAATAATATTTAGATTTTCTATCATATAGTTATAGGACGATGAAGTCTTTAGAATGCAATTGCCTATGATTTTAGGATGATCATCACAAGATTATTTATCTTTTAACTAAGTGAATTGTTACTTTTTGATCCTTGTACACTTAAAGTAGATACATTAACATATAACAATTTCAATTATCTAATTGATATATTTTTATCTATTAAAGCTATAAAGTTAGATCGGCTTTTCCCTAACACACACATGAAAAAAATAAAAACATTTATGAATCGATCCTTCATGTTTATGAAAGTTATAACAAAATTAGATTTGATTTCTATATTTGATTACTCTTTTTTAGCTTTAGTTCCTATATGAAAAAAAAATACACTTTATTTTAATCCCTACATAAGAAAGTTCTACATTTTCATCCCTATAATTGAAATATTGTTTTTCATTTTAGTTCCTTTATAAAAAGAATTCTAACACCATTTTAACTTCAATAAATAGTAGGGACTAATTTATAAAACAATTTTTCACATAGGAAATAAAAAATTTACCAATTTTTATATAGAATTAAAACAAAAGGCAATGCAGAGGAAGTAAATTTATAATTTAACTAACTTTAAATAATATTAGCATTCTTTTCAAGGATGGACGAAGGAGACAAAGGTTGGCTTCTTGCAGGGCTAGTCTTGACATTTTAGGGGTCGTAAGCGAAACCATAAACAAAGCTATCTTATATCTGAATATTTTAAAATGTAAACATATATTTAGGAATATTTATAAACC
This sequence comes from Spatholobus suberectus, assembly GCA_004329165.1. Lineage (NCBI taxonomy): Eukaryota > Viridiplantae > Streptophyta > Magnoliopsida > Fabales > Fabaceae > Spatholobus > Spatholobus suberectus. The sequence continues at coordinate 65,027,292 of CM014729.1, forward strand.
AATCTAATTCAATAAAAAAATGAAAAATTGGTCCAAAAAATCGAATAAACCAAAAGGCAATTTTTTTTATTAGATTGGATTTTTGGATTTGATTTTAAAAATTAATTTAATCCAATCCAAACTAAACTTATGCATAAGTATATATTTTTATTTATAAATTTATGATAATGCTTGTGTTTACATTTTTTTTCTTATATATATTTGTAAAATGATCTCAATCTATACTTATTTATGAAAAATATATTTAATTAAAGATAATTTTTTGATGAATATTTGAATAAAGGTACATAAATATAATTGTCAAGTTGTGTAAATTTATTTTTAATAGAATATATTTAAAGAGTTACAATTACTTATATAATGACTTATAAATGAGATATTTGATATTTGACACAATTTTAACAAATTTGAAACAGATGTATCACATTTTTCATTTAATTTACCCCTATGTTATTGTCTATCATCGATAAAATATTTTTTCTACTTTAAAATTATCTCTTATTACTTGCAAAACAAAATACATAAATTGTCATAAAAAGTGATTTTTTCGAACATTCTGAAATGAAAAATCACTAATGATAACATCAACATTAGGATACACTTTTTTTTTAATAATGCATAAATTATATTTTCTTTCATGTTATCTTAATACTCTTTCTTCCTTTAAAATATAGAGATACGATAAGGTAATCAATGAGTTCTTATAATAACAATGAACAATCATCAAACTTTTTACTACATAAGAAAAACCAAAAAACAACTATGTGACCCACAACAAATGAATGATTAACAAGATGAAAAATCAAATATACTATGAAAATGAGAAGTTAAAAACATTGAGTTTTAAAATCTTACACTGTAAAATTTCCATTATGAAGTCAAGAAAATAAATGGCCAAATGAATTAATTAATTGAAAACTTTTTTTCTAAGGTTTTATATATATATATATATATATTAATCTAGTGTGTGCTTGAATCAACTTATTTTAAAGAGTTTAATTGATATATACTGTTAGTGTAAAAGTTTAATACTGTCAACTAATTAAAATCATTTTTTTTGTGACTTTTAAGATAGTTATTATTAAAGTCAACAACATACCATACATGGTGATTTGTAATTTAATAACAGTGTAAAAAAAAACTTTACACTATCAGTGTATATCTTTTTTTTTCTCAATTTTAAAAAAGTTAATCACTTATTTTTTTCAGTTTGTTGAGAGTTTTTTAAAAATATGTAATTTTTTTTAAATAATTGTTACCAAAATGCTATTAATTATACATATTAATTCACCAAAAAAAAAGTGTATATATTAACCAATCTTTATATTAAATTTAAATTCTCACTTTTGAGAAAATACTTTTCTCTATCTACTCTTCCTCCCAAAGTGTGAGAAAATACTTTTCTCTATCCACTTCTTCTGCATTATATTATTACTCAAATTAAGTCAATTATAAATAATATAGTTGTTAATATAAATTTTTTTCATATCTATAAATTTGAAATTCATAAATTTAAATTATGATACCTCATATCAAATTAATAATTGATTCACATAAATAATGTAAATTGCTCATCAATTTTAAAAGCCTTATTTATTTAATTTATTCTTATATAATGAAATAACATCCATTTTTGACAATTGGAATATTGTTTATTATACTTTATTCTTATTTACTTATTTGACAATTGTGATATTTTTTATATAAAATATATATACAATACACAAGAAACTTACAAATCTATGCTAAAATTTATTTTTGCCCCTTTCGGCCTCAACCAGTTTTCTTATCTGCCCGTGATTCTTCTCTATTTTTCTTATTTTTTAGTCTTTCTTCCCCAGATAAATGTTATCTTTATTGTCTATTATCAGATTTTTAACATTATTGAACTTTTTATTATTTTGTAATTATAATCCACTTTTATATATTATAGGTATTATTATGAAGCAAGTTGACTATGTTAAAATTATTCTAATGTTTTTCTGGTATATACATTTAATTTATGTATATATACTATATTTTCACATTATTAAATGTTTATGTACATGCATCTATAAAAAAAAATCAATTAAAACCCTCCGTAGTTACATATTCATGTATTTGTCCTGTTCTGAAAACATTACCTTGATTTGACAAATATAAAGTAAATGAAGAAAATCGGTACATGGAGTCAATGAATGAGGTTTATTCCAATATTGACACTATAATTTCGTTTGTGGACTAAAAAGTGTTTCTAAAGAGGGCATGCTATAAGGTTGCCGTGGATGAAGGTGCCAGTGTTAATTCAGCTGAACGATCCATTCGAGTTTCGAGTCCAGTCAATTTGCTGTCATGGGTTAGGCCGAATGCATTTTAAATTGACTAAAGTATAAAAATATTGATTTTAAATAATTTATTCAATTAGTTTAGGTTAAAATTTGCATTAATTTGTGATATAAAATTATTAATTACTTAAAATAGATTAAATAACTTTTAAATAAACTTAAATTAGAAAAAATAAACTTAATAATTACATTATTACAATAATTAATTATCACGCATTTTAAGCCTGATTAGCACTTGTATCTATTGCGAGTCAATCTGTGTCAGATTGGGCAAAAATGGATATAGACCAATCGAGTCTCAAAATGCTTTTTATTTAAATTTTATTAGCACAGCATCTATTTTTAACTCGTTAGTTTTAGTGTTGTATAAAAAAACTTTTTATTTTAAATTTTTTAGCATATTTATTTAAGTTCTTGAAAAAAATTAAAATATAAAAAAGGAAAATTTTTATTATTTTAATAAGTTACTTCGAGTAAATTTTAGAAAAAGTAAAACTATATAACTAGTTTTAAAACAAAAAGTGTTTTTTATATTTGCAATTAAATGAAAATAGTTCGTACTTTACATAATTTTTTTTAAAATAAATGATTTTTTTACAATCTTAAATTATTTTTAAAAAAATTAAATAAAAAAATCCTTTATTTGATTATTTCACCTGTTATAATACCTCTAATTGAAAGCAGCATGGGTAAAAGTGGCTTTCTAATTGATATTTAATTTTTTTCATCAATAATTTAAAATTTATCATGGATGAATTGAAGGTAATTTCCATACATGATATTAAATTCATATAAACAGCCATTAAGAAAGGGCTTTCTTATAATTATGTATAGACCAATGAAAAGAAAAAAATAGAGTGGAGTGAATTGAAATAAAATACTATTAATTTTCATTAATTAAATTATTTAAAATAAAACTGAATGATTTTTGTTTTCAATTCGAAGATATAGAATGGAATTAGCTTCTTTTTCTATTCTCTCGAAAACATGAAATGTTTATTTTATTTTATTCTAATTTATTTAACGAATCTCCATTAGTTTTAAAAAAGTTTTTTATATCGATAATTTATGTCAATTGTTAAAAAATTGAAGTAGTATATGAAGCAACGTCATTACAAAAATGGAATAAATCATCCATTTGATCCTTGAAATTTACCTTTTCTCCTAAATAGTCTTTAAAATAATGAAACTATATAAATAGTTCCTAAAATGTTGAAAATTCATCAATTTGGTTCCTACGTTGATATATTTTAATAACGTTGAGGCACTAATTTGAAGGATTTTTTAATACTTTAGGGACTATGTAATATGGTTTCTAATACTTTAGGAACTACTTATATAATTTCATTATTTTGAGGACTATTTAGGAGAGAAGGTAATACTTGAGTGACTAAATTGATGGTTTATTCTTTTTGAAATATTAAGATAGACATTCTAGATTGCTTACTAAATAATCAATTTAGAAAAGACTTTCTAGACAATTTCTAGTGGAACTGATCTAGAAAATATTTTTTAGATTGGTTATTCAGTAAACAATCTAGAATGTTGATACCTTTTGTAACTTTTGAGACTCTTAACAAGACATTTTAGATTGATTATACTACATTTGATATAGAAAATACTTTCTAGATCGATTATTAGTTGCAACCAATGTAAAAGGTCCAGTATAAATTATCACCTTTCATATTTGCTTTCATATTGTCATTTTTGCTCTAATTTTGAAACCTTTTTTTTCTATCCCAACATAATATTATCTCAATAAGTTGTTTACTTGGAGAATCATAAGAAAATGTTGTCGAATTTTTGTTAGATGAATAATAAAAGACACAATAATCTAATGTGAAATTAACAACTTGGATAGAATAAGACTCCACCCTATGTATAATAAAATACATGTGTGTCAAGCATGCAGTTAACATTATGGATTAAGGATGAATGTTATCTTGTAACTTCTGTCAGGTAGTTAAAGATGCTAGACACACAAATGATGAATGAGATTAGGGTGAATAACTTTTGGAATTTTCTCAAAGAAATATTCTTCATAGTAATGGGAGGTTCTATTGTCCTTGTATAAAATGTTTGAATCAAAAGTAACTAAGTGTTGCAAAAATGAGAGACCATGTATTCATTGACAAGTTTTGCAAGAGTTATATGTGATGAACACAACATGTGAACAATTACAAATGCAACCTACTAAGTTTATGTCAGAGTTGATGTGGATATAGATGATCAACTAAAGGACATGATCTATGATATTGGTGTAAAGACCTTTGAGTGAGCAAATGTGTATGACAAATTGTGTAGTAATGTAGAGACACCTTTACACCTGGGTTACAATAATTTCACATAGTTGCCAGTAGTATTGAGATTGTTCAATTTGAAAACAAAAAATAGGTGGAGCAATAAGAGTTTTGCATAATTGCTTGAGTTGTGTAAAGCTATGATTCTTGAAGGTAATACATTGTTAAACCATACCTATGAGGCAAAGAAAGTCTTGTGTCCAATGAATATATGATATAAGAAGATGCATGTTGGCCTCAAAGATTACATATAGTGCATTAAAGAGTTTGAAGAACTGCATGCATGTTTAAAATATGGGACATCACAGTACAAAGTGAAAGAAAAGGATGCTAATGATATGATGACTAAGAAATCTCTAATAAAGGTATTGTAGTATCTTTCAATAATACTAAGATTGAAGTGCTTGTTTGCTAACGAAAATGATGCAAAGAACTTGGGATGACATCATAATGCAATAATTTATGATGAAAAACTTCATCATCCAACTGATTCTCCTCAATGGAAGAAAAGCGATCAATTATTTTCTAAGTTCGACTATGAGCCAATAAACATTTGTCTTACACTTTGTACTAAGGGGATGAATCTTTATGGTAATCTTAGTGGTGCACATAATTCATGACCTGTTTGATTGGTGATTTACAACCTATCTCCTCAATTATGTATGAAACGCATGCATATGATGTTGTCTATGATGATTTCAAGCCCAAAATAACCAAGAAACATTATATATGTTTGCCTACAACCTTTGATTGAAAACTTAAAAATACTGTGGGAGGATAGTGTTAATGTTGTTAACCAAGTGACCTTAATAATTCAAGAGGGGGTAAATTGAGTTATATCAAAAATGTTTTCATAAAGCAATTACCCCAAATTCTAAAGAATATAATCGTGAAAAGAGGCAAAGAAAAAAAGCCTTATTTGATTTGATTAATAGATATCATAGTAAAAATATAGTGAATTAAACAATCAAGCAACTAAAACAATAAAGAGTACGGTTAGAGAAGAGTCTACTAAGATTTATATTGGTTTGGTCACCAACAACGACCTACGTTTAGTCCCTAAGCCTTGCTTGAGATTTTTCCACTATTAGATTAGAGTTTACAATATAGCAATCCTTTTACACTCAAGGAACCCACCTTGATAGCTCAACATAGGATGCTCGTCACTGTATCACTCGAATCACCCACTGGGGAACCTACCTTGAGGCAACATAAGGAAACCTAGCCTGCAAACCTGAAAGAACCCTAACTCTCAGAACCTAGGAAAACCCTGTCTTAGAACCATTAAATGAAACCTACACTTGATCTCACAAACAGGCAACTCAAAAGCTATTAGCCACTCTCAAAGTAAGGACATCACAAATTGAAACTCTATTGACTCACAATCCTTTCCAAGACCTGGCTCAAGCATAATAACCCCAATTGCTCTATTAATTTGTTCTTTCTTTTTTGTTTGATGAAAAGCATTATTTATATAGGGATCAAAGAGATAAAAACCATTAATTTCAAAAGCCCTGATGATAATATTTGATAATAAAAATATATAAATTAAAATTTCAAATCAAATCCTTTTTGCAAACTAGATTTGTCCATTAGGAATCGATTCCATTAGGGGAAAACAATTCCTTCACGTGGGAATCGATTCCTTGAGGGAGAATTTTGTTCAGAAATCGATTTTCTTAATTGAAACTCAATTCCTTTATAATGGAATTGATTCCTAGCAAAGGGGAATCAATTCCTTAACCAAATTTAGCTTAGAAAGAGATTTAAAAAAAAAAAACCTTTTTTATTTTAAAAACAATTTATGTTTTCCCAAAGTATCCCCTTTAGCCAAACTTAGATAGAATTGATAAGTCTTCTATATTTTTGTAAATCTCTAACTCTTTGTCTTCAAGGTGCTTTGGTCTTTGACTTTGTCTTTATTCATTTTTTTAATTTCAGTTTTATCTTCATGAATTTCTTTTGGCTTTAGCTTTGTCTTCACCAAAACTCTTTGAAATTAATACGCCAGAGATTATGTTCAACAAATATCTTAGGAGGTTGTAGTGGTTTTGGGAGGAGGCAATGATGGTGCAATGGTTAACAATAGGATGCAAAGATGTTAGCAGTGGGTTAAACATGGCTACGAATGTGCGCACTGTGCATGGACATCAACGGTGGGATGCATGAGGTCGGGCGCTTGGTTGGACACGGAGATTGGTCGTCAAAGGGGCAACAGTTTCTAGTAAGGAAGTGGGATAAAAGAAGAAGAGAAATGAGGAAAGTGTTGGAACCAAAGATGTATGAAACATCTAGTACTTCAAGTTTTGAAGATAAGAATAACTTATTAAGTTTTAAGTCTCTGTTGTAAAAAGGCTTTTTAAGCGTTCAACGCATCTTTAGTATCAAGGCATCCAACCCGCCAATTTTTAGCAAATGTCCAATGGACTCTTGTATGATGATCGTCTAGGTGTAAGTCTCCTTAATGATTAAAGTTTTAAAGCCTATTTTAACTTTGAGTATTCACAAAAAAAAACTTTGAGACTGATGATTTACCTTTTAGTATGATCTAACATTCAAATATTTGAGCATTTAATGAAAATCAGATATATGTTGGTATATAAGCGCAGTGTTGCAGAAAAAGGAAGTTGACCTATCAAGCTGGCAAAGAAAAGCAACTCTCTAACACAATACCGCACCTTCCATTTTAGTGTAAGAATAAAAATCACTTTTTTGACTCTGCTGCAAACTCGATATATGTGCACACATTCCTCTCTTGAAGACTAAAGCTAAAAATTTCAATGGCTATTTTCTAAAGGTTATATATAATATTAGCTTAGAAGAGAAATATAGCAAGAAAGTGAACAACGACGAGCCTTGTGTTTTCTGGACGACCTTGAAATATTTTCAAACTCTTTGTAGAAAAATTCTTGTACTACACTTAAACTTTCATATCCTCACGCTATGAGTTGATTTGTTTTAACAATTGTTTCATGTTGTGAAAGTCTGGAGTGATAAGGAATACTTGGGTGGTTAAGTAATTTGGATAGTTTGCTTTGTAAAGCCTAAAGAGGTGAAAAACAATACTTGTTTGTAACAAAATGTTGGTTAGTTAAAAACCTTCAGATCGAAGGGACTGAACATATCTAATAGTTGAGTGAACCAATATAAAATCCTCTGTGTGCTTTCTTTTCTTATCCATATATACACCTAGCTTATCTGTTCTCTTAACTAATTTCTAAATTGGTTTAAAAGTTTTTTGAACACACAATTCAACCCCCCTTCTTATGCGTTCCTCATTCTATCAATTGGTATCAGAGCTCGACCTCTTGGGGTTGAGCACCTAATAGTGTTGGGGTAAAAAGATCCTGAGTATTCATGGATAAAAAAGGAAAAGCTATCAACATACCACCTCTCTTCAAAGGTCAAAATTATGACTATTGGAAACAAAGAATGATAGCCTTCTTCGAGGCATGTCCCATCGACATGTGGGATGTTATGAAGACAGGTGACCATCTACCTATTGACCATAACAAAACAGAGCTGTCGAGAGGTTAGTGGATAAAAGCACATAAACAAAGGTATTTACTAAACTCTAAAGCTCGAAATGCTATTATATGTGCTTTGTCTAAATCTGAGTAAGAAAAAGTGCATCACTTGAAAAGTGCAAAAAAGATGTGGGATACTCTAACTCTTGCTTATGAAAGTACCTCACAAGAAAAAAAGATCTAAGCTTAGTTTGCTGGTAAGGCAATATGAATTATTTACTATAGAAGAAAATGAAACAATTAAACTTATGTTTGGTAGATTTTAAACCATTATAAATAATTTGAGATCTCTAGGTAAAACTTATGACAATTATGATTATATTGACAAAATTTTGAGAAGTTTTCCTAGACAATGGAAACCACATGTTATAGCTTTGAGAGCATCTGAGGACTTAACAACTCTTTCCATGGAAGAACTACTTGGAACTCTCAAGGTTCATGAGTTGAAATTGAAGCAGGACGAAGGACTGAGAAGATGATAATCCATTGCTCTAAGTGCCCAGCGTCTAGTGAAGGGATCATCGTCCAAAGCACAAAATGTGGAAGAATGCTCTGAGGAAGTGTCCGAAGAAGATGACTCTAATGAGGATGAGATATCTTTCATATCCACAAAAATTCAAGCTATGTGGAGGAAGAAAGGAAAATCCAGAGCTAGAAACTTTACTAAAAAGTGTAGTAAGGAACCCAAAGAAAAGAGTCCACTAGTCTGTTTCGAATGCAAGAAGCCTAAACACTTCAAAGCTGAATGTCCAAGCTTGCAGAAGGAGAAAAAGAAAACCTTTTTCAAAAAGAAAAAAAAAAGGACTCATGGCAACCTGGGAAGATATGGATATATCTTCCTCGAAAGAAGAAGGAGAAAAAGAAGCAAACCTTTGTCTCATGGTTGGGACGAGTTTAAAGAGCTCAGAAAATGAACAAGATAAAAAAGTAAATTTCAATGACTTATCTTCTCTTCAAGAGGCATATAATGAACTGCTTTCTAATTCTTCAACTTTCTCAATAGGTTATAAAGAATTAAAAAGGAAGTTTTCAAAAATGTCAAAAGAATTTAATTTACTCAAAAAGAATTAGGAAGATATTATGAGAGAGAATGAAAAATTAAAAGTTGATAAATTAAAAGATGTTCCAGAAGTGACACCTCCTAATGAAGCATCAGAACTTCAGAAGGAAGTAAATCACTTAAAAGAAAGTCTATCTAAATTCATTAGTGGGACTAAATATTTAAACAAGATTTTATCTTATAGACGAAGTCCATATGACAAATCTGGATTTGGCTTTGTTAAAAAGGAAGAAGCCTTTAGAACAGCTAAAGCTATTGCTTTTTGTAAATATTGTGGAAAAAGTGGTCATGAATCATCTCGATGCATTCATTGTCTGGTTACAAAGGTGTTCAGTGCCTTTAGAACTAATAAAAAAGGACCCAAGTCTATTTGGGTACCTAAATCTATGATTATTCTTGTCACAAATATGCTTGACAATAGAAAGGAAACCCCAATCATGGTACCTGGACAGTGGCTGCTCACGACACATGACAGGAGTAAAGTTTATGTTCCAAAACCTCCAACAAAAGAGTGGTGGATGGGTCACTTTTAGAGGAAATCAAAAGGGGAAGATAAAGGGTATAGGTAAAATTGGTAAGTATCCTTTACCTTCCATTGATAATGTTTTATATGTTGAAGGGCTTAGACACAATCTATTAAGCATAAGTCAATTATGTAATAGTGGACACAGTGTCTCCTTTAACAAGGATGAATGTATAGTTAAAAACGTGGATGGATCCATTGGCAAAGCAATCTATATAAGGTTGACTTAAATAATCTAACAAATCAAAATGTATTATGTCTAGTATCCATCAATGAGAATTAATGGATTTGGCATAAGAAACTTGGACATGCAAGCTTGAGATTGATCTTGAGCTAAATAAGCATAATCTTGTAAGGGGTCTTCCAAATCTTATATACAAATCTGATATTCTCTGTGATGCTTGTTAAAAAAGGAAACAAGTGAAAAATTATTTTGATTCAAAAAATGTAGTTTCCACTGCTAGACCTCTTAAACTCTTATATATTGATTTGTTTGGACCAACTAGAACGACCTCGCTTAGTGAAAATGATATGGACTAATTATAGTAGATGACTGACTATACTAGATGGACATGGGTTATTTTCCTAAGACACAAGGATGAATTTTTTAAAGTCTTCTCTATATTCTGTAAAAGAGTTCAAAACGAAAAAAGTGTTTGTATAACTTTAATCAGAAGTGATTATGGAGGAGAGTTAAAAGTTTTCAAGGGTTTAGTGAGGAGAACGAAATTCTCCACAATTTCTCTATACCTCATACATGTAACATCCTAGGCGCTGATGAAGGTGGAGGAGTGATTGTCGGTGCAAAAGAGATATGACACGGATAAGGAGTAGCTTTTGGTAGGCTTTTAGTGGGAAGAGCACATGAATGAATCGAATACACACCAGAATGAGAGGATCCAGAGGCTATGTAGGTATGAGACTGTACAGTTGAGGATAACTTAAAGGAATTAATACGTGCTATCTATACCAACAAGATGCATCTACTTTTCGGTAGCCTATCATTTAAGAACTCCATAGTTAAGTGTGCTTGACTTGAAACAATTTTGGAATGGGTGATCTCCTGGGAAGTTTCCTAGGAAGCATATGAGTGAGGACAAAGCACACAAAAAGTCTTGTGTTGGTTTGGGGGGACAGTCATTAATCCTGAAATCAGCCAGATGTTTCAAAGTGGTATTAGAGCCGGTTGTCAATGTCTTAGAAAGGGCTACCTACGGAGGGTTCTAACCAACAAGGAAGTTGAGTGAAGTGTCGTAGAGTGTGAGTCGCCAAGACATCTAAGGCAGTGCTATGATACGAACTTTGGAATTATGAGGTATTACATAAATGGTATTAGAGCAGGGCCTCTCTCCTAGTATGGTGTGGTTTGAGGACGAACCAAGCGAAAGCTGGTGGGCATGTAACATCCGAGTACTGACGAGGGCAGAGAGTGATTGCCGGTGCAAAAAAGATAAGGCAAGGACAAGGAGCGGCACTTGGCAGGCTTCCGGCAAGAGGGGCACATGAATGAATTGAATACACATCAGAAGGATAGGATCTAGAGGTTGTGCAGGTATGAAACTGTATAATTGAGGATAGCTTAAAGGAATTAATAAGTTCTACCTATACCAACAAGATGCATCTACTTTTCGATAGTCTATCACTTAAGAACTCCATAGTTAAGTGTGCTTGACTTGGAGCAATTATAGGATGGGTGACGTTATGGGAAGCTTTCTAAGAATCATGTGAGTGAGGACAAAGCACACTGAAAAGTCTTGTGTTGGTTTGTGGGGACAATCATTGATCCTGAAAGCGGCCAGACATTACAAAGTGGTATTAGAGTTAGTTATTGGTGTCTCGAAAAGGCTACCTGCAGAGGGTTCTGACTGGTGGAGGGTTTTGACCAACAAGAAAGTTGAATGAAGTGTTATCGAGTGAAGTGTCGTAGAATGTGAGCTGCCGAGACGTTGAGGTAGTGCTATGATACAAACTTTGGAATTATGAGGTGTTACAGTACACCTCAACAAAATGGTGTGGTAGAGAAAAAGAATAGGTCATTACAGGAAATAACTAGAACCATGCTCAATGATAACTTAACTCTTAAACAGGTCATTACAGGAAATAACTAGAACCATGCTCAATGATAACTGTAAACATAGCATGTTATTTACAAAATAGAATATATATTAGGCCTATTTTGAAAAAGACTCCCCATGAATTATAGAAAGGACGAAAACCCAATATATCATACTTCCATCCTTTTGGATGTCAATGTTTTGTTTTGAACACTGAGGACAATCTTGGAAAATTTGACTCTAAGTGTGACAATGGAATATTGTTAGGCTATTCTGAAACATCTAAGGCATATAAAGTCTATAACTCTAGAACCTTAATAGTTGAAGAAGTCATTCATGTTAAGTTCAATGATAGTAAGCCTAATAGAAAACTATCACAGTTAGACGAATCTTTTGCAGGTATGAAATTGGATGACACTAAGGAACTAGCGTCCAGAACACTTTTGGACAATCCAAAAGAAGAGCAAAAAGAGCCAACTAGATTGCAATAGCAAATGAAAGTCTACCATCTAGAAGATCAAATCCTAGGAAATGTACACGATCATATTAGAATAAGATTTACTTTCAAAGAACAAGCTCAAACTGCCCTAACTTCCCAAATGGAACCAAAGACGATGGATGAAGCACTATTGGACGAAGGATGGATTAAAGCCATAAAGGAATAGCTAAATCAATTCGAAAGAAATGATGTGTGGAAACTAGTTCCTCTACCTAAAAACAAGTCAATAATAGGAACAAAATGGGTATTTCATAACAAGCTGGACGAGGCAGGTAAAGTAGTAAGAAACAAAGCTAGACTTGTAGCTCAAGGGTATTCTTAATAAAAAGGTATAGATTTCACTTAAACTTTTGCACCTGTAACTAGATTAGAAGTTATTCACATCTTACTTTTATTTGTTGCTCACAGTAATATGAAGCTCTATCAAATGAATGTAAAAAGTGTATTTCTTAATGGCATAATAAATGAAGAAATTTATGTGAAACAACCTTTTGACTTTGAGTGTGATACTTTTTCTAAGCATGTTTTCAAACTCAAAAAGGCTTTGTATGGACTCAAACAAGCACCTAGAGCTTGGTATGAAAAACTAAGCTCTTTTCTTTTAGAAAATGGTTTCATAAGAAGAAACGTAGACACCACTCTATTTTGCAATCATTGTGCAAATATATGTGGACGATATCATATTTAGTACTACTAACGAAGCTTTGTGTGAGGATTTTTCTAAACTTATGATGACAGAATTTGAAATGAGCATAATGGGAGAATTAATTTTTTTTGGGATAACAAATAAAACAAACAAGCAGTGATATATACATACATCAAGAGAAGTATGCAAAGGAACTACTCAAGAAGTACAAGACGAATAACGCTAAAGAAACGAGCACACCCATGCATCCATCTTCAGCACTTGGACTCGAAAAGGTAGACGAAACCACATACAGAGGTATGATTGGTTCTTTACTATATCTTACAACGTTTAGACTAGACATTATGTTCAGTGTATGTCTCTGTGCTCGCTTTCAATCTGATCCCAGAGAAATTCATCTTACAACAATTAAAAGAATATTTAGATACTTAAAAGGAACTACTAATCTTGGTCTGTGCTTTAAGTTGGATAAAGAATATAGGTGAATTGGATTCTATGATGCTGACTATGTTAGAGACAGAATAGAATGAAAAAGCATTACTAGGGGATGTCACTGCATTGGTGGAAGTCTTGTCTCTGGATGAGCAAAAGGCAAGCAACAATTGCTCTATCCACAACAGAAGCAGCATACATTTCAACATCTTCCTGTTGCTCACAACTTTTATGGATCAAGCATCAATTAGAGGATTACAGTATCTATGAGAGTAAAATCCCTATTCTCTGCAATAATACTACTACCATAAATCTTTTTAAAAATCCTATATTACATTCTAGAGCAAAGCACATTGAAATTAAACAGCACTTTATAAGATATTATGTTTAGAAAGGGGTTATGATATTCAGTTTATTAGTACTGAAAATCAACTAGTAGACATATTTACAAAACCACTTCTTGAAGATAAACTTGTCCATATTCGAGATCGTCTTGGTATGGAATGTATAAAGGAATAGATTTCTTTCATGTGCCTTGATCGTCCAATGATATGTAGCATCCAATGCCAAAGAGTGTCCATTATTGCATCATCATCCATTATGCATGCGTCCATTTTTTGTAATGTTTCATATTTATATACATAATTATCATCATCTGTACTCCATTATGTTTTCATTAACAATGATTTGAAATAAATGCTTTATTCCTGGTCTGAGTCATAACTGTGCCTTAAACTGACATCGAAAAATATGCACACCTAAACCAACATTAAATGTGCACTATCTCTCTCTTCAAAATTCAAATACCACCAAAACCAAAAACCTTTCGATTACTTCCTATACACTCAAGCATTTTGTGAACCAAGCTCTCCCCATTTTTCTCACTATCACTGAGATATTGCTCTCTCTCTTAACCTTCTTCAACCTCTCAAACCCTAACCTTCCTCATATCGACAATGGTGTCCGAGAAGCCAGACAATGCCATGACAGGTAGTAGCTCATGTGGAAAGCCAGAATGAAGCCATTGTTCTAATTGAGAGTCGATTCGACATTGATGCTCTAGATGAAATAGGGGTAAAGTTGAAGGACAACCTCATTCGGTGTGGAACCTGAACTACTTCCATCTGAACGAGATTATACACCAAGAGCTTATTAAACGCTTCTAGAGGAATGCAAAGTTTGTGAATAATAGTGTTGTTAGCACTGTTCTGGGCATAAAGGTCACTATAGACCTTGGGAGCATTGCTTAAGCTATTGGATGTAAGCGCGTTGGTTCCTGTATTAAGAATAGATAAGAAAACAGCTATAGCAACCATAAAACTGTAGATGCTACTTTAATGGGACCTAAGGCTGAAGGAAGTATGGAATATAGTAAGCTAACAAAGGAAAGCAAGGTATTCTAACAGTTCTTAAACAAAGGGATCCTTCATAAAGCTGGATCCAAGGACAGTGTAACATTTCTGCATCGCTTCGCTCTCTTCCATATGGTGATCGGACAACAATTCAGTAATCTTGAGCAATATTTTCAGAAGCATGAAGGGAAGGGATGAATTTGATCAGATCATATATGCAAGCCTTGCTGAACAGGATTTTCTGGCTACAACGAGTATATCATGAGTTCTTCGCTTTGTCTAGCGGTGAGTAAGCTAAAATTAGGAAACTGGGTGGTGGTATGAGGTTCACCCAGCTACTGTTCAATTGAAACAACATTAACCAAATCAAGGCTAGGTTTGTTCTAAAATCGATTGAGAAAGTTTCCAAGACCTTGGAAATAAAAGAAGAACTAGCAGAAGAGGAACCACAACCTGTAGAGGAACAACTTGCCCAACAAGCAGAATAAGTGGACGACGAAGCCTTGTTCGTCCATCTGGTAGTTGGAGCAAGACCAGTTACCTTTAAAAGACAACCGTCCAAAGGAAGATCATCTAGACCATCTTCTGTGTCCAGAGTGACGAGGTCCAAGACTTAGCAAGCACTAGTACCCATGGCTGCTCCTCCTGTTGTTGCCTTTCCACCTGTAGCACTTGCAAAAAGGAAACTTAGACTACAACAAGACTTTGATGGTGATGATGGAGATTTGATCCTAATCCTATTGAAGAAATGAAAAACTGCCATTGTCACAGTTCCTACACTAGAGGAGGAGGTTCTTCCAGCCAAATATGCCACTCCTAAAAAACGGGCATCACAAATCTAGGTAGGACCTAATGTGAGCAAGAAAAGTAAGTCTTCTGCTCTAGATGCTAAGCCTGTTTCTGAACAAGATTTTGTCGATTCTATTATCATTGAACCTGCTAACTTCCTATTTGACCAAAACACAAACCCAAATCATTCATCACCCTGTATCCAACAAAATTGCCCTAGGTACACCAGTACTGAACTTTTATGAAAACCAATTGTTGGATAGCCTAGGTAACCCCATTACACACAAACCTTTACCATTTGATTACCCATCCTGGTATAAACCCACCTATACCATACTTGAACCAGACATGTTGTTGCCTGGTGATGATGGTTATGTGTGCACCATTCTCACCCCTGGCCTAATAAAAACGACCCTATCTGTTAAGCCAACCAAGAAAGACAAGTCTTCAAAGCCCAATATCAATCTAGATGTTTCCTTTGCTTTTGTTGGACAATTGAAATTTGGGCAGAAGCAAAGAAGAAGTGGAGACTACTTTTTGAGAAGGGAAACAAGCAAAATTTGGTGGACGACAATGCCATCGTACTACGTTCAGAGCCCTTTTAAGAACCAGAGTATAGGTTTGATTATTCCCCAGTTTTCTTTGAACCATATCTAGACGACTACACCCACCAACTTTCTCTAGAATATTTGGCTCTGCCTCTTGGTGCAATTGAAAGCTTACCATTGAAACACTTTATTAAAAGAAGGCATTCCAAGCTTGTTGATGCATGGCGCCTCAACGCACACCTTCCTGGAGCACTTTAGCACCGAGTACCTCCAGTTGAGGATATTGAACATGGAAAGAAGTAAAAACAGAGAGGGATGCCTGAAAGAACAGTTCAACTCAGGCCTACTGAGTTAAGATTTAGGGCTCTAGATACTACTGAACTTGGTTTCTTTCCAACGCCATATAAGCAAATGTTCTGTGCCTTTATCAAAAGCTCGGCAAATCTAAAGTATCAACTATGAATTCCTCCTACACAGCATATCTCACATAAAACGGTTGTTCCAATCCAACCGGATAGGATCTACCTAAGGTTGTCCACCTTAGATGTCAACAAGAAAAAGGAGAAGTTGTTGATGAAACCTCCCTTTCTACCTCTGCCATCCAAAGTTGAGTTTCAACAGCACAACAATATCACTCTAGAATGGTATATGTCTAAATGTCTGACGCAAGACATGGACGAAGATGATATTGAACGCTTTTGGCATCAGCACATGTGGACTTGCAAATAGGAAGCGTTTAGTAGTGGATTATTAGTAGACGACAAGGCTGACACTCTAACTCTACAAAAATGTAAGTACACGCAGCGTCCAGCATGTGTCTTTCATTTCTTAAACACTTTTACAGCCTTTGTCCATCCAACTGATGCGCGTCCACTAATTGGTTCTGAAACGTCCATCCTCTATGCCATTTTCGCTACCATCACCAGTCCACGATCATTCAAGCTACCCTACCCATGGGAATCCGCATTTCCATGCTACCACCATCCTTATCCACATCAACTTCATATTCCTAGTATCAAGCTTTTGGAAGCTCCATCTCCATCCTCTAAAGTTCAACCACCAACACCACCTCACTCGCCCTTACCAACACCTCCGCCTCCTCCTAACTCCTAGTTCCTAAGCATCCACCAACTTCCTACTCCATTTCTTGCCCCTCCTACACTCCCTCCTGTTGACCCTACCATCCAAACTTATGTTGCCACTCAACTTCAACCCATTATGACCCTTCTCCACCAGATCCTTCAAAACCAACAAGAAATCCTCCACACCCCTCACCCATCTCCACCTCCACCTCCCTCAACACTGCAGTGACCATGATGCTTTCTTTTCACTTTTTTTGCTGATGTCAAAAAGGGGAGATAATTAGAAGGAAATAAAGTTTTTTTTGTCATTTTAGTTCTCTGTAAAGCTCTTATAAAATAGCTTGTGTTTTACTTTGCACTTATGACTTATCATATGAAATTCATGCATATACTTAATATACTTTGCGCTTCGTATATATGCTAATTTTCATGATATATTAGACTCAAGGAGAGTATAACAGTAAGTCTACCTAATCTTATCTTATGCATTTTTTATATATATATTTATATCTGTTCATAAAACTTAAAAATTAATAAGGTTTGTCATCATAAAAAATGAGGAGATTGTTGGAACCAAAGACATATAAAGTGTCTAGTCCCTCAAGTTTTGAAGATAAAAATAATTATCAAGTTTTAAGTCTCTGTTGTAAAAGGGCTCTTTAAGCGCTTAATGCGTCTTTAATATCAAGGAGTCCAACGCGCTAGTTTTTAGCAAGCGTCCAATGGAATCTTGTATATGATCATCCAAGTGTAAGTCTTTTCAATGACTAAAGTTTTAAAGCTTGTTTTAACTCTGAGTATTCACAAAAGAAAAAAACTCTGAGACTGATGCTTTACCTCTTAGTATGATCTAACATTCAATTATCCAAGCATTTAATGAAAATCAAATATATGTTGGTATATAAGCGTAGTGTTGCAGAAAAAGGAAGTTGACCTATCAAGCTGGCAAACCAAATAAAGAATATTCAGAAAAACAACTCTCTAACACAGTACCGCACCTTCTATTTTAGTGCAAGAACAAAAGTCACTTTTTTGACCTTAATGCTAATTCAATATATGTGCACACATGCCTCTCTTGAAGACTAAAGCTAAAAATTTCAATGACTATTTCCTAAAGGCTATATATAATATTAGCTTAGAAGAGAAATATAGCAAGAAAGTGAACAACGACGAGCCTTGTGTTTTCTAGATGACCTTGAAATATTTTCAAACTCTTTGTAGAAAAATTCTTGTATTGCACTTAAACTTTCATATCCTCACGCTGTGAGTTGATTTGTTTTAACAACTGTTTCATGTTGTGAAAGCCTCAAGAAGCTTAGTGATAAAGAATACTTGGGTGGTTAAGTAATCTGGATAGGTTGCTTTGTAAAGCCTGAGGAGGCGAAAAACAATACTTGTTTGTAACCAACGGTTGGTTAGTTAAAAACTTTCAGATTGAAAGGACTGGACGTAGCTCATAGTTGAGTGAACCAGTATAAAATCCTTTGCGTGCTTTTCTTTTCTTATCCATATATATGCCTAGATTATATGTTCTCTTAACTCGTTTTTAAATTGGTTAAAAAGTTCTTTGAACACACAATTCAACCTCCCCTTCTTGTGCGCTCTTCGTTCTATTAGAAAGATGAAAAGAAATGGGTTTTCTTTTCTTTTAATTGGAGATCACATTGGGCTTAGCCTATTGTAAGTTCTTGTACTTAGTTTGATGTGTCTAGTGTCTATCTTGGTTTTTGACTTTTGAGGAGTTGCTATCAATCAAAAAGGGATGCTTGGGGAGGAACTCTTCGAGTAAAAATTTCTTCCTTTCTTCTTTTCATGTATTCCCGATCTGTTGTAATTCCTTTTTCCCCATGAGTAGCTAAATTTTCTAACTAGGGTTATGGTGTAGCCTTGTATGAGAAAACCTTAATTTTTGATTTTATTGAAATCCCTATTTTTGTTCTTTTAATTAAATATTTCGGTTGCTTAAATTCTAATCAAGAATTAGTCACTCTTAATTTATGTTAATTAATTAAATGTTTGGAAACTTATCTCAACTAATAAGTTGGCCTACAAAACACTTGAGTTTAGGGCTTTTGCATGATCAACCACTAATCTTGGATTTTTTATTAGATTAATAAATTGAATTAATCATCCTATTTGCGCTTTAGGCTTTCTGGAATTAGGATTTTCTACATAAACAAATAGAAACCTAATTTTAGGAAAAGTATTTACAATTAATAATTAGTATTTGTGAATGACTTTCGTGGGGGAAGGAACCAATAATTGAAGTCAAATTAGGGTTTTGATAAAATTGGAATTAAGGGAATTGAAGACATAGGTGAACCCATAACCCTAGGCTCTTTTGCTTGTTAATTTTCTACATGGTGTCTATTGGTTTTAATTCATCCAATTAAGTTTTCTATACTTGTAATTCAACACTTTTAGATAATTGCCTAGACAACATAGAATTTTTGCATACTAGTAATTGCCACTGGTCTTTTGAATTTGACATTAGGACTCACGTCCTACTGTTGCTACTATGATAGGGTATGTTTGCCCTGAAGCGTATTTTAAGCACATCAAGTTTCTGGCACCTGTTACCAGGGACTAGTTGTATGATATTAGAAAAAGGAAATTCTAGTTGATTTAGGCACTTTTATTGTGACTATTTTTTGCTCAAGTGAATATTTATTTTTCTATTGTTATTTTCTTTATTTTTAATTTATTTCTTTTTTCTTTATTTCCATTTCATTTTAGTGATTTTTTCTTTTCTTTAATTCACTGTCTACTTTTTCTTGTTTGTGCTAATCAGCTTTCAAAGACCTGTCTTATAGTATATTCCTGAGATTGAAAGAGCTACTAGTAGGAACAAAAAAGAGTGAAGGAGAATCACTGGAGAGGACCTTAGGAGAACTTTGCAAGACTACTTTGCCCCTACCATAAGGTAGTTGACAACATCTACTTGCCTTCCAATGAAGGCAGATAATTTTGAATTGAAGTCTGTATTAATTGCCATAGTGCAAAATTCTGGTTAGTTTGGGGGTTTGCCATCTGAAGATCCCCTGGGCCACCTGAAAAGTTCTTGAGGATAACAAACATTATAAAATACAATGGCGTCACTCTAAACGTCATTAGACTAGGACTATTCCCATTCTTTCTAATAGGTAAGGCATTAGACTGATTGTCCTCCCTACTAGATGGAGACATCGCTACCTGGGATGAGTGCACCTAGAAGTTCCTAACAAAGTACTTCCCTTAGGCGTGGTCCAATTAGCTTAAGAAGGACATCATCAACTTTGCCCAGTTTGAGTAGGAGTCTCTTGTAAAGCATGGGAGCATTTCTAGGACTTGGCTTAGAAAATGTCCTATACCATGGCTATCCACTTGGGCAAATAATCCAGATCTTTTATAGTGGAAATTTTGCTTAAAATATAATTTCTACAGTTGTTTCCTGTAGTGGGACCATCCTGAAGAAATCCCCAAATGAAGCCCTTACCATCGTAGAGGATATGGCCTCCAACAACTATCATTGTTCTCTAGTGATAGGCATATTCTTAAAAGACTAGCTAGAGTGCACTAGGTAGAAGCAAGCATGGTCATAGAGCAGAAGTTGGATGCCTTTACTAGACAGTTGAAGACATTGATGAAGGCCCAAGTGCAAAATTTGCTTCTAAATAGAAAATTGGAATAAAGGTTGGCTATCTTGGTTTTTGACTTATAAGGAGTTGCTATCAGTCGAAAAGGGGGGGGGGGGGGGGGGCTTGGGAAGAGTACGTAGGAACTTTTCGAGTAAAAGATTTTTTCTCTTCTTCTAGCATGGCCATGCTACTTGACTTTGGCTTCAAATTTGTCCAAAAATGCCTTATGTTTACTCTTTTTCACAAATCCTCCCAATGCCTCCTCATTTGTGTCAAACTTAAGAAAATGGGGGGAAGTATGAACCAAGCATTTAAGAAAATATAAAAAATTTATTCTAAATGATCCCCATAATTCACACACAAATAGCTGTTGATCATCTAGAAATTTGAAAGGCAATTGCTATTTACGCTCCCCTAATTACTGACATACCCTTTCTTTCTTTTTTTATCACCCAAAATACCCTTTTATATCAAATTGTATAAATTCAGTTTTCTACACTCCATCTCCATTGTTTTCTAAACCTTTCTCAAACATTTTCTCCCATCTCTCTTCTCTTTATCAAAGGCATTAGAATTAAGCTTAATCTTATTCTATTACAATTTCACATTTAATCAGATCATTCACCAGTACAATGACCTCTAATATATACCATATAAATACCATGAAGAACACACTTGTTAGTAGAGGCCAAAGTCCTATAAATTCATCAAATGAAGTTCATGACATGCATCATTTTCCTAGGTTTTATTCTAGTTCAAAACTTGCTCATTTGTATAGTGAATGTAAGTCACAAACAGAGGAAAACACAAGAAGGGGAGTTAAATTATGTTTTAAAATAATTTTGACAAAATATTTCAAAAAACATTGTATTGTCTTATGAGAAGGACAATGCTAAAGACTTTTGAAAACACAAAGCTTAGACATATATCTATTTACTGTCTTTCAATACTTAGGAAAACTATTCTTCAATTTAAACAAATACTTTATGGAGACTTTGATAAAATCTATAAAAGAGATAAGGAAAAGATAACTACTTAGAGTTTTTATATTGGTTCGTCTTAACACAAGACTATGTCCAGTCCTTGGTATCCCACCAAGATTTTCACTAACTTAAACACATGTTACAAGTATTTTATTTCATTTTTTTAGAAAATCCTTTTCAAGCTCAAACACAAGTGTTATTTTACTTGCTTCTCCAAGCAACTCATCAAGTATTCTTTGACACAAAACCTCTTTAGGCTTTAACTGTTATCACTTATAAAAGGTTAAGGGTAAGGTTTCACCGGTTATATCATCTTATGAAGACAAGTTTCACAAGATAAGGCTCTAGTCTGTCTTAGCAAACTTAGAGAACGAAAAGATTATAACAGCTTAAAGAGATTCAATTTGCAATAAAAGTCCTCTTGTTCTTCAAATCTCTAGTATTTACAGACAACTTGAAAATACAGCCATTGCAAGACTATTGTGCCTTTGTCTTCCTTTAGCTTTAATAGACCTTGTAAAAGAACGTTGAGACATTTAATGCTTTTCACCAACCTGTCACTCTAATAAGATAAAGCACTTTACTTATCTTCTTTTTCTCGTACTACTATCAAGCCACAAAGAACATCTTTGTTTTTGTGCAAACAAGTACATTATTGTACTCTGTTGGGTAGATAGGCACGTCTTTTAAGACAAAAGTTAGTTGTCTTCATTTGACTTTCACAAGTCTTCCTTGATACACTTTTTGTTGTTCTTTATATTGTATATGCATATTGTTCATGTAAAGTGATAATAAGACTACGCACATATATTTTATAAGACTATATGAAACATTGCGTTTTGCTATCGTCTTATTAAGAAAATTGTTTTTGTCCATCTTATGAAAACGCATATCGTCTTGTTGAGCTAGTAAAACTTATTTCCATTGTTTGTTTTATAAAATGCTTATTGTCTTATCAAGATTATAAAACGTATTTTTTTTGTTTAATCTAAACACTTAAGGGTTATAAAATGTCTTTTGTCCTGATAGTACAACTCCAACTCACTGCAAATCAACAATCTTTTAGCCAAATTTCATGTGATTGGAGAAGTGAATATGTAGATGACCCAAAAAATATTTCAAGTATTTTTTATTATAAATACAGCTTATGTGCCAATGACAAAAATGTCCTTCATGTTATGAGGCAATGTTGATGCATTGGGAGGAGCATGATCTTCCTAACTTCAATGGATATCTACAAGAACTGGTGAATGAGAAATTGAGAATCCAAATGATGTATCCAAAATTTACTTTTCAAATGGCTATTATGTTTTGTTCTAGAAAGTAATTTTTGGAAGGACAAAAATATGACAACACGCCATATCTCAAAGTGCACAATATCTATAATTCAATGGAAAAATTTTAGGTGAATGATCCAATTGCATATAGGATTGCAATGGAATGACATTAAGGTAAATTTATAATACCTTTGATAGAGATAAGAGAAATGGGAGAAAATAGACGGAAAAGGTTCAAAGAACAATGGAGATGGGATACTGACAATAAGGTTTATACAATTTTTATATAAAAGGGTATTTTGGGTAATAATAAATAACAAAAAGGGAATGGAGTATGTTTAATAATTACAAGGGGTGTAAATAGAAATTGCTAACCCAAAAAAAGTAATTGCCAACGAAATATACAGTGGGCTTAACCCACTATAAATTCCTACACTTTGTTTGATGTGTCTAGAATGAAAAAAAATACTTATTGATAGAATTACAATAGACTCTTTTGTTGATAATTTACAATGGACTTTTTCATCAATACTTTTATAGTGAGCTAAGTTGTCAATAATTTACACTAAACTTAGCTTACTATAATTAAATTATTAAATAAATACTATATGTATATATTATACATAATTTAAATAGATAAATATATATAATAGATATAAAATAATATATACAATTTTTTACAATTATTAATTAAAAATATAGTTAATTAATATATGTGTAATTAGATTATTAAATAAGTATTATATGTATAAGTTAAATACATAAATTATAAGAATAAAATAATATATATAATTTATTATATAATTATTAATTATTTACAATTATTAATATATATATATATATATATATTAATTAAAATTTTAGTTACTTATTAATTTAAATAGAATGCAAATTTAACTAATCCAACTGTTGAATTTGATGTTCTTATTAATTAGATTAAGTATACAAAATTTCATACAATTTCAAAATTATTTTATAATTCATCACATTACTTTATTTTAACGTATAATATGATATTAAAATATATATAAATATTCAATATTAGATAATATATCTACAAAAGTCCAAATAATATGAAATTTGATATACATCATCATGAAAATAATATCACATAATTCAATGATTAGATTAGTTAAATTTACATTCTACAAAAAGTTATTGAAGGTATAATTTGACTAACTTTGACACCTACTGTCAACAAATCTCCTTATAAAATAGGTGAGTTTTGATTTTGGTCCTTATAAAAAAAATTCTTTGATTTTCATCTCTCAAAAATGTAAAATTATTGTTTTGGTCCTTATTGTCATATGACACTTATTAACTGCTTAAATGTTTAACGAAAGGTCAAGTAACCATCCTAGGTGACACCCACTAATATCTATGGTACTATGTTAGCATGTGATACCTCTAAAATATTTTTTAGATTTCTAAAATAAATGTTATTTATCTATCATAAAATGAATATTAGAGACCAAAAATAGGGACAAAAATAAAAAATTATAGGGACCAAAATAAAAATTCATTCATTTTATGAGGACCAAAAATAATGATTTAAATTTTTAGAGAGATAAAAAACCAAGAATTTTTTTATGAGGTCCAAAATTAAAACACACGTATTTTATAGGAACTAAAAATATTATATATATATATATATATATATATGAGAAGTCTTAGTTATTAATTTATTATGAGAAATGAAAACTGAATAGTGGTAATGCAGGAGTTCACAACATGATTGACGTACCATATTCAAGATTGCACTCAAGAAATGAATTTGCTACAGCCGAATCTGTGCCAAATTGATGTTATTCAATATAGCTAGGTTGGCTTGGCATAGCTTCGTCTTTTTTTTTGATACATTATTCAATTAAGACAATCGTGGACAATTTGACTTTATACTGCATGATTGTTTGGTCTTGTATTACATAAGTGCAGAGATTCTTGAGTTGTATTTAGCTCTGTATTAATTGTTGAGATTCACCTTTCGTTGTTGAGTAAGAATTCAACAATTGTGTCTGTGACGAGCAGTTCAGGTTGCTATAAATAATTGACAATGCACCACCATTTTCTATTCATTCTCACAAAGCCTTCTAACTAAAGTTTTCTTGGATTCGCTGGTGCAATATCTTAATTTGAAAGCGGCTTTATCATCATTGCTGAGACTGTGGTTATACATATCCAGAAATAATTATATTCTATAAATTAATATTAGAATTAATTTATAATTTTATTAATATTATTTATAATTTTATAAATTAATTTAAGTAATTGTGAATAAGATTTCGCACCTTAATTCTATGCGTATTTATTTTGATAACCCACATTTGGATATTGTAAACCGTTTAAGGAAAATTGAGTCAAGTTTGATCTTGTGTCATCAAAATTGATTTTGTATCCTATAAAATGTTTTTGTAAAAATACAGATATTTGGTTATGGTTAGATAAAATTAGTTTTGTCCCTAAACTTTGGTTTGATTATAAGTAATAAAAAGCAGTTTTTGCTTTAAGTTGAAAAATTTACATTAAGTTTTAGAATTTAATAACTATGCACTGTCAATATAAAAAAAAAATTATACAGCCAACTAATCAGAAATCAGTATTATTGGTATGACTTTTAAGGTAATTATTATAAAAGTTAATAAACTTACCATATATGGTAGTTTGTGATTAGATGATGTTGCATGATTGGTATGATATTCAGTCTGATGTGTATCGTCTGTTAGATACAATCTGTTGTAGTGAGCTCCATAGTCTGTTGTAGTGAGTCTGTATACGTATAGGGTGGCTCACTTGCGTCACTATAAATACATCAGTTTTAAAATGAAATAAAACACACTTTACTTTAGGCAAAACAAAAGCTTCTTTCTATCCTTCTTCACAACAAGTGGTATCACGAGCTCTGGGTTGTGAGATTAGGAGAAGAACATGGCGATGGCGAAGATGGAAATCGAGGAGTTCATAGGATCGGATGATTTCAGTCTTTGGCGAGTAAAGATGAATGTGTTGCTGGTTCATCAAGGCTTGGACGCTGCGTTGTCGGTTGAAGAAATCTCGAAGGTTGATGAGAAAAGGCGTGCTGATGTGTTAAGGAAAGCCCACAGCGCAATCTTGCTCAGTCTTGGACATAAAGTTCTTCGCGAGGTAGATGAGGAGAAGTCTGCCATGAAAATCTGCGAAAGGTTGGAGGCTTTGTATCTGAAAAAGTCTTTGGCAAATAGGTTATACCTCAAGAAGCGTTTGTACACGCTGTAGATGGAGGAAGAAAAACCGTTGAAGAAGCATGTGGATGATTTTAATAAAATCATCTTGGATTTGAAGAGTATCGACGTCAAGATAGATGACAAAGACCAAGTGATCATCTTGCTGAGCTCTTTACCGAAGAGATTTGAGCATTTTGTCGACACAATGTTGTATGGGAAGGCGTCTTTCACGATGGTAGAAGTTAAGGCAACGTTGAACTCTACGGAAATCCAAAGAAATAATGATTCAAAGAAAGAAGAAGTTGTTGAAGGACTGCTCATGTAATGTTGTGTTTTCTTAATGTATGATTTAGTGGTTTAATAACTAAAAAGTGGAAATTAATATGTAATCATGGTGTTTAAAACAAATAAATAAATTATTGTTGTTGATCGTTGTTGTTATGTGGTTATGGTTTTGTTGCTGTTGTCTTGGAATTTCTAATTTTGAATTTAGGGAACTTGAGAAAAGTGTGCTTAAGCCAAATTGAGGGTGTTGTTGGTATTTGTTTAAGTTATTGAGTGAAAAACAATAGAGTGGAGCCATTCGTGAATGTTGGAGAGTAAATAAACTGACCCTAAGTTTTAGTGGGCCTGAAACCTTTGTGAGGCTTAGGGAGAGTTTTTAAGACCCTTTCCCCCTCTCATTTCTCTGATTCTCTCACACTCTCTCAGACTCTCTCGTTCTCTTTCTCTCATCTCTCATGTCCCTCTTTCAAATTCTCCCAAACCCACTGAGTTAAACACAAGATTCGTAACCCCTTTTCCATCCCTTTGGTGAGGAGTAGTGGTTGCACTAAGGATTTGGCTCAAGGCTTTACATTTCTCACGTTTTCTCTTCATCAAATTCAGATTTCTGGAACCTTCGAGAGGTAAGGGAAGCTTACACTTGCTAGATTTGTGATGTATGAACATGATTGTGTGTGAATATTACCTTGAATTGGTCCAAATCCGAACTATGTGTGAGTTGTGGTAAAATTTTGGGTGAAAATGGGTTTTAGGGAAAAATATGAAATTTTGATAAGAAATCCATGAATTGTGTGATGAAATGTTGAATTGATTGTATAATCTGTTGTGTATGAGCTTGGTTGAGGTGGGTTGATGATATTGGAACCTCATTGATTCGAAAATTTGAGTTTGGGTGGTGAAAGTTTGAGTTTTGCTGCAGAAAATCGTGTTTCTTCATAGTCTTGTCCAAGATAATCGATTATGGGAACTTCATAATCGATTATTTGGAGTTCCAAAAGTTGTTTTCGTGATTTTGTTTCGGGAATAATCGATTATAAACTCTGATAATCGATTATTTGGGCATCAGTAAAATTTTCCCTTAAACTAGTTTTGGAATAATTGATTATGAGAATCCATAATCGATTATCCCTGTCAGAAAATGAAATCTGGTGCATTTTTCTAAACTGATATAATTTGTTATTTCATAATTGAATGTACCATTTCAAAATTTAAAGTTTTCGTTTCAAAATGTGAATTATTATGTATATACATATATAAAAAGGGTATTATACGTTTCCAAAAGCTCTATTTGGGAATGATGGAAAGTTGTCCAGTTTAAATGTGATTTCTCTAAATTAAAGAAATTGAATTATTTTAAAGGGTTTTTGTGAATTTCAAGATTTAACAATCTTTCCAATGTTTTTCAAATAAGGTCTTGGTTTTCAAATTTTGGTTGATTGTTGGATATGTTGTGAAGTGGAAGTTGCTTAAATAGGACCTCGACTAGTCATGAATGAGTTGTTGTGTAAGATTTGTCTCAAGATATGAGCTGCTTGGATAGGGCCTTACCTGTTGACTATGCTTGAGGCTGGAATGGGCCTGAATGGTGTTGATAATAGTTGTTGGACCGTAGGTGGTACTGAGTAGGCCACGTGGTGTGTGTATCTCGCCTTATATATATGCCTATGTTGACTTCTTGTTGTTAGGCTGATGTTATGGTATGTTGTATGCATTCATGCATATGTTGTCGGTTGAGGTTGTGTAGGCCTCATGTCGTGGTGTGGGCAGGCATGTAAGTTGAACGGTGACCAAAGTTGGAACTCAGTTGGGCCTCCAACCTAGTGCTTGGATAAGGCGTGGGTTCTTAAAGCTGGGCCTTTGGGGATAAGTGGATGGACAATTCTATAAGAGGCAAAGGTAGTGCAGGCCTTGTGTCGCGATAAGCCACTACCCACATACACTTATCTTGACAAACCACTAAGCTTATTCGCAGATCAGAGTTTTGGCAATCCCTAAATGGTGCTTGGATAGGCCATAATATGGGGTGAGACCTGGCTGATCGCCCAAGATGTTGTGAAATCTCTCGAGAGTCGTGTCATCATGCATTGACATAGTTGTGAAAGATTGGTTGTGATATGGAGTTCTAGACTGAGAACTCTTTACCGTGTGAATGAATACTATATATGTACATGTGTGTATGAGTATGAATGTTGAGAATATGTTCATGGTTTCAGACTTTATATACTATGTTGTGATTTTTGTAAGCTTACCCTTGTCTTATTTTGTTGTTGTTGGTTATCCTATTGTTGCTGTTGTGCTGATGTGCCTGTGATGATCACGTCTTATGGCATGGGAGCAGATGGCGAAGCTTCCGTGGATCCAGCAACTTAGAGCTGAGGATGGAGCAGAGAGCTAGAGATGTTTAGCTTGAAAAGCCAAGCTTTTGTTGCTTTAGTTATGATTCAGTTTTATTATTTTTGCTTTTGATGGGTTTGTATAGTGTGACCAGCTATAGGGAGTGAGTTTTGGTATTCTTGTCCCCCGATGATGTACATTTGACTCTTGTTTTGTTATGGCCAGGTGTTATCCCTATATATATATGTGTGTGTGTATACATGATGAATATTTGTTTTAAAGATAGAATTGATGTATGGCACCAGGGGAGATAGGTGGATTTCTCAGTTGATGTGTATGACTTATATACAGATACATTATGATTTTATTCACCTAATATATGGATAAGATGTAAGTTTCAAGCCCAAGAAATCCTCAAGATCAAAGTCTAAAGGCAAGAAAAAGAAGTGTTTCATTTGTAATAGTGAAGGAACTTGAAGAGGGACTGTCCAGACAACAAAGATTAATCAAATGAGCAGAACAGCACACGAGAGATGTAGTTGTGGCTCAAGATGATTATGAAAGTGCTGAAGCCTTGACAATTGCATATCAAGATTCCCATAAAGAATAGATCTTGGACTCAGGATGTTCGTTCCATATGAGCCCGAATAAGGACTGGTTTGAGACTTACAAGCAAATTGATGGAGGAATGGTGCTATTAGGCAACAACAAAGCTTGTAAGGTGGTAGGAATTGGATTTGTAAGGCTGAGGATGTTTGATGGGATGGACAGGGTGCTGCAAGATGTTAGACACATTTTGAAACTTAAAAGGAATTTAATTTTTCTTGGAACAGTTGGATCAAGGTGGATATGGCTACAAGTGTGATCAAGGTAGTCTTAAGGTGTATAAAGGTCCTGGTGACCATGAAAAGGATAAGGAATAATGGGCTATACTCTTTTTTCAGTCAAACAGTTGTTACTGGTTCTGCCAAGTGCAACAGTTGTGTCTGGCATCGCAGCCAGACTCTGGCACCATAGATTGGGACACCTCAGCCAAAGGGGGATGGAAGAATTAGCAAAGCAGGGGTGTTTGGACAAGACAAGATTAAGCCATTGGAGTTTTGTAAGCATTGTGTGATGGGCAAAGCAAGAAGGTTAAAGTTCTCAACTAGTTTGCATTCTAGTGGAGGAGTTTTTGACTATGTGCATTCAGATTTGTGGGGGGCCTCAAGAATTGAATCTCATGGTGGAGCAAGGTATTTTCTGTCCATTGTTGATGATTATTCTAGAAAGGTTTGGGTCTATTTTCTTAAGCACAAGAATGAAGTTTTCAAGAAGTTTAAGGAATGGAAAGTTTTGGTAGAGACTCAAACGGGGAAGAAGATAAAGAAACTTAGGACTGATAATGGCCTTGAGTTTTGTGAGGAAGAATTCAGTCAATTTGCAAAGAAAGTGGAGTGGCTAGGCATAAAACAAGTGAGAGGCACACCATAGCAAAATGGTTTGGCGAGAGGTTCAATAGGACCATTCTTGAACTGCATAAGGTGTATGCTAAAGCATGCTGGACTACCAAAGAGTTTTTGGGCAAAAACAGTAAGCACAGCTGTTTATTGCATTAATAGGTGCCCATCCATAGCCATAGAGTTCAAAACACCACAAGAGGCTTGGAGTGGCAAGAAGGCTGATTATTCAAACTTAAAGGCTTTTGGTTGTATTGCTTATGCTCACATTAAGTAAGACAAGCTAGAACTAAGGGCCTTGAAGTGCATTTTCATTGGTTATCTCCGAAGGTGTTAAAGGCTATAGATGGTGTTAGGAGCCGGGCACAAGAAGTGTTTCATTAACGGGGATATGGTGTTCAATGAACATGAAATGGCTAATTTAGTTAAGCCACAGAGGTCAAAACTCAAGAGGAGTCAGGAAATCAAATGATTCAAATTGAGGTGGAATTTGGGGTTACAACTGAACCTATAGCTGCAACTTAGAAACAACAGCAAACACCAATACAGACTGTCCAGCAAGGTAGTCAGACTGAAGATAGGTCTGTCCAGAGTTACAGCTTGGCAAGGGATAGAGAGAGAAAGATACATAAAGCACTAGAAAGGTATGGACATGCCGACCTCATTTCATTTTCTTTAACAGTAGGGTCAGAGCTTGATGACCTTGGCGAACCCAAGTTTTATGGTGAAGCCATGATGAGTGAAGATAAGCACAGCTAGCTGGAAGTTATGAAGGAGGCAAATGGGTTCGCTGGAGAAGAATCAAACTTAGAGTTTGGTGGACAAACTTAAAGGACAAAAGATTGTGGGAAGCAAATGGATTTTCAAGAAGAAAGAAGGCATTCCCAATGTTTAGAAGGCACGGTTCAAGGCTAGATTGGTGGCACGTGAATTTACACAAAGGGAAGGGATAGATTTTACAGAAATCTTCTCACCTAGTAGTTAAGCACAGCTCTATAAGGTGTTACTTGCAATGGTGACATATTTCAACATGGAACTTAAGCAAATGGATGTCAAAACGGCCTTCCTTCATGGAGAGTTGGATGAGATCATTTATATGAAGTAACCAGATGATTTTATCAAGGAAAGAACAGATAATCAAGTGTGTTTGTTGAAGAGATCGTGTATGGTCTTAAACAATCACCAAGGATGTGGTATAGGCGTTTTGATGAATATACGATCAAGATTGGATTCTCAAGAAGTAAATATGACTATTGTGTGTATTTGAAGGATCATGGAGTTGAGAAATCAATTTATCTGTTGTTATATGTTGATGATATATTGCTGGCTAGTGAAAGTATGGAAGAAATTGCAAGGTTAAAGGAGCTATTGAATTTAGAATTTGAAATGAAGGATCTCGGACATGCTAGGAAGATACTTGGTATGGAGATTACAAGGAAGAGAGACAGTAAAAAGCTATACCTGTCTCAAGAAGTTTATCTCAGGAAGGTTTTGGACATATTTAAGATGTTAGTTGCAAAGTTAGTTGCTACCCCTCTAGCTTAGCATTTCAAGTTATCTAAGGAGTAGGAGCTGCAAACTTGTATGCAGAAAGTGCCTTACTCTAGCACAGTTGGGAGTATCATGTATTCAATGGTGTGTTGTAGACCAGATTTAGCCTATGCTATGAGTGTTATTAATAGATTTATGGCAAATCCAAGTAAACAACGTTGGGAGGTTGCAAAATAGGTGCTGAGATATCTTTGTGGGACTACTAGTTTGGGGCTGAAGTACGTTGGTCAAGGTGGAGTTCCAAAGATAGAAGGTTTTGTTAATTCATATTTTGTAGAAAGCATTGATACAAAGAAGTCCATAACTGGCTATGTTTTCAAAGTTTTTAGAAACACAGTTAGTTGGAAACCTAACTTGCAAACAGTGGTAGCTTTGTCATCCACTAAAGTTAAGTATATGGCAGCTTGTGAAGTAGTAAAGGAAGCTTTATGGTTAAGAGGATTAGTTTTAGAATTGCTTATGGAAGAAGAATTGGAAACTATCACAGTTCATTGTGATAACCAAGGCACAGTTTGTTTGACAAGGAATCAAGTACATCATGAGAGAATGAAGCACGTTGATGTGAAGTTTCATTTCATCAAAGATGTAGTGATGAGTGGGGTTGTGATTGTTGAGAAGATAGCATCTAAGGAGAATGCAGCTAATATGCTTACTAAAGCATTACCTTCTAAGAAGTTCAAATTTTGTTTAAATTTGTTGAATATTACAAATATTAGATAAGAGTTTATAATGTAAGAATATAAGACCAAGTTGGAGATTGTTGCATGATTGGTCTGATATTCAATCTGATGTGTATTGTCTATTAGATACAGTCTGTTGTAGTGAGCTGCATAGTCTGTTGTAGTGAGTCTGTATACGTATAGGGTGTTTCGCTTGTGTCACTATAAATACATCAGTTTTAGAATGAAATAAAACACACTTTACTTCAGACAAAACAAAAGCTTCTTTCTATCCTTCTTCACAACAGATGATAATGTAAAACTACTTTACATTGTCAGTATATAACTTATTTTCTCTAAGTTTTATAGCAAACTTACTTTCAAAGTAAAATTATCTAAACATAAATAACTTTATTCAAAATCAATTTTAATCAAAGTTAATTTTACAAAATCAATTTTGTTCAAGTTTAATTTGATATATGTTTACCCAAACACACACTTGACAAGTGTGCTCAATGAGTGGAGACCTCAAACGCGCTTTTCATTTTTCTTGGGGTAAGTACGAGGTGAATCTGTAATAAGATAGCATGGTAGTTACAGGCCTATAACGGACACTTCCTTGACCAACACATAAGGAACCCTATCCTTAACTCTGATCCTTTTTTTTTAAGAAAAATAATCCTGTTTCGATTGTTGTATTAGCTTTCTTTACCTTGAGTTCCTCTAAAGTAAATATGTAATGTCTTTATCAACACTAAATCCTTTCAGATATTTAAATTCAAAGGTTACTCATGTCTCCTAATAAAAAGTATAAAAAAAAAAAATCCAACTGTTACTCATGTCACCTGATAAAGGTATAAACTATAAAATACGCAAGATTCTTCATAGCTGTGTATGTGCTTTAAAAAAATATTTACATCTTTTACAAAACCGTACGTAGAGATGGCGATTTCTATTTTCTAAGCTATAGTTTTCTTTTCTTTTTTCTTTTAAACTCCCTGCTGCTCTCAGTAAGACTGGTTCCTAATCATCAAAATGGTCCACTTTTCCCCCTTATACAAAAATAGTCCCCATGTATTTAAAAAAGAAAAAAGAAAGCCCCCATGGCAATTTCTGAACATGTTCTAAAATAAGCGCCTTTATGGTATATAAAAATAAAGGTTGGCTAATATGACAAATTAAAAGTAGAATTTAATTAAAATACATGGGTAGTATAAACTGTTTTTACTATGTCATTTCACCATGAATTAAATATTATTAACTTTTATAATAATTACTTTAAAAGTTATATTTACTAAGAAATTATCTCATGTAAAAAGATACCTATGACCTTATACTTAAAAATATTACTTTAAAAATCACATTTAAGGTGATTTCTAATTATTTAAAAGCATGTAAATCTTTAAATCTTAAAAGTAAAAGCATCAATAATAATAATAGAGTTTAATGACTATGCATTGTCAATATAAAAATTTTACACTGTCACTTAATCAAAAATCATTACTGTTATAGATTAATAGAGTTTAAGGTAATTATTATAAAAGTCAATAAATTTATTATACATAATAGTTTGTGATTGAATGACAGTGGCAAACTATTTTACTGTTAGTGTATAGCCTATTTTTTCAAAATGATAATAATAATAATAAACTTGACAAGCAAACAATGGTAGTTGCAGTAATTAGTTTGGTCGTAAAAATTCTAACATTCTTTCTTTCACTAGTTGCTTTCCTTTTATTAATCTAACACCTTTTCTTTTTATCTGCACGCTGTAACACTGACTTGCTTCGCATGGGATCAAAATTCCTTAAAAAATTACAGAAGTACGGAACCTCGGGCCTATTTGACTAATTTTAATCTCCCAACCCCCTGGCCCACATACAAATTTCTTTTTCCCTTTGATTTTAACTAACTTTAATTTGGAGAATAGAACATATCCTTGGTAGGTAGGCACGATGTGATTGGAATGAGTATCTTAAGATATAAATATTAATTATATATCCTATGATACTTACTTACCTATAGAAAAACTATAGAAAAGCGATGATTAAAATTAATCAAATTACTGAGGTAAGCCCAGTGACTTGGCATCTCTGATGTCACAAAAGCGCCGGATCGTACTTTACGTTCCTTGCTTAAACCAATGTTTATGCTAGGGTTGCTATTCATGGATTGGAAAATAATTGAAATGTTCACTTTGTGTCAATGGCTCTAGGCATGTACTGCAAATTACAATGCAGGGGCCACCACAAATGATGTGTATTATTCTTATCCTAAACAGGGTGATCTTTAGCTTTTGTTTTATACCCTCTTGCAAGCAAGGTACTTGTTCAATAAGGCTTTATTCCACTTCATGTTGCTTTATATAATTTACGAGAACAACCACGTATACTCATGCCAAACAACAATTTCCCTCGCGCACTGAGTGTTCAGTGTTGTGCCTTTTGATATCTTAAGCCGTTTCAGCAACATGAGCAGCCAAACTCGCCCGCTACCAGCTACCCCTAAGATGCAGCAAAGGAAGGAAAGACGCATGTTCTCCACTTCTGATGACAGTGCCATGACGAAGCAAGTTCAGGCCACGCATGCCCCTGATGGTCGTGAAATTGATGTCAAGCCCATTCTCCAAATCGTGGACGAAATCTTGGTTCGATTCATTGCCCGCACTGTTGAGGGTTATGAAGTAAGAGTTACCTTAATTTTTGTAATCATATGTTTAAGAATTTAATGACTATGTACTGTGAATATAAAAAAATTTATATCGGTCACCGTTGATATGACTTTTAAGATACTTCTTATAAAAATCAACAAATTTAACATACACGACAATTTATGATTAGATGATAGTGTAAAACTCGTTTACAAGTATCAGTACATAAACTATTTACTCTTACTCTGCTGCTTTGCTTGCATGTGCTGAATGTTTAGCTAGTTATTATTATTATTATTATTTAGCATAATTACGCTATGTGGTGCATTTGGCAGGTAAAACAAGACCAAGATGCGTTGGAGATGACAGCTGCTCTGGCTGAATTTGATATGCTTGACTCGCTGGCTTATGTCATAAACAAAATTTCGTGCGAGGTTGTTTTTACATGAAAATCTTAACTTTTATAAAAGTTACTAGTTGTTACTGTTATCAAGGATAAAATGTGTTTCCTTATTTCCTATAATATACTAAATGTGTTGCGGTTGAAAAGAGTGATTCCTTTCCTTATTTTAGTTCTGCATAGAATATACTCATCTTTGATTCAGGTGGCATCGAATTGATATATCAACCTTACATTCTGTTGGCATTTTTTTACACCTCATTTTTAAATCCACCTGACGCATCTTTTTATCCCTTTCTTACATTACCATCCCATTACCCATGGCATTTATTATTTTCGGATATCATAAACATGCACCCACTTTTGATGTAGTATTTGACCATTCTAAAAATTTTAATTCCTTCAATTAAATTCCTTTCTTTTAATTTTTTATTTAGATAAAATAATAAATTTTCTTCATTTTAAAATTTTAGATTTAGATAAAGTAATCAAATTTCTTTATTTCTAAGATTTCTTGTTTTGATAATATAAACAAATTAATTCTTTTGTTTCTAAAATGTCATGTTTGAATAAAACAAGAGTTTAATGGCTATGTACTATCAGTGTAAAAACTTTTACACTATTAACCAATGAGAAATCACCGTTGGTATAATTTTTAAGGAAGTTGTTGTAAAAGTCAACAAACATATCAATAAATAGTAGTTTGTGATTGAATGACAATATAAAATTATTTTACACTGTTAGTGCATAACCTATTTTCTCATAAAACAATTAAATATCTTTTATTTATAAAATCTTAGAATTTATAGAGAGTGGGAGAGATAAGAGAGATAGAGAGAAAAGAGAAAGAAGAGAGAGAGGGGAGAGAAAGAAAGAGGAGGGAGAGAGAGGAAAGAGAAAAGAATAGACAATGGGAGATAGAAGGAGGGGAGAAAGAAAGGAGAGAACAGGAGAGAAAGAAGAAAGAGAGGTGGGAGATGGAGGGAGGAGAGATAAAGGGGCTAGAGAGGAGAGGGAGAGAAGAGAGAGATGAGAGAAAGAAAGAAAAAAGAAAGAAAGGGGGAGAGAGACAGAGAGAGAGAGCAGTAAGAGAAGAAAGAAAGAAGAATTTTGAAATTCTTAATTTTTAGATGAAATTTAGAATTCTTTTTTAGTTATTCAAAAATTTCTTTTTAAATTTTAATTTTAATTTATTTAATAAAATATCCAAACGACAAATTTTAGTCCAAAAATTTTAAATATCCTTAAAATTACTTTCCCTTCTTATTATACCCCAACCAAACAAACCATCATTTCATTTCTACCTAATTTTTTTTTTTATCTCTCTCTCTCTCTTTTCATTACATTACTTCTTATGTTTACCTATCTTTCTCTTCCCTCCACCCAAAATGGGATGGACATTTACAATTTATCATTATTTTCATGGAGTGTTAGCAACACACTTCTTCTAACACATTTTTTATTATTAGTTAAAATTTATTAGAAAATACAGAATACTAAGCAAGACTTACAAAATCTTGTAATTTCTAATAAATTTCAACCAATAGTAGAGAGAAGTATTCAAAAGAGTGTATTAAAGAGTGTGTTACTAGTATTTTTCTATTTTTTATCCCTTTCCTTCTTTTCTATCGCTTCCTTATCTAAGATGTAAAAGCAACACCACCTAACCTCACGAGCATTAATGTTACAGATCTCACATTCATTAGTGATATGATCAAAATAGTGTTATATAAGTAGGGAGCAACTCTCATCTTATGAGCTAGCTTTTAAGGTTGAGTTAAGCCAAAACCCAAATTTTAAGATGATATTATATCCTATTCTAGTGATTGTTGTTGGATATATAGTGTTATCCATTATCAGCTATTATTAGACCACCTACAAATGTCTAGTCATACAAATTTCACATTCGAGATGTCCAATTTTCAGCATAAGGGAGTGTGTTGAAAATCTTATATTGATCAGTAATATATCTAAAATGGTGTATTAAGTAAGGGACAATCCTTTCTCCATGAGCTAACTTTTGGAATTGAGTTAGACTCAAATCCAAATTCTAAGAATTAACGCACGATTAAAAGAAAACACAGGTAGCTTTCATATGCTTTTAGAGCTGCTGGTATTTATAACTACAGCTTTTGGTTGTCTTTTGGAATTCTTTGCACTGTTTAACTCACCGAGTGTTTCTTGAATATGTGAAAGTGAAAGTATTCCTTGTTCATTTCAATCAAAATTTTCCTTCTAAAGTCTAAAATAAAGGATCTAGATAAGTTATTAAAGAGCAGTTCCTGACTATATTGGCAGCTATCATGCAAGTGCTCGGGAGGGGGAGATGCACATTCATCAACAATAGTGTTACTGAATTACATGTCTAGCTATGCATGGCATGCGAAAGTTGTGTTAACCTTAGCAGCCTTTGCTGTTATTTTTGGAGAGTTTTGGCTTGTTGCTCAGTTGAGTGCTGGAAATACACTTGCCAAGTCTGTGGCCCTCCTTAAGCAACTGCCTGACATTGCAGAGAATTTTATGTCCTTGAAACCCCATTTTGAAGCACTCATTAGGCTCGTGAAGGCGGCATTGGATGTAACCATGTGCATTGTTGAATTCAAAGAGCTACCATCTGAATATATTTCAGAGGACACACCTCCTATGTCTGTTGCCAGTACTAACATTCCTATTGCTTCCTATTGGGTCATCCGAAGTATTGTGGCTTGTGCCTCACAAATTGCTAGTCTCATAGGCATGAGGAATGAGTAAGCATAGCTCCTTTCCATCACTTACATCAACTCAATTATTTTTTGACATAGTAGTGACCCCCATTTTGTTGATTGCAGGTCCATTTCATCAGCCACAGAGGCATGGGAATTATCTAGTCTGGCTCACAAAGTTAGTAGTATATATGAGCATCTCAAGAACCAACTGGTTCTTTGCTACCAATATATAGGTGGGTACGCTACTGAAAATTATAATTAGTAACTTAATTAATTTGGATATCTATAATCTGAACTCAATATTCTTCATACAGCATTGGACTAATTTAAAGGGTTTTGAATTAATGTGCAGTTTGAGAGTTTCGGTAAAGTGTTAGTATAAAATTTTATCTAGAATGAAGCATATTTGACAATTGCATATCCTTAACCTGGTGCAGATGACAAGAGGCATATTGAGGCCTTCCATAATCTGATACGTCTTTTCGAGACAGTCCATGTAGACAACATGAAAATTCTCAGAGCACTGATATATACAAAGGATGATATTCTTCCACTCATAGATGGAACCACAAAATCAAGGGTTTGATTTTAGTAACATGTAGTCCTTATGTAAATAAATCTTATTTTGTACCATGGTTTAAAACATTGACTTATTGACGAACAGGTTAGTCTCGAGGTACTGAGGAGGAAACATGTGTTGCTGCTCATATCAGATCTTGATCTTTCACAAGAAGAGATCCTGGTACTTGATAACTTGTATAAAGATGCACGAACGAGGGATATATATTATGAGATGGTATGGATCCCAGTTGTGGACAAAGCCACCTGGAATGATGTGAATAAACAGAAGTTTGAGTATTTGCAATCATTGATGGCATGGTACAGTGTCTGTGATCCTTTCATCATTGAACCATCAGCAATAAAGTATATCAAAGAAGTGTGGAATTTCACAAAGAGAGCTATTTTGGTGGCCCTTGATCCACAAGGCAGATTGTCCTCCCCTAATGCTATCCATATGATATGGATTTGGGGAAATCTGGCCTTCCCTTTCACAAGTGAGAAAGAAGAATCCCTGTGGAAGCAAGAGATTTGGAGCCTTGAGC
This sequence comes from Spatholobus suberectus, assembly GCA_004329165.1. Classification (NCBI taxonomy): domain Eukaryota; kingdom Viridiplantae; phylum Streptophyta; class Magnoliopsida; order Fabales; family Fabaceae; genus Spatholobus; species Spatholobus suberectus. The sequence goes on from CM014729.1 coordinate 65,066,631, forward strand.
TGCTTGTTGATGGCATTGATCCTACAGTTCTGGAATGGGTAACAAAATTCTCTGTCCCTCTTATCTTATTTGTCACTTTTGCAATCACTCTCTATCTTAAATTAATTCTCACTTTAGAATATCAAAAAGTATTAATTACTTTTTTTAATAATATTCTCAAAAAATTAATATATTAGTAGATGCATAGCTATAATTATACAGTGTAATTAACAAGGATATTTTAATTAGATAAAATTATTTTATCATGAAAATTGATATAATCAATTTTTTTTAAGATATAAACCATAAATAAATGTTTGGTTTTCTAAAAACAGTAGTTATATATTATATATCCAAATTAAAACATAACACATAGTTGGAAAGGAGTGAAAAGTTTTAAGTGTGTAAGCTTTGGACTGAAACTAATCTCCGTATGACACATAATTGAGTGTTATTAGTTTTTTTTTGTAAATTAAAAAATTTAAATGTGTTACATAAAGATCGGCCAAAACCATGAATGGGTGGTGGTTCGAAACTAAATAATTTTTCCATGACCAGCTCAAAAAATTAAAACTTGTGGTAGTACTTCGAGCCCGGAAAACCAAAGATTCTAAACAGGGTGATTACAAGAAGAAATATATCTAAATTAAAAACAAACTCTAGACTCTAGTCCCTAAAATTATAATCGTGGGTCACTTTAGTTCCTCACTTTAATCCCAACTTAATCTCACTTTTAATTTATTTTTTTTACATTGACACAAAATATCTGTTTACAGATGACTACAGAGGGGAAACTCGTATGCCTGTATGGAGGCGAAGATCTGGAGTGGATTGAGAAATTCACAACCACCGCACTGAGTGTTGCAAAGGCTGGCAAGTTCCAGCTAGAGATGGCTTACGTGGGAAAGAGCAACGCCAAGGAGCGGATGCAGAAAATGATCACAACCTTCACCGAAAGAAAGTTCAGCTACTTCTGGCCCAACGTGACGTCCATTTGGTTCTTCTGGACGCGTTTGGAGAGCATGTTGTACTCCAAGTTGCAGCACGGGAGGACCGTGGAAAAAGACCAGATCATGAGTGAGGTCATGACCGTGCTCAGCTTTGACGGCAGTGATCGCGGGTGGGCAATATTCTGCAGTGGCGCCACCGAAATGGCCAGAGCCAAGGGCGACAGTGCTCTAATCTGTTTGCAGGACTTTGATAAGTGGAAGGATAGGATTGAGGAAGAAGGTGGTGTGGTGCCTGCAATGAATGACTATCTGAACAAAAACAAACCCCCACATCACTGCAATCGCCTCATCCTTCCTGGGAGCACTGGGGGCATACCCCAGAAGGTTGTGTGTGCTGAATGTGGACGCCCAATGGAGAAATACTTCATGTATCGCTGCTGTGTGGAGTAAGAGTGTACTATTACACATTATTAATGCTTGATATATATATGTATTAACTTTGGTTTGAGAGAGTTTTCCTTTTTATGTTCTATAGTGTTATAAGTTATGCTCTTGTGAGATATGTTATGTAGTGACATGTGACATGGTGATAAGATAATCTTTATGAGTACTAGCTAGTTCCTAGCTCTTGAGGTCTCAGAAGCACCATCTGTTAGGGCAGCTGAGTTCCTCGCTAATAAAGTGTGACTGTAGAACTTTGATGTTACAATAGTGTTTATGTCGTGATACAAGTTGTATACACTTATTTTATTTGTCTGATTGGCCCTTCCTTTTGATTTCTTCCTAAAATGAAAACAGCGGCGGTCACAATCAGAAAGGAAAAGAGAGGAACAGAGAAGGATAGGAGTGGGCGCATGAGTAGATGAATGGGGACAGAGTGAGTAATGGAGGAGAAAATTTTCAAAATAAATCGAAAGAATATTGCTTCTGTCCCCATTCTGAAACGCACCAATCTGACCAGGGACCAAGTCAGTTTGATTATTTGAGAATCTTAAATCTAATAATACGTTTAAAGTTTAAACCACTAAAGACTTGACTCGTTTATTACGCTTGTAGAATTGTGATTGATGCATGCCCCAAACATACGTCGAGGAAATTACAATTACGACCATTGACTTCCAACAACCATCAATTTATTGATTTTATATATGTCTTTGCATTATTCATCTCTTTTTATTAAATTATAAAATATTTTTTAAGAAAATAATTTCTTAATCTACTACAGTTTAAAAAATTATATATATTAATCTTAATTTTTATTTTTTAAAATTTTAAGTATAAATTCTTTAAAATTAATTAAGCATTTTTTTTACAATTTAACTATTTTTTCAGTTATATTTTCAATTAATTTAAATTAATTAATTTATTTTAATAATTTTAAGTGTTACAAATTTTTCAAAAAAAATACTTATATTTAAATATATTTATATAATATTAAAATAATAATTAATAAAAAAGAAAGACTATAATAGTAATGGAATATAAAGTGAATTTTACAACTAACGTGATGAGATATGATTGACAAATAACCTTATTCCTTAAGCATATGGTCAAAACTTTAAACCTTAAGTTTGTGTGCATAGAAAAACATATGTTGAAAAAAGTCATCTCCTTAAATGAATCTTAATATCTCAAAGAATTAGTCTCTAACTTTCTACCGAAGGATACCCCGTGTCAAAAAAAAAGGGGGTGAACTTAACAATTTTTTACATTGAATAAATTACATTTAATCTTTCCATAGATTTACACTTTTCTCAAAATATGTACCAAAAAAAGTGATATATTAAAAGTTCTTTTGCTCATTAAAAAAAGGTGATATATTAAAAGCATATAGTGGTTGACAACCACATGACTTTTGGGGATCAAATCCAATATTAAGTTAATGAAAAAAGAGAGAAGACAATATCTTTTCTTTATTCATTCTTCTTACGTTCATTGTTCTTATTTCAATTCATTTGACCAATCTGTTTGATTTTTCAATTTTTAAAAACAAGGTCCAATAATAGTTTTGATGATTCTATCTAAATTAGCAATATCAAATTTAATTAAAACAAAAATAAAAGAAGATTTTTGTTACTTTCATATACAAGCATTATATATATATATATATATATATATATATATATATATATTGATGAAATTACACTAGTATAACTTATTTAGTTATAACAAGTATTATACTATTCAATTACTTTCAATTGGATAATATTATCTCAAAATTTATTGTTAGATTGAATGTTCCTTTCATATATATCATATATACAAATTTTTATATTAATCCAAAATTATTTGATACCTCATTTATATATGCCAAAATTGTCATAATAGATATTTTTAAAATATACTAAAATATAAATCATTTGATTACTTTTTTATCGTTGTTCAATTTTGACAAAAATTTGACACAAACAATCAAGATATATATAATTCAAGGGTAAAATCAATAAAATTCACACACACACGCGCGTGCTTCGTACAATCATACACACTATGGTCAAGATAAGTTAGTGGTCAAATAACCACTTATAAAAGTCATATGTATTTATCTTTTAATTTTAATCATTCAAATATGATCTTATGATTTTTATTTATTATTCTTATTTATCACAATAATAAAAATTCTCACTTGATATGCTCTTGTAGTAAAGTGTTAAAGTTTGAACATTTTGTATTCTAAAATATTCCTCATTTTACTAGCATGGCATTGCATATCTATGTACCAAATTCGATTATGGATTGTATCCCTTATTTTACTAGCGTTGCATTGCATATTTATGTATCAAATTCGATTAAGGATTGTATCACTCAAAATGTAGTGATAATCCTATAAAAAAATAATTTAAACTCTTTTTATATGACCTAATAACCTTTCTCCTTCTTTTACATAGTTTGTGCTTCAAAGTATTATAATTTTTTAGAAAAATGACATGTATTTATTAAATGAGCTTATTACTTGATTTTGGTTCCAATTTGAGAGTTTAGCTTTCCAATTCTACTTTCTTTAATTTTACGTGTTAGGGCAAGAGATGAAATTTGGAACTATGAGAAATGACACTAAGATGAAGGGTCAATTTAATCTTTGGAACCAGAAAATAACCATTTTGAAGCATTGAGTGCACATAAAGCAAAAATAGAAGTTTGACTGCACAAAATCACAAAGTTGAAACAAAAGACCATGGTGATGTGGCCCAGCCGCTGGGTTTAAGGCAAGGGGGTTGGCTGTTGGGTGGTACAGGGATAGAAATTGCATGATCCCTTCTTGGTTTGCCCACCGTTGGTTGGTGGATTGGGCCATTAAGCAGTGGTGCATGACTAGGTCCATATAAAATTGTTTGTTTTACACATTTAAGGGATCTTTTTGCCACTTCTCTGAGCCATAGGGTTAGGGGTGTCAAAACAAGTTAACTCAACCCGTTTTCAATCCGTCGAAAAATGAGTTGAATTGGGTTAAACTCGTTTTTTGATTGGATTGGAAATCCCAACCCAACCCAACCAACTTGCCAACCAATTAAAAAAATTATAATTTTTTTTGCTTTAAATTTTTTCAAATTTTATAATCAAATATAAAATTAAAAAAGAGAAAAAATGTTATAAAATAGTAAATAAAAAAACTTACGTAATACTTTAGAAATGATCAATTTATCATAAACTTTAAGTAACAATTTTTATTTATCCTAACTTCTAATGACTACCAAAATTTTCCCTTTTGTCTTGGAATTTCACATATGACATATTTAAATAAAAAAAAACTATAATCTTAAATACTGCATGAACTATAATACAATTTCAATTCAAAGGCTCAAGCTAAAAAAAAAAAAAAAACCAAACCGATTGGCCAACCCAATCCAACTCGTCATTTTGCCTATCAAGTTGGCAGATTAAACGGGTTAGTTATGCAGATTAGAGGGTTGAGCTACATAATCCAACCCAACCTGTTTTATCGAGTTATGCGAGTTAACCCGTGCGGGTTGGGCTCATATTGCCACCCCTACATAGGGTGTAGTTTCTCTCCGTCTCATATCTCTATAGATAAGAGAAGACAATAAGGATGAAAGGTCATGGTTGAGATTGTTAATCGGATTAACAAATTTCAGCTATTAGTTTTTTTTATTCATATATCTAACGGTTTACATAGGTGGTCCACCAGTGGGATACCTATTGTTGGTCCGCCATAGAATTTACTAAAGAATTAAGATTTAAATAAATTAACAAATTCAATAGACAAAGTTAAAAACCAAATTCAACTAACACAAACTCAAGAACCTTAGAGGAAATTGAATGAAACTTAAACTTCAATGTTGAAATTATTTATATTAAAACTTTTTTTTTGTTACCATGTTATAAGGACAAAATATTTAGCAGCTTTGCCGATAACTAATATCTATCAAAAAACCTGACTTTACCTTAAAACTTATTTTTGTATGTGTTCTTCATACGTTCTTGACTTTGAAAAATTTTCAAAAATAAATTTTTAACTTTCCTTAAGTTTTAATTATTATTATTTTTTTGCAATAAATCAAATCCAAATCTTTCATTGCAGCTCCTATTAAAATTTGTCCCTTTTTTTTTGCAACTGTTATATGTTAGAAATATTTATCGGTTTTGCTGATAACTAATCTCCATCGAAAACTTAACTGGCCAGCTTCAGTGAAATTTTCTCTCTTAACCACATTTTTTCCATCCACAAGACTCAAATCTGAAACCTTACTTAAGGAACTTGAAATTAGCATTTAATCCCTAAAAATAATATTCAATTCTTACCGTTTTATTTATTATTTACAACCATATACAATAGGGTTACCACCAAAAAAAAATAAAATTAAAATCAATAGGATTAAGCCGTTAAGGACTTGACTCGTTTATTCCACTTGTAGAATTGTGATTGATCCCCCAAACATACGTCGAAGAAATTGCACACTTCCGACTATTGACTTTCAACAAATAATCAATTTATTAATTTCATAAATGTCTTTGCATTATTCATCTCTTTTTTTTTTTTGTACCTATTCGTCTCTTTCTATTTCTATTGCATTATAAAAAAAATTAAAATAATTTCTTAATCTACTCTTATTTAAAAAATTATATATCAATACTACAACAAAAATTAATTTTAATGGCAATTATATAGTGGCAATAAGCTAATGACCAATAAAACTCATTCTAGATGGCAACTTTTGTAGTAAATGAATATTAGCCGGTAAAAAAATAATTTATAAAAAGCAAAAACTAAATATGCTTAATTTTTTTGACAATAAAATGTGTTTTTTTTTTCAATATTCCCTATAATTGTCGATAATATTTTTACTAACACTAAGTATGCTGATCATAACCTAATTGCTGGTAAACGTTTTAGCAATCATTTATATTGTCACTAAAAGGTCTAAAATTTTAATTGTGAATTTTTTAAAATTAATTATGCATATATTTTTCTGATTTTAACTATTTTTTAGTTATATTTTAAATTAATTATACTTATTTTTATAATTTTTGGTATTAAATTTTCAAAAAAAATATTTAGATTTAAAAATATTTATATAATATTAAAATAATACCTAATAATAAAAAAAAGATTATGGTAGTAATGGAGTATATAGGATAAATTTCACGATTTTTATATATTGAATAAATTATATTTTATCTTTCAATAGATTTACACTTTTCTCAAAAATAATTCTTTATACTTTTTTAATATCACTTAACTTGTTTACATTTTTTTTAAAACTTAATAATTCCTTTTATATGTTATAGCGGGAATTAAAACTACTGTTAAAATTTAAAAAAAAAAATGCCGCAACAACATATGAGAGAGTTAAGTGATATATTAAAAGTATAGAGGTTAAATTACACATGACTTTTGGGGATCAAATCAAATCCCATATTAAGTTAATGAAAAAAGAGAGAAAACAATATTTTATCTCTATTCATTCTTCTTTTGTTCATTATTCTTATTTTCAATTTATTTAACCTATCTGTTTTATTTTTCAAATTTTAAAAATAAGGTTCAATAATAATTTTAATGATTATATGTGAATCACTTTAACAATATCAAATTTAATTAAAACGAATAATTATTTCTTTTTTTGCATTCATATAGAAGCATTAAATGAGTATATATATATATATATATATATATATATATGTATATGTATGAATTTGCTAACGTATACCCACTTGATTTTTAGTTGAAATATGTTAACAAGTTATAACTAAAGATTATCTTAAAATACATCTACAATATAGCTTGCTAACGTACTTCAACTAAAAGACAAGTGAGCGTACATTAGCAAATGACATCTACTTATTTTTTAGTTGGAATACTTTAACAAGTTATAACTAAGATAGGTGAGTATGTCATCCCTAAATTAGCAAAATCTCACAATGTTAACACCATGGACCTAAAATGAGAAACCATGTCAATAATTAGGAAGCTTTGTTTTAAAAGTATGCCAAAATATTTGTATTTTTCAAATTGGCAATACACTTGTATTATATATAAATTTCAGACATCAAAGTTTTAAGTTAAAAAAAGTGAAATAAAAGAAAGAGAGTTGAGAAAAAAACTAAAAAAAGGAAAAGAAGTCTTGCATGATGATCAAGATTCGTTTCATAATTGTGTGTATGAAAAATGTTTTATTATCTCGATCAGAGATAAAATTTATTTTGATAATCTCTATATTTTAAAAAGAATTAGTTTATTTTGGATAATATCCATATTCTATATATATAATAAAGAAGACTTGTACCAATGTTAACCATTGATCAATACTTGAACATTATAATAATTGTCAGATTTAATCAAATTTAATAGGCCTAGTTACAATTAATAAAGAATTTAATTGCTCACATTAATACTATTATACAATGTTTTTAAAACTGGACCGGTTATTGAATCGGTCAAGGCACTGGTTTAAGGTTCAATGGTTCAACCGAGGTTGAATCGTGGTTAAACGGGTATTAATAAAATAATAATAATAATAATAATTAAATAAAACATAAAATAATATTAAAAAAGCATAATATCATAATTTTGTAATACTAAAAATTAAAAATAAAACATAATTTTATAGGTTCTTTATATTTACAATACCTATAAGTACAAATCAAATATGTTATGATACTTAAGTATAAGTTTTAACTATACACATCAACATTTATTAATAAAAACCAGTTTATATTTTAAATAAAAAAGAAAATAATAAATACTTTAGGTTGGTTTTTATTTTTTTTAAGAAAAAAATTAAAATAATGTTGTATTAAGCATTTTTCTTTGACCCGTTGTGAACCGGTTTTTAGCCGATTTTTGACCGGTTTTTAACTGGTTTTACGGTTCTTTGACCGTTTTTTCTTCAGGCCGGTTATGTGGTTTATTTGAACCAGTCAGGTGACCGGTTCACCAGTTTTCCGGTCCGACCGGCCGGTCTAGTTCGGTTTTCAAAACAGTGCTATTATATAATTTTGATAATTCTAAGCTAATAATATATATTTCAAAACTAAAATATGATTAAATATAAGTTAGATATATAAATACTATATATTATAATAATAAAATTTTTCTTAAAAACATAATAATAACATTAAGTATTATAATGTTTAAAAAAGTTAGATATTTTTCAAATCTAATGATTTTATAAATATGTAGTTAAATTTAAAATGATTCATAATAATTTATTTTAATTAATAATTAAGGATATAAATTAAGAAATAAATTATTATGAATATGTGTAAGTTTATTTCATTTTTAAATTTACTAACTTTAAAATATATTTTATAAACAATAATAATTAAAAATAAGGATTTTATCGATAAAAGTTAGATATACTATAATAATAACTTTAAATATTATAATATTATAAAAAATAGATATATTTAAAGTCAATTATTGTATAAATATGTAGTTAAATTTAAAATAATTTAATAAAATATAATTGTCCTAATGATATTAAATTAACATTTAGTGATATTAAAAAATTAATAATACATCAGTGACATAACTATAATGTTTAAATAAATTACTTTAAATTTGCAATGAGTAACTATATGAAATACTCCAAGTGATGATACAATGAGTAAATAAATTAAAGGTATACATTTTTTTTAGCCCAGAACCTTAGTTTTTATTACTATAAATTCATATCATAATTATTGTTATAATTACTCTTTATTGCATGTTTTAGTATGATGATCTTTATTAGGCATATATAGTTATACTTTATTTGTTAATTTAGTTATTAAAATATATTTCATCAAAAATAATAATTAAAAGTAATCATTTTATAAATATGTAGTTAAGTAAATTGTTATGTATATACATAAGCCTATTTTATTTTTTAATTTATTTACTTTAAAATATTTTTTATGAACAATAATAATTATAAATAAAGATTTTATAGATATTTATGTAAAATAATAATTAAAGATAAAAATTAATAAATAAATTATCATATGTGTATATATTTACAACTTTCTTAATTTTAATCTAATTAAAAACATAGGTATAAAATATAGTATTGTCGTGAAAAGAAGTGTAATATAGAGTAAGCAGTAAAGATGTATATATGTCTGAGTATTGTGTAAGATCATTAATATTTGAAAATCACATTAGACATTCAATTAATTTAAGTTGAGTTTAGTAAGATTATTAAAATTTTAGTTAAATTAAAACAATTTCTGACCAACCAATTTATGTGCTCAGTGATAAGCAGTCAGTAATTACTTATAATTAACTCATTCATAAATTAGCAAAACCGCCTAGTATTATCCCCACATGCGTAAATTGAGTAAGCATGACATATTTGGAAATCACGTTGTAAAATTACACAATTTGTTTTTCAATAAAAACAAATTTTTATGTAAATCATATAAGCTTTATATGTATAATGGTTAATTAATGACTTACATATATAAATATAATGTTAAAATCACCTAACGAAACTTTAACTAAATTAGTTAAAGATTTAACTACAATTTTAGAATTACAAAAAATTAGTTAAGGCTTTTTTGTCATTAGATGTTTGTTTCACTAACATCTGCAGTAACCGTTTGCCGAGTTTGTGGTTTAACGAATCATTGTCAACCTGGCAGCCGTAGTAATAACGAAATGATTAATGGTACAATATGAGGGATTATTATTCTATTATTGTTTTTCTCAGTTGCTGAAAAAAGAAACGAAATGAGAGTAACAGGCAAGTCAACTAAGGGGGAAATACTATTTCGAGAAAAATATATAAATAAATAAATAAAAAACAGTCAAAAGTCTAGGTGGGAAATTTACCTGCTGGAGCTGTGGACGAAAATTCAAAGAAGAGGAGGTAGTGCAAAGTATTCCACACGGTTTGCCGCTATAAGAGTAAACAAAACGAGAGAGAGCTCGATGCGAACCATATCTGAGAGATCCTCAGAGTGAAGCAATGGCTGGAAAAACTCATCTCTGGCTCTTTTCACTGTTTTCTCTCTTCTTTTTCATTCACGCAAAACTTGATCTCCACCCTTCAGACCTCAAGGCTCTCGTAACTCTGCAAAAGGGCCTCGGAGTCAACGGTCAACTGGATGAACCTCAGGCATGTAACACGGAGGGCGTGTTGTGCGAGAGAAGGCTCTCCGGCAAGGAAACCTACGTGCTCCGAATCACAAGGTTGGTGTTCAAATCGAAGCAGTTGAATGGCGTGTTGTCCCCTGCCATAGGACGCCTCACCGAGCTCAAAGAACTCTCTCTCTCCGACAACCAACTCGTTGACCGAGTCCCTCCCCAAATCGTTGACTGCCGAAAGCTCGAGATCCTCGACCTCGCCGACAACCTCTTCTCCGGCGAAGTCCCCTCGGAATTGTCCTCCCTCACGCGCCTCCGCGTGTTAGACATCTCCTCCAACAAGCTCTCCGGCAACCTCAACTTCCTCAAGTACTTCCCCAACCTCGAAACCCTCTCCGTCGCCGACAACCTCTTCACCGGAAGAGTCCCTCCCTCCGTCCGCTCCTTCCGCAACCTCCGACACTTCAACTTCTCCGGCAACCGCTTCCTCGAACCCTCTCTGTCGCTCAGAGACACCACTCTCCCCAATCGTTACATCTTAGCCGAAACAAGAACCGGTGCTCCTGCTCCTGCACATGCTTCTCCTCACAAGGGAAAATCCAACACTTCTAACACTTCCGCTGCAGCAGCACCTGGTCCTTCACCTAACCACCACAAGCACAAGCACGGTAAGAGAAAACTCGCAGGGTGGATTCTCGGGTTCGTGGCAGGGGCTCTCGCTGGGACCTTGTCAGGGTTCGTGTTTTCTCTTTTCTTCAAACTGGCTCTGGCTTTGATCAAAGGAAGAGGAAAGAGAGCGGGCCCTGATATTTATAGTCCCTTGATTAAGAAAGCAGAGGATTTGGCCTTCTTGGAGAAAGAAGAGGGACTTGCCTCGTTGGAAATAATTGGACGAGGTGGTTGTGGAGAGGTGTACAAAGCTGAGTTACCAGGAAGCAATGGTAAACTGATTGCCATAAAGAAAATCGTTCAGCCTCCGAAAGACGGTGCTGAATTAGCAGAGGAGGATAGTAAGCTTCTCCATAAGAAAATGAGGCAAATTCGGTCCGAGATTAACACTGTTGGTCAAATTAGACACCGAAACCTTCTGCCTCTGCTCGCGCACGTGTCTAGGCCGGATTGTCACTACCTTGTGTACGAGTTCATGAAGAACGGGAGCTTGCAGGATACGTTAAGCAAGGTTGAAACCGGCGAGAGGGAGTTGGATTGGTTGGCGCGGCACAAAGTCGCGCTGGGTGTGGCTGCTGGGCTCGAATACCTTCACATGAGTCACAATCCGCGCATAATTCACAGGGATCTTAAGCCTGCCAACATTCTTCTGGACGATGACATGGAGGCGCGAATTGCTGACTTTGGGCTTGCGAAGGCAATGCCGGATTACAAGACTCACATAACAACCTCCAACGTGGCTGGCACTGTGGGGTATATTGCTCCCGAGTATCATCAGATACTCAAGTTCACTGATAAGTGTGATATTTACAGCTTTGGGGTTATACTTGGGGTGTTGGTGATTGGGAAGCTTCCTTCCGATGAGTTCTTCCAGCACACGGACGAGATGAGTTTGGTCAAGTGGATGAAAAAGGTCATGACCTTCGAGAATCCCAAGGAGGCCATTGACACGAAGCTTCTGGGGAATGGGTATGAGGAGCAGATGCTTCTGGTTCTGAAGATTGCGTGCTTTTGCACACTGGATGATCCCAAGGAGAGACCTAACAGTAAGGATGTCAGGTGCATGTTGTCTCAGATCAAACACTGAATCAGTTGGAAAAGTATGTGTAATATAATTTGTGCTAAAGTGTGCTTTTAAGTAATTGACAACTAGATGATCAATGTTGGTTCACAAGGTAAATAATGAACCGATGTAATATTGTTTTCTTCATCACAGATTGCTGAATTTCTTGAAAAAAAAAGAAGAAGAAAAGGATAGAAAGAAAAATTCAGCACTGCGGTGATCTATGTATAATCGAGTCTGTCACAAACTAGTTTGCGCTACGTATCTTTATGTTTTGACCCTGAAAATAAAATACGTATATGTTGTTACCATTGATTCTTATTTGAGTGTTGTTATTGTTAAAGATAGATTACATACTTCGTTAATTAAGCACTAAAACTTTTAAATTATATTTGATCCAAAGGGCGGCCGGGACGGGTGTCCAAATTAAATTAAAAAAAGAAAAGAAAAGAAAAAGCAATTGATATCTTGGCTAAGTTGTAAATTTGGACAAAAAATTGAAGACTGAACAGACACTTGAGCAATACGGTCATGCAATCATAATGAGCTTTCCACCATATTTATCCTAGGAGGAAAGCAGAAATTTACATACATGTATCTCCTCAAATGTTTTAGAGATTTAAAAATAAGTGAGGAAGAATATACTCCTTTAAGTAGCTTTTATGTGACTATTACATTCTGCCTTTGCAAGACTGCAATAGCACCGTTTCTGCGTCAACGGTCAAGATGATATACAATGAATAAGCAAGTCAACGCACTCATGGTCTGTAAGTAAGCTAGCGCTAATGTGTTTCTCGTTTGAGATATTAGTTGGGCCAGAGACAAAATTTACCACGAATAATGAGTCATTTATACAACAATTCAAACAATCTGATTTTGACAGAACCCTGAATAATGAAAGGATAATTGAACGAGAAATTCTTGGACACGCAAGATAAAGTTCGTAAATATAAGTTTAACAAAAAAATTCCATGGCCAAAAATTTTTAGGGAAAGAAGCATTACGTACCATATAATAAATCGCAGTAACGTTAATCATACACGTATCTTTTTATATTTTTCCTTTATACTTGCTTTTGTACGTGTAAAGGACTAAAGGGGAAAGAGAGGAAAAGGAAAGATGAGTTTCTGTTATGGGAAAAGTAGGTGTAGAAGGAAAGATATGAAAATAAGAACACATTTTTGTTTTGTGAAATACATTGCCATAAATCGATGGGACACTTCTTCAGGCTGTGCTCTTACTATTCAATTCGCACAGACGATTATGTTTAGTTTTACGTCCAGGGACAATGGACGTGCGTCAAGTTGAAACAACTCAGTGTTGCTTTTGCATTAATTGGCCTCTGACGTGAATTTTCTGTTGTATGTTCGTCTTGAATGTCGTTCCAAACACGCACGAAAGCAATTCTTCTGGCTTATTAAGTGTGTGTTTAGATTTAAATTTGCAAATTTAAGTTTGAATGAACTTCATTTTAAAAATTGAGATTGCAAAAACAATTCTCCCTTTATTTCCTTTTCAAACTGAATTTCAAGACAAAATTTAGTTTACAATCAGATTCAACTGAAAACTAAACAAAAGAATTTTTCGGTTTTACTTTTTGAACGTACGTTAACGTTAGGGCCCTCCCAACTCAAAATCAAACATAGCCTAATATTGTGCTTTGAAACTTGAAAGACCCTACATATATTTAGTTTTATCTTTTCTAGCACTCTGTCATGCCATGTTTGATATGATAATTATTCTTTTTTATTTCTGGAATTTATGAACCTGGATGTGGATTCGCTTTTGGATTTGGGATAATATTGTTGTATAGTTTTCTTCTGAAGTAGTAATTTCAAAATATCAACAAGCCGCGTGTATTCACATTAAAATTGGCATAGTAAATAAGATCATGCCTTTTGCTAATGATCTCTTCCCATGGCTGAAATTAAAACAGTCTTGCTGCTTTTTTCTGCAATTAAAGTGAGTCGGAAATATCTAATAGTCATAAAGGGTGTTAAAATTGAAAGACCTGTCACGCATGACTTAACCAATGGTTCTTGAACAGCAAAGCAATAATAGAACAAGATGAACACATCACGAGAACGTAAGAATTGCATCACTGCAAAGTTAGGTTGCATTGCTAAGAAGAGCATTGCAAAAGAAGAAATCAAATTGATTAAATGCATATAATATGGGATCCTCCATTTGCTGTTGTGCCTGTGCCATGTTGTTGGAATACAAGTGTGCGTAGAAAGTTTCACATTAGATAGAAATGTATATCTTGAACAACATAAAAGTGACAAAAACTCATAAACCTGATGTTTTAAGATTTTGGATTAGATTTAATGTCAAGTTAACTTGTGTGGTTTGCTTGTGACCCATTGGCGGAGATTTTCCTAATGTTTTATCCCCTCATATTATTCAACACGTGTAAATAATTAAGGGTAACAGATCAAGATCATAACCTAAATATTGCCTTACCTTGTGACAGTCGTGCTAATAAGGACATTGATAGTAAGACAGATAACTGATAGTGACAGACATAATAGTTCCCAAAGATTTTAACCTTAATCAATGTTCTAGAGTGAGTATATATGTGAATATTGATATGGTTGTAAAATGCTTCTGAAATGTGGTATTAACTTTTAATCCAATGTAGTAGAACAGACCCGGCATACTTTTTTGTAAGCTTAAACGGCTGCTAAAATGCATAAGATTGGAAGATTAGTAGTGTCATTGCCAGTTATCAATTCAAAACCCTCTGCTTCTCTGATTTCCTACCAAGCCAGATTATGTCACTCACAGACCAATTCCTTTTGAGCCCCTTTGCTCGTATATTTACCCACATATCATTTTATATTTACATAACTTTTATCATCTAATGATAATTAATATGTCTAAATTTTAACACATCACATTTTAACTCTACCACCTACACAAAATGTGAAATAATGTACTGCAAATTTGTGAATCAAACATTCCTCTAGGCCAATTACTCTCAAAATTATAGAGTCTAATTATATGTGGGCGTGTGGAATTTCCTGTATTTCAAGGATGGCTGATTGTGTTTCAGTTTTCAGATCTAAATTTTTGTCTCGTCGTGCTTCAGGACTAAAGTTTTATAGCATATTTGGGATAAGCTTATTATTCTCAAACCGACTTTTGTAAATCATAAATGTGATTTACAAATATTATGTTTAGTTTCATGATACTAGACAATTTGATTCTCAAACTATGTATCATGTTCTTTTTGTTAAGTTTCTTCTCTTCAATTTGATTTCTCAAACTATATATCATGTTTTTATGTCAATGCTGCAACAAAATGAAAAACAAGGTGATTCTAGGGAAGTACCAATTAGCGGCAATATTATACAATCTCTTTTTGTTCTACAAGTGGATGGTCTTTGCGACTTGCGAGTGTAAAATATTTACACTATCAACTAATTAAAAATAAATTTTGATTTTTAAGATAATTATTATCAAAATCAATAACCTTTCTATGCATGATAGTTTATGATTGAATATATATACTTTTACACTTTCAGCATACATATGCCTTTTTCTCTAGTTTCTTTAGCTATTTGATATAATTTCACCTCAGTTTCGTAAATTTTTGCCTCATATTTTCTTCTTGAGGAAGCTCAACTATATGCACATACATTCGAACAAAGGAAGACATGGGAACAGGGAAAGTTTCGAGAATTGGGAATTTAGGGTTGAAGGATTAATCTGAATTCCTGGTGTTATTTTCCCGACATGACACGCGCTTAAATTGGCCAAATCCGTGGGTCTACCTATGCTTCCAATATTTTTAAATTCAGGAACTAATTTGAAATCAACAATGAAGTTCGACGAGTAATATCATGACGAGAAAACTTAGTAACGCACAGTCTAATAGACTGAATTTTTTTCTAGACAACTTTATCCTCTAATGAGAAAAAAAAAAAGAAAAAAAGATGAAGAAAGACACAAAAGTGACTAAATGAGTCCCACTTTTGAGGTGGCCTCTGATTTATATCCCATATCTCTTTCTTGCTACATTGTGAAGCTATAAGAAAGCACTTTAATACATTCTTTTTATTTAACATTATATTCTTGGAAAAAATTTATGTGACTCGATAAATAATGTCAATTATATTTCTTATTTTATGACTTTAATTTATTATTTAATACTTACATTAATCTTTAGTAGTAAATCTTTTTTTTTTTTGGTAGAGTAAATTTAAATTTACATACAAATACATATTAATATTCATTTAAATTTTATTGTTTTAAAATGATTTATGAAGCAAATTTATTCTAAATAATAATAAAAATAATAAAATTATGACTACATATTTGTAGTACTAAATTTGAAATAGTTAATTTTTAATTTATTAATAATTTTTTCTAATATGTTTTATTAATATAAAACATCACATGTTTAATAAATTTAATAAATATTTTATAATTCATGAATACATTATTTATGAGTATTGTTTAAGTTTTAAATTTTTTTACTTTAAAATAATTTTAATGAAAAATGAGTAAATATTAATTAAAAATAAGAGTATTTTTAATAATTATTTAAATTGAAAATAACCCATAATGATGTGTTTAAAATATTAATTAAATATAGAATTTGAGAGATAAATTATTATATATATTTATCAATTCACATGTATCATATTAATATGTATTTGAATTTTTTTATTTCAAAATATTTTAAAAACTAAATTTATTAATAAAACTTTTAGGCATTAAATTTTGCGATAAATAGTCTTTTGTTTGTTGATTGGTTTTTCTTATATATTTGACTAATATGGAAGTCATATATTTAATAAATATAAATGAAACTTAATGAATATAAAAGAATTTATAATTAATGAAAATAAAATTAATAGTATCTTTCAATTAATTGAGTTAATTATGTATACACTACATTTAATAATATACCTTTTAAAGACAAATGTAGACATATATTATATATTTTTAAAGTTCAATTTTCATGCTCTCTCGATGTAAATATTTTTATATTATTAATCAATTAGACATTACCATAGATATAACTTTTGAAATAATAATCTTACCACATATAACAAATTATTATTGGATGATAGTTTAAAAAAAAAAAACTTATACATTGTCACTACATTTTTATTAAATTTATGTTTTAAATAATACAACTAAGATTTGTAAATTAAATATTTTTCAATTCCATTGTTTTATTTATAATTATATATCATGACTTAATTCATTTAATGTATAAGATATTTTATAAGTTGCATAATAATATATGCACTTTAAATTTTACATCTATTTTTTTAGTAAATAAAATCTAATTTATTATAATTAAATACATAAAATTAAAAATGCAATGAGAAAAGATTGTTTAGATTAAATTATTAACATATAATAAATTCTAAATAATTTTAAATTTATATTAATAAGCATTTAAAATTGTTTGACATGTGATTTTGACATATTTTATAGATTTTTTGACTTATAATTTAATTTGTTATAGAGTTAAAATACATATTTCCAAATTGCATTATTTTGTATTTTTTTAGTTACGTATATTTATAATGGTATAAGACACTTGCATCATTTACAAACTCATATGCGTAAACCATTAAATATATGAGTAAATAGTCCATGCACTGACAGTGTAAAGAATTTTTACACTATTATCCAATCACAAATCATCATACATAATTAGTTTGTTGACTTTTATAATAATTACTCTAAGTCATATTAATGATAATTTCTAATTAATTGGTAGTGTAAATTTTTTGCATTAACAATGTATATAAATTAAACTCGAAATATATAGGTACTTGAATCACAATATTCAGTTTTATTTGTTGAAACACTTCTCTAAAAAAAATACTATATTTTAGTTTGTTTCACTTCCATTACTTTGTTGTAGAAATTTTTATTCTCTTATGTAATTTAATAAAATATATATGTAATGAATAGCAATCACTCAATAGTATATACTCCCACATAATTAATTGATTATGATAAAAATAATTAATTGTGAGCAATTTTTTTTTATATATAGAAAATATTACTCCCACATATAATTTATTCGTGGATCAATTGGGTCTAATGTCTACTCTATATTATATGGTACACACTAATATAGACAACCTAGATTAAACATAGATCATCACAATGCTGAAATTTTCTTTATTTCTATTTTTTTAACTCAACAATCTATGATGAAGGAAATAATTATATGGATTCATTATTTGCCTTGTGAACTAACATGTATCATCTAGTTATCAACAATATTCTTAAACATGCACACTTTACCATAAATACTGTACAAATTATATCACATATCTAACTGATTCAGTGCTTGATCTATGAGAACGTACACCTAACATCCTTAGTTCTCCTTTGGATCATCCCAGATTAAAAAGCATGCAATCTTCAAAACCAGCACTTGATTCTTATATCCATTCCTCAAAAGCTTTGCATCTATTGCCTTCTTGAGATTCTCCGAAGCCATCACCTTCTTTAGCCACTTAACCCAGCTCCTTTCATTAGTTTTTTAGAAGAATTCATTGGAAGGAAGCTTCCCTATCACCAACACACCAAGTATAATCTCAAAGCTGTATATATCACATTTATCAGTGAACTTGAGTATCTAATGATATATGCTTCCTAGTATCTCAATCAAGGTCGTGTAGATAGCAAGGTCATCAAGGCTTGCCTTAGGCCTCATTGGGAATGTAAGTATCGATGTACATAATAATTATATAATATTATTATGTTTCAATTTTCTAATAATTAATTATTGAGAAAAACAAATAATTGAGAGTACAATCAAAATGTGTACAACTCTGAATTAAACAAACATGCACACGGGCACATGCACATGCACACACATGCACGCACATATGTGGATCAAGCGGGTACAATGTCTATTGTATATTATATACTACACGCTAATATAGACAGCCTAGATTAGACATAGATCATCATAATGCTGAAATTTTCTTTATTTCTTTTAAAAAAAAAAACTCGGTAATCGGTGATGAAGAAAATAATTTTATCGATTCATTATTTGACTTGTGAACCAACATGTATCATCTAGTTATCAACAATATTCTTAAACATGCACACTTTACTATAAATACTGTACAAATTATTTCACATATCTAATTGATTCAATGCTTAATTTGCGACAACATACACCTAACATCCTTATTATCAGGCCTTTCTTTTGGATCATCAGGGGTGCAAAACTAGGCAATCTTCAAAACCAAAAGCGTTTGATCCTCATATCCATTCCCCAAAAGTTTTGCATCAATTACCTCCTTAGTATTCTCCAAAGCCATCACCTTCCTTATCCACTTAACCAAGCTCGTTTCATTAGTTTTTTGGAAGTACTCATTAGAAGGAAGCTTCCCTATCACCAACACACCAAGTATAACCCCAGAGTTGTGTATACCACATTTATTGGTGAACTTGAGTATTTAATGATATATGCTTCCTGGTAACTCAGTCAGGGTCGTGTAGATAACAAGGTCATCAAGGCATTTCCTTTAGGCTTCATTAGGAATGCAAGTATCAATGTACATAATAATTATATAGTTTGTTATGTTTCAATTTTCTAATAATTAATTGGTAAGAGAAATAAATAATTAAGAGTGAAATCAAAAGGTGTACAACTCTAAATTAAAACAAACACACATGCACGCACATGTACATGCATATGCACACGCATGCATATGAACACACACGCACATCCACATTTTTTTATTCTACATGGTTTGTGATATTCAATTAAAGGTCACAATGCATTTTTTTGGTCTGAAATCAGTTGGTTTTCTTTGCTTACATTTGATGCATATAGTGTCAAGCCCAATTTAGTCCACCTAGGGACCATGATTTTCAATTCAAACTCATTTTTGTGTTGAGTGAGACTTCTTTGTAGCGATAAAATAAATTTAATTATCCCAAAGTGACTAAAATAAAAGTAAAAAATAAAACCAATTCTTTTTCTCCCTTTTTTGTCTTTTTATCATTCCATTTCTTTTTATGATTGTTTCAAAATTTACAATAAAATCAATTTCAAAAAAAAAAACATTAAACAAAATGGAAATAAAATCAAATTGACATTCTTTTTCTCTCTTATTTTTCTTTAGTTTTTCAAAATTAAAAATATTTAATTTTTATCTAAGATAAACAATGTCATAAGATAAATTGAATAAATTAACCATTCAGAATGAAATATTATTATAATGTCATTAACATCAAGAGATTAAATAGTGAATCTATTGACAATTAAGCATTGATAAATAATTTTATAGCTTAAAAAGCTAAAACATTAATATAGAGATTGATAATTAATATTTATTATATTAAGTTTTTTTAAAAAAATTGCCTTAGGCTCCAAATTCCCCAACATGCCTTGAACTTAGCCCTGTAAATCTTTCCATAACTACTATTTTTAATGATTTCCAACGAAGCTGACCCTCTTCTTTCTCCAAGAAAGCCAAATCCTCTGCATTTTTAATCAAGGGACTATAATAAATTGTCATTCTAATTCTCTTCTTTCCTCTTCCCTTGGTCAAAGCCAAAGCCGGTTTAAATAGCAAAGAAAATATGAACCCTGATATAGTCCCAATCAATGTGCTTGCCACAAACACTACAAGAAAATATAAATTTAGTGTTAAAGATAAAGAGACAGCCATATGGCCATCGCACATAGAGTCAACCAAGCAGTCTCTAGGTTGACACTATATTATATAAATTATTATTTTTTTTTCAAAAGAAAATGTTTGTGAGTGTCTTTATAAAAAAATAATTTTTATTGTTAGTGTCTGCCCCAACCATCACTACATAGTTTTAATTTTTTTTATAATATATCTTGTTGTAGTGTCGGCTAAAGCCATCACTTTTTATTTTTATTTTTTAAAAAAAATATATAGTGCTAGCGTTGGCCAAGGACGACTCTAGATAATAATAATAATTAAAAAAATTAAATTTGTATTCTAAAAATTGCTAAGCCCTAAAACACGAAATTGGTGTCCTTCTTCCCTCCTTTGCATATCTGAAGTTCCCTAGCCTAAAACTTGAATGTCACCACTTCACTAGACCATCATTTGCCGTACTCCGTCGCCACTCCACCAGACCAACAGTCGCCGCACTTTGCGAAGGTATGCTGTAATCATCTTTTGATTTGAAAAACAAAGATAAGAATGATAATTTGCTTTGTATCTTTTGATTTCATTTATAGAGGTTCATGTGGAATCGCGTTTCTAACTGCAAAGCAAGCCATTGTTTCTTCCCTTTCCCGTTAGGTTCCAAGTTTCAACATTTGTTCTTTCATTTTTAATACCCTCTCTACTCTTTTTCTTTCTGTTTCTCAATAGCCATCCCAACAAAACTCATTTGTTGTTCACTTTGAAATCATAATGCTACTCAACACACATATATAGATGATTTCAAGTCTACATTATTCCTTTTTGTTTTTTATTTTCGTTTCTATTTATTGTGGACCGAATCTAGAATCCATTTCCAACTAAGGTGAAGAATAATAGAACATTGGCTCAATTGCTGGTTTGTCCACATATTGAACTATTAGGTTGTAACACTATTTGGCACCCATCGTCTTGTTGCCCCACGTCCCGAGCTTGGCATAAGCAGTTTACATGGTAAAACGTTAACGCCACATCTCTTTCTAAGTTTTGGATTAGCATTTCTTCTCTCAATCTCCATCTCAATACTTTTCATCTCTATTGAAATATTATACTCACATTTAATTAAATTTGTTTCCCTTTATTTTGGCCCAAAAAATTATGTCACTAATTATTGTTCACTCTTCTCATATAACTCTGGACTATGTACTGTGCTTACCATAAAGAGGGATTGATTTCCACACATATTTCCATATAGTATAGCTGCGCATAGTTGCAAAGCTTAGACACTTCTTGTTACAACATTACTTGTCTGTTTTTTTTTCTACTATTCAACCATATTTAGAATCCTTTTTTCTTCAACTTTTCACCATTCTTATCATAGTTCTAGATTTAGTGCAATCTAATGAGGATGAAGTGCATGCTTGCATATAAAGGAATATAACATAAGTTTGCCAAATCATAAGTTTCTAACGTTTAATTTTATGAAGTTCAGATAATGAATGTCCTGTGGGCCTGTTGGCCCTATTTTATGAAAAATATGTAGTATTATGTTGCATTATCACTGGATTAGTGTACTATGATTTGTATTGTAATCATTGCCTCTTGAGACAAAGTTGATGGTTGTAAACTGGTAGTATATTTTTTAAATTGGAAGGGAATGGGTGGTTTGGATTGGTTGTGAGTTATCCTTTATGATATTCTAAATAGGAATGTTTGTTGTTCTAGGTTTTCTTTTTCCTACTCTTTGCACATTGTATCTAATTCCTGTCATGTTTTACCTTTACAATGAAGGCTTTGGATGATATTCGATTTAATAGTCTGGCAGACGAGCAATCTTGATGCTCAGCCAAAGTTGTTCATCCACATTTTCCCTGACAAGGTAAACAATACATTGTCTATCATTGACATTGGTATTAGCATGACTAAGGCTGGTAAGTTAAGCTGGTTTTAGTCTTAGTGAGATTCTTGTCTGTGAATGATAATCTATTTTCTTTAATGCTTGTGCATTTTTATGTTCCAGGTTTGGTGAACAACAGTGGGAATTGAATTTAGCTTTTTTTATCGTTTAATTTGACTCTTTGATGTATGTTAAATTCATATGTATGGTATTTTGAATGTCCCTACATTACAAGGGTATGATAGTAGAACTTTAGATAGTAGTTATTTTGATGCTAGAGTTCTACTTATTAGATTATGATATTTTGATTATGCCTTTAGACTCCTTATATATGTACAAATATTAATGATATTTGTGATCTCTTATGTTCATGAATCAAATGCTTTATTAAGACTTTAGTTGGATAGTTGATGTACTTATATTGATATTTATCTTGATTAATGAAAATTGCATTGCCACTTGAATAGTTAATTACTAGTAAAATATAGGTGAAAAAAGATTTCTATAAACAAAATTAGAGTCGACTTGGCCGACTCTAAATGAAAAAAAATATATTAAAAAAATAACAACAGTCGGCTAAATCAACTCTACAAGAAAAAATATTAAAATAATTAATGATAGAGTTGGCTAGCCAACTCTAAATATAACAAAGATTAAAATAATTAATCGTAGAGTTAGCTAAGCTAATTCCAAATGAAAAAAAATTTAAAAAAGTTAATGATAAAGTCGGCTAAACCGACGCTAAGTGAAATGAAATTAAAAAAAAAATAAACAACATAAAGTCGGCTTAACCGATGCTAAGTTTATCGAAATTAATTTTAAAAAAATAAAATAGCTAGTTGTAATTTTTGTTTGTGACGGTTTAAGTGTCGATTAAGCTAACTCTAAATAGTATCAACCTTAATTAATTGAAGCAAGCGTGTTAATGTCAAATGTTTTAGAATCGGTGTGTGTATCCGACGCTATGACAATAATAGAGTCAGCTTTTACATATTAAAGTCGCTTTTGGTCAACTCTAAACTGGCTGTTCTGTTGTATCTTGGGAATCCACCCTGCTAGTTTTCTCTTACCTTGACTTATGCCTGTGGTGGTTAGGTGAAGGACCAAAGGCTGCAGCAGAAGCATGAGAACTTATGGAGTTTCTCTCACAAAATAAGCCTTCTGTATTTCAAGTTTCAGTTGCCTCAAGTTGATTGTTGGCTCCGAGGTTCTTTCGGAGAGTTAAGAGAGCATCGAGGTCTGAAGGGTGACGATCATGTATGGCGGGGATGGAGATGAAGAGGGAAAAGAGTGAAAAGGGAACGAGGTGGGTTTTCCAACCATTGCCGCACTCTGGGGATCTCTCACTCACGTTCACGTTTCGTGTTTCTATCAGAGGGCCCCCCGTCGCATTGACCTCTGCCTCGCTTCGTTTACTCTTACAGTGGCAAACCGTGTGGAATACTTTGCATTCCGTCTTTTTCTTGGAATTGTCCCTTACAGTGGCAAACCGTATGGAATACTTTGCATTCTGTCTTATTCTTTGAATTATCTTCCACGTGCTTGTTGTGCAGTGTTTCTTTTGACAATGGGATATAACCCAATATATAAAAACCTTTGATATTTTTAGTGTCAATAACTATTTGAAGAAATTTCTTGGTTAAGCATAATACATATAGCTAAATTTTGGGTGACGCAATTCTGTATCGGATTTGGTAAAGCTCTGCAGCTTCCTGCAGCCTCTTTATCTCTCAACTTTCTCTTCATTTTTTCATCATTTGATTTTCGATCTCCATTTTCTGTGCTTCTTGTTTAATTTCTGGGCTATAGAGGCAGCAAGGATCTAATTTGAGTAAAATGAGGGATGCTTTAGAATGAAAAATTCTTTAAACTTCAACACTAATTATTACATTTATGTGTAGTTTTTTACCCTATCATACAATCACATACCGTTATATGTATGATACGTTTATTAACTTTGATAATAATTATCTTAAAAGTTACACTAAAATGATTTTCAATTAATTGACATTATAAAATCTTTTACACTAACGATGCATATTCATTAAACTTTATTTTTAATTTCTAATAAAATTATACAAATTTATCTAATGCGCTTCTATATGAATGTAACAAAAATATTCTTTTATCTTTTCTTTTAATTAAATTTGATATTGTTAAAGTGATTCACATATAATCATCAAAATTGTTATGGATCATATTTTTTAAAAAATGAAAAATAAAACAGATAGCTTAAATAAATAGAAAATAAGGAATATATTAACAATTTTCAATTTATAATAAATTATATTAGTGTATTTAAAATAAAATTAAAATATAGAAATTGAGAGATAAATTGTGTGTGTGTGTGTGTGTTTATTCGTTTAAATTTTATTTCTGTTAAAATGTTTTATGAAGTAAATTTATTCTATATATAATAAAAATAATAAAATTATTACTACATATTTAATAGTACTAAAATTTAAATAGTTAATTTTTATTTATTAATAACTTTTTCTAATATATTTATTAGTATAAAAAAATCATATGTTTAATAAAGATACGATTTCAAAAATTATACCTGAAATAATTTTTAATTACTTGATATTGTAAAAATCTTTAACCTGAAAATGCATCAAAATTATGTTGAAAAGAAATGAATTTATATTTAACAATAATGTATCATGTATAAAGTTGTTATTATAACAGTTAAGATAACACACCGAAAAATTAAGAACCACACGCACCTCATCTAGATTTTTGAATTCATGTGTTCATGAATTTACTTCATTCAAAGATACAACTGATTGATACTATTTACTATGTTTTCGATTAGATACCTTTGACTAACCATGTCCTATTTTTAAGCCAATTATTTTTAATGACTTGTCAAAGACTTCAAAGTTAAATTCTTTATTAATTAAGTTTGTTTGATATTTGTTTTATCTTAAATTTAAAGAAAAATAATTATTTTTGTCTTTTTAAAAATTTCTAAAAATGTTTGCAAAAAATATCTACTAATATTTGGAATTTACTGTATCTTACATAAACAAAATTAAATAGAAGGAAATACATATAAAATGAAACGTGTATAATTAAATAATAAAAATGAATTTCTAATATCATACTATTTTATTTATTTATTTATTATATATTTCAAAAATATATGTAAATATTGTAAATTACTCTTT
Source organism: Spatholobus suberectus (assembly GCA_004329165.1). Lineage (NCBI taxonomy): Eukaryota > Viridiplantae > Streptophyta > Magnoliopsida > Fabales > Fabaceae > Spatholobus > Spatholobus suberectus. The sequence continues at coordinate 65,092,503 of CM014729.1, forward strand.
TTATTTCAAAATAAGCGACATTTTAACACAAAATAAATATTTCATATTAAGTACATTTAAGGTTTTAACGAAACATTAAAATTTTTATTTCAATTTTGTCTTTAAACAGGTGGTGGTTTTTTAGTACTACATACATCACTTTTTCAAAAATTAGTAAGGATAATTTAAAAAATTATTCTACTCATTAAGTTATTTATTATTTTTCTTAATCATTGTAAAAAAAAATTAAATGTCACTTATTTTGAAATGGAAAGAATAGTTTTTCAATCTTACCATTTTATTTATCATCTATAAAATAACGTTACTTAAATTATTTAATATATATAAGAGATTCTTTAAGTTGAATAATATTTATAGTTTTTTTTTTTCATTCAGTTATATGCAGTAAATAAATTTTAAATTACTACAAATAAATACATAAATAAAGCAAAATGAATAAAGAATATTTATATTAAAATCCTAACATAATACAAAATTTTAAATAATTTTAAAATTATAATAATATACATTTAAATTTTTTATTTTAAAATATGATTTATAAATGATTAATAATTAAAGATAACAATATAATTGACAAATATTTCAGTTTATGATAATTCATATTATTTAAAATAGCTATAAAGCATAGAAATTGAGAGATAAATTATTTATACATACATCCATACATACTAATACTAATATTCAACCAAATTTTATTATTCTAAAATGTTTTATGAAGTAAATTTATTCCAAATAATAATAAGAATAATAAAGTTATCACTTTATATTTTTTAGAACTAAGTTTTGTAATAGTTATTTTTTATTTGTTAATATTTTTTCTTATATATTTTATTAATATAAAAAGCATATGTTTGATAAATATATAATAAATTTATTAAATCTAGTAAACATTTTATAATTCATCAATATATTATTTATGAATATTATTGAAGTTTCAAATTTTATTGCTTAAAACATAAGTTTAAGGAACACTAAGTAAATATTAATTAAAAATAAGAGTAATAAATATTGAATTTGAAAATAACTTATAATAATGCATTTAATAATGGAAAATAATAAAATTTTAGGCATTAAATTTTGCAACAATTATTCTTTTGTTAGGTAATAATTTTTTCTTATATATTTCATTAATACGGAAGTCATGTATTTAATAATATAAATGAAATTAAATAAATTAAAAAATATTTTATAATTATTGATATAAAACTTAATAGTATATTTTAAATAAGTTAATTATACATTACATTTAAAAATTTAGCATTTAATAATACTAATTTGTAGTCTATTTTACTTATATTTATAGACATAGACATATAAATAGATATAGATATAGATTGATTTTATTTTTTTTGAAGATATAGATATAGAATTATATTGTATATTTTTAGAGTTTAATTTTCATACATTGTTAGTGAAAAGGCTTTTATATTGTCAATCAATTAGAAATTACTTGAGATATAATTTTTAAACTAATTATTACCAAAACCAACAACTTTACTGTATATAACAATTTATTATTGGATGATATGTATAAAAATTTTATATTATCAATACATTTTAAATAAATTAATATTTTTAACAATACATGTAAAATTTAATTAAATATTTTTCAATTTCATTGCTTTGTTTATATATACAATAACACGACTTAATTTATTGAACATATTAGATATTTTATAAGGTACATGATATATATAGTTTTAGTCTTACATATAATTTTTCGTAGTAAATAAAATTCAATTTATTATAATTAAATGCATTAAATTAAAATTGCAATAAATAAAAATGTTTAGATTAATTTATTAACATATAATAAGTTTTTAAATAATTTTAAAATTATATTAAGATGCATTTAAATTTCATTAATATATATATATATATATATATGGGGAGGGATCAAATGATACCAGTGTAACTTATACTAACTATTACATCATTTAATAACTTGATATAAAATGTGATTTTTATTGATCCAACTATTAAATTATAATTTCATATTACCAAGATTGTTTGTGTTAAAATTGAAAAACAATAAGAAGGTAATCAAATGACTCATGATTCACTATATTTTGAAAAGTATATATTACGTCTATTTTGATCTATATGAATAATATATCAAATAATTTTGAATTAATATAAAATTTTGTACATATGATCTATGTTAAAAGAACTTTCAATCCAACAATGAGTTTTATACCAGGTATCAAAGTTAGGTCAAATTACACCTTCAATAACTTTTTGTAGAATGCAAATTTAATTAATCTAACCATTGAATTTGATATTCTTATTAATTAGATTAAATATACAAAATTTCATACAATTCTATTTAATAGTTCATTACATCACTTTATTTCAACGTACAATATGATATTAAAATATATATAAATATTCAATATCAGATAACATATTTAGAAAAGTCTAAATGATGTAAAATTTGATATACATGATCATGAAGATAATATGACATAATTCAAAGATTGGATTGGTTAAATTTATATTCTACAAAAAGTTACTGAAGGTGTAATTTGACTAACTTTGACACCTTGTGTCAAGAGATCCTAACCCCATATATATATATATATATAGTATGTGTGTGGGAGGGGAGGGGATTTGTTAACGTACACCCACTTATTTTTTAATTAGAATATGTTAGTAAAATATACCATTGGTATATTTTATGATAATCCTAATTATAACTTGCTAACGTACTTCAACTAAAAAATAAGTAGGTGTACATTAGTAAAACCCACAAGTATTTATTAACATAAACTCACTTATTTTTAGTTGGAATACGTTTGTAAATTACATCGTGAGTGTATTTTAAGATAATCCTTAGTTATAACTTACTAACATATTCTAACTAAAAATCAAGTAGGTATATGTTAGTATATTTATATATGTATATGGAACGCATCATACGAGAATGGTTTTGCGTGGTGATGGTGGTGGTGATGATAGCGATGGTAGTGGTGATGGTGATGGCAACGATAACAATGGTGATGGCAGCGATAGTGGTGATGGTGGCAATAATGATGGTGGTGTACCCTTTAAGTGAACTTTTTAAGAGTCTTTTAATCTTAACATTCTATTTTAATTTAAGGTTTGCGATTGATCATTCTCATTCTTACTTAAAGAAGTCATTCTCATATGATATGTCCCTTATATATATATATGATCATTCTTATATGATTGTATGACCAAATTTATAGTTCTCATATTCTTAAAATGAGACTCATTTGATACGCCCCTTATATATAGAATCTTCAATTTATATATATTATATTAATATGCATTTCAATTTTGTTATTTTAAAATGTTTTATATAACTAAATTTATTCTTAATAATGAAAATAAAAAAAATTACTATGTATTTTTAAATATTAAAATTTTAATAATTACTTTGTGTTTAATAATAACTTTTTCCGACACATTTTATTCGTTTGAAAAGTTATATATTTAATAAATCTATTTTACATTTAATGAATCAAATAAATATTTTATAATTAATAAATATAACATTTAATATCAATGTGCATTGAATTTTACTTTTATGATATAGATATAAATAAATATAGATGTGTCCGGTAACATTTCTCAAATGTCTAATTATTTCTGTAAAAGAGAAGAATTTAATTAAAATGCACAGAATGTAAATTAATAATTACATATTTACATATAGTAAGTTTGTTTACAAATAATTATTTTAAGAGTTTAATTTTTATACATTATTAATGTTAAGATTTGTACACTGACAACCAATAAAAAATATCTTATGTATAATATTTAAAGTAATTATTATAAAACCAATAAATTTATCATACATAGCAATATGTAATTGAATAATAGTGTAAAAAAATATTTACATTATTAGTGTACATAAATTAAATTTTACTTTAAAAGTCATATAAATAACTATTTCTGATTAGTTCACAGTAATGTATGAAAATTATACTAATAAATAAATAAATTTATATTTAACATTAATGTATGCAGTGTATAACAGATAACACGCTAAAAACTACGTAGTTAACTAGAGGAGGTAAGAGCGGTTAACCACACACACCCCTCATAGTCATAGCATTTTGCGAGACTGAAAGAAGTGACCAGTACATTAGGTAAAAGGCAAACGTAAGAAAATCGACAAACGAGCAATGCATCGCACGTAGGAAACACAGCCATTACAGTAGAATTTCTCATAAATTAATAATAAGAGAAGTTACCGATCTGAGTCCAATCAAAAAGGGGGATCTTGCGAATTTGGCTGGAAATAAACCTACGAGGTTAGCACAATGCGGTCTTCTTCCCACACGGCAATGTCTTCGCGCACAATCGTTGTTCTGATGCTTCTTTTGCCCCTGATGATGACAAGTGTCCTTGCCTCACCCTGCACCATAGAGCACTGCCTAAGGCTGCAACTAAATCCCCCTTCTCCAATGTCTACTATATATAGAAAATATTACTTCTCACATATCGCGCGGCTCCAATGTCCACTATACATAGTACACACTAATACAGACAGACTAGATTATCATTGCAGTGCTGAATTTTTTCTTTTTTATTTTGGAAACTCAACAATCTGTGATTAAGGAAACAATTATATCAGTTAGTTCATTGTTTGCCTTCGAACCAACATGTATCATCTAGTTATCAACGATATTACACTTTACCACAAATACTGTACAAATTATTTCACATATCTAACTGATTCAGTGCTTGATCTGTGACAATATACACCTAACATCCCTACTATCAGGCCTCTCTTGTGGATCATCCCTGGTGCAAAAACAGGCAATCTTCAAAACCATGAGCATTTGATCCTCAAATCCATTCCCCAAAAGCTTTGCATCAATTGCCTCCTTCGGATTCTCCAAAGTCATCACCTTCCTCATCCACTTGACCAAGGTCATTTCATTAGTTTTTTGGAAAAACTCATTGGAAGGAAGCTTTCCTATCACCAACACACCAAGTATAACCCCAAAGCTGTAAATATCACACTTATCAGTGAACTTGAGTATCTGATGATACTCAGGAGCTATGTACCCCACAGTGCCAACCACAAGGGAAGTTGTGATGTGAGTCACATAATCCGGCATTACTTTTGCAAGCCCAAAACCAGCGATGCGAGTCTCCATATCATCATCGAGAAGAATGTTGGCAGGGTGGAGGTCCCTATGAAATATGCGTGGATTGTGACTCATGTGAAGGTATTCAAGGCCAGAAGCTACACCAAGCGCAATCTTGTGCCTTGACAACCAATCCAATTCCCTCTCACCCGTTTCAACCTTAGTCAGCATATCTTGCAAGCTCCCATTCTTCATGAACTCTTACACAAGGTAGTGGCAATCTGGCCTAGACACGTGAGCCAGCAGAGGCAGAAGGTTGCGGTGTCTAAAATGCAAATTGACAACATTGTTAATCCTCCATTGACGTTGCCTCATTTTCTTACGCAGAGGCTTACAATCTTCTTCTGCCAATTCAGTATCCTTGGGAGGCCAAACAATCTTCCTTATGGCAATCATCTTGCCATTGCTTCCAGTTCCTGGTAGCTCGGCCTTGTAAATATTTCCATAATTACTACTTTTAATGATTTCCAACGAAGCCAGCCCCTCTTCTTTCTCTAAGAAAGCCAAATCCTCTGCATTTTTAATCAAGGGACTGTAAATTGTCATTCTAATCCTTCCTCTTCCCTTGATCAAAGCCAAAGCCAGTTTTAACAGCAAAGAAAATATGAACCCTGATATGGTCCCAGCCAGTGTGCCTGCCACAAACCTGAGAATCCACCGTGCTGGTTTTCTCTTACTTGACTTGTGCTTGTGGTGGTTAGGTGAAGGACCAGGAGCATCACCGGTTCTTGCTTCAGTTGTTGGAGTCTCAGCTAAGATGGAACGTTTGGGGACAATGGTATCTGATGCAGCCCCTTGCAGAGGTTCCAAATCACAAACCTCTTCCTGACCGTTGATTCTAAGGTTCTTTCGGAGAGTTAAGAGAGCCTTCAGGTCTGAAGGGTGATGATCATGTTTGGCGTGGATGGAGATGAAGAGGGAAAAGAGAACAAGGTGGGTTTTTCCGACCATTGCCGCACTCTGGGGATCTCTCACTCACGTTTCCGTTTCGTGTTTCTATCAGATGCCCCCCTTCGCATTGACCTCTGCCTCATTTCGTTCACTCTTACAGTGGCAAACCGTGTTGAATACTTGGCATTCCGTCTTTTTCTTTGAATTTTCTTCCACATAGAAAATATTGGGTGACGCAATTGTGTATCGATTTTTCTTTTCTAGACCGCAGCTGTTTAAGCTAGAATAATTTTATGGCAATTAATCCACACACTCAATGGAATTATGTCGGATTTGATAAATAGAGATGCAACGCTAGTAAAATGTGGATGTTCTAAGAATGGGAAATTCTTCAAACTTGACACCAATTGTTACGTTCATGTATAATTTTTAATTTCTAACGTAATCACACAAATTTTGTCCGATGCTTATATATGAATGTAATAAAAAAATTATTCTATCTTTTGTTTTAATTAGGTTTAATTAATCATTTAATCCCTATACCTATATTAAGTTTTTATTTTAATCTCTATACTTAAAAGTTTTATGTTTTAGTCCTTTACAAGCAATTTTTTATATTTTAGTTTCTATTGTTAGTTTTCTAACATTATAAGATGGTCGCAAAATAGATGTACATAGACTAAAACATAATAATAATAATAATATATAAAACAGTTTTATAATGTCATCAAATCATAACCCACCATATATGATAAGTTTGTTAACTTTAATAATAACGACCTTAAAAGTCACACTAAAGTTTGATTTTTGATTAGTTAACTAGTATAAAAGTTTTTATATTGACAGTGCATAGTAATTAAACTAAAAAAAAAATTACTTGTATAAAGACTAAAACATAGAGTTTTTAGATATAAAAACTAAAACAAAAAGTTAACACAGTTATAGGGACCAAACAATTAATTAAACTTTTTGATATTGTTAAAGTGGTTCACATATAATCATCAAATTTATTATGGACCATATTTTCAAAAGTTGAAAAATAAAACAGATGGCTTAAATAAATAGAAAACAAGAATAAATTTAATTATTTCAATTTATAATGAATTCTAATAATTTATTTAAAATAACAATAAAATATAGAAATTGATAGATCAATTGTTTGTGTATTCATTTAAATTTTATTTTTTTAAATGTTTTATGAAGTAAATTTATTATAAATAATAAAAAATACTATATATTTTTTAGTAATAAATTGGAAATTGTTAAACTAATTTATTAAAAACTTTTTCTAATATATTTTATTAATATAAAAATCATATGTTTAGAAAACAAATGATTTTAAAAATTATACCTAAAATATCTTTTTTAATTAATTGATATTGTAAAAACCAATACATCAAAATTATGCTCAAAATAAATGAATTTATATTTAACAATGTACACAATTGTTATTATAACTATTATAACTATTGCCGGTTAGCCACACACACCTCATCTGGCATTTTGATGTGTTCATGAATTTACTACATTCAAAGATATAAAATACCGACTTCAATATATATATATAGTCTCATGTGAATGATACTATTTACTTATCTTTTCGATTAGACACTTACGATTAATATCCTTTTCTTTAACTAATTATTTTCTTAATGACCTATCAAAGACTTCAAAGTTAATCTTTTTTATTAATTGAGTAAGTTGGTTTGATATTTGTTTTAGCTTAAATTTTAAAAATAATCGTTTTCACCTTTTAAAAACAAGTTTTCTAAAAATGTTAGCAAAAAGGTGATTATTACTTCAAACAAAACTTAACTAAACACACATATGCTTATTTAATAATATCATCTCCAAAAATATCTTATGATATTTGGAATTTACTAAAAATAGTTTATCTTACATAAACAAAATTAAGTAGAAAGAAATACATATAAAATGAAACATGTATAATTAAATAATAAAAATGAATTTTTAATATCATACTATTTTAATTGATATGAATAATTTTAAAACTTATAAATCGATACACAACTTAATAGTAATGAATTTATATAAATGTAATAATTGTACATTTAAAATTATTTATATTAAACTTAAATGTAATGAAACTCTAATATCATACTATTTAATTATAAATTTCTAATTATTTATATTAATTCATTTTAAATAATTTTAAAATTATAATAGTATACATTTAAATTTTTAATTTTAAAGTGTGCTTTATAAATAATTAATAATTAATAATAAGAATATACTTAATAAATATTTCAATTTATAATAATTCATAATAATTTATTTTAAAATAACAATAAAACATTATAAATAATTAATATTTAAAAATAAGAATATATTCCATAAATATTTCAATATATAATAATTCATAATAATTTAATTAAAAAACAATAAAACATAGAAATTGAGAGATAAAAATTGTATACATACATACATACACACACATACACCTACATATATACATGCATACATACATATGTACATACGTACATATACATACATACATACATATATATATATATATATATATATATATATATATATATATATATATATATGATAAGATTAAAATTCATTTATATTTTATTATTTTAAAATGTTTTATGAGGTAAATTTATTCTAAATAATAATAAGAATAATAAAATTAGTACTATATATTTTTTAGTACTAAATTTTGTAATAGTTACTTTTTATTTATTAATAATTTTTTCTTATATATTTTAATAATATAAAAATCATATGTTTAATAAATATATAATAAATCTAATAAATATTTTATAATTCATCAATTTGTTATTTATGAATATTTTTTAAGTTTTAAATTTTATTGCTTAAAAAAAGTTTAATGAATAATAAGTAAATATTATTTAAAAATAAGAGTTTTTTTATAAATATTGAAATTGAAAATAGATTATATTAATGTATTTAAAAATGGAAAATAATAAAATTTTTATGCATTAAATTTTTCAATAATTATTCTTTTGTTTGGTAATAATTTTTTCTTATATTATTGATTAATACAGAGTCATGTATTTAATAAATATAAATGAAAATAAATAAATATAATAAAATTATAATTAATTGATATAAAACTTAATAGTATCTTTCAATTAAGTTAGTTATACATTACATTTAATAATAATGTATAGTCTCTTTCACTTATATTTGTAGACATAGATATACATATAGATCACATATTTTTTAGTTTAATTTTCATATATTGTTAGTATAAATATTTTTATATTGTCAATTAATTTGAAATTACTTTAAATATAAGTATAAAGATTTTATATTATCAATCAATTAGAATACACTAATGTAACATCCAATAATTACATATTCACATATGGTAAGGTTGTTACTTTCATCATAATTATTTAATGGTTTAATTTTTGTATATGATCAGTGTTAAAAATTTTACTTTGTCAAGTGTCAACCAATAAAAATTTATCGTAAATATGACTTTTAAGGTATTTATTATAAAGTCAACAAACTATTATGTATAATAATATATGATTGAATGACAGTATAAAAAATCTTTACATGGTTAGTATAATTCTTACTTTAAAAATCCTATCAATGATTAAAAATTTCTAGACTAAAAATGTATGAAAATGAAACTAAAAAAATATAAATTTATATTTAACATGAATGTATACAGTGTATAGCAGTTAAGATCACACACAAAAAACTAATTAACAGCTAATTAGAGGAGGTAGGAGCGGTTAACCAGACACACCTCAAGTAGCATTTTGAGTGACCGATAGATTGGGGAAAAAGCAAACGTAAGAAATCGACAAACGTGCAATGCATCACACGTAAGAAACACTTAACTCGCCATAATGGAATAAATTAATAATAAGAGAAGTTACCGATCACGAGTCCATTCAAAAAGGGGGATCTTGTGAATTTGGTTGGAAAGAAACCTACGAGGTTAGCACAATGCGGTCTTCTTCCCACACCGCAATGTCTTCGCGCACAATCGTTGTTCTGATGTTTCTTTTGCCCCTGACGATGACAAGTGTCCTTGCCAGACCCAGCACCCTAGAGCACTGTCTCAGGCTTCAACTGAATCCGCCTTCTCCTCCACCACCCGCGGGTTCAGGGTTTCGTAAGGCCATGGATCTGAGTCGCATCGTGTGCAAGGACATGCTTCGTGCCATAAGCTATTCCCTGATCTCAACAGGGAAATTGCCTTTGGATTACTTGGGTACCCTTTGTCACATCCTTGGTGACAATGAGCAAAAGGTTGAGCGTTACGTCACGCGCTCCTTCAGGCACTACGATTTTCACAAACTCATGGCTGGTCGCTCTTGTGCCACCATCCGAAAGAGGCAACACTCGAAGCCACCCTCGTCTTTGTCTAGACTGTAGAATATGTTACAGATGGATAAAATATTTGGATACAGCTAGCAATTCATCATTCTGGTGAACAGCAATAAATTAATTAATGGGTCTCTGATATTCTTTGATCGATCTTTTCATTCTCATCGGTCAGATTCGATCCTTCAAATCGGATTTGAATTTGAACAAATGAATGGTGACAACTTATAGACATAGTTAATCAGTTATTGTTCTTTTTTTTATGTACAATATTTTTATTTAAGCAAGGCTTTTTTCGTTCCAGTTGTTTAGTCATCCATTGAATGAACCAATTCGATCACGTGCTCTTATAATCTTATCTTTAGCAGTATACGTCCTTAAATTTTACTTTTCCAGCGTGGTGAATTGTGAGATTTTCGTATCCACATTAAGACATACTCAATGATCCCTATATCTGTGCCTAAATACAAGATAGTGAACATACGCATTTTTCTAATCCTCTTCTAATTTGTATCGTTTTACTTCCTCTGATCTTTTGTTTCTTTTCTCGATATTTTTGGTCAGGTACTTCCTGTGATTTTTTTTTTTTGTTTTTCTTTTTTTGGGGTAAGGTATTTCATGTGATCTGAATTCTGAAATGTGTGCTCTGTGCCTGGGGCTACATCTTGATGTAACCAAAGATTTACGGGAGAGGCATGTAGTCTTGTACATATGTAGTCTCTTTTTGGTCCATTGTATAAATGTAGGCTTACAGCTTGGAAGAAAGAGAAGCCCATGGCCCACGAGGCCAAAGTTGAGAGATAAAGGACCAGATTCTGTGTTTCTTCGTAATGGGTTTCACGTGCGACATGACTAGGCAATTTTTCGGTCGTAGTGTGGTTTCTTTCACACACAGGAATAAGGTGATATTGTTTCTAAGAGGGCAATTTCTATGGTAAACCTATGATACATATGGTTCACCGTTGAACCAACCACTTTATAATATTATTGAATATGGTCCATTGATGAGGCATAGATTTTGGACCGTTGGATTTATTTTAAAAAAAATGAATGGTACAAATGATAATGTACAACCTGAATATCCAATTACTAAAAATTAGAAATTAAAAAAAATAATAATGAATAGACGTTTTTAACCCTTCTTTTCCAAACCAGTACTTCCAAACCCCAATCTCAAAACAACTCTCTTCCCTCACTATCATCACCTTCGCTTCACCATCCACAGTCACTTGAAATTCACTTGAGAAAAGGAAAGAACCATCAGAGGCAACGACCAATTTGTCGGTGGTGCAAGGGGCATCGACAATGGATCCATGGCAGAACAAATGGTGGGTGGTGTGCATGTCTAGTCTAATAATCGATGTTGGCATATTCGACAGTGAGGATGGTGGCTTGGTTGAGGGAGCGCGAGGTAAACATTTGGCTGCAATGGAGGTGTGTGTGGTGTGGATGCAGTAGAGGTGAGAGGGTTGAAGGCACACAGTTTGTGGTCCGTAAATGGTGACCTACAAGGTTGATGATGGTGGCTTGGGTCATAGGGGTTCAGTGCCTTGGGTACTAATGTTATGGTTCTGATTTTGGGTTCCTCTTCTTCATTTTTATTTTTTTTTTGGTATGGAATGAACCATTAGAGTATTGATTCTATGGTTCTGATTTAGGGTTCCTCTTCTTCTTCTTTTTTTGGGTATGGAATGAACCACTGGAGTATTGATTCTATGGTTCTGATTTAGGGTTTCTCTTCTTCTTCTTTTTGGATATGGAATGAACCACTAGGAATCTATGTACTCTTATTTGTATCTTGTTTTAGATTGAGATGGAAACCTATCTGTATGCTTTGTGTGTGTTTTTTTGCTTTAGAGAATTTTGGTTAGGGGCCAATCTCTTTGTTGTGAATGATTCAAACAATATCAAATTAAGTTCAAACAATTAGTTATAACAAATTATAAGCAATTTCCCCTTTGCTAATTCTGCTTATTGGTCTTGTTTTATCTTTCTGCTTTTCCTTGCTACTAGGCTCTCACACTTTTGGTTTCCTCTTCTTCCTTCGAAATCCTACTCGCAATATTTTGTTTTTGCTTTTCCCTTCTATCAGGTTTCGTGGATTTTACTGCAAGTTGTTTAAAATATTCCTCTTCTTCTGTAGAATCCGACCGTGTTTGTATTACTAACATCAATGAACTTAGATCATATTCCTCTTCTTCCATCTGATCATGTTTGTTTGACATTGATTTTATGGCAAGTTATAAAAAAAATTGTTGCAAGACATTGATATAAATAAAAAATAGTAAGAAAATGATGACAATTATTCTTAAATATATAACGTTGATTAAAAAAAATAAAGATTTTTTTTTATTTTTAATTTGAATTAATGTAATTCACGTTACTTGTAGAGCATCTTCAACAACTGATTTTGTTTTCATCCTTCAAATTAATATTATTAAAAGGACTAATTGTAAATTTTTAAATAAAAAATATTTATTTTTTAAATAAAAAATATTTTTTATCCTAAACCCTAAAAAAAAAATCTATTGCACAAGACTAAAATGTTATCAAATTTGATTCAAGAGACATCTATACTGTCTAGAGTTGGCTTCTAAGTGTCGATACCAAAGTCCCAGTGTCGATCTGGCTTCTAAGTCTCGGGGTACACTAATTCATTTTTTTAAAAAGGGTTTTATTAGTCATTTTACAATTATATATATATATATATATATATATATATATATATATATATATTTCAAATTAATTTTTACGTTATTATTTTGCTACTGTTCACGGCTGCACCTATGAACCATTTGAAGAGGTAGTTCACACTAGAATGCGCCAAGAAGAGATGGATCCATGTTGCTCACTCCTTCGTCAGTTTAATTTAAATGTTTGTTTAGATTTTATGAATAACTTTTATATATATATATATATATATATATATATATATAAAGAGAGAGAGAGATAGTAAGGTATAATATATTTATATTTGTTAGGGGAGGAAAATGTGTATTTTAACACAAAAGGGAGGGTGGTATAACACTTACATCTCTTAGGGAATGATAATATAAATGTTATTTTGATGATATAATTTTTTTTAACAAAAGTTAACGGAATATTAACAAAAAATTAAAATTATATATAAAGTATCATATACTCAAATATGTTAAGAGATGAAATTGTAAATTTTAACTTAAGAAAGGATTATAATGTAATATTTACATTTCCCAAGAAACGAGAGTGTAATTTACTTTCTCTCTCTCTATGCATGTATGTATGTAAATTACACTAGTATAATTTACATTAACTATTATATTGCTTCTTGTCCTTTCCATAAGATAAATGAGTGCATCTTTTTGTCCTAATTATAAGAAATATAGACCAATTTTTAGATGTACTAATTGTTATTTTCTATTTATACCTTAATTTATTATGAAGTCTATTAATGAGACATTCACTCATTTTTCATACAAGCAAATGCCTTCATTGGTCTATTAATAATATAAGTCATACTCATTGGTAGAAAAAGTTATCCCTTGAATTACAAAATAGAGTCATTAAATATAATCATTACTTAAACCATTTAATTCTATGAGTATTTGTAACGCCTGGCCGCTTTCAAGATTGACTGCTGTCTCCACAAACCAACACAAGACTTTTCAACGTGCTTTGTCTCACTCACACACTTCCTGGGAAACTTCCCAGGAGGTTACCCATCCCTAAATTTCTCCAAGTCAAGCACGTTTAACTATGGAGTTCTTAAGTGATAGGCTAGTGAAAAGTAGATGCATCTTGTTGATATAGGTAGCACTTATTAATTCCTGTAAGCTATCCTCAATTGTACAGTCCCATACCTGCACAGCCTCTGGATCCCTCTCATTCGGGTGTGTGTTCAATTCATTCATGTACCCCTCCCACTGGAAGCTTGCCAAGAGCCGCTCCTTGTCTGTGCCTCATCTCTTTTGCATCGACGGTCACCCCTCACCCCTCGTTAGCGCCTGGGATGTTACAATATTTCTAGAATATAATTTTAATTTAAGATATTATTAATTAGAATTAACCAACTTAACTATTTTCATTGGTCTTTATGAATTAGTTATTTGTTTCTTATATAAAAGATTGGGGTAGTATCATTCAATAACTTTAAATTGAATAATTTTATCTTAAATTTTACCGTTGGATTTAATGTTCTACTCCTTTTGTTTCTTTTTAATTGTTGGTTTTAAAAAAATTGTTTTTATTTATTTGTCGTTTTCAAAGTTCAAGATAACATTAATTACTTTTAGCCAATTATACCCTTACTTCCCACCTAATTTTTAATTAATTTACACATTTATAACTAAAATGCATTTATTGTAGAGTAGAAATGAAAAATGGTACAATAGGAAACTTCAAAACTATTTTATGAAAAACAAGAAAATTTATTACATTCCTTAGTTTATGTATAAAAACCTTAAATGACACTTAAAAAGGAACAAATGTAATATTTGCATAGATCATATTTAAAAAAGAGTTTAATGGCTATTCACTATCAGTGTAAAGAGTTTTGCACTGTCAACCAATCAAAAATCACTATTGGTATGATTTTTAAGGTAATTATTGTAAAAGTTAACAAACTTATCATACATGGTGATTTATGATTGAATGACAATGTAAAACTACTTTACACTATCAATGCATAACCTATTTTTCGTTTAAAAAAATGTTATTTAATATAAAATTATTTTGATATCTCATTCATATACATCAAAATTGATGTAATATATAATTTTAAAATATATGCAAATATGAAGATAAGATGTGTGTTAAAGATTGTATTAAAGAGTATATTGATTTTATTTCTCTGAACCTAAACTTCAAATCCTAAGTCAACTCGATTCATTTATATATATTGTTGAATGAATGAATGTAGGGAAGGGTTCTATTTAGTCACACTCATAACCCTCGCTCCATCACCTCAGTATCTGAGTGAGAAAGTGGCTTTGATATTCAACAGCTGTTCATTTAAAATTAATTATAAAATAACTGATTTTTTTTTCTCTTGATGGGGTAAAATAACTAACTTTTTTTAATTTTTTGAATATAAATAACTGACGTTAAACATTATCGCGTTGAGATGATTAATTATAGAATTTTAAGTTTATTTGAGTATTGTAAAATGTATTTGTTGGAAAATAAAGTCCTATATGAAACGGAATAAAGAGAAGAAAAGGATATATAAGTAGGGCTGTTTGTTTAAGAAAGTTTAGACCTTTTTTAGACTAATTCTTACATTGGCCCTATGTGAAAATTAACATGGTATCAGAGTCCAATGTCTATCAGTATCGATTCCCAAAAGAATAGGTGAACTAGGTTTCTAAAACGCAAGTACAAGAAGCACAAGCATAGACACTTTTAAAGCTCTCTTGAATACGACCCCTCGATCTCCCAAAAAAAAAAATCACAATTGAGCCAACAAAAAACAAACCAACTCAATTGGACTTGAGGGAAAATATTGAAAAATAAAGTCTCCCATGGAATGCAATGAAGAGAAGAAAAGGGTATATAAATTAGGTTGTTGTGTCTAAAAATGTTTAGACTTTTTTGACCAACTCTTACACTTTTATACAACCCATTAAATTTACACTCTTCAGGAGCCTATGCAAAATTCAATTTTTTTTTACTTATTTTTATAATATAAATAATCTTGGAATTAAATCCCTCACCATACTTTTAAAAGTATAATTAGTTATGAAGTATAAGCTAAATAATATACTGACAAAAAAACATTGAATCTTATTTCTTAAATATAGTTTTCGTAACGTTACTTCAAAATTGTTTAAATTCAAAATAAATTTTATTTATTGTAAAAGTTATTCCTTAGATGGAAAGAGTTATACAATTACTATTAATTTACTAACTACAGTTATTGATAAATTTATTTTGCAATGGTATGATTAATGCTGAATAGTCAAAAAAAAAATTAAACAAACAAGCCGTCAATTTACGGAGTGGTTTGAAAGAATAAAGCAAAGAAAAATAGGAAAGCTTTAGCTAGAGTTTCTATTTTTTTTTTTTTTGTGTGTGTGGAATGTACAAATTACTTAAATTTTCACTATTAAATCGATCCTCATGTGTTAGCTGTTAACTAATTATTAATACAAAGATTTATTTAATTGTATATATTTTTATAAAAAATATTATTATCTAAATAATAGAAAAAATTAAAAGTATAACTTAATAAATAATAACTCATTCTTTGAAACTTATAATATCAAATATTATCCTTTACAATTTATATAAATAAATATTAAAGATATTAAAAAAATTGCTAAGTTCAAGGTAAAATTTTATTGAACGTGTGATCAACTGACACAACGTTGTTTCAACTTATCAGTAATTTAGAGTTCAAGTCCTAAATATGCAAATACGTAAAATACTTACGGGAGAGTTTTACCATACATAATGATCCTACCTAAGTTGAATAGAATTATCTTTTATGATAAAAAAAAATGAACAAAAATAAATATTAATACAAAAATGTTAATTATATCAATAAAAAATATTTATTATACCTTTATACTTTTATTGTAATAAATAGATATTTTTCAAATACTTTTTTATTTATTTAATATTAATAAAAAAATTGATGTTAACAAAATTTTATTTTATTCTTTGAAATTGATTTATCATTAATGTTGTGATTGTTTCATCTTAAGATATTTAAATATTGATTATTTCTAATTGTTTAATTAAAGACAAGTGATTTCTATAGAGTGAATTAGTAATTTAATCTTGAAATTGTAAGGATTAATTAATTAATCTCTAAAATTAATAAAATGTTAAAATAGTTCCTACAATTATAAATCATCAATCAATTTAATCTCTCAATTAATTGATGTCATTTAATGTTGTTAAAAAGATGAGAAATACTAAATGGTATGAAATGAATTATATAAAGAGTTGAATGGCTATGCATTGTTAGTGTAAAAACTTTTACACTATCCACCAATTGGAAATTATCGTTGGTATAACTTTTGAGATAATTATTATAAAAGTTAACAAACATACCATAAATGGTAGTTTGTGTAACACCTCAAATTTCGAGTATTAGAAATAAACTATGAGATAGTCCTTATTAGGTCCCTTCTCATATGTTATTAGGTAAAAAGATGCCCTGAAAGTTGTTGTTGTTGTTATTATTATTATTATTATTCCAATTGTTGTTGTTATTATTATTATTGTTATTAATATCCTAGTGCTAGAAATTAGTATGAATGAGATAATAGGATCCAAGAAAACATCTAAGGCCCAATAGAGGACTTAAGCCTACTAAGCCACCCACCCACCCATGTTTTATAAGAAGGGAAGACACAAAGAGAGATTAGTGTTAGTCTTTAGAAAATAAAAGGGAGAAGATAAAAGGAAAGAGAAGAAAGAAGAAGAAGAGAAAGAAAGGAGACTAGAGACCCAAGCCTGCAGAACTTGTCTTTGTAGTTTTTCCTAAGTGAATGCTTCCCCCATGTTCTCCCTTATCCCTTAGATTATGATTTGTATCTATGTTTACTTTCCCCTTTTGGTGCCTAAGTTAGGGATTTAATGGGTTTTGGAGAGATTATGTATGATCGAGGAGTTTATAGAGTAGATTCGGTGTTTAGAAGTGTAATAGAAGTGTTTTGGGAGTGATTAGTGTGTCTTGGAGTGTTTGAGGGCCATGGATGGCCTTGGGACGTGTAGAATCATGTCTATTGTGATTTGCTGATTTTTGCATTGGTGCTACGCATGAGGGAGATAGAGAACTACCCCTATCTCTTTAGGGGTGTGGTGCTAAGCTTTAACATTTTGGTGCTAAGTGTGAAACATTGTGGCGCTAAGCACCAATTTATTGGTGCTAAGCGAGAGAATATTAGTACAGTTCCTACATAAATGGTGCTAAGCATTAGTCTTCTAGTGCTAAGTGTGGACCTTCTAGAGAGTTGGTCTAGAAGTAAAGTGAAATGGCGTTAAACGCCAAGGGCTTAGTGTTATGCGTGACCCTGAGACACCAGAGTTGATGTCCCAATCATGAGTAAAGGTTGCAAGCTTATGTCGTTGCCTACTATGCTTATTCCTTGTATGATTGTTATTGCTTAGATACCTTGTTGAATGTGTATCTTGTGGTTGTTTACTTGCCTTGAAGAATACGTATGTTGTTGACTTGTGCTAAATACTCCATGAGAAGAACTACCCGATATGCTTATGTGTGATCCCATGCCGTGGTATGTGTAAACCAACAAGTATTCCATAATGAAAAGGAACCTAGCCTAAAAGAGGTGGGACCTTTAGCGTGAAATGTCCAGTAAAGCCATGTGCATTATTTACGTAATCATGCATCATAACATTTGAGTTATATGATGAAGGAAAGTATGTGAGAATTTAGCTAGTGGATGTTGTGAAGGGTTGTTTAACCTTGGCCTTAGTAGTTATGATACTTGGTGTGGAAACTCCAATGGTCCGTGTTGATCCTATGGAACCAAAGCATACTAGCAAAGCTGGATAACCTTGACTAGTCACCGAAAAATATCGTTTTAGTTGAGAGTGTGAAAGTCAAAGGTATCAGTACCGATGACATTTCTTATGGCCATGCATGTACTCATAGACTACTTTCCAAGAGTTTAAGTTGGTACCACATGTGTATGAGTAGAGATTTAGGAGCACAACATGCATATGCATCCTGTTATAGTGTGATATGTTGAAGTATGCTATGTTGTAATTGTGTGAAGTTTATTGTCCATGAGTGATTAATGTAATGCATATATATGTGAAAAATGTAATTGTGTCTTGTCATGTGAATTGATGAAATGTCAAGGTTATGGGTATGCGTGTATATTGTTTCTGTTTGATAAAGAATGAGATGTATGTCTATTTACTAGGCGAAAGATGTGAAATAAGAACATATGTTTATAATTAAGAATGTCTTTTACTACCCTAAGGATATATGAGGGACTATACCTTAGGATAATGTTATAAGGGTCCTAGTTGGACAATAATAGTTGTGAATAGGGATGAGTTCCCACCCGACATAATAGAAAGGTATGAGACAAGTAAGAGGAAATAAATTGGGAGCATTAAGGTAAGTATTAAGGGAATGTCAAGAGTATTTTAGAGTATCTATAGCCTTAGACTTGACCCCTAGTAGACAACTTTAAATATCAACAGGAAGAAGGGTAGAATCTAAACACGAATGGTTTAAACACTAAAGAGGGTTGTGGTAAGAAAGTATTAGTAATGAAGATGAATTCATAGGTTGAGAATGAGAGTAAACTAGTATAATAGTTGTGAGAATGAAAGAGGAGTTAACAGGAGGTATTGATAGTTAAAGGGCACAGATCCAACCTTAGGCATGGAGATTTATTTGAGATTCGGTAAGGGTAAAGTCATGAGAGATAAGTGATAAAGATTGTTCCGGTGGAAGAGTCTAACCTAGCCATAGAGTTCTTAGAGCATTCACTGAGACATTATATTTCACTCCTTTAAGTTCTTTTTTTTTTTTCAGGATATAGGTGAAGACGTGTGGTAGATGGAGCTTGAAGTCATGTGCAAGAAGACGTAGCCCAGTTTAAGTTATTTTCTTGTATACCCCTTTATGTTTTGTACAATATTTTCGGATGATAGATGAATTGTATTCATGTATGGTATTTTGCTATATTGTTCTTGTATAAAACCTAATTATATTTATGAGTAGCTTTCACATGTTGTTTCTATATTTTAAAGTTTTCTCGTTCTTAGAAATCTAAACTTAGTTACAATAATGCCCCCTAAAGTGTTACAGTTTGTGATTGGATGACAATGTAAATTTGTTTTATACTGTCAGTGCATATCCTATTTTCTCTTATATAAAAGCATTATATCAACTACTTGGCGTGGTTTTCGTCAAGCTTTTCTTTTTCTTCTTATTCTTTAATAACTTTTTTAACTAATTATATGCATCCATGTTTTTTTCGTATGGAGTTCGTGCAACAATATTTCGTATGATTTAGCAATCCTCTAGAAAGATTGAGTTGACATGTTAAGTGTATAAGTGACAACCAACTAAGCATACACATGACTACCATGTCACATGAACAGAAATATCTCTTTCCTTTATCTAACGACCAACAAAGAAGAGCAATCAAGTGATTGAGATCATAACCATGCACGGTGCTTCTCAGCCAATTTGGTTCGTGATTCTTTTTTCCTATGCTACTTGATTGTGAGGGTCACCTTTGTTAAGATGTCAGTCTAAGAAGGTCACATTTTTTTTTTCACACAATTTAATCATCATGTTTCACACAATTTAGTTCAAGGGTTATATGGTGGCATTTCCTTAATGGCTATATCACGAGATTAATGTAAAGCTAATGGATAGATGAAGAACAAAGACATAGTGAAGAAAAAAATCGATTATATTTTATCAATATTGCAAATAATTTTGTTTGTGATGTGATAATCATATATGTGAGTTGGTTGTCACCCAAATATTTAATGTGCCAATTAACCTCTCCAATGTATTAAATGACACTAATTAACAGAAAAACTAAATTAATTGATAATTTACAATATTGGGAATTATTTTATCTTTTTGTTGATTCTAGCAACCAGTTTAATTGACTATTATAATTTTAAGAAAGAAAATGATGCATGGACACTATTGTGTTAGTTGATACCTAAAGAGAGAAAGAGAGAGAAATGTATGTATGATAGATAATAAGATATAATAGAAAATAAAAATAAAAAATATTAATAAGTTGTAATGGAGTGTTTATGATATTAAAGTATCACATATAATTACTCTTTCAAAAATATAAGAAAGATTAAGATAAAACGACACGTGGTACTGATATTTTCCCTTTCTGCATCGGCCTTGTGATAAACATCAATGCATACACATGTCACGCAAAGCCTTATTTTTTAACAAATACAAAAAGTCTAGCACATTCGTTATCTTACTAGGATCAAGGCAACTGGCTGCTGTTATAGCTCTACATTCATTGTGTGTGTCTTTATATCGTACCCTTAATCAGTGTTTTAAAAACTGGATTGGATCGGCTAGTTTGACCAGAAACCGGGGGTTTGATCGGTTCGAGTCTAGAGTTAGAACGGAAACGCTTCCGACTCAGTTTGAATTGGCCGGGTTTACGGTTTGACCATTGACTGGCAGTTTTACTTAACTCGGGTTGGTCCATTGCAAAAAAAAAAAATTAATTTTAAAATAAAGGAAAACGACGTCGTTTTCAGATCCAGACCCATCCTTCTCCAGATTGAAGTGAAGGCTGCCGTTGAACACAAGGGAAAAAAATGAAAACCTAAGGGACTTTTGCCCTCTGCTCCCGTCGTGACTGTGAGGCTATGAGAGTGAGTGTCGTCGTCGCCGTCGTGCCGTCATCGCTAGTCGGAAGTTGTCGTGCGCGGCTCTGTTCCATTTTCCCTGCTCCTTGTGTGTGCAGCTCTGTTCCTCGGTTTCCCTGCTCCTTGCACAGCTCTGTTCCTCATTTTTCCTGCTCCTTGCATGTGCAGCTCTGTTCCTCATTTTCCTTCTTCCTTGTGCGACTCTATTCCTAATTTTCTCTGTTCCTTGCGCGGCTGCACGCTCTTTATTTTTGTTTGACAGTAGTTTCTTTGTGGGGAGGTTGATTCTCTCTATCCATACTTGCTCTTGTTGTTCCTTGATTATAAGTTTGTGGTTGTCTTGGATATAATTCTATTTGCAGTCCCTTTGTTTCATATGCTAAGAATTGGGTTTATTTTGGACCTAGATATGATAGAATAGTTTGTGTTTGGAGCTGCAATTATGTTGTGTTGAATATCTAAATATATGCTATATCATTTGAATACTTTGTGTTTGGACTTTTTTAACCATGATATAAAATTTTAATAAATTTTATAGGTATGAAATTTGTATGTTATGAATATTTTTAATTTTTTTTAATAGAGATCTGGTCATGCGGTTCGACCATTGACCCATCAGTTTGACCATTGACCCACTGATCCAGTGCCCTGACTGAGTCAATGACCGATCCGAATTTTAAAACACTGGCCTTAATTATTCAGTCAAACATTAAAATAAGTGCGTATGTTTACAATGTGGTGAGGCTTTTCTTAAATAAGAAATTACCAAATTAGATATTTATTTCAAAAGTTTAAAATGTGTATATAGGTAAAGACCTAGTTTCAACTGATTTGATTTAATTCTTTGTGTTGGTATACGATACTTAATTTAAGTTTTTGTGTTGGCATACGATACTTTAATTTTTAATTGTATTGGTTTGTCTTAATACCGTGCTTGGTTGTATGTTTCCAGTTTGTTCCACAGAATTACGAGGTGACAGCCTAAACATAGCATATATAATCGAACAGAAAATATTGTTCCCAGCAAGGTGGGCCCCAGAGTCCATACCTTGTGACTTCGGATTCTGAGACTCAAGACAACTGGAGCCGTTGATGGACCTTGGTTACCCTAAACGAGGTTCTTTGTTGAAAAATTCCCCAACAAAGATTCTTCTTAATTTAATTAAATAAAAATAGGGAAAGTTCTACGATGGAGAATTCATGGTTAAGTAACATGTTACATAACATTGGAAATAGATAGATACCCGCTGCGGGTTTAAATAGGACATTCCTGTGGCGATGTCAAAGGTGAGGTCCCATTGGTCCAAAAAACAGGATGCCGAAAGGGCTTCTCCTTCCTTGGGAGGGGAAATCATGGCGATGGTCATGGAGAAGCAGGCCTGAGTTTGACATCAACATGGGACAACCTGTTGTTGCTCCACGAAATCATTTAACTAATTGATACTCTCTACCTTTTTTGTTTTTTTACTCAACCCTCCTTCCCTTTCCTCCCCTACTCATTCTCCTGCTTCACTGGTCTCCACCCAAACAAATAATTAACCATCACCATTATAAAATTCATTTTCCCTTTTAATTTTGGATCATTAACCCAACAGGCCATGCAAATATTGTTTATGCAGTACTTTTCTAATACATGATTGTGTTATTTATAATGATTTAAAATTAAAATATTAAATACAAACAACAAACATTTAATATCATGCGAATTTAAAATAGAATTAAATATATTTTTAGTTTTTACAAAAACAATCAGATTTGATTTTAACTGTCTAAAACTTTTTATTAGTTTTGATCCTTATAAATTTAAATTTTTTAAAACAATTATTGTTATTATTTGAGAACCATGTGGCATGCATTTAAACATATCATCTTAATATTAAATAACATATGACATGACATATTTGTATCCCAAAAGAAAAAAAATATATGACATGATGTATTTAAATACATGTGACATTATCAATAAACGGTGATCATGATTATTTTCAAAATTTTTATAAATTATAATAACTAAAATAAATAATTTTTTAAAGACTAAAATTAAATTTAGTCATATTTACATAAACTTGAATTAGAATTTAGAGTTGTTCATGGTTTGGATTACATTGAGTTTAAGGTAAAATAAAATTTGAATCAATCATATTTAATTGGGCACGGTTTGATTTGGGTTTTGAGAATTTTTTAGTAAACTCGAATTAAACCATTTTGATTAAGATAGGTTGTTTAGTTTACATTATTGGGTTATGATACAAAATAAATTATTATATTTTTTAAGTTTTATCTTCGCTTATTTTCTATTTTATATAAATATTTAATTTTATATTAATACAAAGTAAAAATATTTTTTATTCTTTAATGATTAATTATTTTATTTAATATTTTGTTTTTCTATAATTATCACTTTGTATATTTTATTAATTTTTTAACACAAAATAAGATCAAAATTACATAATAAATAGGACCAAATTAAGACACTTGATAACACAAGATAAGATATTAAAAAAATTAAAATGAATGAAAAAGAAAAAAATTAAATACTAAAAACTAAAATTTATTAATCTAAAAAGTTAAAAATAATCGATTGGGTCATTAAGTTAATTTTAGTTGAAAAAAGATAAATTTGAGAACCAAATTAATTATAATTATTTGGGAGAATCGCGAGTCCTTATAGTGTGACAAAGCCCAAAATAGGTCCAGAACAAAAAATAATTAAGTTCATATTTAAAGGTAAAAAAAAACAATTAACTAAATTAATTCATTGTATCAATCTGATCCAATGATTACTCCTAACTAATATCATGTTAAATCCTGAAATATATTTACCATTTCCCTTTGAAGTAACTGGAACATTACTGAACAGGGAATTTCATTATTTTGTTTAACAGATCAGGCAAGTATTTTCGCAATTACTTAATATAAAATTATTAAAAAAAAGGTTAATGCATTTTAATATATTTACTTATTTACGGAATTATTCTATTTTTGCACACTTAAAAAAAAGGTTTAATTGCAATTTATGTCGCCTAAGTTTTATTATTTTGTAATTTTGTCACCGTGTTTTTTTTTTTAGTATTTTGTTATTATATTTTTGAAATTTTGTAAATTTTGTTTAATTTTAAAAAATTTTATTTAATGAATAGTTGATGATTAGATAAAATTTGTAAAATTTTAAAAATAAGACAATAAAATATAAGAGAAAAAAATATAATGACAAAATCTGTAAAATAATAAAACTTGAATGAGAGAAAGTATAATTATGAAAAAAAAAAATTGCAAAGAAGAGAGCGTCGAGGGATGATGTTGGAAAGCGGAAAAAAAAAGACCACAAGGTGCAGAGGAGGAAAAACATCAGGCCAAAAGGACAACACGTGGAACTGTGGAAGAGACAACTAATTAATACATAGATAGGAATAGGAATGGGAATGGGAATGGGAATAATAAGAAAGACGGGAGACTGCGACTCGATCATCAGAGAGAGACTATTATTTTCCCCCCCAACAAATCCGAAAGCAATTAATTCCCCAAAAAATAAAATAAAATAAAATAAAAACCCGGCGAGTGGGAGCGAGTGAGACCAGAAAGGTGAACGAAGGAGCGAATGTGAACAGAGTGAGTTTGGAAGGAAGATGGGTGGCGTGACCTCTTCCATGGCGGCGAAGCTGGCGTTCTTCCCTCCGAACCCGGCGTCGTACAAGCTGGTGAAGGAGGAGGCGACGGGGCTGTTGCTGATGGAGCCGTTCCCGCACCGCGAGAACGTGGAGGTTCTCAAGTTCCCGAACCGCCGCGGCACGGAGATCGTGGCCATGTACGTGCGGCACCCGATGGCCAAGTCCACGCTGCTTTACTCGCACGGGAATGCCGCCGACATCGGTCAGATGTACGAGCTCTTCGTCGAGTTGAGCATCCACCTCCGCGTCAATCTCATGGGGTATGGTAGTCACCTCTTCTCACTTCAATTTTGCAGCGGTTTGTGTCTTTGGGGTTGTTGATTCATTGGTCGTGTGTTAATTCTTATCTGGTTGGGTGATGGGTTTGGTGTTGTGATGATTTCTGGTTAGTGGTTATGGTTCCTTT
This sequence comes from Spatholobus suberectus, assembly GCA_004329165.1. Classification (NCBI taxonomy): domain Eukaryota; kingdom Viridiplantae; phylum Streptophyta; class Magnoliopsida; order Fabales; family Fabaceae; genus Spatholobus; species Spatholobus suberectus. The sequence continues at coordinate 65,118,257 of CM014729.1, forward strand.
GTCTGGAATAAATTTGTGGAGTGTATTTTATGTGGTTGTTGCGTCGTTATACTGAATAGATCAGCTCAATTTGGGAGTGTGCTGTGTGCTATTCGATCGTTTTCATTTTTCCACAGGAGGCAATCCTGCTTGGGAGCAGTTAAATGGGATGATTGTGAAGTTTTGAATTTGGAGTTTCTCTGGTTTTGTGTATTTTGTTCTCAATCTGGGATGGGGTTTTCTTTACCTTCAACGGAATTGTGGGAGGACACGAGTGGAAAAAGAGAAGAAAGTAAAGTGAGCGAGTATGAGGTTGGTAATAAGTGGCTTAACTTGTCGTAGCAATTGATGTGTGAGACCAATTATGCTCAATGGAATTTTTTTTCTTTTTGGGCTTCTTTGGGAAGTGCCTGTGGTTTTTGGTCTGCAGTGTGAATGAAGCTTGTGTTTTAGCTATAATATTAGCAAATCTCTCTGCTGTTATAAGTGATAATTGAGATTGGTTGGTATGGTTTGAATTGTTAGTTTCTGAACTTCCGAAATTACCACCGTTAAGCATTTGAGTTCAATTCCGCATGCTGTGATTGTTTGCTGCCAATTCAGGGATTACAGCAACAGCTTAATGCCCAATAACTGATGTAATTGTAAACTCTGGTGGATTAATTTAGGAATGATAACAAAGGAAGTTCATGATCGAGTTGCCTTGACATAGTAAAGCTGTACATCTGAACATTAGAGATCAGATGCTTATATATTATGTTCACTTTTTGCCCCCTAATTTCAGTCTTGTTTTCTCTCTTGAATGTTGCTTTTTTATGCAGTAAAAGAAACTATTGCATAAGAAATGTTTTATTGAGGCACAAATAAGGAGGTTATATGACCACTCCCCCCCCCCCAAAAAAAAAAAAAAATAAAGAAAAATGATTAAAGGTACTTGAAGTACTACGCTTGCTTATCATTTGTAAATTATTTGTTACTAATGTTTTCAACCATCTATGTATGCAGATACGACTACTCTGGCTATGGACAGTCATCAGGGAAGGTAACTGCTCTATACACTTCTTTCTGGTTTATTTAATTCTTTTGCTCTCAGCAGGCAGAAGCATCATGGAAAAACTAATCTGGATATTTTTCACAGCCAAGTGAGCATAATACTTATGCTGACATTGAAGCTGCATATAAGTATCTTGAGGAGAACTATGGTGCTAAGCAGGAAGACATCATCCTTTATGGTCAATCTGTTGGAAGTGGTCCTACTTTGGATCTTGCTTCCCGTTTACCCCGACTAAGGGCTGTTGTTCTCCACAGTCCCATACTATCAGGGTTGAGAGTCATGTACCCTGTGAAACGGACATACTGGTTTGACATTTATAAGGTTAAATTTTTCATTGTCCTGTTTGCCTGATGTCATTTGATTTGAAAATTATGCATATGTGATGTATCTAAACTTAGTTCTGTGTTATTGTTTTGCAGAACATTGATAAAATTCCATTGGTGAAGTGTCCAGTGCTAATAATTCATGTAAGTATTCCTTGTTTATTGTGTTGGATTTCCCACTTACTAGTTTCTTTGTCATCATGATTATGTGGTTACTATAAGCTTTTAACTGGTATCCAATTAACAACTTCTATGATTGGTTTGTACCCCTTAAGACAGTGCTGACACTAGTGATGAAAATCATGAAATGGGTTGGTAAATGGAGAATGATATTTACTGCATCAAATTTGAAGAGAAATCGGCCTTTGTTGCTTATATGAACTTTTTAAAATTGTATTCTTGTGAATATGGTAACTTAGCATTGTTTTTGGGTACAAAGCATTTCATGTGGCTTTACTAATCTGACATCATTCCCATACTTTCTTCAGGGAACGGCTGATGAGGTTGTTGATTGCTCTCATGGCAAGCAGTTGTGGGAGCTATGTCAACAGAAATATGAACCTTTATGGCTCAAAGGAGGAAATCACTGTAATTTGGAACTCTATCCTGAATACCTTCGACATCTCAGGAAATTCATATCCTCGGTAGAAAAGCCACCATCACAAAGAGTGAGTTTCAGGAGAAGCATAGACAGAGTTGAACAATCCAGAGGAAGTACTGATTGCTTTGAAACGCCGAGGAAGAGTACTGATCAGAGGGACAAACCAAGGAAAAGTACTGATAGGACAGAAAAACTGAAATATCATGAATTCAAACTCAACAATACCGACAAGTTAGAGAAGATAAGAGTCCAATTTGATCAGATGGAGAGGTCAAGAAGAAGCGTCGAGTACAATGATAAATCGAGAAGCATTGAGTTCCAAGATAAATCCAGGAGAAGCGTTGATGTTCAGTTCGAGAGGCCACGGAAGAGCATTGATTGGCTGGATAGAATTCGAGCTAGCTGAACGTCTTGAAGAAGCATAAGCAATATTGGTACTGGGTTTGCTACATGGGAGGAAAAGGTACAAAGATACAGACACAGTTACTTACATTGGGGTTTTAACTTATGGTTTGCAGAATGCATATGTTACTCTTGCAGTTTCATACTTTCATTGCAATGTTCATGTAGATTTGGATATGTTGGGATTTGATATCCTTAGTTTTTTCATTGTTATTATTATTTGCAATTGAAGCGACTCTAACCTTGTTTTAGTCATGAGAAAGAAAATGAACATCATGTCAAAGGTGGCTGTTGCTATGATTTATAAAGATTCAAATGAATTGAATATCCTTATTTATTTTGCCTTCACGTTGCTTATCGCAACTCTTTCCTCTAAAGATTTTGTTACTTGTTTACAGTGTGTCAGTTGGGCTTAATTTTGCCAAAGCAGCAAATTTGCATTAGTTTTGCCATTACTTGTGTTGGCAAAAAGGAAATAAGAAGAAAAAGAATTCATTGACGAAGTCTTAAAAGTTTGTATTGTCGTATTGTAATTATTTAGATTCATTAGAAGTAAGGTGAAATGCAAGATAACCCTCTCAACTTTTGACTGATTTGGAAATAGGCACCTTTTACTGTGAAATCTTCGTTAACTAATGAATCCTATTAACGGTCCCATAACTGAGTTATTTGCTATAAACTTAATAGATTCTTCCTACTAATCAGTTAATTTTTTAACGGCAACAGTCCTTGTCTGACAACAAGCACTTGACCTTATTGTATACTTTTAAAATCACTTTTTATTAAATTAACCTTTCATTTTCAAACATTCGTACATAAATAAATATATAAATGAATAAAACTCAAATCCAGAATCCATCTACGTGATGGCCTTCGCTTTTTGACCCAACAGATGCACTTTAAGATAAAACTACCTAAATAATACAGTTTAGAAACATTATCGTTTTTGACAGCATAGCATGAAGCTAGCATTTTTATTTATTTTTTAATGCCGCACATTTTTGCTAGTCCCACATGTGAGATTAATTTGCATTTTTTTTTATTTCATTTGAAAACCGCGTGAGTTTCATTTACAAAAGTATTTTACTTTTGTTTCATGTGTCATCATCACCTTAGGAATTGTACAAAATTGGATGGAGCAATCACTGTTTTTGTTTTTTATTTTCAATGAGAGGTGTCAATTGCACAACTTGTCTTCATCCAGTGAATTATGCAACAGTAACTTGAGAATTTTATTAAATATTTTTTAAAATTTGAGCTGTACTCTTACTAATTACCCAAATCTTGTTTCACTTGGCCCAGTGTGTTGGGAATGGAGGCTACGCTTTTATAAATTTAATTTTTGACGATTTCGATTTATGAAGTTAAATGTAATTAAAAATAAGTTTAAAATAAAATTTTTTATTTTAAAAATTTTATAATAAAACATAATATAATTCTTAACCTAATGTAAAAACTAATAACTAAACGGCCACAATGCATAATTTATTTTTCTTTGTTAATAAAATCACATTTTTTAATTTGTAAACATCCAATTGAGAAAAAGGGTGAGAACTTGCACCTCAACACTCCATTGAGAAATATGTCCAATGGAAAATTGTGAGAGGGCTACAGGGCATTTGTTGCATCACTTGACTACACTCATATCTCAAGAAATATCCAAGAAGCCTTCCAACAAATTAAATGGGCTGAAGCTGGGACTAAAGAGATTAAAGTTTTTGTAAAAAAATTAACACTTGGGAGATCACCATCTTACTAGAAGGGAACAAACCAATTGGATGCAATTGAATATTTTCCATCAAATACAATGTTGATAGTAGTATAAGTTGGTGCAAAACTAGGTTGGTGGTAAAGGGGTTCACCTAATCAAATGGTGTGGACTATGAAGAAACATTTGCACTAGTGTTCAAACTTAACTAAGTTTGACTCATACTATCTTTGGCTACGGCCACTACACCGATTGGATATCAAAAATGTCTTTCTAAATGATCAGTTAGAAGATGAAGTGTATATGCACATTCCTCCGTGACTTGAATCACCCAACACCTTAAGCAAGGTATGCAAGCTCTAAAAGTCATTATATGGCCTCAAACAATCATCGAGAGCTTGGTTTGATAGGTTAACTCAAGTTGTCAAGGAAGATGGATTCACTCAATGTCAATAAGACCATATAATGGAAGAAAAGGTAACCTTATTTATTGTCTATGTCGATCGCATTGTTATCACAGGAGATAATAATGATCAAATTGGTCACCTGAAGAGTTTTTTGGCTAGATAATTAGAAGTCAAAGACTTAGGACAACTCAAGTACTTCCTAAGGATGAAAGTAGCTTGAACAAAGAATGAGATCTATGTGATCCAAAGGGAGTACACCCTAGAAATACTTCAAAAAATTGAGATGCTTGGGTGCAAGGTAGCCAACACTCTTATAGAAGTAGTAAAAAGGGGCACCTTTGCAAATGAAAGCCCTTTGGTTGATAAAGACAAGTACCAAAGCCTATTGGGAAAATTAAGCTACCTGACACACACTAAACCTAACATTGGATTTGTTGTATGTATAGCAAGTCACCATATGTCAAACCCCACTAATACACATATGCAAGCAATGAGGAGGACCCTACAATATCTTAAAGTCACAACAGACATAGGCCTTTACTTCAAGAAAAATTCAAAGCATTAAAGTCTATACATACTCATATTAGGTAGGTGCATGATAAACTGAAATTTAACTTTTGGCTATTGCTCTTTTGTATAAGGGAACATGGGTACTTGGAGAAGTAAAAAGTAGTTTGTGGTGGCAAGGAGTAGTGAAAAAGTAGAACTAAGAGTCATGGCCAATGACATTTGTGAAGGAAATTGGTTGGAAAGAATGCTAAAAGAACTCATAATTCCCGATACTATGTGATAATGAAGTTGTGATTAGTATGGCAAAGAACCTAGTTCAACATGATATAGCAAAGCATATAAAGATTGATCAACATTTCATAAAGGAGAAGATATATTATAAGTGTTAATCATGTACCATCATGCAACCAAACAACAGACATCCTAACTAAAGCTCTTCGAAGACACACATATGAAGATCTCAGATCCAATATAGGAATGATAACCATCTATAACCCAAATTTAGGGAGAGTGTCGATGATTATGGAAATGAAATCAATTAGAATTATGCGATTTTGATTTGTATAGCTAGAATTAAAGTTTGTTATATTTTCTTTCTTTTTTTAGTTATAGCAAGTATAGGGAGAATTATTTCTCGTGATTCTTAGGCCTAGATTAGTGTACAAACTCAACCTTGTATTACTATTTACTGTGTGTTTGGAAACATAGTAGAAACATGAGAAACCACGTCAGTTTACTAAAAGACACAAAAGCTATACCTACTCACTTCACATTAAACGTGAGAAACCACGCCAATAACATGTAACTAAACACGTTATATCCCTCATAATTATTTCTCCTGATTGTTAGACCTAGATTAGTGTACAAAATCAACTCTTTATTATTCTCCATCATTGTACTAGCTTTTTAGTTAGTGAAAAAATAATTCACTTTTCAGAACTAATATTATTGTATTTATTTTGAGAAATGCTAGCAACACACTATATAATGCATATGCATTCTTTAGTAATGGTTAAAAATTGTTAGAAATTACACAATTGTGTGGGTCCCACACCTTATTTAGTAAACTTCACTCATAATTTTGTAGTTTTCAATAAATTTTAACTAATAAAAAGTGTGTTAGAAGAAGTGTGCTAGAGTGTATTGCTAACACCCCTCTTATATTTATGTGGTCATTGGACATGGGTTGCTGGAAAAGGGTAATGTTAGAAGTAGAATTAGGCTGAAGAAGTTCGAGTCCATGTAGAGAGTTGTACTTTGGGTTTAAGTTGGCCCAAATGAAAAAACTTGCTATTATTGGCAATGACCACGAGATATGTATAAACCCATGACATACAAAATGTGACAATGCATAACCATACTTTTAGGTTTTGTCCAGTTATCCCATTTCATGGCATACATGAGCCATTTTCAAGTTCTAATGAATTGTGGACATCTAAAAAATGTGAAAGACAGCAACGTCCTTGACTTGAGGCAAAACTTGTAAATTGTAGCAGGTGAGGCAGAAAGTCGGAAAGCTCTTTCAGGTGGTAGTAATAAAATAAAAAGTTTGAAAAATTATAAAAGAAGAAAACTTTCTTTCGAGGAAGCACGCGACGGATCTCATCGTTTCATGAAAAAGAATTAAGATAACAAAATTGACCGAATTAGCTAATACTTCAGTCAAAAGGCAACATAATAAAGGCTAGTTCCAGAAATAATTGGTGGTGCCTGATGCATTACGTTATTGTAATCCTTTACAACAAGCAAGAACGTCATGCTAGAGTCTCGAGTCAAATGATAACTACTGAGTAATACAAAAATAAAAAAATGTTCCTTCACGTTGCTTTTGCCGAATGGAACCTTTGCTAAATTGAAAAAATAAACCCTAGGCCTTTGCCAAATTCACTTAAATTCTAGATTTTTTTTTTTTTTTTGTGTACAATGGTTGCAATGAAATTAAAATATATGATTTCATGCATATTATCCAAAGTCCTACCATTAGGCTGACCTTAGTGAGTTATAAAATTCTAGATTTATAACAATTAACAAACTTATCTAGTTATCTTATAAAATCACGTCTATGCATGATGGATTAAATTAAGTTACGAAAAAAAAGAAGGGGTAAAAAGATTAATAAGCTTAAGAATGTGTCGTATATGTTACACCTAAACCACACTAAATGTTCAATAAATGACATGAGTTTTTGTCATCACATTTTACGTTTGATAACACAAAAGCGTTAGATTACTAGATCAGAAGTTAGAAATGTAAAAGTCTGGCCCTATTCAGAAATGGATTAGGCTGCACTTTTTCGTGTGTAGCACCACACTACTCTTACCTTTCGAGTACATTTTCACACTTTTTTCCAAACCTTTCAAAAAGCGGTCCCGTCGGTTATACAAGATAAAATCAGTTATCATAATGTTTCACAGTTATCAGAATGTTTCACTCCAGTTGCACCACATGGTGCCTCAAAACCGGACGTAACCATGTTCCTCACTCTCCTCCACCTCCCTCGTTAATCTGATAGCGTGATCAGCATGCAAGAGAAAGATGATCCTTGAAGCATACAATAACAGATAGCATGACACAAAAACTGTGTGTCACAGCTTCAGGGTCGGCACCTAACTGACAATTCTTAAAAAGTAAAATACAAAAGAAAATTTCCCAAGTTTCCTTCCTTTCACTTATTAAATCCTTTGCTTCCATACTTGAGCCAACAAAAACATATCCTATCTCTTCTCCACAATTCTCTGAGTGCCACAGCTAGGCATCTTCATCATTGCTCATTGTTGATGCCCATAAGGAACCTGTAACTTACTCATTTATTTTTCTATTGTTTTCTTCTCACTTATTAGCTTTTCATTTCCCTATATAAAGCCTCCTTTGTTCCCTGCTCTCCCCATCTTCCATTGAATTGATTCCAAATACAAACATGGCTATGAAGAAGCTCTTGTGGGTTGTTCTGTCCCTTGCTTTGGTTCTCGGAGTGGCCAATAGCTTTGATTTTCACGACAAGGATTTGGCATCCGAGGAAAGCTTGTGGAACTTGTACGAGAGATGGAGGAGTCACCACACGGTTTCTCGAAGCCTCGGTGACAAGCACAAGCGTTTTAACGTGTTCAAAGCAAATGTGATGCATGTCCATAACACTAACATAATGGATAAGCCTTACAAGCTGAAATTAAACAAGTTTGCTGACATGACCAACCATGAATTTAGGAGTACCTATGCTGGATCAAAGGTTAATCACCACAGAATGTTCAGAGGCACGCCGCGTGGGAACGGGACCTTCATGTATGAGAAGGTTGGCAGTGTTCCTCCTTCTGTGGATTGGAGGAAGAAAGGTGCTGTCACTGATGTTAAAGATCAAGGCAAATGTGGTAAGCTAAATGATCATTTGTCACTAATCATATATAGAGCTCAACCTAGGTCCCACTTATCTCTTTATCTACACTATTTTTTCCACAATTCGGTAAATAATATCCCTGAGAAATTAGTTTTTAACCAAGTCCAATAGCATAGTATGATCTATGAAGTTGACTTTATCTAATGGGACAAGACTGCTGCTGTTGAATAAATAGCTATAAGGTGGAATTGGTGTGCTCATATAGGCTATAGCTTCTATAATAACACTGTTGTTTGTCTTAAGCCTCAATTTATGCAAATTATCTTGTCATTAATGTCTCGTGCAGGTAGTTGCTGGGCGTTTTCAACAGTTGGAGCTGTTGAAGGCATTAACCAAATCAAGACAAATAAGCTAGTCTCCTTGTCTGAACAAGAGCTGGTGGATTGTGACAACGAAGAAAATGCAGGATGCAATGGTGGGCTAATGGAATATGCTTTTGAGTTTATCAAGCAAAAGGGAGGCATAACAACAGAAAGCAATTACCCTTACACAGCACAAGTTGGAACCTGTGATGCATCAAAGGTGCATATTAAGCTAAACTTTTATAAAAACCAATATAATTGACTGATAACTCGAGAAACTAAATATGCAAAAACCATTCATGTCGCAGGAGAACGACCTAGCTGTGTCAATTGATGGCCATGAGAATGTCCCTGCTAACGATGAAAATGCATTGCTCAAAGCGGTTGCCAACCAACCTGTCTCAGTAGCCATAGATGCTGGGGGATCTGATTTCCAGTTCTACTCTGAGGTAAATATCTAACTCCCCTATTGAATGTAAATTTGTTACAGAAGTTGTGAGAAGCAAAGCATTAGTTACCACTAAACATGTTTCCCACTTCCCTGAACAAAAGTGGCAATAGGCTATTTGCTGTCAACATTGAAACAAAATGGTATCTTAATGTTATATACAAATTGATTGCAGGGAGTATTTACTGGTGAATGTGGCACGGGGCTAAATCATGGTGTAGCGATTGTGGGGTATGGAACAACTGTTGATGGGACAAATTTCTGGATAGTGAAGAACTCTTGGGGACAAGAATGGGGAGAACAGGGTTACATCAGAATGCAAAGGAACATATCTAACAAGGAGGGACTCTGTGGCATAGCAATGGAGGCTTCCTACCCAATCAAAAACTCCTCCAACAATCCAACAGGACCTTCATCATCTCCTAAAGATGAACTTTGAATGCTTCCCACACAATTACACTCTCATCAGTCTTGGTTGTTGTTTTCTAGCATGTTCCATGTCCATGTGAACTAATATTTATAGCTCAGATTCTATGCCAATGCACCCATCAATATATCTATGCTCATTACATCACAAAGAAATAAACATTTCAGTTTGGTTTGACTACTAGCAATTTCTCATGTAACCTCCCTTCTATGGCCAGAGTTTCATGCAAAGTGATAACTTTAAAGCATTTATATAAATAGCAATTGATCAACTAGAGTCCACATTGAAGATACACCATGACTTTTTATTTTTGTTAATATTACTATATTGGAATCCACAATAGATGGCTGATAGAAGCCAGACATGGTGAAATGTGGAGCAAGCAAGTCATCATCAGCCATAGCACCTGATGGGATCAGTGCAGCCCTTTTCTGCAGACTGTTTGTTGCCTTGACCTCCACCCTTCTCCAGATATTGTTGATGGTATTCCTCTGCTTTGTAAAACCTCTTAGCTGGAAGTATTTCTGTCACAATCTTCTTCTCCTTCAATTCCAACTGTTTTGCTTCCTTCGATTCCTCGGCTAAACGAGCCTGGGTTTCGTTGTAGTAGTATATTCCTGATCTATACTGTGCACCCACATCATTGCCCTGAGATTTATATACAAATGAACATATAATAACTAAGAACATAACATGTTTTGTGGAAAAGAATAGCATGACAAAGGACAAAATTTATATACAATTTAGGTGATTTTAGTATTGTTTTCTGAAAAAAATTTTGAAATTTCACCTCAATAATCCACTTAGTACAGGTTTGTATAGGTGAAATTCTAATTTTAATTTGAGAACAATACAAAAAGATACCTAAGAAACAGCATCTAAATTTTGTCACTCAAGTATACATAGCTATAAAATTAAAATTAGATGCACTTAAGGAACTACAGAATGGAGTAGCAAAACTTAGATACAACTTTTAAGTGTTTTTGATATTGTTCTATAATGAGAATTGAAATTTCACTTTAATAAACCGCATAACAAAAGTATACATTAAATATCAACATATAAGTAAAGAATAACACTTACAACATCTAAGGAACTAAATGTAAGTCTTTTGCTCCATAAGTATACACAGCTATAAAATTAAAATTAATTCGGTAGCTTCAAAGACCAGCGAATATTTCCAACCACAAAAATTATCATTTTATTATAAATTAATTATAAAAAATTTCAGAAAGAAAAACTTAAAAATTCAATAACCATGTACATACAATAATTTCCGTTGGCGATGTTCATATTCGGGTACCTGGCGGTTGACAGAAGCGGGGTCATGTCGAGACCAAAAGAGAGCAAGGAGATCTGTGTAGGGGCAAACCTTCGGGTCGAACTGGACCCGAACCACTTCAACGTGGTTAGTGGTTCCGGTGCATACCAGTTTGTAGTTCGGATCCGGGGTGTGACCCTGAGAATATCCAACCTCAGTCTTCACCACTCCCACAACTCGCTGAAAGGCCAACTCCACACCCCAGAAGCAACCCGCTCCGAACTCAGCGAACTCGTGATCCGGGTTATCTGGAGTATCCAAATCCGGGTCAAGGGCAGGGTTGTTCTGCTTCTGCCCCTCAACGCCTCCACTCGTAGCCATTGTACTTCACCAATCGTGTTACAGATTAAGGTGTTAAGTAGATGGAGAGAACAGTGTTGAACTATTTGTTTATAATAACACGAACGATGTTAAATATTAATTAATTGATGTTGATAATGACGCAGGCTCATCGTTGAAGTGGTTTGCAGCAATGTTTTATAACTTGACCGATCATCGACTCAGTGTGGCCATTAAATTACAGGGTGTCAAATCAAATGGTCACTAATTGAATTGCGTCACCTCTTCTTTATTAAAAATTAAAATATTTATAACATATAAATTTTATACATATAAAACTTATTAAATTAATTTTAATGATAGTATGTAGTCTAAAAAGATATAAAAATTAACAATTAAATTTGAGATGAGGGTAAAAGAAAGAAAGACTGAAAATTACATATTTAGATTAAACAAACAAGAGCAAGTGAAAAAACAAGTGTAGTTGTGCAGTCAACATGTGAGACATTTATGTCTTACGCATATGTGCATTTAGATTTTGAAATTTACAATTTTAGTAATTATTATCATTTTACATATAAATATTTATTTTTTTATAATTAAAATTCATAGGTTGGGGTTTCTATTTTTTATTCAATACTTATAATTAAGACGACGTCATTTCACACTTTAAAAAAAATTATTGAACTAGTCCAGTCCACTCGCTGGTCATTGATTCAAAAATTTATATTATTATTATTATTAAAAATAATATTAACAATAAAAATAAATATTATTATTAATAATAAAATAATATTATCAATAACAATAAAAATAATATTATTAATAACAATTAAAATAATATTAATGATAAAAATAAATAATAATAATTAAAATAATCTTAACTTCTATTTATTTTTTACCTATTTTTTTCAATCAACAACTTTAATTTTACTCTATTTCTCACCTATTTTTCTTTTCTTCCCTTTTCTTCGCTTTATTTCTTTTTTTCTCTATCAAACACATCCTAAATTTATCCGCACACAAAAAAAGACTTGAATTTATACTTATCAAATGTAACTTTCTCGTTGAACCAATCCCCTGTCATTAATTATTTACTTGAGGGACTTTAATTACTTATGTTACTCTCGTAAAAGAAGACGATTTTGTTTTAATTTCAAATTCAAATTCTCTTTTAATCTAATTATACATATTATTACTTTTAGTTTTGAATATATTTTTAAATATGCATATCTTTTAATTTATTACTGAGGGTGTTTCGAAAAGTTTATTTATAATTTATATAAATTCTTCTTGTGATATAAGTATTTGTGACTGTTTGAGACAACTGAAATTTTAAACTATTTTTACCTTATTTTAATAAGTTTTATAAGATATTTTATGAAAATAATTTATAACTTATATGAAAATAGTCTAACCCTATTTATTCTTTAATTATAAGAAAAAACAATTTATACATAAATATTTGTATAATAAACACTTATTTAATAAAGTTTATCCAACTCATGATAACAGACATTCTATTAATTATAATAGATAATGATACAGGCTGATGACTAGACCTAAAGCACTAGTTCCAAAGATTATACAGTGAATTGAAAAATGAACTAGGCCTAGAATATTGGTTGGGTACATCATATTGATCGTGACCATTAAAATTTTTTTTGCCACATGCTCTCCTCCGACCAGCTTGTGTTTGCGTTTCCGTTAACTAATCTTTGTTGTTGAGATTGTAAATTATCCTTTCGGCATTGGCAATTTGACTACACGTATTTTTCATTCTTTCCTTTCCTTTTTACTTTTGATTCTTTTGAATGTGTGAATGGCCACCTTTCATGAAATGGAAAGGTAAAGATACAATGAGTCAAGTTGATTCCAAATCAAACACTACTGCACCATGTTCCGGTAAGAACAAAATTTACCAACGCATCACTTTGGATAGAAATGGATATAGTCTACGAACTCACATTCAAAAAAAAATTAGACCCACAATCATATCTACGTAGATAATAATTTTAATATTTGTATTCATATCTATTGCTAACTAAATACTTGCACTCTCCTATCTGTTATCCGTACTTTAATTAATTCTAAAAAATTAATGAATAAAAAAGACATTGATTCAGAATACAATTGTAAATCAATTAAAATACAATTAAAATATTTTTTATAAAACATTACAAACATAATAATAAAAGAGTTTATATTACAGTATAAAGTAGTTTCACACTGTCATCCAATCACAAACCATCATTTATTGTAAGTTTGTTGACTTTTGTAATAAATACTTTAAAAGTCATATTAATGGTGATTTCTGATTAGATGACAGTGTAAAACTTTTTACACTAACAGTGCATGACCATTAAACTCATTATAAAATATTACAAATAACACAACAAACTTTTGTAATAAGAAATTTAAAATTTTCAAGTCTGGTGTAGTGGTGGTGCACCTTTGATGTGGCAGTTCGTGAAGTTTGTTGTGTTACTTCAGTTACAACTTAGTAACTAACATTTCATGCAATCACACAAGATTTTTTTTTTTTTTGATTCATAGTCACAAAAGAAATTGGGACATGCATGGGTGAAATAGAAAAAAAAAAAAAAAAAGAGTAAATGTCTACCAAATTTTCATAAATTTTATTTTTTAATTTATTATCTCTCTCTCTCTCTATACACACACACACACACATATCTATTATATGTATACACACACACACATGTATACATGTGTGTATATATATGAGTGTGTGTGTGTGTATATATATATATATATATATGTATACATGTATATAAATAAACAAATAGATAAATAGATAAAGAGGGAGAGAGAATGATCAACTTACTCTACGAGTAAGTTTTTCTTGTATATACCCTCTTTAATAATATTTTATAAAATGCAAAATTTGCAAACTTAATTGTTAAAACATGTGATAATATCTTGATGATCATGCCTGTAAAATTTGATATAAATTGAATATTCATAGGTTTGTAATCTTATACCCAACATTTACTTATTAATTATAATTCAATGATACTTAATTAACTAATGAACCTACGAATAAAATGTACTTACATTATCCATAACTGTATAACTGAGATGTTGAGCATCACATTGTTGTTGCTTATTTCCAAAATATCGTTGAAGTGTATATACAACGAGATAATGCTCTCCTTGTTAAATGCACTAACATCCAACAACACTTGTACGATATCAGTTTGGTGGTCCTTAGCCAAATCAAGCAAGCCCACAATCGCATCACGTAGGGTTTCCAACCTTTTTTTGAGTGAAACCCTCTCTTTGGTTCGTTAATATCCTACAAAATAAATATAATTTAATATTAGTAAAACACGGTTTGGTTATTTAAATTTTTAATAGAAAAAAAAAACATAAGTAATGCACTTACCTTCATTGAAACAGGCTTCAAAAGATGCCTCGGTCATGCAATGAGAGTTTTGAGGGCTCGTTCCACATATTGAATCTCTGCAATGGGCATAAAGACTTCAGCATCAACATCTTGAACCTGTTCAACCATTACCTTCACCAAATCATCCTACATGTGCATGTGGTGTATGGTTGAACACCTTTATAAACTTTCCTAATGGCCACTAGTTGGAGAGGATCCTTATCAACGTATGACTCACACTATTTAGGGAAATCAATGTGAGTATCCTTTCTTGAAGGATCAGCAGCAGTAGTAGCACAACTCCCCTTTATGCTGACACAGACAACAGAAAGTGTGGCATGTGGCTCGATAGGAGCAACTTGCTAGGAAAGACCTAGAGATTCTAGCCACTGGTCGAACTCCCATCTCAATCTCTTTGTAATCTTCTCTGTTATCTCTTGTGTCAATTGCTCCATCACTTCTTGGTGACCGATGCAATAGTGTGGAAATCACATGAAGGTGGTTTGAAGTAATATCTAATCCCTACACTGACTCCAATAGTACGGACACAGTCTAGGTGCTTTGGTCACCCAATGACAATTATTAGTATATCCTGAAGTCCATGGGGAACAAAAGAACCTTGTGTGCTCTGCTTAACCAGTGAAACCTACAACCAATAAATGAGAAATTTGTAAGACAACACTTGTAAGCTTGTTACAGTTACAATTCAAACTCAAAATTAACTTATAATCCTGTTAGTAATGTTGCGTGCATATTGAGTAGCATAATCGCCCTTTAGTCCCTATACTAGTGTGCATCCATTTTTTGGCACACATGGGTGATGATGGAAGATCAACTACTGTTGCTGAATCAGATTGGGCTAATTCCTTTCATTTCTTCAACTTCTCCTCCATATCTTCTTCTCAAGCAAGCCATAACCCCCACGAGACAATTTGGGGGGTGGTCATTCTTTTTCTAGATCTCTTGTGCCTTTCTTCTTTTCTCCTGTGAAAAATAACAAACCATTAACTTGAGTAAAATAATAAAATAAAATATAAATGGCACTTTAAAAAACAATAACCCTAACTAATTTACTAGGTAAAGTCCAATTGGCTCTAAACAAACCTCTACCACATGTCCTCGTCAAAACCATACTTCTGACAAGGAGATAGGTCCCTCTTATTCCTAAATATGTATTTGCTGGTGAGGTTTGTCATAAATTGCCTTAGTTTGTAGCCACAAATGAAAGCGTCTTCTTCCTTATGATTTTTGTTTGAGGAATATCAAAGGTGGTCTACAATATAAATCAAAAACAATAATATAGTTAAATACAATAGATACCATAACATGGTTTTTTTACGAAAGTACCGCAATATCATGCCAAATTAGATTCTTATCAACCTCTTATACATGATCCCAATCAGGAACCAGAATAGACACCTTTGATCGAGCTTAGACCCCCAAATAGTTGTTGAATTTACTTGCATTGGCCTTGAAGCTTTGCCAGTCTGAGGGCATAAAACAACTTGCACCTTTTCCTAAGCCACTAGCCCGATGGCCATATCTCTCAGTCGTGTGGCTTATCTTGTCCGTTTTGATGTAGACTTTGAAGAAAGGCTGCTAGATGGATCAACCATGTGTCTGTTTAGTCAAAAAAATAACAAAGGTCATTAGCAAGATAAAGAACATCCTTAAACCCCTAATAAACAAGACCGTATACAAGCCATAAACAATTTCTACATAAAATTAAGTTTCCTTTGTTTTTTAGTACTTTCCCCATATACTTATTTACATGTATTCAATCAATCACAATATTAGAACATCACACAAGGCCCAACTAAGCTCTATCTGGCCAAGCATACAAACACATCACAAGCACAATCCTCAATAGTCATACAATTCAATTGGGTTGAAAAACCAAACTATCAAAGGAAGCTTTCCTCAAGTGGAACCCTAAAAATCAATTTAGTTTCGCAAAAAATAGGATTGTAGGCTTAGGCTTTGGTTTCATCCAAAAAACTTATATAGTATGAAAGTTATGCACATTGGAAGTTTGAAAATCAAAGAAATTCTAGAAAGCTGTCTTCTATGCTAATTGAGCTATGAATCTCTAGAATTGTTGGGGACCAAAAACAAATTTTATATGTATCAAAAGTGACATAAGGGCTTTGATTTCGTTGAAAAACCTAAGTGGTCTAGAAATGGCGCGCATCAAAAGTTTGCTAAATGCACTAGATTTACATCACCTTAAAAATAAGTTGTAGACTTTGGTTTCACTAAAAAAATCTTAAACAATTTGAAAATGACGCGTATTGCAAGTTTTAGGCAAAAAATTGTCAAAAGAAATGAGTTTTCAAGGGGGAACCTAAAATCTATTGAAAAAAACTTGTAAAGACCTTAAAAAAGATGTTATACACCTGAAAATAAGATTGTAAAAACTAGTCTAGCTCAAAAATTCATTACATATCAAAATCTGAGTTTTCAGGATCCTAAATGAACTAGTCTTTGCTCAAAATGAACTTGAGGGTCCAAATTAAGCTATAGAAATCGAATGGTTCTGAATTTTTGCAGAGAGTTAAACTTTAGGAATAAAAAACTGTGAGTGAAAGCCTTGTTCCAAAACAAGGTTTGTGTAAAGGGTTATGTAGTTGCAAAGTTGTCAAAACAATGATCAAATCTCCTAAAAAGTGTCAACTTCATAGTTACATAACTTTCTCCACAAATTTTTTTTAGTAAGACTTTTTCCTCCAATTTTGTATGATTGAAATCTAACTTTGTGCAAAAATTCAGAGCTAAATAGTTTTTGTAGCTTAGTTTGGACCCAAGGTCCAATTATCCAAAAACTAGCTCATTTTCAGGTATAATGGCCTAAAATTTGATTTGTAAGGAGTTTTCGAGTGAGACCAGTTCCTACAACTTTGTTTTAATATGTTACAAATTTGTTTTAGGTCCTCATGGTGATTCTTCTATTAAATTTTGGTTTCACCCCTCAAAACCCCTTTTTGTAGATTATTTTAAGCTTCTTGATGACCTACAACTTTAAACACACATCATTTTCACATTGTTTGAGCTTTTCGAGTGGTTCCCAAGCCTACAGGTTTGTTTTTCATTCCCCTAAATCTATTTTCAAGTTTTATATTGTTTCAAAATTTTAGGTCAAATGGCGTAAAAGACCGTTTTCTAGAATTTCAACAATTTGCCAACTTTTGAGAGGCATAACTTTCAAACTATGCAAGCTTTTTGAATGAAACCAAATCCTACAATCTTGTTTTTAAACATACTAAATCTGTTTTGGGGTTATACGATAGAAAAGAATTGTATTTGACAATTTGAACTTTCAACCCCAACTGCTAAAGAACACTGAATCTTAAGAAAACCGTAACCTTGAAACCTAAATTGTTTGCGACTTATGAGTACACTAAGGATTATGGTTCTTAAGCTATGATACTAGTTCCGAACCTATGATACTAACATGTTTTAAGTAAATTGAAGCACAACCACTCACTTAGCACATATAAACCATGGCATAGCCAATATCCAAACCAATCACCTCTTGAACAATTTCAATCAATTCAAAGGAACGCTCTAATCTCTCAATACATACAGTGATTGACTAATAATTGAAAAGAATTCATTCCCTTTATCACAAGCCCATCAAAAATGTAAATGGTCTAAGCATCAAAGTAACCAAGTTTTGCAATTTTTTACATACCAAATAAACATAACCATTCATCAAGTGGCCCAAATTCATGTGGCCTTAAAATTAGGAACAGTTTGTTATTGACATAACTCTTAAAAATAACAAAGAAAAAGAAACAATTTGCTACCGTTTAATTGCATGATGCAATAATTCATAGAGGAAGTGCATATGTACACATCAACATCCATTAAACAAAAGAACATGCTCAAACAAATAATGTGTTCATTACACATATAAGAACCAAATGAGCAAAAGATAAGTCTTTTTATATGTAGAAAGCCAAAAATTAATATGCAAAACCAAACAAAACCAAAACAAACCTAAACTAATTTTTGGAACTTCTAAATTTAAAAAATGCCAATAATGATAGAAACAATAACAATGCCACTCAAAGTGAAGCAATATGGCCAACCTACAAAGCGGAGTAACAAACGACCAACAATGGCAATAAGGATGAGCACTATTCTCGTTCTTGTGTGGGGTCTGGCTATGGTCTAAGTGACCGCGACGAGCATTGTTCTAGTGATGGTTTGCAATGAATGAGGGGTTCTCTTAATGGTGATAGTGACAGGGTAGTTACAAAGCTAGAAAGCGAAATAGGTAGGAGAAGAAAGAGCAAGAAGAGTTGGGAAAAGGAGAGGAATGCATAAGAGATTTGTACCTCTCAATGGTGACAATGGCAGCACAAGCACGATGTAATGGGAGGGTTCATGAGAGGGATTACAAAGTGAGAAGAAGAAGAAGACAATGATTCAAACATGCGCAAGCGGAATGAAGCCGAGTTGTAGTATTTTGAAAGCCCATTTGACATTGGTTGTAATTTGAACCGATGTAAAAAGTTGTTTTTACATCAGTTA
The DNA here is from genome assembly GCA_004329165.1 of Spatholobus suberectus. Lineage (NCBI taxonomy): Eukaryota > Viridiplantae > Streptophyta > Magnoliopsida > Fabales > Fabaceae > Spatholobus > Spatholobus suberectus. The sequence goes on from CM014729.1 coordinate 65,137,351, forward strand.
TAAGTTTAACCAATGTAAAAAAGTTAAACTTAGTTACAAAAATGCCACTGCACATTTTTTTACAATGGTTCTCTTATAATTGATGTAAAACAATGTAGTTAAATGTAGGATTTTAAAACTAAAACCATATCGACTAGTTCGATCGGTTGAAATGAAAATTGGACTAGTGACCAATCCGGTTAGTTATTTAGATTGGAAATGAATACGACTCATATAAACTCATGTAACTCAGCTTTAAACTGGTCAAAACTAGTGACTCAGACCAGTCACTAATAGTCATACACTCACTTTTTTCGATGACTAATCAGACATCTTTCACACTGCCTAACCTATCCAGCTGTGTAAGCTTTTTCTACATAGATGCTAACTTTTGTCCAATTAACTGCTCAAATTTGTCCAATCATAGTGGTTTAGCTTTTTTCTGGCTTAAAAATTACTTTAAATTTAAAGCTAAAAATAAGAACTTTAAAAATAAAGTAAAAGTTGTTTGCTAATTTTATTTTTTTTAAGATTTAAAGCTCCTTTTAAGCTAAAAGTTGTTTGGTAAAAAATTTTAAAATTTTACATTTACTTAAAACTAATTGCCTAACTAAATAGAAAAATATAAATATTGATAAAATAAAAAAATATGTATAGTTAATTTTGAGTTACAAATATGTAAAATTAATTTAATCAACATAAATTTATTTAAATGATAATAAAAATACATAAAAGTATTAAAATACATAAATTTCAAAATTTTAATTTTAAAAATGTTAAAACAATTTTAATTAATAAAACCTAATTTTAAATATGATTTATAAATGTTTTATTCTATATAATACTAATTACAAAAGATAAAATATTTTAAAAAATTGTATTGTTGTTCAATAATATTTTCAAAGGTTAAAAAAAAATTATTTAAATTGAATTCAATAATGTCAATATATATTAAATAGTATTTAACAAATAATTGAAAAAGTTGTTAATAAATATATTGGTATAATTAAAAATGAAAAAACTTAACTACAAATTGAAAATTAAAAAAAATCTTAAGTATAAATTAAATTTAAATAATAAAAATTATAAATATTTTTAAATGTAAAATTTTTATTTAACTATATTATTTAAAAATTTTAGTAATGTTTTTTAATAAATAATCTGAAAAGTATTTTATAAATATATTGTTGTAATTAAGAATTCAAAAATTTAACTATAAATTAAAATCTTTTAAAAAAATATGGCATCTAAATTAAATTTGATGAATAAAAATTATAAATATTTTAAAATATAAGAAAATTATTTAACTATATTATTTACTCATGTTATTAATGTTCTTTTATCTTATGTAAAGAATATGTAAAAAGTTAAAAAATAAATAATATTTTCTAATTTTCTAACATAAATAATTTAAAAATAAATTAAAGCATTACAATAAATAAACATAGTCAAAATAAAGTATTACTTAACGGGGAAGCTGGTAAAGCACTCAAATTGAAAAAACAATGAAAAATTAAAAAAAAATGATATTTTTGATCGTGTTAAGATTTGAAGACGAGACTATATGAATAAGCTCTCTATAAGCTGGAAAAAAAAACTCTCCTTACCAACTTAATTATAAGCTACTTTTTTTAAAATTTTGTTATGTAAAAATAAGTAGCTTATTTTTTAAGAGCTTTTCATGAAATGTGTTTGGCCCTGTTTCTTATTTTAAGGAGAAAATAAGCTAAAAAAAGTCGAGCCAAACACACTCTAAATTTTTTAGGCTAAAATTTGAATTTCAAATAGATAAGATTTTGTGTTGGGAGGGACTTGAACCTAGGCTTCTTGAATACTTAAAATAATTTTAACCACCAAACTAAAGCATACAATTAATAAAAGCATGACAAATTTTTTTTTATGCAAAATCTTCTTTATAAAATTTACATGTTTAAAATATACCGATTCATGCAGTTCAACCAGTGACCCACTAACCCACTACCTTTACCAAATCAATGACCGGTCCAATTCTAACAACACTGGTTAACTGTATATTTTCGACTAGTGTCTCCTTCAAAGAAAAGATCCAACAGGATCAATGAGAAGGAACAAATGAAATGAAGAATAAGGTTGAAGCCTAGGATGATTCGTTTGGACCTTGGATATTGGTGACCCAAGATGGGAGAAGGAAGGTTGCAAGAGGGCATGCTTCAAAGGAGGTTCTCTGTTTAATCCTTTGCATGGAGAAGTTCATGTTGTGGAGGTAGAAAAAAATAAATTTGATGATGTTATTATTAAATGTGGCATGGGGTTGAATAATGAGGAGCAATTCAATTATGATAAGGAGGTATATACCTTTAATATCAAGTATATTCTGGGGAGTTTAAGTTCGGAGGAATTGCCATCATCACTTCGTAAGATGAAGCAGGTGGCTCATGATAGTTCACAAAGATCTAATGAGAAACTTAAGAGTTCAATTCATTTAAAAGGCAAGTATGTGCTTGGGCCCCACAAGGAAGTAAATAATGCACTGGATTTTTCTAAAGAGAAAATGGACCTTGATTTAAAAGGAGCAGAGAATACTGTGGGTAGGTCAGAAGAACAAGAAAAAAAAAATACTCAACTAGTAAACAGTGGGGATGACCAAGCATAAAAAAAAGACTTTATTATTCTTGAAAAAATTAAGTTACTTCAAAAGTAGTATGGCTTAATATATAAAAATGTTTTTTGGTCTAAAGACCAAAATAATAGCAGGAGAAATGAGAAAATTGAGGATGCTAAAGCTAACAAAGGTTCAAGTAGTCACATTCAGGGCTCAAAAGTTAGGCTTATTATGGCATTAGCTAATGATATAAGGGTGTTTGACTCAAACATTCACCAACAAATATTATGAATTTGATAGTTTGGAATTATAAAAGGGTAGTTAATGCAGGCTTTGTGGCCCTTATCTATGACTTGAAGAAGGAATTTGTTTTGAGTTTTCTTTATCTTATAGAAACTTATGTAAGTGGAAATAAGGCATAGAGAATTGCAGAGAAATTGGCTTTCCAAAACCATTTCCTTCAACATGCCAATGGTAAATTAGGAGGAATTCAGTGTTTATGGGACTCTAGCTGCTGGAATGTTGATGTTTTCTCCCATTCTCACCAGTTGGTGCATTTGATGGTTTCTTAGAAAACCAAATCTCATTGGTGTAACTCCCAATTTCCCCTTCCCTTGTCTTATATTGCTTGTTGAAGTGTTACATGTGTGTGTTTAAATCCATTACTCATTAATTGATTCAATAAATTTTAATTGCGCAAAGGCTTGCTAAAAGACAGCTTAATTCATGCGTCTAATTCCATTTAATCATCATTTTCTCCATTTTCGACCCATTTAAGGACTAGATTTGATTGAGATGTATTCATGAAAGTTGTATTTGTAACGCCTGGCCACTTTCAGGATCATTGACTGTCCCCACAAACCAGCACAAGACTTTTCAGCATGCTTTGTCCTCACTCACACGCTTCCTAAGAAACTTCCCAAGAGGTCACCCATCCCAAAATTGCTCTAAGTCAAGCACACTTAACTGTGGAGTTCTCAAGTGATGGGCTACCAAAAAGTAAATGCAACTTGTTGGTATAGGTAGCACTTATTAATTCCTTTAAGCTATCCTCAACTATACAGTCTCATACCTACACAACCTCTGGATCCCTCTCATTCTGGTGTGTATTCGATTCATTCATGTACCCTTCCTGCTGGAAGCCTGCCAAGAGTCGCTCCTTGTCTGTGCCTTATCTCTTTTGCACCAGCGATCACTCATCGCCCTCATCAGCGCCCGGGATGTTACAGTATGCCCATTTCTTAGCCTGCATCTTATTTTAGTTTGACTTAAATTCAACATCTATAGTTAGAGATATGCTTATCAAATGCTACACAACGCAAGTGTAAAATGTGGAACATCAAAGGCAACTTCTAAGCAATTTTGCATCTTGTTAAAGGTTGATTTAGGCTTTATAACTATAAATAAGAATTGTAAATATTTTTCTTGTCTTTCCAGAGCCACCAAAAATGCATAAATTGGACACTTGTAGCTCAAGTTATAGCCAAAACAATGATGAGAGGTAGTTGTACTACATGAACGAAATGTAGTTTTTGACAAAAAATGGGTTATGGGTCGTCTTGTTGAGACCCAATTCGTGTAATCAGTTCTTAAATCCCATCATGCATGACCTAAAATCTTTGAACCACTTATTCCATTATTCCTAAACTTCCTTAATTCGTTTCTCTCAAGCCTTAACTTCCATTCTTGGAGAACCACCCTTTCTTCTCCATTTTTGTCACTAAAAGGCCAATTTTTCATAAATTGATCATCTATCTTCATTCTTTTTGCTCCTATGAAGTTGTCATCGTTGTTCTCATTATTGACTAGTGTTCGTGAGAATTTTGCTATCGTCATCTCTTCTTCCTAATTGTGATTTTGTGCCAATTTCTAAGTAAGAGGGGAGATTATCTTACTCATGGGTATGGTTGTAGTTATAGGTAAAGGGGTTGGTCCTAGGTCCTAACTTTACCTTACTATTGCTTTTTCTAAAATGCCTTGAACATTATGATGGATAGTCATTGCTTGAAAATCTTGGATTATGAATTCAATGAGATGTATGTGCCTTGTGAATCATATGTACTGCGATATTCTTGTGTAATGGCTAATTCTAGGAAAAATGGGTCTTCTCTTTAGGATTTGAAATATTGAGTTCTTGGTATAAACTTAGAGAACCTTTGCTTACTTTAAGGATTAATGATAAAGGTTATGTTTGGATAGTCACCTAGGCATGACAGCATAAATCCTAATGTTGGGTTGATAGAACAGGGAACACACAAGAAGGAGGGGTTGAATTGTGTGTTCAAATTTTTTTTTAACCAAATTAGAAATGAATTAAGAGAACAGATAATCTAGGCATATATATGGATAAGAACAGAAAAGCAAGAAGAGAATTTTATACTAGTTCACTCAACTATGAGCTATGTCTAGTCCCTTCATTTTGAAGGTTTCAACTAACCAACCTTAGGTTACAAACAAATATTGTTCTCCACCTCTTTAGGCTTTACAGAGTACCTACCCAAATTACTTAACCACCCATGTATTCTTTATCACTAAGCTTCTCTAGGTTCACAACGTAAAATAGTTATTAAAACAGACTAACTCACAATGTAAGGATATGAAAATTTAAGAGCAGTACAAGAAATTTTCTATAAAGAGTTTAAAGGTTTTTCAAGAGCTGTTCAGCAAACACAATATTCGTGGTAGTTCTCTATCTCTTTTCTTCTCTTCTAAGCTGATATATATATAGTCTTTAGAAAATAGTCGTTGAATTTCTAGCTTCAATCTTCAAGAGAGGAACGTGTGCATGTATACTGAGTTTGCAGTAGAGTCAAAAAAGTGACTTTTGTTCTTGCACTAAAATGGAAAGTGTGGTACTATGTTAGAGAGCTACTTTTCTGATAATTCTTTATTCAGCTTTCCAGCTTGATAGGTTAACTTCCTTTTTCTACAACACTGCACTTATACACCAACATATATCTAATTTTCATTTAATGCTCAAATGTTTGAACGTTAGATCATACGAAGAGGTAAAGCATCAGGCTCAAAGTTTTTTGTGAATACGCAGAGTTAAAACAATCTTTAACACTTAGTCGTTGAAGATACTTACACCTGGACGATCATTATACATGAGTCCATTGGACCCTTACTAAAAACTGGCGCATTGGATGCTTGATATTAAAGACGTGTTGGACGCTTAAAGAGTCCTTTACAACAAAGACTTAAAACTTAATAAGTTGTTGTTATCTTCAAAACTTGAAGGACTAGACGCTTCATATGTCTTTGATTCCAACATGGGTGTTTGGTGCTATCTTTATGAGTGAAACAAGTTATGAAGATGATCGAATTAGGCTTAGTGGTTTGTATATGAAATATAGCCCTAGATGTTAGATAACTAATGGCTTTGGTTTCACCTTAAACAGACTCTTATAACTGAAGTTATAATTAAATTTGTGAGAAAAGGTCAAGCTGTCATGATTAATTAGGTAATATTCCATGTTTCCCTAGATGATCAAGAGATCAACATAGAAGTTGTACATAATCTTATTATCTTTCAAATGAGAAAAAAAATCAACTTGATTGGATTAACTCCAAATGTTATGTTTACACTCAACGAAGGTTACAAAAGCATAACAGGAAACATTATTACAAATTAGACATTTTACATAGGTTAAAATTGATATTTTACATTGGTTAAAATTTCTTTATAGAATCAAGGAAGATAAAAAGTCAAGACTTTTTTTAATCAATTATTGAATCAATGTAAAAAAAGGTTTTTTTACATCAGTTACGTAAATAACCGATGTAAAAATAAGGCAGACCACCAATAGAAGTAGCATCAGTAGTGCCCACTCTCATTACCGAAACGGAATCCCACCATGCTCATCTTGCTCAATCAAAATTTTGCACAAAACTAAAAAACAAATCTGAAAAATTGAAAATGATGGAGGTAGTGTTAAAGTTGGAATCATTAGCGTGCATAGACTCCACCATTCTCTCTCACTTCAAGCTTTAACCTTTGACCTTCCATGACCTTTAATGATTTGTTTTCTCTCTAGACCTTCGGCCTTCACTCCATCCATGACCTCATCACTCCTAAAATCGACCCTATACCCATGATTCGCACCTTCAACAAGAGTGTCGGCTCCTGCCACTAGACCTACTCCTGCCCCCAATCCTCGCCCACTCGGTGTCGTTGTCGTCTTGCGGCCTTCTCCCCACCCCCTGTTAAACAAAAGGGTTGGATCCAAGAGGGGGTGAATTGGATCTATAAATTTTTTAAAAAACCCAAACCTTTTTTTTAAAGATGAAACACTTTGATTTTTGAAAAATCTTGAATCAATTTGATTTGGTGATATGGATGTTGTAGAATTGAAATATTTAACTTGATTTTAATATGCCAACATGAACAAGATACTTATGAAATTGATATACATATAAAAAAAGTGATCAAGAAATAATATATGTGAGGAAGGGTAAAAAGAAAAGAACACACAAATTTATACTGGTTCGATCACCACTACTATGATCTACATCCAGTTTCCAATCAAATTGATTAGGAATACTACCATGTAAATTAATTTGTTTACAAGCACACTGCACAAATAGAAGAATCATACACATTAAAACCCAAAAAGCCAAGGTTCTTGAAAACCTATCAAGAAACCTTGAACCAACCTTGTGGAACCCTACCACAAGAAAACCTTAAGAAAAGCCTTCTTAAGAAACGAAAACTGCACAAGGTTAAGGTTATATATCACCTCAATTTGTGATAAATGTAAACAAGGAAGCACAAAACAAATCTACCTATATGATGACTTCTCTTTATCCATAATGATGATCCATGTGTGAGCTCTTGATTTGATGAAAAAAAATGTTTAAATATGATGATAAATGTGTTTTTTCTCTTGAAAAACCCTCACAAAACTTTAAGGATTAACAGTCATAAGAAAGAAAGCAATGGAGTTCAAAATTTATAGAAGAAAACTTGAAATAACCAGTTATTTTGTTTTCGAAATCAATTATTTTGTTCTTCGTAGTTCTGGAAATGAGCCAATAACAAAATAATCAGTTATTTTGCCAAATAACTTGTTATTTGTGCAATACCAACTTCTAGGTCTTTAAAATAACTGACTATACAACCAAATAATAGATTATTTGTGAATCTAACAACTTTCTAACATCAAATTAACAAGATTCACTGTTACTTAACTAAAACAACAGATTAAATCACAGAAATAGCAAAATTGAATAATTTGACAACTTTAACACAAAACTTCATCTTTTATCAAATTAAAACCATATTTAAAACATAAATTGCTTCTTGAATTCAATTTTAGATTCATGAAAACATGTTATCACTTTGTTAATTCATTAAGTCTTAGATTTAAAGCTCATCATCATCAAAGATAAGGATTAATCATACATGACACACAAACACACACATATAAACACACAATACACTTTGCACTCATCAAGAGGCTAAATCATCAAAACTCTAATCATGGAGGCAAGCATGATTCTTCTTGCATCTTCACCCACGACCCTAAGAATGCCAAAAACTGTGTCATTACCTCAAGCAACTCATCAGATCTGGAAGTTGCAACAACATATAATAACTATAAGAGTGTAACCATAGGGAGGAACAAATCTAAAAGTGTGAAGGGATATGGTTTTACTTGGCGTAGTGATTCGAAGGAAGACTTTGTCGCTTGCGATCGATAGTGCGTCGACGACACTAGATTTGCTATTGATGGCCTGAACTCCTCTTTGAGGAGTATGTGGATTGGTGCTTGATGGTGACTCTAAAGAGGCCTTTGGGGATCGAGAAGGGGTCAATGTCAATGATGAAACCAAACTTCTTGTCATAGTTGTGGTTGCGGAGGATTTTGCAAATCTTGTCATTTGAAGTAGAAGTCAAGGAGGTGTCGTGCTCATAGCAAACGCTAGCATGCACCATTACAAGTTGTGATGGCGTTTTTTAGGTTTTCATGGGGAGAAGGAGTTTGGGGAGGGTGGGTTCGCGAATGGGTTTGCATAGAACGAAAGCCATGACAGAATGAGATTGGATAGGTTTGCACACCATTGCGATTGGATGAACAAAAACTAAACTTTGGAATACACTCAGATGGTCCTAGTCTTAAACGAAACCAACCTTATAGTCCTAAAACATTTGTTAGAGAAAATGGAAAAATATTTCTATGAGAATAGGATTGCACAGAACAAATACAAAAACGTCGTTGAATTTCCATTAAGTTTTTTGAGATACTTTTCACATCGGTTGTCAATATAACCGATTTAAAAAGTACTTTCTACACCAGTAAAATTAAAGTTGATGTAGAAAAACCTTTTAGATCGATTATATTGACAACTGATGTAAATTTTTTTTCACTTAATTATAAAAATGCCACCATTTTTTTTCTAAATCAGTTGTTAATTAATCGATCTAAAAGCCTGTTATAAAATCTTTATTTTGTACTAGTGAAATGAAAGAAATAATACCCAAGAACTTAAGGAATGATTATACAAGCCAAAAACATCAAATGGATAGTTGTTATGATAGGAGAATGATATAAGATTAGGATAAATTGAGTAGTGTATGATCTAGTTGAATGTGTATAAAAATATTAGAGTCGAGTGAGAATATATTGTGAATTAATAATGGTGTGACTTAATGATGGTTGTGTTTGATGAGATCAATATATAATGTGTTTTGGATGTAATGTGTGCATTGATATTAATGTCATGGATGACCTAACCTGGGAGAGGTAAGAATGGTACCCAGCTAATATCTTGACTGTGAAAGACTTAGCCTGAGAGAGATGAAGATGGTGCTTACTTATGTTGTGATGGGGAGTCCAAAAGAACATTTTGTGTGCATTGTATGTATAATTCCTATCAACCTAAGTCGGCTAATGGACTTATCCTTATCCATAATTTGATGTTAACTTATTTACACATAAAAATATAGATTTTTATCAGTAAAAAAGTTTAATGCAAAAAAAATATGCAACTACACCTATGATTGCACCATGACCAAAATCATTATTAAGACATGCAAATGGTCTATGACCTCAATTTATCCAATATACTAATACAAATAGTTATATCTAAAAGGCCTTAGGCCATACATTACTAATATTACAAGTCATAATAGTATTATAATGCAAAGCTAAAAGACCTTAGGCCTTAAATAATCCACCATAAAGAACATATCAAACTACAACCATTAATACAAATACAAATGTGAAAGGCCTCAAGCTTTAGACCAAGGCCTATCTGTTAGTGTATTGTGCATCACCTTTGGGAGAATGCTATACATTACAATTTATTCACCATCAAATTTTGTAATATACAATACTCATCATTTTAAATTGTTTTGAAACAAAAAAAAATGTCTTGAATATTAGATATCTTGCCACATATTTTTTTTAGATTAATTTTTTCATAAACAGTTATAGAAAAAAATAAATAAAAAGTAAAATGAATCCCATTTTTCCGTAAGTCAATTCTCTATATGGGTATTTTTGGATCAATGCTTCTTGTTTCCTAGTCCCTATGCATCATTGGTGTGCTTGTCCGAGCTCGAGAGGGTACACTTAATTAAAAATTTAGTAAGATATACAGGTGTTTTGATTATAATTAAAGACTACCAACCAAGTTGACGTTTACAAAAATATTTTAGTGCAAGTAGTTCTGTAATCCACAAGTTGTTTGTCACCAAAATGATAATATATATCTCATCCCCTAGTGGATCTAGTGCCGGTTTATTTTAGATTTAAATAAAATTAATTTTAATATAATTAATTTTATATTATTGAACTTGAGTAAATATCTTCACAAATTAATGTTAACCATGCACCTAGTTATATATAAAGCTTGCTTTGAATTTTCTATAACCAAACAACAATAACATAGCAGGACCATAAGCACTTGATGATGTTTACGGAGCTCTTTCGTCGGTGCTCTTCAAATGGACTTCACAATTGACTAGGGAGAAAACCCTCTTCAAATGGCAAAATGCAAATTATGTGTTTCCGATCAACGTATGGAATTTGGTTAATGGCTTTCTTTTTCTTTCACAGATCAAGTAATGTTGCGAGGTTACCTAAGTGCAGACCATTACCTATTAAGTAGATTTCATACACGAGAAGTCTAATCACCATGGACCAATGCTCCTCCTACAGCCGAAAGCAAGCCCCATGATATTGCCCCGAAACATATTTTGTTGTCGAAAGCGTGCCTTTAATTTTACAAAAACTTTTATGTCTCTATCTAGTTTATTTAATTTAATGCATTTAAGAAAATTATTAAGCAACATTTTATATCCGAGCAAAAATTTAATTAAAGTCTTTATTCCCAATTTTAAATACAACATAATTTAGTTGTTTACACAATTTATTTTTAATTAAATTATTAGTTTGCATCGTTATATAGAAAAGAACTACTTATTATTGTTTCCAAGAAAGACCTACTTTCTTTTTTGTTACGAGAAGAAAGAAGTATTTTTTATTTTATTTTGGTATTAAAGAAAGAAGTATTTGATGTAACTATTCAATTTAAAATTTCAATCAATCATATACTACGATAAATAATTATTTTCTTCTAACAAATAAAATTGACATCTCTTTGATCCTTTCAAAACTGTGAGATTCATCTTGCTCCTAACTGCACAAAATAAAAATAACAATTACTCAATCGTAAAGAGTGTATCCCTCTATCAAAAGAAGTTAACACGTAGACCGACGAATTACAGTTCAAATCCTTGTTAAAAAAAAGTACTCACATTTACATTATGTTTGATTAAAGAAAACGAGAGAAGAAAAAAGATAATTATGCATTTTCTTTTATTTAATTAAAGAAAAATAAAGAGGAAAAAATTTTTTTTAAGTTTTCTTTCCTTATTTTTTTAATTAAATATTTTCTTTTATTTTCCCTGCATTAAATCAAGCAGAAAAATGTCAGGGATTATCTCAATGAGTATTACCTTTCATGCAAAATACCTATAACCTGTGAGAAAAAAAAAATACTAATCACTGGTTAACTCCTCAACTTGACATTTCTCGATTATTTTGTAATTTTGTACCTAGGGAACCTAGCTAATCCCCGAATCAGGCAGGCGTAACAGGATCACACAATCCGAAACCCTGCTACTACAATACAAAGTACATCAGACGTCTCTATAGAATCAAAGACGATAAAGCATGGCACTATACATGGCCCTATCAACAAGAAACTTTTGATCGCAGGATTATATATTTATGGTCCCTCTGGTCTAGTTTCCTCATCCCGCTTCCTCTTTGGCAGTGCCAAGGAAGACATGGCTTTGGCCGAGGCCACCTTCCTCACTAGTAGTTTCCACCTTGCGTCTTCTTTCCTGTTCTCTTGCTCCATTTTCAATTGAATTTGCCTGTCACATTTAGTGATCAAAACAGCAAGGTTAACCGCTAAATAAAAATAAAAATAAAAAAATACTATAGAGTATAGAGGAGATAAGACAAGATAATCATAAGATTATAAGAAACCAAGACAGTGACAACATAGTAAATTAGATTCACCATAAAATGGATGTTAAATTAGACGATCTGGAGATTGAATTTTACAACTTACAAAACATGATGTGTAAGATAAGTACGAGATTATTAATTAATTTGATGTTTTGGTTTAATTTGCAGAGCACTGCTGGTTTAGTCCTCCACTTGTCCCACTAGCCCAGGTGATTGATAAAGACCTACGTGTTTGTTCCATTTGCTTCTTTTTCAATGATAATTGAAAGATGCAGTATATATCATCAACTACGGTTATAATAATCTTCGACGTGGCTTTTGAGGAGGGGACCTCTCACTGTCACTGATGCACGCATGTTTGGCATGTTCCCGACCCATGCTACCGAAGTTGAAGTTTGATCTAACAAGTAATAACTACATAGCATGTGTTGGTTCTGTGCATCGTATGAATTAATGCGTCAGTGCACTGCTTTGGTTTGTGCAAAGAACAGCAGCCATGACTAGTTCCTACTAGTTAACCTCCTATTGTAGTTGTGTAGAGATGTGATTGGTCAGCTACATTTATCCCTGAATAAGAAACGTCACAAGCAAATCGCAGTCGAATATGGAAATTAACATCGGCACAGAGACACACAACTAATGCCAAATCCATTACATAATAGAGTTATACTATTTAAACAATAAATTTATACAATATTTTTATAATGTTATTTTTCTCTATCTTTTCATCACATGAATCGTCTTATCTTACACTCTTTCTTTTTCTTTTTTTTTTCTTTTTTAACTTTTCGTTAATAACTTTTTGCACAAAATTTCACTAGCAAATACGTTTCTCTTTATAATACAACAAGAGGACACAAAAACAAATAAATAAATAATGAGCAAAATTTTCAACATCGTTTATCATATAGACAAGGACTAAATTTCCTTAGCTAACCACAACCTTTAAGTATAATTAATCTGAAAGTCGAGTAACAGAGTAAAGCCAAACCAGTTCTATATATGCTACGACCTATTATAGCTGTGACTCAGGCACAACTAAGAATTTTACTTAGTTACCAAAAATAGAATACATCAAACGTTGCACCTACGCGGAGAATAGAATATTAAATGTCAGAGAACAATTTGAATTATGTTTGGACAAAGAGAATGGAAAAAAAGAAAATATGGATAAAGATATAATTTAATTAATTAAAAAAATATAAAAATGACTTTATAAAATAATGTTTTAAAATTTAATATCACCTATTTTTATATTTAATTCAAATTTAAAATTTTTTCTCAACTTTTTTTGTCTCCGTTGCCGTTGAAATAAAGGGAGGTTAGCTGGCCATAGTTTTATATAATTAAAATTTATAATAAATAAATATTAGTTAATAATATGATATATAAATTATTTATTAAAAAAAATTCATAATAATTAAATATCTACAAATATATAAAGTATATTATAGATTTATGATAAATAATTTAAATTGTGATATAAAATTATATTTAATTATTGACAATTTTTTTCAAAACAAATATTAACATTTAATTTAGAAATAGTGATAAAAAATGATGAATTAAAATGAATAAATAGTTAAGAAAATCAAGTATACATATAAAGATAAAATGAGAGTAATTATTTCAAATGATTAAGAGGGAAAAATTTTGACAAGTTGTTGAGAGTAGAGTGTGAAAAATATATCTAAAAGAATAAAAAATGAAAAATCTATAATTATAATAAAGAGAATATTCTCTTTTGATTTTACTTTTTATTGAACTACTATATTTTTTAATTATTTTCTGAATTATCCTTTACTTTATACCTTTTAACTACTTTTTAAATTAGCACTGCAAGTCAGGTGGCTTCCTTTACATGATAACATGCTCAAGCTTAGTACAGATGGAAGCTCAATGGGTAATCCAAGGAATTCAGGTTTCGAAGGTATAATTCATGACAATCTTGGCCGGTGGATAGCGAGGTTTTTCATGAAACTGTGGGTTCACGACAAATTTGAATGTTGAACTCTTTGCTATTTATCATGGTCTCAATTTGGTTTGGAACAACGGTTTCATCTCCATCATTTGCGAATCGAATTCACAAACCACTTTGTCTTTTATATCCAAGGATGTGCCTCACACTCAACCTTATGCTCCTCTCGTTGACAAGATAAGAGTCTTCTCAAATTTCAACTGGAACCTCATTTTCCAGCACATGTATAGAGAAGAAAAGAGTTGGGCAGACTGATTAGCAAAATATGGAGATAAATCAAGTGTTCCTATTTTTGTTTGGCTAGCTGTCATGTCCGTAGGACATTAAGAATATAGTGTTAGGCGATGCTATGTACTCTAGGTGCAGATGATTTTTGTTTTGTTTCTTTTCTTTTCTGATAGATAAAATAAAAATAAAAAATTACCCACTATACCATCTTTTTCTTTTTCTTTTTTTAAATGAAGAGAGACACTTTTACCCCTAATATTGATAATGCCTAATTAAAAAAATAAAAAAGAGAGAGTCTTACTCTAAATTATGTATTCTAGTTTATAATATACTACTATAAATATTAAAATTTAAAAATACTTATTTAACTATAGTAAGAAGGAAAAAAAAGAAAAAAAAAACAGTTTTTATTCTCACTCTAAATTATATATTCTAATTTATAGTATGTATTCTCTCCTGATCCTGGATAACTATATGACCAAAATACGTAGTGAGAAGAAAAGAAAGAAAGAAAAAGCAGTTGTTATTATTATTATTATTATTTGATTTTTATAGCTGCCAAAGATATGAATTGGCATGTGATCCGAAATTGAGTTATATTCCTACAACTGACACACCCTTCGCATCTCATTCTCAAAGACTTGTTATAATTAAGATATGAATTCGCATGGGTATTTTTCATATTATATTAATATTTTTTTAAAAATAATAAAAAATTAAATATAAAAGATGATGTATTTTGAAATTTAAATGAAAGTATTAGAAAAAGACTTTTAGTTTATTTATTATAGTTTAAAATAAAATAAAGAATTATGTGAATATTAAATAAAAAAAAACTTAAATTTTGTAATTTTAAGTAATTTTTTTATTACTTAAATATATTTTAAATAAATAAAACATAACATAAATAATATTAAATAAAGATAAATTTAAATTTTTGTATCGATTAAAAAACTTTCTAATTTTTTATTATAATTTAAAATTAAATTAAGATAAAAAAAACTTCGTAAAATAAGGAGAGTATTTTTTTTTAATATTTAAAAGTTAAACTCGAAAAGAATTAAAATATATATATATATATATATATAAATACATGAAAAGTGAAAATTTCACTTCAAAGTCTAACTTATATATATAAAGAGTAGATTTGCAAATTGTATAGCTTAAAACGTATGGACGATTTAGGGGCGCACATGAAAAACAGAAAATAAAATAGTGTAAAGAAAGAAGGAAGATGTTGACCTGCAAAGAGGAACCTTGCAGGAATCTTGGCGCAGGCAAATGGAGGAGTGTAATCTGAAGAGCTGCCACATGCGCTTACACCGCAAACACCCTCCGCTCACCCTCCTCTTGCAAGTGGCGAGGTGTCGGATCAACACCTGCAAACCCTGACACGTGGCGAACTTAGAGCACGGTCCTCTCTGTCGCCCAACCTCAACATCGTACGGCCCCACGTGCGTACACCCCTCCGTGCATATGTGCTCCAAACACTCCATCGCCTCGCTCAGCTGCGCGTACAACCTCTCCTCCTCCCTCCGCTTCCTCAACTTCCTCTTCCTCTGCTCATAAAACCCAACCAATCCATCGTAACAATTCTAATTAATTAAGCTAACTATATGATGTTACTAAATAAGAGCAACGTTAAGAACGTATTCTCTACACACTCCTTTTTATTAATTAAAATTCATTAAATAATAAATTTTAACTCACAGTGTGAAAAAGTATGTTGTTAGCATTCCTCTATTAATTAATTACCGATTCGAGTTCGTCCATGAAGCGGAGAATGTCGAGTTCAAGCCAGGGGTCGTGGTTCTCCAGGAATTTCCAGCCCTCTGTTTCTTTCACGGCTTTGAAATGATTCGTGAGGAGCTTCGCGCACTTGAGGTACAGATCCGGTGCGTCGCAGAGCCGAGCCAGTTGCAACACGTCCACCACGTTCTCCGTGCTCACGCGCTCGCCCAGTCCCTTGATGCACCTCTGTTTCAGCTGCGTCACCAAATACACGTGCGACAATGCTAGAAGGTGCATTCCGTACTTGTCCATATCCTCCTCCGTGCACCTGCACGCACCCTATCAATCCCCGTTTCGCGACCGCTACTTCGTACTACTACTATGACTAATTACGAACCTGGAGGAGTAGAGGAACCCCACGAAGGCCGTGACGGCGCCGTCTGGAACGCCGTGGATTTTAACGATTCGGTTGGACGGTATGACGTTTTCTAGAACCGGGGATGCCGAAGCCTTCGGGATTAATTTCAGGACCAAATGGAAAATGAATGCAAAATTAGTTAGGGAAATTATAATTATTGGAATTTGGAAAATAATTAACGTGATGAAATATGAAAAAAAAACATGTACCAAAATGGTTGCGTGCGCTGGAATGCGCTTCCCACCGGGAGTTTGTAAATAAAGGTCGGGTTCGGGTAAGACCTGGGTCTGGATGTTGTGAAAGTGGGTGGTGGAGGGGATTGGGAAAACAAGGGCATCCATGAATATGAAGCAATTGGTTGAGCTGAGAATGATTGAAGGAGGTTTTGGTTTGGGGGTTGATAATATATCATTTAGGAGCAACGAGGGAGACAATGGTTTGATAGGGTTATATAAGCCAACTCACTCAGAAGTGCGATAAGAATAAACGCGTCGAGATGGTCCATGACGATGCAAGAAAGGTGTCTTCTTTTAAAAAAAATTTTAAAAAATACTATATATTGTCTTTCATTTAAATTATTAAATTTTTTATATTTTTAATTTATTATAAAGTCTATTAACGAAACATTTCCTCATTTTTCATGAAAGTGAATGCATTCATTGGATTATTGACAATATAAGTTGCACTCATTAGTTCAAAAAATTATTCATTGAATTACAGGTAGTGTCATTAAATATAACCACCATTTTGGATGTTTAGTAAAAGTAGTTGAAAAACTAACTGAAAACTAAAAAGATAACTGATAAATGAAAGCTTGTAGTTGAAAGCTGTTAATAGGGGTGTTCATGAGTTGTCCCTGTCCCACTAACTTGACCTAACTCAAAAGAACTTTTGACGGGTTCGGGTTTAAAAAATTGGACCTAGTGTCTTTTGAGGACAAGTTTGGGTTATACTTCGGCTTATCTCAACCTTGTCCAATGTTATATGTTCTTTTAAAAAAATAAAATTTTTAAACAATTATTTATTAATAATACAACTTTTTGACTTAATAAATAATATTTTGTCTAACATGATACCATATTTATAGAGTTTAATGGCTATACATTGTTAATGTAAAAAACTTTTAAACTATCAACCAATAAAAAATCATCGTTTGTATGACTTTTAAATTCTAAAAGTTAACAAACTTACCATATATGGTAGTTTGTGATTACATGACAGTGTAAAATTGTTTTACACTGTCTGTGCATAGTCTATTTTTTCATATTTATATTGATATCATTTATCTTAAAATATATATTGTAAAATATACCATAATTGTAGATGTATAGTTCTTTAATTATATGATTTAGTTATATATAATGTTACGATTAAAATATTGTGCCAACAAGTTAGGTTGACCTGGTCTTGTCCCAAATGTTGTTGGGTCTTGATTGGGACGAGTTTGAGGTCACAAAATTGCCCCTATCAAAATTTTGGGTTGGGTAAGGACACAGGTCAACCTATCCCATAAACACCCTTTACTGTTATGCTAGCTTATTTGTTTGTAGGTGTTTAGTAAAATTATTCGTTGAAGTAGCTAATAAATGTAAAATGACAAAATTAGATATGTTTTTATGATATTTTTATATGAACTTTAATTTTATTTTATTAATAAAAATATTTTGGGTAGTTATAATTTTAGTTTTTAATTTATTTTAAACTCCTATAATTTTTTATTTATAGATCAATTATTTAATTACATTTTTTAGTTTCAATTATTATATATATATATATATGTGTGTGTGTGTGTGTGTGTGTGTATTTTCATTATGTTAATTAGTGTAATGGTTAAATAAACATTGTAATATAAAGAAATATTCAAAAAATAATAAAAAATAAAATAAATCTATCAACTATTTATATCAATATCTTGAAGTATAATGTTGAAATAATAAAATAAATAGTATAAATAGTATAATGGTTAAAGTCAATAGTGTAAGATAAAATATCTAAATAATAATAATAATAGAATAAAATAAGTTTATTATCTATCATTAACAATATCTTATATAATAAAATAGTAAAATTAAGAAAATCGTACCTTATGTAAAAAAAGGTAAAAATAATAAAACTCTGTCTTATAAGTCAAAGAGAAGAAACAAAAATAATATATCATAAAATCATACCTTATGTAGAAAGAGATTGAAGAAGAAATTTAATAAATATTTTAAGGATAAAAAGGGAATAAAATAAAGAAGTTAAAAGCTATAAACTAGTGTTTTAAAAGACACTACTTGAAGTAACATCTCAAAAAATGTTACAAGCTATTAAAAAAAGCTTGTTTACTAAACACTATTAATAAGGTCAAACATGCTTTTAGCTAGTAAAAAAAGTTAAAAACTAATTGTAATGGCGTGCCAAATATAGCCTTTAATTTTATGAGTATTTATGGAATAAAATTTAAATTTACCATGTCATTAATTAAAATCAATTAATTTAACTACTTTTATTGATATTGGTAAATTAAATATTTGTTTCTTATATATAAGACTGAAGGTAGTAATAAACTTAAAAAATTATTTTTGATATATATAAATAAATGAATAATAAAATAATAATATACAATGGAAATTATAATATTAATTGATAATATTTAATAAATAATAAAATAAGGATGATATAGAAAGCTCAGCTTCTGCTAGATGTCTCTTTATTCACGTGCTCTAACAGGTTGAAGCCAACTGTAATTATTAGTTTTTCTAGTTGTTTTAACAAGGACAATAGCTTAACAACTATCGGCTACTAGCTACCAATTTTTAGCTATTAACTAGTTTTTTAGCTTCTAGCTACTTTTGCCAAACATAGCCAACAATTATACTTTCCTAATTATTTTAATTAGGACATTATTTAGGTTTTCTTAATTACCTTGATTATAGGAAAGATTTAGAGTAAATTACACTGACACTCTCTGAGACTTTTTAGATTGCACACAATTCCCTTCATTTTCTATATCCTTACACTAACCTCCTTAATTATTTGAAAAATACTACACTGACATCTCTTATATATTATACTAACCCTCCTTAATTGTTTGAAAAACATTACATCATGTACTCCTATAAGGGAGGTTGTTGTAAACATTAAAAATGTAGAGAGATTATGTGCAATCTAAAAAAATCTTAAGAGATATTAGTGTAATTTACTCTAAGATTTATTATTTCATTTTTTACTCTACATATATAGACCTGTGAATTTTTTGGTACATATTACAAGTATCTTTCATAGGAAGCAATAATGTTTGAGTTAAGTAGGATCATTATGAGCGACAAAATTTCCCCCCTGAGTATTTAATGTAGTTGCATTCTCAAGGCCCGAATACAAGATCACTGATTAAGCTGAAACAAATCTCATGTCAGTTAATCCACGTTCTATATCAAGTTATTGATGGTGTAATAGTTGGTGTAAGTTATATCAGTGTAATTTGATCCCTCCCCATATGTATATATATGAGAAAGGATCAAATTAAATTGGTGTAACTCTTATCAACTATTAAACCATCAATAATATTATATAAAAGGTGAATTTTATTAATCTAACAATTGAATTATAATGTTATATTACCATAATTATTTGTGTCAAATTTTGTCAAAATTGAATAACAATAAGAAGGTGATCAAATGATCCATATTTTAGTATATTTTAAAAACTATATATTTCGTTAATTTTGATCTATATAAATGAGGTATCGAATAATTTTGGAATAATATAAAATTTTGCATATAAGATCTATGTGAAATGAGCTTTCAATTTCACAATAGGTTTTGAGAAAACATTATTTAATTGAAAGTTATTGAATGGTGTAATATGTGTTTGTTTCCCAGTTAGAGCATTAGTTGCACACATTCCTAGAAGTTAAATGTGACTAGAAGTTTTTGATGAATTCACGTTGAATGAAGTTTTAATGTTTTTGCAAACACGTCTGTAATAGTTGGTAAAAGTTACACCGATATATATATATAGGGTCAGGATCCGTTGACACCAGGTGTTAAAGTTGATCAAATTACACCTTCAATAACTTTTTATGGAATGTAAATTTAACTGATTTAGCCATTGAATTTAATGTTCTTATTAGTTAGATTAAGTATACAAAATTTCATACAATTTCAAAATTATTTAGTAGTTTATCACATCACTTAATTTTAATGTATAATATGATATTAAAATATAAGTAAATATTCAATATTTAGTAACATATCTAACAAAGTCCAAATGATGTCAAATTTGATTTATATGATCATATATATACATATATATGTCACGTTACGTATTATATCTTACTCTTTTTTTTTATTTCTTTTTTTCCTTTCATTTCTTACACTAAAAAATAAAGTATAGGGTGAAAGGAAACAAAGATAAAAAAATAAAAATATATGATATGATATGTAACGTGGCAGAAAAAGAAAGATAAAAAAATAACAAAAAAATATATAAATATATAAATGTTGGTGTTGGTATATATAGCAATCAGAGCATCAGATTTGCATTTAAAGAAAAAAAAAATTGATTTGAGTTATACCCACATTATTGGTATGTATAATTACGTATTATATCTTACTTTTTTTTTTTTTTTTATTTCTTTTTTTCGTCTTTGATTTCTTACACCAAAAATAAAGTGCAGGGTGAAAGGAAAAAAAGATAAAAAAAAAAAAAAAAACATATGATATGCTATGTAACCTGACAGAAAAAGAAAGATAAAAAATATATAAATATATAAATGTTGGTGTTGGTATACATAATAATCAGAACATCGGATTTGCATTTAAAGAAAAAAAAATGATTTGAGTTATACCCACATTGTTGGTATATAATAATGTTATTGTTGTATATATATAATATTCTCGAAATGTTAGCGCATTATGGGTTGTCAACTTGTACTCATTAACGTAGGGCCTTTGTTTAGAAAGAAAATGTATGGGAAAAAAAATTATATACACCTTTTTATAGTTTGGTCGAGAAGAAAAAAGAAAGAATTTTTTTTTAATTAAAATAGGGTAATTTGTTTTTAAAATTACTAAAGTAGCATACTTTTTAAAAATATTATTTTTAGGTAGAAGTTGAACTTTGAAAGTTAATTCTTTTATTTATTTTCTGGCAGTTAAAAATTGTTAAAAAAAAAATACGGTGCAAAACTGTCAAAAAATTCCTGTACAATATTAAAGTTGACTTTCACAATCCTGACTTACATTATGAAGGTAAATTTTTTAAAATATATTACTTTTGGTAATTTTAAAAATAAACTATCTCATTTTAGTAAAAAGAAGCCTTTTGAAAAATATGTTGGACAAAAATTAATTTAAATACGGTATATTTTTATCATTAAATTATTTAATCAAATGATATATTAATAATTATTTAAAAATCTGAAGGTTATTTGATATTAAAATTATCTTTATGTATTAGCATTTGATCAAAAAAAACTAATGATAATGATATAAAGAATTTCATTTTAATTTTGTCCAAAAGTTTTGGCTGATTGACTAACGTAGGTTATTTTTATAAAGTATTTACTAATTTGGGGTTGTTTTAAAACATAATACCAAAGTGATATGGTCAATGGTGAAAAACGTTAGTCAAACTGAAATATTCAATGCCACATCAGCGGTCAACGGTGAACACGCTAATCAATGCCACATCCACTTGGGATACCCTAATGACAGTAGCATTTTTAGAAGACGTTATTGCCACTGGGGTATCCCACGTGGACAGCACGTGGCATTTGTAATTGACATGTGTGTAAAACACTATTACTAATAGCATTTTCAATTATTTTTTTAATAACTGACGAAACCCGAAGTGATTGGATGTGCACAGTGTATAAAATACTATCACCAATAGAGTTTTTAATTTTTTTTTAAATTGACAAAACCTGAAGTGATTGGACGCATACAATGTACAAAACACTATCACCAATAGTGTTTCATTTTAAATTTTAAAAAAAAAATTGACGAAACCTACATATGTTGTTTTACAATTGAATCGTGTTGGTTTAATTTTTTTACTTGGTTTTGTCTAGACCTTGAGGCAAAAGTACTGATAACCTTGACTCCGCAAACCCTTTTGGCGACAATTTGCCATGGAAGCTAACGAAAAAGAATAACAAAGACACAAGAAAGTGTATGTGTGTCTCGAACCAACATGTGTACACCATTTTTTAAATTAAAATGAAAATGCTATTGGTGCACTTTATGCATCCAATCACTTCAGGTTTCACAAGTTATTAAAAAAAATAAAATTGAAAACGCTATTGATGATAGTGTTTTGTACACGTGTCAATTATAGATGTCACGTGTTGTCCACGTGAGATACCGCAATGGCAATAACGTTTTTAGAAAAAGCTATTGCATTGGCATCCCATGTGGATGACACATGGCATTTTCGGCTAATCTTTTTTTTTTTAAATAAAGAAGCTGATGTGGCGTTGAATACTTTAGTTTGACCAGCGTTTTCCACATGACACTGGATATCCTAGTTTGATTAGTATTTTCCATTGTTAACTGCTCCACTTTGGTATTATGTTTTAAAACAATCCCAAATTGATAAATACTTTACAAAAGTGACCTACATTGGTCAATCAACCAAAAGTTTTCTCTTCTTATATGAATGGATAATGAGAATTTTTTTTATCAAAATGACAAATTTATCCATGTATATATCTACCCATTATTATATTAAAAGGATATAAATAGTATTCAACATAATTACTTTTTCACTTTTTTTACTTTTCTTTTAATAATATAAGAAAAAAAGTTGATCATTTTTTATTTCATTTTTTTGTGCAAATAATAAAAAAATATCTTTTTTCCTTTATTTTTTTTCCTTCATTTTCTTCTTTTTTTTCTTCTCCTACTCTTTTTTGGCATCCAAATAAAGTGTGTTTAAAATATCTAACCAATGTAGTGAAAGCTCGTGTATTGTCTTTAAATTTCAATTCTTTACACGTTTTGACTGTGATATTATATTAAATTCTTTGGTTTTTAAAGGATACAATTAGCTATTTTCCTTGCAAAAAATGCTTATGTCATGTTTTCTATTGTTTCTTATACACCTTTATCACCTGTGTTAAATTCTTGAGTGGTGTAAAAAAGAAAAATTAACAAATGAAACCTTTATATTTCAAAAAGTGTAAAATAAATAAAAAAAAATTTAATGAATATGTACCGTCAATGTAAAAGATATTAAAAAATTTTAATATCAAGGGATGGTTGATTTGAATAACATATGTCTTCTTTCTCTTAAGTAGTTCAAGTTCTCAAGTTATATATGAAAAATATAATTTCTTTCAAAGAACTAATTCCATCTTATTGTACATATTATTGACTCGATCAAATGAAATTATCCCTATAAAAATACTTGTCTAAAAAATTTGTGTTTTGATAACTTTTAGAACAAGCCCCTTTAACACAGTTTGGGAACTATCATGACTCATGAGTTGGTAAAAAATAAAATAAAATTACGCAATAAAATTAGAGAAATTCAAACAATTGTTTGAAAAAAATAAATTCATCCATATTAAATGAAAAGCTTAAAAACGAATCAATCTTTTAAATATGTAAACTCAAATTAATCACAAGAAATCTCTATTATTATGTATATTTTACCTAAAGTAATTATTGTTAGTACCAATGACATATATACGAATTTTTACAAATGACGTAGTATCTTGTTTTCCAATCCATTCAAAAGTTGGTTATAAAGTCGACAGACCTTTGAAATTTCTTAATACATATATTTATTTTATTCCATTTGTTAAATTCGTCAAACTGTCTTCATATCATATAATAGTATTTCTTTATCGATCTAATAATAAACAAATATATTAAAAATTGTATTCTGTGATGTTAACATTTCTTTTTATTTAAATAAACTTCACCTGTGTCGGTTAAGTATGCCACATAAATTGAAAGACCAACTATACCGATCTGTGTATCTATACCTGCGCCCACGCACACACATAAACTATGATCATATTACCTAATTATATTTTTAATGTAACAAGAATTATTCAGACAAAATAACTAAAACACACATAATATGATAAAAATATTTAAAGAAATAATAAAATTAATAGCATATGCTTAAACACTGAGATTTATATTTGTGTTCAAGGATTTAAATATTCTGATCTTTCACGTTTAAAACTGAAGTATCTCTATATAACTATATATCGATATTTCTGTTAAATTAATTTTTAGAAGTTATTAGGAAACCTTTTCAACATTTATTTTTAAAATGCAAAATTTCATTTAGTAAAGACTTTTAAATGTGATTCAAAAATATCAACACCGAATTCTTATATAAGTTTAAATTTAATTCACTGTGACAAAATTCTTTAAAAATTTAATACAATATGATTGGATAATAATGCAAGAGGAATTAATTTTAAATTGATGTTCTATCTTTTTAATAAAATCTCCAATCATCCTTTTAATTGTTTAAAATATAAATTATTGACTAAAATATATATGTCTTGAAAATTCTAAAATTATTTCAAGAACAATTAGAATGATTATTCAGAAATATGCAGCTATTCTAGTTGCCATCCAGGAGTTGCTTGCGAGACAATGGGAGGTGATGCTTGTTAATATCCTTCGTGAGGGTAACTCTTGTGCAGATTTTTTTTGGCAAAGATGGGAGCTCAAGGTAACATGCAATTCCACGTTCTGGAGGATGCGCCTGCTCAACTTCGACTCTTGTTGGAAGCTGATGCTAGGGGAACGGTTTTTCTGTGTGTTTAGTTAGCTTGTTGTCCTTTGTTTTCTTTTATGTTATCTTTTTTGTTATCTCCATTTACCAAAAAAAAAAAAGAATGATTATTAAGAATATTAATTAAGAAAATATAAAATAAGTAATGTTATATCCTTCTAGCACATCTTAATAATTTTCCTAGTAATTTAGTTAAAATCGGACTTTGTTAAAAGAAGTTTTAAATAGAAAAATATATATCTAATATATTTAAAATATAAATGACGTATGTTTAATACTTTCTTTATTTAAAGCACTACTTTTATCTTAGTAAAATTGGACTCAAATTCTTTAAAAAAAGTTCAAGTTTGAATTTTATGAATGAAAAAAATGTAGTTAGAAAGAAAAATCCCACTAAAAGTAATTAGTTAGATTTTCCAGTAAAAATTAGTCATTAATGAAATTGGATGACAATGTAAAACTACTTTATACTGTCAGTACATGACCATTAAGCTAAAAAAAAAAATAGTAATAAGGTACTATAAAAAGATTTTAGTTTTTCATATAAAATTATATTATCTTAATTTTACTTCACAATAATTAGTCTCACCAATATCGGAAATGATACTGACATCAAAATCATTATGAATTGGAAATAATTGATTCCCAACCCAAACATATGCTACAAACAAAAGAAATAGAAGTATATGTGCAATGTAAAATATGATTTTCTTTGCCAAATGGTTTATTTACAACTTGAATTACCACCAATAAAAAAATTTAACAACCTGAATTTTTTAAAGACTTGCTAAAGTATGGTTGAGCTTTTTTGTTTTTTTGAGGAAACGTTTGGATTCACACGCTTGAGGGCAATTTGGCGGAAAACCTGCTGTCTGCCAAATTGGCACCAATAAATTATAATTTTAGAGATTACGCGGATTCTCTTTTTATGATCTGACGTGATAGGGATAAACTACCTAACGTTGGCCTTGCTCACCATCGTTATGACTTCATCCTCAAACCGTACCTTGGAGATCACAAGCGTCTATTAAGTCAGCGTTCTCATCCATTTATGATCAATGACAAATAGACTACAAAATTTTCAGTCATTTATTGATAAAAGATAAATATATCAATTGTCAAGATCAATTATTTGAAATTTAGTTAACGATTGATTAAAATGTTAATTTATTTTTTAAATTAGTACTGTCTATCAATTTGATCTTGATATTACAAAAACAAACATTTAGTTCCTAACTTTAATGATGCTCAATTGATCTTTTTTAAAAATTTGGTATAACTACTCAATTTGGTATTTAACATTATCAAATTAATTAATTTAGTCTCTAAATTTAGCAATTGTTATTTAATTGGATCATTTATATTATGGACTGAATTGACTAACCAAATTTCAAAAGCAAATTAACTCATAGTTGGTAAAGTTAAAAAATTAAATTTATTTTTTTCAACAATATCAATGATTAAATTTGTTAATAATGTTAATTTTAAGGAGTAAACTAATATTTCATTCTTTAATTAATAAGTATTTTTCTTAACTTATAATAATTTTTTGTTTCTTATAAATTTTAAATTTCACTCTTTCCTCTTTCTCCTCTCTTCTTTCTTGTTTTAGCAATGGTTGAGTCATGGTGCCACTTGTTATTTTAGCCACTACTATGTCAATAGAAGTGAACTTGCATGTGTTCACTCATCACACGTTCAAGTTCTTCTTAATGCAATGTCTATATGAGCTACAACCCTTACTCAATGACTTTATATTGTGTTAGGTTTTGATATATGGATTTCAAAGACATCCATTAATGTTGGTAGAAACTAAACCAACCTTTTTGGATGAAAGACACTCCTCCTCCATTAAATGATGTTGGGTTTATATTTGGTAGGAACGACACCAACCTCTCCCAACGAAAGATAGTCCTCTTCCATTAAATGATGATTGCTTTATATTAGGTAGGAATCACACCAACCTTTTCCAATGAAAGGCACTCCTCCTCATTACCTTATATTATCTTTGTTGGTTTATAATCTTGTGTACAGAAACAAGGCCATAGGGTCAATCCCTCGTCTTCATTTTCATTAAAAATTTCTATAAGAATTTACTATACTTGTAATCAAAGGTAGGACCTGTAGAACACAAAGATAATACAAGAAGGGGGGTTGAATTGTGTTATAGAAAATTTTTGCAAAACCTTTTTCAAAGACGTATCGTCTAAAGGATATAGTAAAAAAGTTTTTCAAAAATGTTTTGTAACGCAGACGAATGCAAAAGAAAAACTGTAAAGCACACAAAAGTTATACTAGTTCATCTCACCCTAGAGACTACGTCTAGTTCTTGGCAACAACCAAGTTCCACTAACTTTTCCAAGTTACAAGTATTCTTTCCACAAGCCTCTTTAGACTTAACCTAAGTAGTCTTTTACTTGCCTCTCCAAGCAAAAGCCCAAGTATTCTTTGAATCAAAGCTTCTTTAGGCTTCTACTGATTTCTATGAGAAAAAGGTTAAGTGTGAGTCACCTCACTAGGTTTAACGTCTTAACAAATGAATGTACAATGAAGAACAAAAGATGAATATTACAATCAACGTATACAAGAACAGAGTTTGTTAAAGAAATTATAATTCGTTAGTCCTGAAAATGAGGTCTCTTCTTCTATATATAGGCTTCTCCAAAAGTATCCGCTGTGAATGCTTTGCAGGAGACAACCTTTGTCTGTTGAAGAGAGTCGTTGGAGCATTAAATGAAACATTTAATGCCTTTGACTAACTTGTCACTTGATAAGATAAAACAATTTGCTTATCTTTACCATTCTTATACACAAACTTGTAACAGGAGTCATGTCTGCTTTCCTGTTTTGACATCCACACACATATTCCTTCTTTTACACTAAAAGTTGACTTTCCTCGAGAGTAAGTAATGTAGGCTTTATAAGTATTGAGGTAGCTTATGCTCTGATTGATATGCAAATCATTTTTAGAGCTTTGTCATCGTCTGAAAGATGTTAGTTACTGATTTTATCTAATCGAAGGGTAAAAGACGATATGAGCTTAAAAACATCAGATGATTATTCATGAAAAATAACGGGTGATCAAACGATTGTGTAAAAACACATTTTTTAACTATTTGTTATTATCAAAATATTTTAGGGTTATAAATTCGTCCTTTGTCTTAACAGGATCCCTTTCCCTACTTTATCACCATCATTAGGAGAGTGCTTATCATGAATTTGTGAATGGTGGTGGATTCGAGAAAGGTGACACATGTGGCATGTGAATCCTTGAACGCAACCTAGGGTTGTCATAGACATGGGAGTAATGATGCATAGTGGTAAATCATAGGACTATGGGGACAATGGAACTTACGTCATGCAAATTGTTGAAGAAGTATCTTTCCTTAAAAGTATTTTTAGTAGTGAAATGTAGGGATTCTTAATGGGTATCCACAAATGTTATTCAAGATGAGTAAGGTAATTATCTACTTAATAAGTAAAGGTACAATATGATGGTGAGGGTACCTTAATGTTGGAGTGTAAGTGTGAGTAAGAAGTACCATATTAGATAGAGATGGACATGTTGAGCAATATATAAGTGACAAAGACTCATAAACCTAATTGTTAAACTAAAGAGTTCTTAGAGAAAAGAAATGAAAGTGAGAGAAAAAGGATTCTAAATTTTATTGAATTGCTCAGTCATCAAGAATTGAAAAGCTCAATTTACATTTGACATAATTGATTAAATATATACTACTACAAAGTGAATCAACTACCAAAACAGAAAAGTTCAACAAGTAATTAACTTTTAACAAAAAAAACTAACTTTTTCCATGTCTAATACCCCCCTCTCTCAAGTTGAGTGGAAGATATTTAGGATAATTAACTTGGCTAGTAACTTATAGAATTTTGAGAGAGGTAATGCTTTGTTAAGTAAATCTACAAGTTGTTCCTGTGAAGGCAAGTAAACAAATTTGATGAAACTAGAATTAAAAAGTTGCCTAATGGAGTGGTAGTCTATGTCAATATGCTTAGACTTCTATGTAGGAACTGGATTGGTGGCAAGTTGAATTACTGACCTATTTTCATAGAAAACCATGGTGGAAAAAACTTGAACTTCAAAAAGCCAATGACTTGTACTTAGCTTCAGTTGATGAATGAGCCATAGTTTTTTTTTTTTTTTTTAATTTCGAACATACAAAAGCACTTCCAAGATGGACACAATAATTAGTGGTGAATTTTCGTCTTACAATACAACTACCCCAGTCAACATCTACATATGTAGACAAGCTTGTACTGAAGTTTGTAGGAAAGAAAATTCCTTGGCTAGCAATGTTCTTCAAATATTGAAAAAGGTGGTAAACAACATGTAAATGTGGAGTTCTAGGCTTATATATAAATTGACTTAACCTATTTATTGCATAGGTGTTGTCAAGCCTAGAAATTGTCAAATACATCAACTTTCCAAGAAAGCGCCTGTATTGAGAAACATATTCTAATGGCTCATCATCTTTTAACTTTAGGTTACCATTTATTGGTAGGTTAAAGGCTTGGAATTAACAAAACTAATGTCTTGTAGAAGTTAAAGAATGTATTTCCTTTGACACATGTGAATTCACTTGCTAGATCAAGTAATTTCTAGGCTTAGAAAGTACCTTAAATCTCCAAGAACCTTTAAGTTGAAATTGTTCTATGGTTATTTGGAATCATATTGTTTTTATGGATCATCCTTGAGTTGGTTATCTTGTACTAAGAATTATAGATTAAATAAGACATGAAATGAGGTAGAAGAAGAGGAAAAACTTGTGCAAACCTAATAATATCAAAGAAAATGGTACCCATCAAGTATAAAGAAAGAGAATTAAAATGGAAAATGGAAAAGAAGGGAAGGGAGAAGAAGGCACCACACTCTATGGAGAGTGATAAATCAAACGAGGATTTGTAATAATGGTATAGAAATCTTTGATAAGAATTAAGAAGTTCTAATCCAAGAACCAAAAAGAAGCACCAATCCTTTGCTTACACTCACAAATGAGTAAACTTCAAATATTATTCAAATCTATTAAATGAGAAGGTTTGCATATCTATTTATAGAGTTTATTCCAAGGATAACACCTACTAACTTAATAAAGCTAACCCTAGTGTAAGATCTAGGGCCCATTAAGAGGTAATTAGTGCCTCCTCCTACGTTGTGCATCACTTAGCTCAAAATAAAAGCCCAAATACAAAATTAAGCAAAACTAGAAAAATAAATAGGTCCAATTACATAATAGTTAATTAAAGCCTTGCCTCACATTGGGCTATTCATCAACTTGGACTGCTTTGACCAACTTAAGTGCTTTTCCTTATAGATTTAGCTTGAGTGAGAATACGTTGTTCATTTCTTCATCCAAAGCTTCCTTAACCTTCTTAGCTCTTGATCTTGTCATGGATCCCCCAATTCCTTGTAATGCTTCTTTAAGTTTTGCTCTAGTTAGGCCTTCTAGGTCTCCATCAACTTGGTCCTCCACTTAGCCCTTCTAAGTCTCCATCAAAGAAATTATGTATTGAATCAACGAAAGGTTTGTGCTAGCTATGATGATATCATCAACATAGACCAGCAAAATAATTAATTAAGAATCAGAACCCTTCAAGAACAATGAGTAATCGATAGTAGACTACTTGAAGCCATAGCCTGTGAGTGCAAAGGAAAATTAATGAATCACTGTCTTAATGCCTTCTTGAGACCATACAAGGATTTGTTTAATCTGCACACCAATCTCTCCCCTTTAATGTGTTATCCCAAAGGCAATGACATATACATTTCTTCAACAAGATCATCGTTTAGAAAGGCATTATTTTGAAGGAACAAAATAGGTTTACTTGTATTCAAAAAGGAGGGCGCGAATTGAGTACTTAAAATTTTTTGAAAATGTTTTAAGATAGTAAGCCCCCCAAAAAAAATCAATTTCAAAAAGCCTTTTACAAACAATTTTTGATCAGCCCACTTACAAGGATTAAGGGAATATAAAATTTCTTGTTGAGGTAATTGATATGCAATGCATGAGAATGTTGAATCTCAACAACCAAGGTTCAAATGTATGGTAGAATGTAATGTTAATGTCTTCCTAAAATGCAAAATGATGTAATTGATGAATATCCCCAAATAAGTGCAATAAATTGCCAAGTATTACAACAATTCAATATGTGAAACATGAAAATAAGAACACTATTGTTTAATTGAATGAAAATAAGACTATTTCAATTATCCATAGCCAAAATTTGGTCAATTATCAATTATTGCAGTGTGATCAACAAAATTAAAGAGAGATAGGGTTTAGAAAAGTGCACAAGAGAATTTATACTAGTTCACTTTCATCCATTTGAGAGTTACATCTAGTTCCCAATCTAAAGGATTGAGTATAACCACTAAAATTCACTTGTACATAAAGATACCTCACTTTGTGGGATGGGATACCTCACTCATGAACCCAATCTCAATTCCAATGAGAACCTTTTGGATAGCCTCACCCTAGATGCTTGAATCCATCATCAAAACTTGAAATCCGTTGCATAAATGCAGCAAGATCCTAAAAATACACAACCCTAGTGTTAAGAACTCAAATTAGTGAGAAAACAATAATAACAATTGAGTAAGCAATTTGGCAGAGTTTTTTCTTCTTTTTCTAAAGATTTTCACACAAGAAAAAAGTGTTAAAAGATTCTTTTATATAAAAAATAATGGGCCTTCGCAATCTGTTACAGGGCCTGAGTATTCGAATACCCTGCAAGATATTCAAATACTTTTATTTAGAGTATTTGAATACTTATGCATGTATTAGAATACTTTGCCTCAAGGTATTTAAATACTTCCTGAAGGATTTACAAGCTCCGTAAAACATTTCTTGCAATAGATATTCAAATACTTTGTTGGGTATTCAATTACTTGTCCTTGAAAGTCAAAAATAACATTTCTAAAGTATTCCATAACATTTCAAAGAATAATTAAGCATAGGAATACTTCTCAATCACTTCAAAAACCTTTTAAATTAGCCAATATCAAGTTTAAAAACATTTTTAAAGAAAAAACTTTTTCACAAAACCAAAAAGGAAACCAAATTACCAAAACATGCACTCAATGATTAATCAATGATAAGCACAACTACCCAAAAGAATAAACTCGAGACACTCAAAGTCAATAAAAGATAACAGATACAACTTAAATGGAATACAATGAAATAGGGATCAAGGAGAGAAAATCATCAAAACAAAATATAGCTAAATAACTAATGAAGAGATCATGCGGAAGCACATAAATGTAGCATCCTCTTCCTTAATGCATGATCATCTGCATATCTATCTCTAGTTATGACAAAGACCAACTTTTTTTAGCAGCAATATAAAGAAGAATTCTAACAATAGTCGACTTAACTATTGGTGAAAAAGTATCGGTGAAATCGATATCAGCTTGTTGAGTATACCTTTTTGCTACAAGGCAGACTTTATGCTTATCCATCATACTATTAGTTTTGAACTTTGTCTTGAACATCCAATGACATCTAATGGATTATTTCCCATAAGACAATGGCATCATTGTCCAAGTATCATTGGCCTTTAGGGATGCTATTTCATCTGTCATGGCTTTCTTCCATTGAGGAAATTTTATAACTTGATGATAAAACTCAAGCTCATAGTGATCATTAACATTAAGCACATAATTTCTGTAATCAGGGGATAATCATTCATAGGACAAGTGTTTGGATATGGGATAAGTAACAAAACATAAGTAATCATTAAGGTGAGTTGGGGGATTGTGTGGTCTGTTGTATCTTCCAAGACTTTGAATATTAGGTTTTGTTTGGTTGAGTGAATGGTTAGTGTAGGGATCTATTTGGACAGGTTCTGTATGGGTAAGTTCAATTTGAGCAGGTTTGGGAGTAATAATTAACTTGAATGGGTCTATTGGTGAGACAATGAACAAGGATTTAAAGGGAAATTAATTTTCTTTAAAAAAAGTAACATATTTCGAAATGAAAAATTCTTAGTGGATGGATCATACAATGTATACCCTTTATAGCGAAAGGGATTCCCAATCAAAATTGTAGGAATAACCTTTTGGGAAAATTTGTATCTGTTATGTGGAATGGTTACTACATAAGCCAAGTAGCAATATACTTAATTTGAAACCCAAAATGGTTAGGAGGCTTACAAGACAATAACTTATAAGGAGAAACATATTCGTAAGAGTTAGAGATAAGACTCTATTAATAAAGAAGATTGTAATCTTAACACATTCTCTTTAGAACTTGGTTGGAATATAACCCTCAAACATGAAGGACCTTGGTACATTCAATAAATATTGGTGCTTCATCAGGAAAATTGATGTTGTGTCCTTACTGGCTTTAGAAAATCAGTGAGTGCAAGCTCTTTCCCATTATCGAATCTCAGTTGTTTTATACTACTATCAAATGTAGCCTTCACATAGGTAAATAAATTTTTTATTATAATATATGTTTCTAACTTATGCTACATCAAGTAAAGCCAAGTAAAGCATGTAGAATCATCAACAATAGTTAAAAAGTATTGTTTACCATCATATGTTGATTGGTTATAAGCCCACCAAATGGTCACAATGTATAAGATCAGAGGGGAATTTAGAATGGTTATTGTTGAGCACAAAGGAAAGTCTACAAAATTTGCAAAAAGGACACACAAGACAACAATTGGAATTCAAATACATGTCATTTTGATTACAAAAAAGTCATAGGAATCCTATTACATACATGCCCCAAGTGAGAATGCCAAAGGAAATAAGATTGTGAGGAATTATTTAGGTTGCAACTATTATTAACAAAAGAAAAACTCAACCAATGGGTATGGCAAGATTACTAGAAGACTTGGGGATATAGAGGCCTTGGTGTAAATTACCCTTGTCAATCATCCTCAATTGTTGGATGTTCGGGATAAGAAAAAAGTTATCATTAAGATTCACAGATAAAGAAGAATTATATAACAAAGCACATACTAACAAATGGTTGACATTAAAAGAAGGAAGATAAAGAACATTATGCAATATGAAATTTGAATTTAGTCTTACTGTGCTTGTGCCTAAGACATGAGCAGTAAAATGATCAGGAAGTGTTACACTTCTATTTTGAAAGGATTATAGGAACTAAACAATTCAAAAATACTTGTTATGAGTGAGGTTCACCTGAACCAAGAGTCCAAGTGCTGGAGTTATTAAAAGAATTTGAACAAGTTAAAGAAAAATTCATACCAATCAAGGTGGAAAAATCCCCTTGATCACGAGAAATCATTGGGCCTCAGGAAAATTAAGCTTGAAAATTAACTGAATTTGTCACTTGATCAACCATTGGAGATTGCTTGTGCTTCTTATGGCCAGAAGGATATCCATGTAACTTGAAGCATTTGTCTTTGGTGTACCCTAAGTTGCCACAATGAGCACACAATGGCTTATCCTTCTTAAACTTCTTATTCTTTGAATTAGCAGGTTGAATTGCATAAACCATCTCACTATCAGAAATAGATTTTGCTTCAACCTCCTTTTGCTTTTCATCTTGAAGAACCAAGGAGAAAACCTTGTTGATTGAAGGAAAGGGATCCATTAACAAGATTTGTCCTCAAACTTTAGCAAATGACTTATTAAGTGCCATCAAGAAGAACATTACATAATCATTCTCATTATGAGTGATGAGGGGTGGAACTCCACCATATGAGCAAGTTTGGATTGACTTATACTTAGAAAGCTCTTCGTACAGAGTTTTGATCTTCGTGAAGTACTAATTAATCGTTGAAGAACCTTGAGCACGGGTAAGAAACTCCTTCTTGAGTTTAAAAAAAATACAAGGATCGTTCTTCTATCAAACCGTTCTTGATGATCATTATATATTGCAGATGCAATGAACATTATATGACACCTACACAAATTTCCTTAGAAATTAAGTTCACAAGCTAGGAAACAACTATGTGATTATTTCACTACTAAGCCCAGAATTCCAAAGCTTTTTTTTGCAGGAAGTGCTCGAATGGTGCTGTTAATGAATCCCAAGTTGTTTTTGGCACTAAGAGCCATTAACATAGCATGCCTCCATGAGTTGGAATTTCACTAGAAAAGGTCACAAAACCAGGGTCAAATCGAGGCCATCTGAAGGATGATGAAAATGTAGGCTATTCTGATCTTCCATGATCAAAGGATCAAAGTAAGAAAAGATGAAGAGAGAATGAAACATTTATGAAATAAAGCAAAACCTTATAGGGAACATTTGTCTAATACCATGTTAAACTAAAGAGTTCTTAGAGAAAAGAAAGGAAACTGAAAGAAAATGGATTCTTAAGTTTATTGAATTACTCAATCAAAGAGAATTAAAAAGATAAATTTGTATTTTATATATATATAGGGTTAAATATGGTTTTAGTCCTCCAAATATTGACTCGTTTTGGTTTTAGTCATCAGAAAAAAAATTTCTTTGAATAAAGTCTCTCAAATATTAAAAATGCCCTAATTAGATCCCTATACTAAACTCTGTTTAACTTTCTATTAAATGATGCCTACATCAGCATCACAGTCACTATTAATTTGCTGATGGGGTTATCTATGTCAACTATCATGTCTAGGTCAGATTAGTAACATACTTTTTAAATAAAATTATTACATGATTAACCCTAAATCATAGATTTTTTTAACTCTAAAACAAAAGTAATTACCTAATTTTTTATTAAAAATTATCGTTGGACACTTCAGGTAATAAAATCCTTTACTTGGAAGTTGATATGATCATTATTTAATAGAAAAGTTTAGCACATGGATCTAATTAGGGTATTTTTAATATTCGAGAGACTTTATTCAAGGAAATTTTTTTCTGAGGACTAAAACCAAAACAGGTCAATTTTTGGAGGACTAAAAACATATTTAACCTATATATATGTGCTACAAAATGAATCAACCACCAAAATAGAAAAGTTTAATGGGTTAACTATCTTCTAACCAAAAATAAAAAATAAAAAATACTAATGCCCTAAAGTTGAGTTGGATATAGTGTCAACTTTACTTATGTGATTGACTCGTGGCTCATTGATGG
The DNA here is from genome assembly GCA_004329165.1 of Spatholobus suberectus. Lineage (NCBI taxonomy): Eukaryota > Viridiplantae > Streptophyta > Magnoliopsida > Fabales > Fabaceae > Spatholobus > Spatholobus suberectus. Next base: position 65,173,556 of record CM014729.1, read on the forward strand.
AGATTACCTTGGTGTTTTACCCCTTCATATTCCTAACAAGTAGTATTAGAGCTAATAGTGCCACTAGGCAACCAGCTCGAATGAGTATTGAGTCTTAGTGAAATTGGTTGTGGATCAATGTATGGGGATCCCTTGTATCGAAAATCTTCTTGGTCATGTAGAAGTTAGGCGGTGAGTCCTGTTGATATGAGCTAACAATGGTGCAAGTATGTAGAGTGTGTTAATGACAATTGTTAAGCTCTAGTGCCACCATTGAATACTCGTGGATTGAAAGGATTTCTCTTGGAGGGAGTCTACCATGTGGAAGAAACTTAAACTTGAGGGAGAGATTGTTAGAGTGCAAGTATGAGTAAACAGTTCCACATGAAAAAAAATAGACATATTGAACAATATATAAGCGACAAAGACCCATAAACCGAATGCCTTAAGGATAGAGATCTCCCTAGTGTTTTACCCCCATCGTATTCATAACAACAAACACCTATTAAGCATGCTTAATGTTACCCCCATAGCAGCTAACTTCCTTACTAGATACATAAAAAAATGGCCTGTTTTTGCTAAGGATGAAAAAAGGATAGGTCAAGCTAGGTTTTTCGAATATATCTTGACTTAAAAGCCTCTTTAGGGACATATTTTATAACAAACCCAAATAAAGTAGCTAAAAATCCTATCAACCTAAGTCAGTCAACAAGCTTATAAGCATGCATAAGGTTGTTCAAGACTTATCATGTTTCACTATTCAGTTTGACTTAAACAAGGTTCAAGTTTCAGAAATTAGACTCGATATACTTAGAGAACGTGTTCTAATTATACTTTGGGTCATTCCAACCTGACCTATGTCTTATATTCTTTTAAAATTTATACTTTTAAAACAATTATGTATTAATTATAAGACTTCTTGATTTAATGGATAACATTTTGCATAACATGATATTATATTTAGAGTAAATTACATTGACACCCGTTGAGATTTTTTCAAAATGCATACGATACTCCTCCTTTTTCTCCCTACATTAACCCTCTTAATTGTTTAAAAAATATTACACTAACATCCTTTATACATTACACCAACACCCTTTAATTGTTTGAAAAATATTACATAGTATACCCTTATGAGGGAGGTTATTGTAAAGGTTAAAAAAGCAAAAAAAATATGTGCAATCTGAAAAAACCTCAGGAGGCGTTAGTGTAATTTACTTTTATATTTAGATTAATATTATTTGTTTTGAAATATACATTGTAAAATATACCTTAATTTTAATTTTATATTTCCTTGATTTTTTGATTTGGCTATACAAATGTTAAGATTGATATATCATATCATTAAATTAGGATGATTTGATCCTATCCCATATATTATAATCATATATTGGTTAAGTCAAGTTCGACTCAAAGTAAATGTGAGCATTGTATCTTTTAATGTCAACAAACCCCTCAACAATATTAAAACTTGTAAGCTTTCTAGATGCTTGTTATTATCGATGATTTTATTAAGTGTGAAGCTTAATTTTGAAAGATGAACTATTAGAAAAATGATTGGCCAATGAGAATTTGTTAAGATAATTTTATTGTAAGTACTTAAGTGGACAAATTTGTATCTTCACATCAAGAATATCTCAAATACAAGTAAGTCCTATAATCAATTGTAGTCACTTTTCAAGATATGGACAAGTAATGAAGATCAAACAATTCATCTTATCTTACATCCTGTTAGTCATAGAAATTTCTTATAGAGTGAATAGATCATGTTATGGAAGGTTAAAGATCTAAATATTTATATTTCACTGTTGATAGTTCTAAGCATTCATAGTTCGTATACTTGAACCAAGTTTTCAAGATTGGACACATTTTTAAATAATAAAATCATGTTTAAAAAGATCTTGGCACAAGTCAACATTAAGCTGTCTAAACAACAATGAACATCCATTCTCCAAGGCCTCAATGATTCGAGGCACAAACCTTTGCTATATAGTTAACCTAGAGAAGATGTATTGCAAGATGCTTAGTAGATTTCAAGTTTTGGAAGAAATGAAGTTTTCAAAAAGTTGACCAAAAAGTTTTTCAAAAAGTTAACTTCAAAGTTCCTAGCTAGATGAGGAAGAGAAAAATGGAAAGTCCCAGTCTTTCTTGACATAGTAGAAAAAGTGTAAAGAGATACAAAAAGCCCATTTAACAATAAGTGTTTTTAATAACTTCATTTTCAAATGGAATGATTGATCACACATACAAAAGGTTGACAAATAGTTCTACATACAAGAATCCTAAAAAACTAACTTGCAAAAGTGGTACTAAATATCTTATTGACCAATATTTGTGAACCTTTTGTTCATAACCATTATTTTGCACCTTATTTGTTAGGTTAACTAGGATAGTACCTCATTGTTTATCCACTCTTTGAGTGTGTAGATCAGACCTAAGCACTTAAACCCATAAAAGTTATTATAAAAAGGCATGTTATGCCAAGCTAAGGATTGTTCCTTGGTGTTTGTGGGGGAAGTGCAAAGCCTATAAAAGTTATTATTCAATGAATATTGGTTGTTTAACCTATAGAGTTTTTCATAATGTTGTTATGTAGGCTTGAAAAGACTGATCTGAGACTACTCTTGTGTAATCATTGATTAGAATGGAAAATCTCACCTAATATAAGGACTAGATGTAATCTCAAGTCTTTGGAGATGAACCAAGATAAATATTTAGTGTTATCTTCCCTACATTTCTTTATTATTTTTATTGACAAATAATTTTTTGAGGATCTTGTTGATCAAATTTCTTAACTAAACAAAATTATTTGAATCATATTTTTTCCAACTCTAACTTGATCCATTTGAAAGATTCTTATTAAAATGTCATTTGAATGCAAAGGTTGTATTTTTTATTGTTTGTCACATATCCACTCTTAAGTTTATACTTTTTTTTGGTAATATAAGAAATCTTTCAAAGTATCCATCATATTAATTTATCATTAGGAACTTCACATTACTAATTCCAAGCCTTCTATTATAGAACTTTTTAATCATCCAAGTTAATTGAAATCATCATAAAAAAGTTCAAGTTTCGAGTATTTGTAGAAAAATTTTAAAGCTATAATTCAATCCTTTTTCATGACATTTAATCCATTAAAATGATCTTATCAATATTTCAAGTTACCTAGGGACTAAGATAAACCCACCATATGAATGCTTTAAACATAAGTAAGGCACATAAATAGACTAACAAACCTATCAACTTAAGTAGGCTGATGGGCTTATCTTTAGTCATAATTTGATGTTAACTTATATAGAAAAGAATATAGATTTTTTACATTAAAATGTTTAATGCAATAATAAATGAAACTACACCTATGATTGCAACATGACCAAAATCATTATTAAAATATGCAAATGGTCCTTGACCTTAATTTATCCAATATATTAATACAAATAGTTATATCTAAAAAGGCCTTAGGCCTTAAATTACAAAGATTACAAGTCATAATAGTATCATGATGCAAAGTTAAAAGACCTTAGGCCTCTCAAATAATTCACCATTCAGAACATATCAAATTACAATCATTATTCCAAATGTAAAATGTAAAAGGTCTTAGACCAAGGCCTCTCTCTTAATGTATTATGCACTACCTTTGAGAGAATGCTATACATTACAATTTATTAACCATCAAATTTTATAATGTACACGCACTCATCATTTTAAATTGTTTTGAAACAAAAAAAAAGTTTTGAGTATTAGATATCTTGCCACATATCTTTTTTTGATAAATTTTTCATAAACATTTATAGAAAAAAAAAATAGAATAAATTCAACTTCTTCTATAAGTTAAAATTAACTTATGCACCTTAATTTTTAGAGAAGTTAAATAAGAGAGTTTCTATAAAAGTTGAAGTACATAAGTTGATTTTAACTTGTAAAGAAGTTTAATTTATTTTACTTTCTTATTTCTTCTCCGATAAATATTTATGAAGGAGTCTTATATTAGCACTGCCCAACAATTAAACATTGTAACACATTGTGAATAAGAGGAAAAAAAACTTAAAAAGTGATTTTTAAGATAAAGAAATCTGAAAAGACTCTATAAATTTACACAAATCCGCAAAGAATAGAATAAAATAAAAAAAAATTCAATTCATATATGAAATCTTATGCCGAGGTGTGGTCATTAATGTCAGCCACAAGCACGATCTGTACATAGGTATATGCCTTAAATTAAGGCATGATTCTCCTGATCTATTTGAGTTTAATCAAATATTGTAACTTACTTTGCTAACCTAAAATTGATACAAGTAAATGATACTTATACATAAACTGACATACATATAAAAAAAAAATGTATACTAGGGGAAAAAGTCCTCTTTCACCAATAATGCTTGTAAAAATTTGGTCAAAAAAAGTATATGAACGTCAAACTTATTGTTAAGTAGTAAAAGAAGTTATAGTATTCAACGCACAAAGGATTTGGGAAAGTATCTTGGAGGGCCCTTAATTCACAAAAGAATGACCAAATAAATGCATGCTTACATTCTTGATAAAGTGAGCCAACGTTTGTCAAATTGGAAGGCATCTACTCTTTCTTTTGTAGGCCGGCTCACTTTGACTAAGTCTATTTTACAATCTATGTCGATGTATGCCATGTAAACGGCCAAGCTATCAAAAATCTATTTGTAATGAGTTGGATCGAGCATGTCGGTCTTGGGGAGATCAAATTAGTGCTAGGAAAATTCACACCGTATCTTGGTCCTATATTTGTCAACCTCGAGATAGAGGAGGGCTTGGCTTGAGGCTAGTTAAGGAGATTAAATTAGCATTTTTATGAAGAATATATAGCACATAATGACTTGCCCTAATGATCTGTGGGTGCAGATTCTTAAAGCGAAGTATAGGGGTGGGGAATGATATTCTTCCTAACATTCATCAAAAGAGGAATTACTCAATTTTTTTGCTAGGGATTTGTGAAGCTTGGCAGAAAATGCAAAGTAAGTTGGTTTGAAGGGTTGGTTGTGGCACCAAAATCAAATTTTGGTGGATCATTGGGTGGATTCTTTTGGTCCGCACTTTCGCCATGCCATCCACCCAACGAATGAGGATGATTATAATAAGACTCTTAGTGATTTTGTTGCGCAAAATGGAGATTGGGACTTGGCTAGACTTGGCCTACTGCTCCCTAATGGCGCAGTGGATACTATTAGAACTATGATGGCCTCATCTAGTCAAAATTGTGAAGATTACCTAGCCTGGAAGGAGACCAACGATGGTGTTTTGACTGTAGCGTCTGCCTATGAGTCATTTTACAATCATAATTCTCGTGACCAAGCCAGCTTGTTTAATTCTATTTGGATGTGGTCTGGACCTCAGAGTTAGATTATTTTTATGGAAAGTCGTGAAGAATGCTTTACTGATCACAAAACTTTATAAAAAGGAGAAGGGTTTTTCTTTGAATGCTAGCTGTCCTCGTTGTAATCAATCAGATGAAAAGGTGCTTCACGTGTTGAGAGATTGTGTGGTGGCGATTTCTGCATGGAATTTTATTTCTAATAACCAGTTTCCTCCTAGCTTCTTTCAAGGTAGTCTTCACTAGTGGTTGAACTTAAATTTGAGAGTGCACCGCTCGTGTATTGTGGATTGGCATGTCATGTTCGAGTTAATGCTTGATAGTTTATGGAATGTAAGGAATAATTGGGTATTTCATAATGAGTGGCCCCAAGCTGGGAGTTTGGCACTACGTGTTCAAAATCTGGCTCGTGCTTGCAGGAATGCAAATTCAGTCAATATAAACTTGGGTTCTCATAATCAGGTGGCATGTCCTATTACGAGACACATAGCCTAGATTCATTGGGTCTTGCCACCGTCGGGTTGGGTAAAGATTAATTTGGATGGCTCGTTTATATCCTTCTCTCATCTAGCTGCGTGTGGTGGCCTCTTGAGAGATAGTATGGGTGTTTTCTTGGTTGGTTATTCGGTTAATCTTGGTTATTGTTCTATGTTGCAAGTCAAGTTGTGGGGCGCTATTCATGGTCTTCGGCTTGCTTGGAATCATGGTTTTCATAGTTGTATCATTTGGTCTGCTTCTCAGCTATCTATTCAAATGATTCAGAATAATACCTCCCCCCATCATCCTTGCTATTCTTTAATTTAGAGCATTCATGGGTTCACTTGCACGGGAGGAAACTTCAGGTGGATCCATGTTTTTAGAGAGGCTAACCAGCCAGAATGCATTAGCCAAGCATGGGTTATCCCAAATAGGCATTAGAATTTTTGATGTAGTTCCTGCTTTTGTTTCTTTGTTCATTCAGACTAATTTAGTCATTACTGTTTTTCCCCGGGGTTGTTATTTGGGCTCTGGCCTCTTTAATTCATAATATATATATATATATATAGCATGAAATGCATCGAATGGATTAAGTAACATGAAAAAAAAAAAAAGAGTTGCAAAAGGAATAAATTTTGAAGACTGATTTTTGGTTTTATAACATTCATTGCTTAAATTTTTATAAAAAGAAGAGAATTATTGAATATTTTATCTATATAAATATGTTTAATTATTTTATCATATTATTAATTTCTATTATTTATTTAATGAAATTAAAAAATAATTATAAATGAAAAAAATAATACTTTTAATTTTTTAAAGTAAAACAAAATTTAAACTCTAACATGATTGATATTTTAAAACAAAAAAAATTATAAATTTTATTCACAGGTGTTGTAACAAAATTTATTAGAAATGTAGAAATATTTTTAAAAAAAAAAAATCCAACATATTGAATATATATTATTTTGCACGTAATATACTTTATTTTTTATTTAATACATACTATAAAATATTCATTAAGAAATTTCATATTATTTCGTTTACATAATTACATCTTATCAGTTATCATACTGATATGTATAAAGCTAAAATTCCTAGATAAAATATTAATTAAAAATATGTAAAAATTTTATTTGAAATATGTAAAATTTTGACTTGATTTAAATTGGATTCGTTTCCTAGTCAAAAATAAAAATAAAAAATTGGATTCGTTTCTATATTTGGATTCGAAAATTCTTTGAATCCAATTATTTTTTTAAAAATTTTCTATATTTTGAAATTTGATTAAATTAGTTTGGTTTTGAACATCTTTAGTACCCCAATCCAACGAGACCCGACCAGACCGGTATGCTTCTCAACATGAGTACGTGTTTTGTAATTTTTCTTCATTTTTATCTCTCCTTGGGTGCTGGTTTGTGCTCTGAACATAATCCTCTAAAAGTGAGAATTCATTTCTTTGCAATTTCGTGTTCTTATTTCCCAGTAATTTGTTTCGCATTTCCTTTTTATTCCACCAGGAAATATTGTTATTCTTTTAATTTCTTGGGTGTCAATGGAAAAGATTCAAGCCCACAGATAGCTTCGAAGCCCAAACCAACAATAATTAGAATTGGGTTCAGTGACAGGCCCATTCGATCTCAGACCAGAAAACTCCCAACCCACCAATTATGAGCTGCTGTTGTCTACAACCTATTTCCAATTCTCGCTGGGAGAGTCTATATTGTCTTATCCTAGAATAGAATTGTCAGTAAAGAAAGATATATGTGAGAAAAAAATAAAATAAAATATAATAAATAAATAAATAAATATATATATATATATATATATATATATATTATATTATTTATTTATTTATTTTATATTATGTAAAGAGTAACATTATGAATTAGCAAACTAGAATTAAAATTTTATTCACAAGAAAAATTTTATAAAAATGTGACAAGTAATTTTGTGATTTAGGGTATACAGTTCACATTGATACTAATGACATACATATTTTTAACAAAAAAAAAAAAAACCTTAAAAAATCTTTTTTTTTTTTAATTTGCGTATGAATAGAATTGCTGACTTGGTAAAATGGACCTGCAAGAATTATTCATTACTTGCCATTAATATGTTATAATTACGGCCCTATATTCTATTTTGTGATTGTTATAATAATTTATAGTTAATCAGTTTTATATATAATCTGACTTACATTTTCAGAACCAGTTGAATTATTACTAACGAGTAACGAGTATTATTACAAATTTATTGAGGAAACGTTCACTTTAATATTTCAAATTGTGAGTATCTTTAACTTAAACGATTTTTCTATCCAACGCTTATTAATTACCCACTTTCAATTAATTCTGACTAGTATATTAATTACAATTTTTGAAAGAAAAAAAAAGTAATTATTTCTCTCCTATTTATTTTAAAGTTTAGTGGGTATAAATTGTTAAACGATTTTACATTGTCAATCAAATAGAAATTAGCTTTGATGTGACTTTTAAGATTGTTATTATCAAAGTTAACAAACTTACTATATATGATGGTTTGTGATTAGATGACAATTTACACTGTCAATGTATATACCTTTTTCTCTTTATTTTGTTGATTTACCTCCTTATAATCTCTCTTTTCACTAAAATTAATAAGGGTAAAATATGTTTTTAGTCCCTCTAATTTGAAATGCATTGTTTTTTTCCCTCAAATTAGTTTAAATAACACTTTATAACTGCTATTAAATATTACTTTGAGGATTAAAAGTAGTGTATTTTCAAATTCGAAAAACCAAAACAAGACGAAAAAATTTAAGAGACTAAAACCAAATTTGAAAAATTTAGAGAGACCAAAAAGATATTTGACCTAATTAATAACTATTTGAGTTCTACTTTTTTAAGCCTACGCATCTCTCTTTTTCAAAGACTCTCCTACAACAAAAGTTAAAAGTTCCTGTTTTTCTTTTTAACCAAGTCTTGTTATTGTGATTCCTGAAGGTTTTTTTTTTTTTTTTTCAGAAAAATGTTTTTAAATCCATCATACTAGAAAATTATTATACTTTCATTTGGTAAATATAATTTCCTTTTTTTTTCAATAGGTAGAATATTTGAGCACAATTTTGCCCACACGTGATATGATAGAATGGAACTAGAGTACTATATAATTCTTGCACAATTAGTTATTAAGTTTTAGTGAAAAGAGAGAGATTATAAAAAGGTAAATCCATAAAATAAATAGGATAGAGATATTGTTTTTTTTTTTTCCAAAAAATCTTGATTAATATGCTAGTCAAAATTAATTGAAAGTAAGTCTCTCTTGTGCTTTTTATAAGATCCAACACTACTACATATATGACCTTTTGTAACATTTAATTAATTACATTCATAAAAATGTTACTAATTCTTAACAAATAATACTTTTTCTAACATTCTAGAACACAAATGTTACCAAATCAACATTTTGTTGGGGCGACCTACCAAAAATAAATAGTGAGTTAATTATTAAACAATTCCCCATCTTTTTTACAATTAGATAGAATACTGAGTTAATTATTAGACAATTTCCCATTTCTTTTTCATCGCTCTCATTGGTGTACTTCTAAACTCTATTTGGTGATCTCAATCTTTGCCTTCTTTAACTTTCCCTAAATCTATAACTCTATTTGCGCATTGTAATTTGTTTAAGGTTGGAACAATCGAGACCTTATATCTAAATTCGTTTAAGGTTGAAACAATCAAGACATTGTAATTCGTAGTAATTGAAAGCCAAGGCTAAATTCATTTTCCTTGTATCTAATCGTTTAGGTATGAAAAAATGGCATGCAAAAGCATTCTTTGTTCATTGATTCTTGTGGAACCCTTCCAATTCCAAATTCACGTGCTACAAAATCATTTAGGCTTGTCCATTTTACTATGCCAAAGGAGGATCCCTTCGTTGTTTTAACAATGAGGTGCCATCGTTGCAAGACAATCATGGTAACCCTTAAAGAAGCTATGTCGAAGCCTTTTTTTGGTAATCCTTTCTTCTCAACAACTTAATTTAATTTATGCTTAATTTTCATAGATAGATTGAGCAAAGGTCTAAACTATTGCTCACTAGTCAATGTTGTAGTTGTCTAAGCCTAAAATAGATGGATCATTAGATAACTGACTTTGAGTCATTGTTTCTAGACTTGTCAAACTTTTGTTTTCATATATACCCCCTAAAATTAAGGTTGTCCAAGTTTTCAAGGTTATAGGTTCCAAATTTCTTAAGCTTGATAACAGAACATGACACACTAGCCCTTTATTTAAGGTAGATACAATGGGCTTTTAAATTATAGAACTGAGCAACATAAATGTTAGTTTTTTACATTCCCTTTTCCTTGGTGATTGGCAAGTAATTACATGCACCTTAGTTCATTTACAATGCTCTTTATAGAACCTGGGAATTATATTTCACTTTTGTTTTTGCTTTCCTCTTTATTTTCTAGACTTTGTTTAATAACTTTTGGAAATCCTAATCCGATATAAATTTGGCCCCAAAAATATAAGAACTAGTTTAATGTTTTTTGTCATTTACTCATTCATGAAAAAGGTAAATTTTATTTTATTTTTGTTTTAGTGGATGGTGCTCTGGCTTCTATGGCATTTTGTATTCTATGTACAGTTGATTGATCATATCACACACAGAAGAAGGACAATGGAGTAGTATTTTTAATTGATGAGTAACTTTATAGTTATATCTAGTTTCCAACGTTTCAATTGATTTTGTCTACTGTATATCATTAAAATTCAAGTCTTGTACTTATCATTTACCAACTTACTGTTTACCCATATGTGGAAAAAATTAGTAGACTTATTGGCATTGCCTACATCTTATAATAAAAATAAATTAGAGTAAATTACTTTGTATATAATAAAAACATTTAAGTAATTTCAAATTGTGATGATCGTGATATGGACATCTTACTATCTGCCCCTACGCCATTAATAAGTAGGTATTCATTAAGCTATCTATTTTTAACCCATAGCAGCTTTTACCTTTTATATCACAAGTGCATGCTTTTTCTTTGCCATCCTTACCTGGGCCTAGCTAGCCATCACTCCACTAGACTAAGCCCACGGTCGACCTTGCACATACATGTAGATATACACCAATTATCCAATGGTCAACTCTACCACAAATAACATAAAAAAGGGAAGGAGAAACACAAGAAAATGATTACAATTGCGTGATAAGGATTACCAATACGAGAACTATGTCAAACAAAAGATACATCTGTAGAAAAAAAAAACACTAATCAAAACAGGATGATAAAAATAGTAAGAGAGGGTAAGAAATTTAATAATAAAAATTCTAAAGAGTCAATTTGAAGAGATGGAAAGAGAAGAAAAATTAAGATTAATCAAAAGATGCAAGAGGGGTGATGAGAAAGTATATCAAAGAATGAAGAGTCTGGGTAGATGGAAGTGAAAAAGTAGATAAAGTATATCAATGAACAAAGCTATGAGAATGTAATCTAAAAATAAATTAACCTAATTTGAAAGTGAATATTAATTAAGGATTAAAATTGGATAGAATTCAAAAATTAATATATCTAATTCTTTTGGTAGAAGCCACTAGTATCCATCACTAAAGGCAATCTTGCTTGAGTTGAATAAGACCATTATGTGTAGCAAAATTCTTTATTTAAATATTTAATATATCTGATTAAATATAAATAATAGATAGATGATTTAATTTAAAATAGTAAAAGAATCAAACAAAATATTGTCAAATTAATTATTGGTGGAATGAATTAAAAAATTATCAGATTTCCACATTTTTAAATTCAAACATTGCAATCAACTAACTACTGGTAAAACCAATTAAAATGTTACACCAAGTTGCCAACTTAGAATTTTGATGTAGGCATAATGTTGCCAAATAGCTTAGTCACAAAATTAAAAGTTAGAAGAAACAATTAAAATGTTACCAAATTAGCATGACATTATATTTCTTCTTCTTTTTTTTGTATAGACCACATGTATCCTTCATTAAAGGCAATCCAATTTGAGTCAAGTAAGACCACTATGGACAGCAAAGCTTTTCCTCCAAGTATTTAACATAACTACATACCTAAGACTTGAACTCAAGGCCACTGGTTAAACTGGAACAACCCATGACATAATAATTCTCATGAATAATAATTGAGACGTGTTCATCAATTAAGTGTCAATAAAATCAACTAAAAATGTTGGTTTTGGTTATTAATTGTGAAGCTATTATGATAGTTGCCATAAAATTATAAATAATGAGTAATTATAAAATAAAAGAAAAATGTTTTGGATAGAAAATTGAATGAATATAATGATGACATGTGAAATTATCCTATGAGGCAACCTTATTTTATATAATAGATAATAGGTTAATAATAGAAATGATAGATAGATAACAAATATATCTTAAAATATAACCCGAAAGATTACTAGCTACATCATTAGTTTTAATTGAAATTTATTTTATTTCAATTGAATTTAATATTAGACATTTATTAATTATTATTCGATATATTAATTGATTGTTAGTTATATAGTTATTAGTTGGAATACTACTCAAACTATTAATTACCTCTTTTTTAGTTGCTTTCCATATTAATTTTTTTTAATATCAAAATATTAGTCAAAATATTAATCGATCGGTTATTAACTATGAAGATATTAATTATTTTATATCCACTTGTTTTTGATAATTAAAATTCTATTCAATATTATTTGGTTCCAAGATATCTGTAAAATATTGATAGTTAAATTGAATTACGGTTGAACATGAGTTATATCAATTTTGTCATTGTTTTCAATTTGAAAGGTTGTCAAGTTTAAATTATAAATGGTTTAATTAATGTCAACCACATCTAACATTATTTGATGTCAATCATATATTTCTTCTAAAATAGTAACAAATTGGAAAATTGATTGGTACCAAATAAAAATAGGTTTTTAAAATTGATTGGAAAACCTTTAAAAACTTGTTAATTGATATGTAATCTGGTAAATGTCGCTACTTGAGACACATGCAAGCAAATGAGCTAGTCAAGTGTCATCACGTGAGAATTTTATGATATACATACTTTGCATGATAATATAACATGTTTAAATTAGTCTTCCTTGAGAAAGAACTCTTAAATTTATACAGTATAGATTATGAACAATGACTCTTGTTGTTACCTTTTAATTCACTAATTTACTTTTAATATTGTACTTTTCTTTTTAAAAAATATAATTTAGTTAGATGTTTATAATTTAATTTTAATATATTACGAACAATTATTTTTATTATTTTTGTTTTCTTCTCACCTTTCAATTTACTAATTTTGATTGTTCCTAATATAATATAGTTTTAATATATCACAAACAATGATTTTGTCCTAGAGACGAATATTGTACTTTCCTTTTACAAAAAGTAATTATTATAAATAATTAGCACAATAAATTTAGACCATGCAATAACCTTCTTTTTACTATTTTGTGTCTTCCAATTTTGATTCAATTGTAGACATTAATTTGCAAAATAATTGCAAGGTCTAAAAGTTGTGAATTAAGATTATTCATCTTTACTAAAATTATTTTTGTTGTTGGTGTATTAGCAATAAATTTAATTTTCTTTTATGCAGCAACATGGCAGAATTCAACGAATTATGCGAAGTAATTCAACTAATAAATTTGAATTACTATTATTGGTTGGAAGATGTTACAAGCTACAAAATTGATTAATGGTGCTAAATAATTACAAAAATAAAGCAACCAATCATTCATATAGCTATATTTTAAACCAATGACAATAATGAATCTAGTTAATGATTCCACTATTCCTTTTAGGGGGGGGGGGGGGGGGTTACCTTCACACCATATAAAAATATTTTCAAAGCAAATAGGGAGGATGCACATTTAGTTACTAATATTACAAAGTATAATTTTTTATTGACAAAATTATTTTGTTTGTGTCTAATTTGATATCAAATATATTTTTTTTAGATGTCATTGGAGTGGTTACTATTCAGGGAGAGTTGCTTGAATACAAGTGCAATGAAAAATAATATTTCAATTCATCCACAAAGAAGGAGAAAATATAAGATGCACTTTATGGAAAGATTATGCAAAAAGTAGACAACCATCAAAAAGGTATTTCTCAGATGATAAAGAGTGTTCAGGTGAAACATAAACCTAAAATGAGACAATCCAAAAGAAGTAGAAAGCTATCAAGAAGGTATTCTACGACAAACTTGTCAACCTTACTGATGAAGGAGAACCTTAAAGCTTTGCGAAAACCATTGATGCGAATGACAGGAAGAAATGAGTGCAAGCCATGAAAGAAGAAATTCAATCCTAAATGAGAACTAGCATATAGTATGATGGAATTACCAAAAGGAAGAAAAGAATTTTGAAACAAATGGGTGTTCAAGATCAAGAATGAAGAGAACAACACAAACCCTACATACAAAACACTGAATTATTAGGAAGGGGTGCAACTAGAGGAAAGACATAGATTTTGAAAAACATTTCTTACCAATGGTGAAGATGACATCAATTTAGGCAATCCTTGGTCTAGCTTCTAAACTAAACTTGGAGATAAAATAACTTGATGTTAGAACAACCCTCTTACATGGAGACTTAGAGAAAAAAATAAATATGGAGCAACCAAATGGTTTCTAAGGACTAAACAAATAGCACTTAGTGTGTCATTTGAAGAAAAGTCTCTACAGTCTAAAGCAAGCAAGCTCCAAGATAATGATACAAAAATTTTGATCTCTTTATAACCCAACACAATTTCAAGAAGACCTGCACAAAACATTACGTGTTTTTGAAGAACTATGAAAATGGTAACTCCATGATATTTTGTTGTATGTTGACGACATTGTGATTATTAGGAACGATAAGATGAAATAGATGCAAGTCTTTTAACATGAGAGATTTGGGTACAATGAACAAGATTTAGGAACAAAGATCACTAGTGATCATTTTAGAAGAATATTGTGGATACTCAAGAAGATTATATTGGGAAGATTATTGAAAGATTTGATATACACAATGCTAAATCTGTGCGTGTTCCATTAATTGGACATTTCAAATTAAGTAAGTCTGATCAATGTCCAAAGAATGAAGAAGAGAAAGAAGAAACAAGCAAGATGTTATATTCATTTGTTGTGGGTAGCTTTATGTATGCAATGGTTTGCACAAGGCCAGATATTGCTTAAGTTATAGAGTTGTAAGCTGGATTCTTATCAAACCCAGGAAAGAAACACTAATGAGCTACAAAATGGATACTAAAGTATTTGAGAGGAGATGCCAAAAGGTGCTTGAATTTGGGTAATGGAAACCTAATGTTCATATATTGGGTATTTAGATGTAGATATTGCATATAATGTGGATTCAATAAAATCTACATCAAATTATTTGATTACTTTTGTAAGGGAGTTATTTCTTAAAAGTCCAAACTTTAGAAGTGTGTTGCATTATCAACCATTGAAGTGGTATATATTGCTACAACAAATCTAAAACTTACAAAGAGATGCTATGGATGAAGAATTCTTGAGTGAGTTAAGACGTGACCAAGATGATTATATGGTGAATTGTGACAATCAAAGTAACATCCATTTAGCCCAAAACCCCATGTTCCATTCACGTTCAAAACATATTGATATTTGGTATCATTGGATACGAAAAACATTGGATGAGAAAAAAAAATTAAGATAGAGAATATTCATATAGATTTTAATTAGTTTGGTATGATGACTAGAACAATACTAACCAAGAAGGTTGGAAACTGTTGTCAAGGTGTCCATGTAGTGTTGCTCACCAAAATAAGTCTTAAAGTAAGGAGATGTGTTGGAATTCCCTCCATAATTGATGGAGCACTATAATTCCAATGCATGGAAGGAGAACATTCCAAGGTGTTGGAATTTATTTTTTTACCTTGAAACTTTCATATACAACATAGAAAATGAAGATTGAAGCTTTCAAGAGTATTTGAAAATGTAAACATTTATTGTCATCCATTAATCTCTTTTGGAAAAAGTCACACTCATGCTCTATACATAGGGAGACTAGTGAAGAGTTGATCATACCATCTAAAAATCCTCTTTGAAAGAAAGAAAGAGTAATACTTTCACCATTGTTTGGTGAAAGAGTTGAAAGAAGAGTGAGAGATTGTGTAAACTATATAAAAAAGAGATTCATTGAGTGATTTTGAGAAAATGAGACAAATTTTGTAATCCTACTTTGATAATAGTGATATTTTGTTGAACTAGGTCCCATGATTTTTCCCCACTCACATGATAAGGTTTTTTACACACACAAAATTTGGTGTTATTTTTTTTTCCTCGCCATACTTATTTTTACTTCCCTCATAGTGACTATTTTGAGTTCATAAAAGAGAGAATCTGGCTTGCAAATTTCAAAAATAAGATAAAGGGGAGAAAAATCCCTTAATTACAACTACTCAAGATGTTCAAAAGTGATATAGATGGAAAAAGATAAGGAAGAATTATAATTGAATATCATCAAATTGAATTATTCCTTCCAAGAACTAAATACCCAAAGTGTATGATAAGGATTTGAATCCTTTCTCCAACTTGTTTGAGCCTTTCTATCCCTCTTTAGCTTTCCTTCATTTTTTCGTCATTTTGCTTCATTTTTTCATTCTCCCCCTCCCCCCCCCCCTCTCTCTCTCTCTTTAATTGTAGAATGTAGGAGAGGATCTAATTTGAATGTATAATGAATTGTTAAAATCACAAATTACTAAAAATTAGATTGAAGCAACATGTGCGTTCGTTGACTTTCTTTAAAATTAAATTGAAACAACATGTTAAGGAAACACGGAGAAGTAAAAATCCCTTGTCGTCCAAATGACGACCAGACTGCTTTCCATGGAGGAAAAAGATAAGATAGATAGGAGCAAAAAGAAAAAAAAGGAAAAAGAATCGAAATTCACTAGAGAGAACGCAAAGCTGATTTCACATGTTGATGCTGTGCTAGGGGGAGAACTAGCAAAGGAGATACCAGAAGGGCACAAAGATGATGAGGATGATACTAGTAATTCAAGTAAACACGAGGATGAAAACGAGGACAGCATCAAAATTGTGGAGTCCAAACTGGACAATATAAATGTCCATATTTTATTCTATCTAATCAAGAAAAAGCAAGAATAAGGAAACCTTGCAGGAATGCAGTTATAGTTAAGCTATTGGGAAGAAAGATTGGTTTTAAGGCCTTGGAAACACGTCTGAAGCAAATGTGGATTAGGGAAGGTGTGTTACAGTTGATCGACTTGGGGAAGGATTACTTCTTGGTTCTCTTTTCGCATAAAGAAGATAAGAATAAAGTGATCATGGAGAGCCCTTGGCTTATATATGATCATTAATTGATTGTCCAAGAGTGGAAGCCAAACTTTGATACGACATTAGAGTTGATAGAAAGTGTGGCAGTTTGGGTACGGTTTTTCGATTTGCCAATAGATTATTATGATGCCAAGGTTCTGTTTGCTATTAGGGGATAGGATTGGTAAAATGATTAAGGTGGATTGCAATACAATGGCACAGAAGCGAGGTAAATACGAAGGGCTCCATTTACTATGTCTCAATTATGGTAGGTTTGGACACTATGGTGAGAGTTGTCAAGAGAAAGAGAAGAAACATACGTGGAATGGAACAGGATCAAAAGAGAATGGTGGGGAACAAGGAAATCAAGAAGCAGGTAGTAGTGTAAAAACTCTAGAAGGACCATGGACAGTGATCAATAAAGCTTGCCGACAGAGGCAGTTTAGTGGTAAAGAAGGATAGATGGAGGGAGGAATTTTCAAAAAAGATATAATAACTACCAAGATTTTGACTAAGCCACCTGGATCTAGATTCAATGTTCTTAGTGAACCAATAAATGAAGGTACTGAGGAATTGCAGGCTGAGATTCATCATGTTGAGGATATGGGAGAGAAGAACATAATAAATTCAAAAGGACTCACAGAAGGTAAAACAAAAGAAGCAAAACCATCCAATGCATCAAGAGGCGCATAAGCATATTACAGTTGAAAGTTGTGCAATAATTGTTCCACATGATACCAAGCTAAAGACAAAAAAGAAAACAAGTATGCATAGGAGCCAAAATTAGGGTGATATTTGCTTGGACCAAGAATGTGAAGCTAGATTAAGAGATGGTAGAAATGATCAAGGGAAAGAACCAGAGGTTGGCAACGGAGACGAACATAAAGAGGAAAGTCCTTTTGCGGGGATTTTTCATCATCACCCAAGACCACAAGATCATCAGGTGAAGACTTATCATTCCATGGTAGACTCATCCCCGCCAAATTCTTCTTTGGCCCAAAATCTGATGAGTTACCATGGAAAGGTTTGCAATCTAGATAGTCAGGATATGGAGATGGAAACCATAGTAGAATGTTCTCAATCATATAGTGAAGGAACCATGCAACTTGATTAAAAGCTTTATCATGAATTTTTATGATAATAGAATTCTTCTTTGGAACTGCCATGGGGCATTAAGTTTTGCTTTTTTTCGCTTCTGCAAACAATACTGCGACATATATGATCTTGATATTTTGGTTGTCATGGAAACAAGGATCAATCCGAAGAGCTTGAAATGCATTTTTGAAATGCTTGGATTTGATGGTTTTGAAGGCTCAAAGAATCGTGGATATGTTGGAGGCATTGCAATGGTTTGGAAGAAAGATGTGGTTTCTATTCAAACTAAAATTATTGACTTCCAGTTTATCACTTTAGAGGTTGATTTTCATAATGGTAAAGTTTGGACTTTCACTCTAATTTATGCTAGCCGTCTAGAGGTAGTTCAAACAAGTTGTGGACTAGCCTTTCACAATAGGAAAGCAACGATTAAGGGTGGATGGTTACTTGTAGAAGATTTTAATGATATAACTACTTAAAATGAGAAGAAAGGGGGTGCCAAAGTGTCTCAAAGAAAATGTCATACATTCAGTGAAAGGATTCATGCTAACAATTTGGTTGACATGGAGCGGTAGGTCCTAAGTTCACTTGGAGATGTCCTTCCCACTAGAAATTGAATTGTATTTATGAACTTCTTGATAGAGCTTTATGTAATGAGAGCTGGCTCCTTAACAACTCAGAAGCCATGGTGTAGGTACTCTTGAGGGTGGAGTTTTCTGACCATCACAACATTCTAAGTTTTCTCCATGGAAAATTGCACCATTCAGTACCAAAAAAGTTTTGCTTTGCAAGTCCATGGATCACACATGAGTCCTATAACAAGATGATTCAAGAAAACTGGAGGAAAGATATCCCACTCTTTGATAGTATACAAAAGCTTGAATAAGAGCTCATAAAATGGAATGAAAAATTGTTTGGTAGCATTTGTAGAAGAAAAAGGGAAATTCTTGCAAGGTTAGGGGGACTTCAATGGAAAATACATCAGGGAGCTTCTAATAGGTTCTTATGAAAGTTGGAGGGTGAGCTGCAAGCTGAACTTAACACCATTCTATACCAGCAGGAACTCAGGTGGTTCTAGCGATCTCAGGACAAATGGTTAACTGATGGTGATAGAAATACTAGATATTATCACTTAAAGACTATCACAAGGAGAAAAAGAAACAAAATTAGCATGCTCCAGGATGCAAATGGAGAGTAGGTTGATGACAATGAGTGTCTCAAAGCTATAGCTAATGAATTCTATCACAATCTCTTCACTAAAGATGGGTCTAAAGAAGAGTGGCAAGCTACTTGGTATTCATTTCTGGTTTTACCCCCTTCCAAAAGGGAACAGTTGAAGGTTAGCTTCTCTGATGAGGAAATTAGGAGTATGGTATTTGGTATAGAGGGTTGGAAAGCCCTTAGCCCAAAAGGTTTTCCTGCACGTTTCTTCCGAAACGTTTAAGATGTTGTTGGTAGGGATGTGTGTGAGTTTGCTCATGAAGTGTGGAGCCAACCTAGTGTCGTTCATAATATAAACACGATGGATATATCCCTTATTCCCAAGTTGTCTAAATCGAAAGTCATTACTCAGTTTTGGCCTATCTCTCTTTGTAAAACTATTTACAAAGTTATGACCAAAGCTATCGTCAGTAGACTAAGGGAAATTCTTCCTGAGATCATATCACCACCAAAATGGTTTTATCCCAACCTAAAACATACATGAGAACATCATCATTGCTCAAGAGTTGGTGCATAGTATGAATCAGATGAAAGGAAAAAAAAGGTTATTTTGCGATCAAAGTGCATCTTACAAAGGCCTATGATAGGCTCTGATGGAGCTTCATTCGGACTACTCTATGATGGAGTGCATAACTAGTGTATGCACAAATGTCCTCTAGAACAACATAAGAAACCCCTTCTTTTCTCCTCAATGGGGTATTAGACAAAGAGACCCAATGTCCCTTTATGTGTTTGTTATGTGCATGGAGAAACTCTCTCATATTATCTCACAGGAAGTTGATTGTGTTTCGTGGAAGCCAATGAAAGTTAGGATCCTATATATCCCACCCTATGTTTACAGACGACCTGCTTCTGTTTAAGCATGCCACTCAGGTGCAAATGGAATGTGTGTTGAAGGTCCTCAATAAATTTTGCAAAAGGTTTGGATAGGTGGTTAGTGATCAAGAAAAAACTTGTATTTGTTTTTTCCATAAATGTTGATGAGGCAACCATAAATCATTTATTGGATATGTCAGGGTTCAAAGGAACAACTTCCCTAGGAAAATATCTAGGATTTTCAATATTAGACAGAGCACCAAGGAGGGAGGATTTCCTTTACATTGTGGAGAATATTAGAAATAAGATGTCAGGATGGAAAGCTCAACAATTATCTTTAGCTAGGTGTGTAACTCTTGCGAAATCAATCATACAAGCCACCTTTGTGTATCCAATGATGTCTTATGAAATTAAGATGGCATTTAAAGATCAAGAGCAATAAGTTGTGGTGTCAAATGATGATAGGGAAATATGGAAAAGATGGGAATGTGATGGAGCATATTACAACTGAAAGTTCAACCTCTACACTCTAGAAAGCACTGAGCAGCCTAGGGGTGAAACTTAGTGAGTTTGAATTTTGGGTGATTGGAAATGGCCAATCTATAAATGTGTGGATGAATAAGTGGATTGATGTTGATATTAAACTTGAAGATTTTAATATACCTAGCCTTCACTGCAAAAAGGAATTCACGATGAGTGATCTTATGATGGCGAATGGTGAGTGGAACATAAATCTGCTTAGAAAATTACTGCCAGAAGAAATCTTTCAAAGAATTATGCCTATTCTGCCCTGAACAACTTGCATGGTCCAAACAAAAGAAGGTGGGCTGGAGAAAGGATGGAAAAGTTTTCAATCTCTAATGCATATAGTAGACTGAAGGGGTTCAACAAGAGAACATCTAGTAATATATGGAAATTGATTTGGAAAATGAATGTGCTTGAAAGAATCCAGTGTTTTATTTGGCTCCTCTATCATGAAAGATTAATTATGAACCAACGTAAGGCCAATTGGAATCCATCTTCTCCTTATTGCCTGCATTGTGGTGACAAAATTGAGTTTGCCCTTCATGCCATTTGAGACTATCCCTAGGTGCCAAAGGTTTGGACACAATTGGTTAACAATAATTATCTTCAAAGTTTTTTTGATAATGATCTCCAGGATTGGTTGAAGCTGAATTTAAAGGGTAAAGTTGGTAAGCCTTGGATCACACCTTGGAGGTGGAGACACCAAGCAAATCATGATTTGAATTTTGTAAGACCAAGGAACTCTATTGATGCTATCAATAGAAGCTGGGAAAATTAATAGAAGGCTAAGGTTATATAGGTGCAGCACCCTCAAAACCAAAAAATTATATTGCAAGTGAAATGGAATGCACCAAAGAAAAGTTGGATCTGACTTAACACATATGGAGCAACTAAGGGTGATACTAGACAAGCAGGGTGTGGTGGTCTCTTACGTGACGAAAATGGGAAGTGGCTTGGTGGTTTTGCCAAAAAATTGGTGTTACTCCAGCCTATATTGCTAAGTGATGTAGAGTTTACACAATCATTCGTTTAGCAAAACCAAAAAGATTAATTGCTGTTGGGCTTCATGTTAATTCTGAGTCAGTAGCAAGAAGCATTTAGAATGGAAAATTTGGCAATGTTATTGGTTGTAGGATTATTTAGCAAATTAGGAAGCTTATGGCTAAAAGTTGGGGCATCAAAATTGTTCACATTTATAGCGAAGCTAACAAATGTGCAAAATGTTTAGCTAATATGGCTAGTATGTTAAAGGGTAGGATGACATATTATAAGCAACCTCTTACTCAAGTTAGGTAGTTGCTGGTTGCGGATGTATCAGGAGTGTCCACTTTTAGACTTATTTTTATGTAGTTTCTTTTTTTGGGCCTATGGGCCTCATTAATTTCCAAAAAAAAACCATAAATTACTATGTTACTTTTATCCCCTTTTTTGGTTCTTTTTACCTAAAAATTAAATCTAAGGGGGGTGTATTGAATTGTGATTTTAAAGGATTTTAAAAGAATTTTTTGTGATAAAAAAATATTATGGTATTCAATCAAGACTTTTAATAATATAAATAAATCTTGTCATATTCAATCAAGATTTTTAGAATTTTTTTAAGAGAGTAATAAAATCTTGTGGTATTCAATTAAGATTTTTTATGACTTACAACAAGTCTTTTGGTATTCAAAATATACAAATTTTGATGGATTGTTTGTAAGGTAGATTTCGTGTGACTTTTTAGTAGGATGTATAACCACCACACCCATCCACCAATCCCATGCAAACCTTTAAGACTTTTTTACTCTCTCATTTTTTCTTTTTCTATCGTTGCCAAGCTTTTCTTTCTCTCATCACACATAATTCCTTCTCTCTTCGTTGAAGGTGGTATGGACATTGATACTATACTTGGTCATCTCTTTCTTTTAATCCCACACACCTTCTCTACAATTTGCTAAAAGACATTTCTGGTTGCTTTTGTCTACTTGTTTGGATGAATTCACTGTGTACATCACCAAAAAAACAATGTCAAAAACGCATAAAAAACCTCGTGCATCACCAATGCCAATCACACTCTCACACACTGATCCCAACATAAATCGTAGGACTTTGTTTTAGCTTCGAATAAAACAGTGTGTTCTACAACGTGGATTATGTGGATTTCATGTTTCCTAATATTATTAAGAATTTTTTCTCCCACAAAATTATTAGAAAGTTTGAACTTTTTTTCTTCCTTCTCATGGTGAAGTGTTTTATCTGTTTGTTCATGGACACTCTCTATTGTTTAGATAACAATGGCATGTGCTTATGGATCGACAGTTCTTCAATAATAAGTAAGCACTATATGACTTGTTATAAGATTGAGGTATTAAAAGAAGCCTTAGACAGTAATGAAATGATTAAACAATAAGTAATAATTTGTTCTATGTATTAAAAACAAATGTTTTTATTTTGACAAAATTAGTAGGACAAGATGTTAGATGAGGTCTTTCAAATCTTATAAATTCTCATGATACAAATCTATTAAAATTCAAACTACAAAATCTTGATTATAAAAGTCTTTTAAAAAAATCTTACAAGTAAGTACATTCCTACATAGTCTTTTAAAATTCATAAGACTTTTTTGTGCCAAAATAGTTTTTAAACTCTCAATCCAATACACCCCCCTAAAATTTTCACCTGATCGACTTAATTTCTTCTTATCACCTAAACTTTGATCTTGCACAGATTTATAATTATAATTTATAACAACGTGATTGCGTATTTGTACTTCGAAAACGAGTTCCCTCTAATTGCGGCATGAAATTGCAAATGAACCAAAAATCAATGATGCACCAACCGTGTTGTCAATATTTTGAGCAGAATTTACTGTGGGATAGAGACTTTATGACTTTTAACAAGGATTGTCCTGGTTCTATTTTGTAGGTGTCACTGTAAGTTTTTATTGAACTAAATGTGATTGTTTCGGTACTTTAAATATTAAAAGAGTGTCGGTACTTTTTTTTTTTATCTTAAATCAATAAAAAATAATAATTTGTATATTAAAATTACATCATAAATGAGTTAGAATTTAATTTTAATGTTTTAAATTTTATAATTAAAAAAAATTCTATTGAGATTTATTTCAATTTTTTTAAAATTCAATATTAAACATAAAAATATATAAGCATAAATGATAGGTAACAAAAATAATCTTAAAGTGTCATTTAGCAATTAAAAAATAACAAAATCCTAAACAATAAGTTATATTATCAATTTTATGTTATTCATAAGATAAATAGTACAAGTGCATATATTTATTATTTATTGATTTATTCAAAAAAGGCATCAGTACCTTTTTAAATAAGAAGGCACCGTAGAATTTGTCTAAACTAAATAGGTTTTTGAAGATATTAACCTGCTCTTTTTTTTTACAGATTTTTTTAGATCAATTGGGTTCATAGTCTAAAATAATGATCAGTTTCTATAATTAATTTTACAGATATATTAATAGATTAAATTGGTGTTTATCTTAATTATTAAGAGACAAATCCTCAAAAACTTTTGAGAACTTGATGTTTTGTATTTTTTTAGTAGATTAATTTGCGTTTACTCAATAAATACATTCCTCTCCCTCATTTTTTTTTTCTAGCAAAAACGGAAGAAAGACAAACATTGCTTAGTCGATTAACACTCTCTCTTTTTTTTATCCTATCCTCTTGCAATATATACTCCTCGTGTTATGACAAAGAGACCTTTTTTAAAATTATATTGTTCTTATTTAAATCTTTTGAATAAAAATATTAAAATTGATAAATTCAGAATATTAACTGCGAGGAAATAGATACTATAAAAATACTAAAAGTTTGTTCCTATAGAGCCAACTATGGGCAAAGCTGAGCCATGCATCCGCCCAGAATCTTCTCCTTCTACTCTTCTTTAGGCTATGTTTGGTAAGAGGGAAATAGGATGTAAGTGAGTAGAAGTGAGTAGTTGGAAGGAGGGAAGTGGGAAGAAATTTTTAAAAATTTAGATGGAGCCCATATACAGTAATTTCTACTCTAAAATGAGAAGAAAGAGAAAAAATAAACATTGTTCACCCTTCTCCTTCGAAATTATAGCGCCCCCACCCCTCGTTCCCTCCCAGCTAATCGATTAACCCCAGCCCCCACGTCTTTTGTATAATAATAATAATAATAATAAATAATAAATAAATAATAAAATGTTAAAAATAAAAATAAATATGATCAATAATAATAAACATATTATTAATAATAAAAATAAATAATAATAATAATAGTTAAAATAAAAATATTTTAAAAAATTAACTTTCTTTCATTTTCTTCTATTTCTTTTTAACCAAACAATCTTATTTTCACTCTATTTTTCACCAATTTCTCTTCTCTCTCTTCTCTTTCTTTCCTTTCCATCTATTTTTTTTCTCTCTACCAAACACACACTTAGTTCTTTGATTTTTGAACATTAAAGAGAACTAGAAAATATATAGACTGAACGTGAACGGCAACCCTCGTGATCCAAAAATCCATGTGGGAACTCTATTCAGTCTTTATTATGGCGGGAGGAATGTGCATTGGCAACCATTATAAATGAACATGTATTATATGATCGATGGGGTCAAAAGTTGCTACTCGATCGTCCTTTGGGTTCTCACTTCTTCTCGTTATTCAAGAAAGTGAAACGGCTGAACCTGGGAATTGAAACTTTGTCAAAGATGTGGTTGTAGCCCAATTTAAATCTTTACCCATAAGCCACAATCACATCAAATGCCACCGTCAAAAGAAGATCCACTTAAGAGGCGCACCCATGTGCTTTTTTTTTTTTTTTTTTTTTATCTTTTCCATCCTTCGGCCTAATTTGTCCTAGCTAAATGTTGAGTCCTTGGTGACGTGGTCACCTATTTTCGCCTCCCCATTCAATTAAACTTACGGAAGGGAAGTGTGTTGTTACAATCGAGCATGGAAGGAAAGTGTGGGGTTACAATCGAGCATTCTCCCACGCCTTTTCCTTTTTTTTTCTTTTTGGCCCAATATACTTTAGTCTCTCCTTAATTGGCTTTACTTAGTTGAAAGATCAATATTTATCTCAGTCAAATGTGTTAAAGACAGAGTCCCATATAAATCAAAAATCAACCACTGTTGTTCATAGTAGAATCAGTTCTATTATTTAAACATCAAATAACTAAAACTATTATAATTATTTTTATGTCTTATTATTTTTTTTTATCTTTGATACATACACATTTACAAAATATTTTTTCTAAAATTAAAAAGAACAACAAACGTTATCTTAATTTTAATGTACAAAAAACATTTTCTTTCTGGAATCCATCCTAATTTGGCTTTTATAATTAATAAAGTACAACTGTACAAGTAACAACGGAGATATCAGAAATATATTTATTAGCATATGATCAAATGGGCCTCTAATCAGCTTGTACCTTCTTTTGTCCTATTAGTTAACAGTTATTTGGGTAGTTGAGCTTTTTCGATTGGTTCAATACGTTAAACGGTTAAAGTATGAGCACGATTGATGGGATTTGATGATTTTTTTTTTTTATTGGATTAGATTTTCTAATATTGTGTACGCGCCTTCGCTTTATTCATGGTCTTAGTCAACACACAGTGCGTTTGTGTGTCTGCGCATGTGTCGGTCACATGGAACGAGAGAGACAGAAGATAGAAAAGAGAGTTTAATATGTATAGAAGCTAGAAGCTTTGTGTCATAATATAATAATAATATCAACTCTTCTGCACTTGTTTTCTCTTAGAACGTCGAGATTCTTCAACTGACTTGGTTCTAAGAGTAACAGGTGGAGGTTGTAATCATGGACAACTCATCAAAACTGAAAATGAAAAGACAACAGAAGAAAACAATCTAAGAAACCCCGAAAAAGGCGGGAAAAGAGGTAAGATATATGGAAATCCAAGGAAAAGGAAATACAAAGCTAGAGATTCACCATATACTAGGCCTTTTTTCTTTTTCTTTTTTCCCCCATTTTCCCTCCCTTTCTTTTGGAATATGTATGTATTTTCGTTAATTTCCTTTTTGGAATGAATGGATCAACCAGAAGTTGCTCGATGAGTCATTATCAGCAATGAGAACCTTTCTTACAGCTGAGTGCACCAGCACCTGTTGTTATGGAACCAACAAGGGAAGATGGTCTTGCACTTAAGCTAGAAGCCCTTGCATAGCTAGAGGAGGCTCCAGCACCCGATGCAGTGAAAAACGCACCGTTTACTAACAAGTCCCCTTCTGACCTCCAGTTCCAACTCTGCCATTCACTCTCAGGCGTATCTTCACGTTTTGTCACCTAAACAAGTTCAATTTTGTTCCATGCCTTAGTATATGATTACATTACGATACATAGTACTATATTTAATCATAGCATTCATGCATTCTTAATGAATTATTTATCTCATAAATGATACTAATGACTTAATATATCTACGAAACAAAAAAATTATAAAAATTTATTACATATTGTCCTTAAATAATCACCTCTTTGCTGAATCTGTCATCGGGTGCAACAAATCTGTTGCCCTGGCAGTTGATGGTTGGATTAGCACTTCCCCCAATGGCATACATTTCCCAGTGAGTATAATCATTGTTCACCACATGGAAATATCCAAGCCTACACCTGCAAATTTCACAAATATTAATTTTTCAAACTTAACCAATGTTACTGGCCCCACAAAAGTAACAGGTAATTAAGAGTATTAACAAAATAACTCATTCAGTCCCACGTCGATTTCTATCCTTTTCACTTTTCCCCGTTTAACCTTTCTCCTAAAGACACGTGTTTTATTATTATTATTTAATTTTATTGTATTCATACAACAAAATCATAATACAATTTATATAACGCATCTATAAGTGAATTTCTCTTTAAAGTGGAAATATATATATATATATATATATATATATATATATATAATAGACTTAATTGTATATTTTGTCACTCATCTTTCATGATTTTGTAAATTTTGTCACCTAACTTTCAAAATTTTACATATTTTGTCACTTTTTAATTGACCGCTGACGTGGCAATTAGCAATCAACTTGTTATGTAAGTAGTCAACCTGTCACGTTAACGTCAAATTGTTACATTAGCAGTCAACTAATCAAATTGGCAAAATGTGTAAATTTTAAAAGTTGAGAGAAAAAATATACAACTAAAATAATTAGGTGACAAAATGTAAAAAAATTTAAAATTTAAGTGACAAAATATAGAATTAAAATAATTGAATGGCAAAATACTCAATTAACTTATTAATTTACCTTGGCACCTCTGAACAAGGCCTTCACCAAAGTGGTTGAAAGCAATCGTGACTTGCATGTTCTTGTCTTGGGTGTACGAGTCGCTGTGACCCAACAACATGACCTTATCATGTTGCGTCATGTAATTGTTGGAGATGGTAATAGCGGTGGACCCATGGATGGCATCGATCAAACCATCGTTGCAGTTGGACAGCGAGCAATGGTCCACCCAAATGTGACTTCCCCCAAAGATGGACACGCCATCGCCGTCCGATACGGTTCTCCACCCGTAGTGCCGTGGGGAGTCCCGCACCATAGCGTTCCCACCTTGCTTGCAATCGTGTATGTGAAGCCCATGGATGATAACGTTGGTCACGTATTGTATGGTGATGCATGGACCACCCGCAACGTGCACGCTAGCGCCTCTGCCGTCGATGGTCTTGAAGGAGTTCATGAGGAGCTCTTCCTTCAGCTGGATGGTCATGTCTCTGGCGAAGATGATCCACAGCGGCTCGTCTTGGATCACGGCGTGGCGGAGGGTGCCCGGTTTCGGGTTCACCGGGTCGTCGTCGCCGTCGTCGTCACCACGTAGATCTTCCGTCCTTCCACCAATGGCGTTCTTGCCGAACCCAATTGCACAATCTGCTAGCCTTTGCCTGTTCTGCTCCCAACTGGGGTCACACCTCCAGCAATCATCAATGGGGTTACCACTCCCACACGAGAGGTACCCCAAGTTCCTCCTGGCCTAGCTGTAGAGGCATTGATTTTCCTGCACCCAAAAATTAAATTAACAATTAGTGCTTTTTATTCAATTACTTTAAAAATAATAATAATGAATACACTGAGTGTATCCAATCAGAAATTTTCATATATCACAATTTGTTGAATTTTAAAATAATTATCTTGAAAGTTGTAATAAAGATGTTTTTAATCGGTTAACAGTATGTATGTCTATTAACCCAAAATTAATTTTTTACCTAGTGTTTTTTTGTAGAAACATAAATTATTTTTTATAAACAATCTCCACTTAAACATGTGCTATCCAATGTAGATAAAAATTTTGGAACACGTTATCTCTACTCACATGAACTTGATCAAAGTGACACAAGTGATCCCATTCCTATTACTTTGACAAAATTACTTTGAGCAATGCACAATTGCACATGTAAATGTGAGTGGGTAACATGGATCCGAGGTGCTAGCGTGTGACTTTACCTGTTTACCTCTTGTACGACGGATTCAGGGTTTTGAACAGGTGAAGAGGAAATGAGGGTTGGAGTGAGGAGGAAGAAGTGCAAGACAAGCAAAGAGAGGGGAGTGCTTGCCATGTTAGCCTCCTCTTTGCTAATTAAGTGGAGGTAGAGAGAGAGGGAAAGGAAGGAGGTGAGAAGTGAAGTACGTAGGAGGGGGAATATATAAAGAGAGAAAGCCGGGTTAAATGGCGTGATTAAACTAAACATATGGGACCCAGTTGCATCCTGATTTCTGTTTTTACGGGATGCCTGTTGGGTAGTTTGGCCGTTAAGCGAGCCTAAATGACTGGTGGAAGATCAAAACAATCAAAGAAAAAACTTCACATAGAGAAAAGGGATGAAGTAAGAAAAGAAAAAGGGCATATACAGTAAACCCATTACTTTATTTAACTATACGATGTGAAATAATGTCTAGTTACGTACACTTGAGAGTAGAATTAAATTAAACCTAATATAATTCAAGTACTCACATATTCTGCAACTGCTTTAGAGGGTAGTTAATTAGGTTTTACCACCTCATTAATTAAGATGAAGGTAGAATTGATTGTACAACAGCATGCGGGGGTCCCCTTAGGATCCCTGATGAGGAGGTATTCAACAAAGTTCCTTTCTTCCTTGTGACATTAATATTCCTGACATAATCGTTGAGGATAACGAAATTAAGCACTGAATCACGTAATGAGTAATGGACACTTTGATTAATTAAATTAATTATTAATGAGACTGAAAGTAGAAGCCTCCTCAAGGCAGGCTTCACGTACAATGAAGTAATGGATAGTTCTCGATTAATTAAAAATTAACTAATATTGGTTGTGAAAGTAAATTCTTCGACCCCCAGTTGATGTATATTCTTTTGGCAGCTATTTCTTCATATTTTGACTTCGATTTAGATGAACGGTCGGTTGAGATTGTTAGAAATTAAAGCTTTACCCGGTGGAAAATATTGACTTATTGCTCTAATGGGTCCATCTCTTGCTTTTAGTTCACGAGGCATCTTGGAAGATCCTAAGTCTTGATATCCACATCTTTGAGTTTTTTGTCATTTCACTTAAAATAAAACGTAGATTAGTGGCGGTCAATTAGTGTTGGTCTTGAATGTTGGCTGTTAAATCGACACTAATATATTTTTTGTTAATTATGTTTATATTTTTAATCTTTTCAACCCTGCGTTGGTCACAGCCAATGTTACTAATTTTTCTTTTTTTTAAAATATTAGTGTCAATTTTAATAATTTTTGAAAAAAATATTTTTTATTGTTAGTGTCAACTAGGCAACGCTAATTTTTCATTTAAGTGTGAAAACAAAACTCATCTCCCGCCTTTCTCATCTCCTTCTGAATTTGAACCATCTCTCTCTCTCTACATTTCATTGAGTGTGAATCACTGTCTTCCTCTCCCCGATTGCTATTTCCTAATTTCCTATTGCTCATAGTTGCAAGTTTCAGTGCGAAAGGGAGGGAGATTTTCAGCGGTGGTTTTGTGTTCGATGGGCCAGGTCCATTGTGGTTTTGATGGTGATAAGGAATCTTGGTGGTTGTCACAATGGAAGAGAACTAGGTAGTGAAGACGTCATTACTAGGCATGGCAGCAATGGTAGCAGCTTACCTCTGGCTTGTCATTTTTATTCTTTCTTTTCTTTTTCTTCCTAGTTGTTGTTTTCTCTTGTTAAGTCTTATGAGTTTTGTAATGGTTCACAAGAAAGGAGATGCTTGCTTGTATGTTTGGCTATGAGCGGAAGAGACATGGTTTCAATAAGCGAAGCAAGTGGTTTTGCTCTAATGAAGGCACTATCGATAACAACATTGTTTCTTTTTTGTGTTGTCTTCAATTATTATGGTTCGCTTAAGCATCGGTTTGGCTAACGCTAATAAGTGACAAGCTCCATATGATGACGTAAACACATTATTGACAACCTTTTTTGCAATGATCTCGAGGTCATCCCTTGGTTAACGTTAAAATAGCCATTAGCATCGACTTTTGATAATTAACATTGGCTTTTAGCCAACACGAATTTGTGTTTTTCTTGTAGTGTTTGGATCTGGGAGAAGAATCAGAAGATTAGTAAGCAACAATTTTGGAAATTTACATTTTCTAATCTAATAGTGGGTTACATATTTAATTAAATCATATTAGCTATTTATATTGAGTGAGTTCAACTTATGCTAATTAGTGAGCCCATACACTACTAAAGGAATTAATATGGATTTAATGGGTAGATACTAAGATTGGCTATTAGGCAATAACGGGAACCCTAACATGTTAGTATAAATAAGAAACATATGGTTATAATTCCCAATATACAAATCACAAATTGTTTCCTTTCTCTCCATTTAAAAGAGAGGCCAAGTCCCATATGATGAATAAGAAGATTTGGTTGAGGTAAACTATAAGACAACTAGTTTTCATTCGTGATTGATTCTTGTTGTTCTTTCAATTCAGATAAGTAGTAAATAACTATGGATCCAAGTATTTATTCAATCCATAATAATCTGATATGATGTTGATTCTAAGGCCTTTAATATTCCAAGTTGTAGGATTATAGAACTTTTGACTATTGCATCAAAGAATAATTAAGGAATGAAGGTTTTCACTGTTAGATTATTAGGATTTGAGATTCTATTTATATGATGCTTGAATTAATGGATTTATTTATGACTTCTTGTTTGGTTCTTTGAAATTTTGTTTATATTTCTATTTTGATCTTAACATAGTTCCCTCTGTTAGGTGTATGGCGCACGCCCTTTCCTCTCATGTGTGTGTTGAGCACATATTTCAAGGTCCTTGGGCATTTATTTTGCTCCTAAATATGTGGTATAAGCAAATTAAGACTCTCCCATTTTATTTGTCTATCATTTTTTTGTTAAATTGGTTGAAACAATAGGTTGACAAAGTAACTTCTACTACGTACATCAATTTAATTGAACTTACATAGATGTAGCATATGGTTATTTATGCGAACTATTGTCGACCCAAAGGAAGGTACAATTTGTCTAAATAATGGTGTGCCTATGATGGTAAATGTGAGTGGTGATAAGGTTTATGGTTCATGTGGATAACAATGTCCAAAGGCAACTATTGTTTGACAAAACTTATCTCCAATGTTTGATAATTGCATTGAAAGTACTACTTGCATTAATATTCTCTGTCCAAAGACAAAGGATTAATGTTGCACAAGGTATCTTGTTTTAGGTTTTTAATTTGCCAATATGGATTATTTGTACATATCTTATTTCATTTTTTTGACATGCTTACTTACGTGAAT